>JAWNMZ010000027.1:1200000-1800000 GCA_035043445.1 Drosophila silvestris
CAATGAAGAGTGTTTGTGTGTGGTGAATACAATAACAATAACAAAGCACACATACACACACGTAGACACTATTGTATATGTCGTATGAGAAATTGAAAACAGAGACACCAAAAATATGATTAAAAACCGCGGCATGCGCAACGCATGCAAACGATGTTTGTGACGCGAATGTCGACAACGTCGCTGTCGCCGTCGCCGTCGCCGTTGCTGTTGGCGTCGGGAAGCGTCCAATTGCAAATCGGTTGCTCGATGCTCGATTTGAGAGCAAAGCACTCGTTGAATAGCTTCCAAGCCGAGCTGTTCGCCTTCACAAATAATTGAAATAGTGCAATCGCAAGAGGGCGTGACAAGATGTCACAGGTATGCAAGAGTTAACAATTTACATACGATTCGATCAGGTCCGATATCTATATCATGCAGTTACCATATCAATTTGCGAGCGGCTCTGATAAGCGTATTTGTTTTGCTTTGCACGCGGCAAATGAAATTGAGAGCGAAGCGTGAAAGTCTCATTACGTGCCTACAACGACAACGGCAACGACATCGATCCCGATACCCATTCCCGAGTGCTCTAAATTGCGGCTCGGCTTTTTTTTGCTATGTTCTCAATAATTGATTGGTGCCGCGTCATTCTCAGTTTAACGCTGGCCGTTGGCGCCTCGCATTCCGGTCACTCAGTGAATTCAGTTCTCCAGTTGCATATTTATAGATATTCATGTATATATTTGTACTCATATGTATATTCATGCTTACTTAACTAGGTGTATATTTCGTTGTCATTAAGTCGTAGTCTGCTCCATGTGCATGGCAGCTGTTCCCACACTTAAGGCACACAGTGACAGAGACACGTATACTAAAAACCACTTTGTCTTCATTACAGTTGGAGTCTTATCCGGAGAATGGCATTCGCTTGTTGCGTCTGCAAAACGTCCAATTGGCCCAGAGCGGTGAAATTCGTTTGCAAGTGAAGCATCATCCACGCGAGGATCGACGCACACCAGCCACACGCAGCTATACCAGTCTTCTGGTGCTGCCCATTAACAACAGCAACAATAACAATCGCAATAACAATAACAACAACAACTTATCGCTGGCTGCCAGCAGCTGCATTTTGAGGGGCCCGGAAGATTGCACGGCACTCATTGGCGGCCATGTCCAGTTGAGCGTGCACTATGAGCCATTCCCCAATACCAAAGTCATCTGGTACAAGGCGGTGTGTATTCAAAATTTTATGTTTCGTTCTTTTCAATTTATCACTTTATTTTATGCATCTAATTTGGCGATATACAATTTTTAAATTGTCTTAAAGATGATTGTAGTTTTTTTTTTAATTTTGATCATACTCAACAATAACTTTGCTTAATATATATAGATTTTTATTGCAAATATTTAGAGAAAAGAAAAAATATCTGATTGGCGTCTGTTACGTGTTTCAATACCAACAATAATTTCTTATTTAGTATATTAAATACAAACAATAGCTTCGCTTAATATTTCTACATTTTGATCACAAATATTTATAGCAAAAAAGAAAAATATTTGATTGGCATCTCTGAAGCTTTTCTATGCCAACAACAATTTCTTAAATGGGATATTAACTAGTTACAAGAACTGACAAATTCTACTGACTTACGCGCAATTGATTGTTCAGATAGATGTTATGTTTATTTTCAATTTATTTCTACTGTGAACAGAGTAATGCGCAGTCGGTTAACTGTTTCTTGATTGTTCGACAAGGTTATAATTTGATCGACTTGTCTGCCTGCAGGCATGCTTAGCTGATGATCCTAGATCATATAGAGATCGCTATGCAAATTATTTCGTATTTTTTATTTTATTACCAAATTGGGTAAAGCTGGCTGGGGACGTCAATTGCGCAATGATTTTGATATGTGACCTAATTAGGCAAAATGCCGTCAACAGCTCAAAGATTAGCCGACTTGTTATGCCCATGATCCCATATCATGCTTTTATCTACACATATAGATTGCTGCTGCTGTCTATCTCATTTCGCTTCGTATGGGCATTGGGCGCATTTCCAAGTCATCTGTCTCTAGTCTGTAGTCAGTAGTAGTCTAGTGTCTGGTCTCTCGCTAGGTATAGGCAGTTAGTTAGGGTCTATGACTGTGTCACGATCAGTTTGTGGTATTGACATATGGCTGAATGCGCGTATGTAATTATTGCAAACCGCAACAGCTAAAAAAAAAAACCGCAACAATAAACGTATTTTATTTGTTCGCAGTGCTCATCGAAGGTTGGGCAGCAGCCGCAATACTAAATACTAATCCGCTTTTATACCCTTACCCTTTGCACATTTACAGTGCCACGCCATTGTTGAGGCCGCCAATGTGACAATCCGGACAACGGCGCAGCAATCGACGCTTTACATAACGCATATCTCGGCTGATGACAGCGGCAAGTACACCGCTGAAATAATGAACGATTACGGCGTAGAGGCAGCCGCTGCCTCGGTGGCAGTTGAGGGACCGCCGGAACCGCCCAGCGGACAGCCAAGCGTCTCGCTGGGACCCGATCGGGTGGCAGTCGCCTGGTGTGGTCCGCCCTACGATGGCGGCTGCATGATAACGGGCTTTATGTAAGTGCTCGATTAAAAAATTATATTTGTATTCCCTATAAAATTACTTACTAATAATAATCATTTGTATTTCCAATAGCATTGAGATGGAAAGCTGCGAAACATCGGACTGTGATAGCGTTAAGGATGTAGCTGAGTGGCAGCAGGTGGCACGCGTTGTGGATACGCTGGCCTATACTATCAAGGATCTGCTGCCGCAGCTACAGTACAGATTTCGTGTGCGCGCCGAAAACATACATGGACGCAGTGCACCCAGTCAGGTCAGCGAATGGGTGCAAACAACACGAACAGCAGCAACAGCAGGCACTACTGTTGCTGCAGCAAAAGAAACAGATCTGCAGAGTTCAGTGTGTGTACAGTCTGGCGGCGATTTCAAGTCTCGCTTCGACATCATTGAGGAGCTGGGCAAGGGACGCTTTGGTGTCGTCTATAAGGTGCAGGAACGCTCACAGCCGGAACAATTGCTGGCCGCCAAGGTGATCAAGTGCATTAAGGCACGCGATCGCCAAAAAGTGCTCGAGGAAATTTCCATAATGCGCTCACTGCAGCATCCCAAGCTGCTGCAGCTGGCCGCATCCTTTGAGGGGCAACGCGAAATTGTCATGGTCATGGAATAGTAAGTGGCGTGCAGCAAGCGTTCCCAATTTCTCTATAATAATTTGTATTTAATTCACAGCATTACGGGCGGCGAGCTGTTTGAGCGAGTTGTTGCCGATGATTTTACGCTGACTGAGCTGGACTGCATTTTATTTCTGCGACAGGTGTGCGAGGGCGTTGCCTATATGCACAGCCAAAGCGTCGTCCATTTGGATCTGAAGCCGGAGAACATCATGTGCCACACACGTACCAGCCATCAGATCAAAATCATTGACTTCGGTCTAGCCCAACGACTGGACACAAAGGCGCCAGTTCGTGTACTCTTCGGCACACCGGAGTTCATACCGCCAGAGATCATCAGTTACGAGCCCATCGACTTCAAATCGGACATGTGGAGCGTGGGCGTTATTTGCTACGTGCTGTAAGTTGTACTTAAACGGGTTCCTTAATGATTTGTGTACAACATTTATACATTAGAAATACAAGCATCCACTTGAGGGAGTACCAGACAAAATGGGGCAGCTGTCAACTCAAAGTATATATATATATTCCTATATGGTATATTTATATTTTGTATATAAATACTGTATATTATATATTTAGTATGTTATCTCCTGAAGTATATACAGATGAAATGTACTTAATTTTATAGATACAGATACAACTCAACCCACCAATTGTATATTAGGTATATTATTAAGTATATATATTATTATTATGTCAATACTTTGCATAATACCAATTTACTCTTGTCAGACTTTGCAACTTATTTAAAAACAAGTATTTATTCATTTGGTTTTTGTATATATTTGCTTGTACATTTATTTATTTGTATAATTTATTATTTATTTATTGATATTTGAATGCAATCCTTATGCATTAAAAATGATTAAACATTCAGCCAATAAGCACAGAATTTATGTGTGCATACTGGCTATATTCTACATAAGCATTTTCAACTTATATAAATATATATATTTCTTTTCCCGTGCTGCAGTCTATCGGGCCTGTCACCTTTTATGGGCGACACTGATGTGGAAACTTTTTCGAATATCACGCGTGCGGATTACGACTATGATGATGAGGCCTTCGATTGTGTGTAAGTAGCAAACAGACAAGCAATTGTTTTATGTTTTATGATACTCATTCTAAATATGTATTATTCACAGATCACAAGAGGCCAAGGACTTTATATCGCAGCTGCTCGTGCATCGCAAGGAGGCACGTCTGACCGCACAGCAGTGCCTGGAATCCAAGTGGCTGTGCCAGCGCCATGACGAGAATCTCAGCAATAATAAAATATGCACGGACAAGCTCAAGAAGTTCATCATAAGACGCAAGTGGCAGGTTAGTTAAACTAATTGCCGCCATTCCTCACAGTTGCTCAAAACTAACTACCGCTTCTATTCCACATTATATATGTTTAAACTTGTCCTTGCTTGTGCCTGCTTTGCTTTGCTAAACTCCGGCTAAATAGAAAACTGGCAATGCTATACGGGCACTGGGTCGCATGGCGACGCTGTCCGCTTCGCGTCGCAACTCGGCCATTGCAATGGGTGCCTGCAACAGTCCGCGTCCCTCGATCTCCGGTTTGGGCATGTTGAGTGCTGCCGCCACTGCAAGTGCGAGCGCCGGCGGCACACAAATGGCCTCCCTGAACGAGGAGGAGGATGATTTCAGTGTCGATATGCCGCATGTGGACAAGCGGAAGACAACTGCTGGCGTTCTCAAGTTGCGCGACAAGTCGCAGTGCAGTGAACGCAGCGATTCTGGGTACAGTGAGTGCTCCAACGGCAGCCAGGGTATACAAGAGACGCTGCTGCTAACGCTGGCCAAGAATAAGCTGGAGCAGATTGCCAAGGCAAGCGGCCAGGCTGAAATTGCCGAGAGTTCAACAACGTCTGCCACATTCGTGAGCAGCATGCCGGCACTGGAGCTGTTGTCTGCCAAAAGTGAACCCATAATGCTGTCCGATTTTACCAATACGGTTAAGATGCGCAAGAAATCTCTCGAGGACAGCTGCACACGCGAAAAACTGAAGCCGCACGCCAGCAAGCCCATCTGTGATTCCAAGTCGAAGGTGTCCCAGTTGAAGCACAAGTTCCAGCAATCGAATGCTGCTCCTGCTGACGCTCCTGCTCCTGCTGTTGCTCCTGCTGCTGCTGCACATAACCATCCTGCAAAAAAGCCGCCTGCAATAAAGACTCCTGCGCCAGCTCCTGCTCCAGAGCCCAGCAAAGTCGCCAAGGCCGCGAGCATGGGTCGCATCAGTAAATGTAACCATTAATCACACAACAACTTGCATACTGTACATGCTAGGCTTTATTCTCTCTGTCTCACTCTCTCTCCGTCTCTATCTAGCCACCGCGGAGCCAGTTCGATCAACTGTTAGCAGTGGGAACATCGGCGCCAGTAAAGCGAGACCAATGCAAACCCAATCGATGCCCAGTTCACCGCTACCACAACGTGCCTCAACGCCAACGCGGCTGAGCAGTCGGGTCCGTGAGACGACGGAGCGTCTTGCCCAACAGCACACGGTGGCTAGCGCACAGCGGCAAGGAAATGGGAACGGAAACGGGCACAGGCACGGGCACTTGCTGGGGAATGGGAATGGGAACGGTCACGGTCACGGGAACGGGCACGAGTCACGTGCGCGCAGTCTCATCAGTAGATTCAACGAAACGAAACATATGACGCCCTAGCTTTTTTATTATGTGTCGCTCGAAGCTGATTTACTTATTCACCCTTTATTTGCAAATATCATTAATTACTTTTTATATGTTTTTTTTGTGTATGTGTTAAAAAAAACAAAACCCAAGGAAAATCTGTACGAAACACTCGAATATACAAACTTCATATATATATATATGGATGCGAACGCGAACTAATTATAATCCAAATCCGAATCCAAAAATGCACCCAACAAACTTATTAGGCACTGGCACAGGCACAGGCACATCGCACACTGCACTTAGGCTAGACAAAGGCTAAATATTTAAATTATTTTATCGATTTATATACATATCTATTTACCATACTAATTAAAGTTAAATTGTACCGAAGCCAACGCTGTCTACATTTATGGGCAAGAATCCGCTATGACCCTTGACTAATTAATTCAAGAATCAGCAAGTTTAAGGCGAAGTAATGCAAGAAACTAAGCTGTACAATTTTTTTGTCTTTTAATAGAAATGGAAGCGAGAAGAGTTGAGAGAAGCGTAGTCTTTTTTAAAGAATTCTAAGAAAGAAACGTGGAGCTCAATAAAATATTGCTAAGTCAAAAATAATAATTAATTCTAAATTATAAGCGAATGATGAAGTAACTTAGCTTGCCTTTTTATGAGGCTCATCTCCTAAGCTTCTTTAAATTCCAAATTAACTTCTTAATTTGCTTTTCTATTGAGAATTTCTTTAGGGTGTCAAAGCTTAACAAATCTTCAGCTTAAATAAAGTAGCTAAGCTAAGCTAACTGTGGAATAGGTAATTCTTCATTATCTAGATTGAGCTGCTCTTCATGCTTCTCGCTTCCATTACTGAGCTTCTGTTACGTTTTAAAAACAAATCCCGGATTTCTCAGCCCTTACCTGGCTTGGCCGCGTTTTCTATACTCATTTCCAAGCACTAAACTGCATCATGGTGCTGCTGGCGCGGCTTTAGTCGCACCCAGAGTCCACCCGAGGCGCGCAGAGTGATGCGAAATGTGGCCTCAAACGTGGTCTTGCCGGGCACGGGGAGCAGCTGATAGCTACGCAGCAAGCGGGACACAATTGTCTTGATCTCCAATATGGCAAATCGATTGCCGATGCAGTAGCGCGGTCCGGCACTGAATGGTATAAATGCATATGGATGACGTTGCTCCACATTTGCGGTTGCGAAACGTTCCGGCTTGAATTTCTCCGGTTCGGGGTAGATGTGTGCCAAGCGATGTGTGGCATAGGGGCAGATGAAGATGTTGCTGCCCGTGGGCAATGTGTAGGCGCCCAGTTGCACCTCCTCGCCCAGTTTGCGGGCGATGAGCGGCACGCTGGGATACAGACGCAGTGCCTCCTTGATGCACATCTCCAGATATCGCATCTCGCGCAGATCACTCATCGTCGGCGCCCGATTGCTGTAATCAAAGATACGCTCGAGCTCCTCGTGGCACTGCTCCTGGGCATCCGCATTCTGGGCCAGCAGAAAAATGGTGAAGGCAACAGCGGCACCCACCGAATCCTGGCCAGCCAACATGAATGTGCACGCCTCATTAATAATGTCCTCCTCACTAAAGTCCGGATTACTCTCGGAGATTTCAATCATATAGTCCAGCAGGCACTTGCGCTCCACATTGTTGTTTGCCATAATCTCGCGACGACGTTTAATCATCTGGCGCGTGAAATCATTGAGACGCTTCTTCTGGTTGAGCTCATCGTTGGCCAGCGATGTCAGCTGATATATGGCATCCAGCAGCAGCCAGGGCTGTGTGAAACGTGCGGGCATCATCAGTTTGCCCTTGCGAAACGGTGAGTCCTCCATCAGGTCCACACCTGTTTTCTTAATGGGCACACCCAGAACAGCCTCTGCAATGAATCACTTAATTAGGATTGGATTTATGAGATCTCTCTCAAGTTAAGCACGCACCATTTAAAACATCGATGACACAGTTGTTCACATATTTGGCTATGTTCACCTCAATATCCAGGGCCGAGGCATCCAAGTGCTCATTCAGTGACTGGGACGCATCCACAAATGTGTCAATGAACTTCTCCAGCAAGCTCAGATGAAACGCCGGTTGAATGAGCTTGCGGTGGTTGCTCCACTTGGCCCCACTGCTGGTGATGAGGCCGTCACCCAGAAAGTTATGCATTAACCGATAGAAGAACACCTTGTTCGTGTGCTTCTTGGAGGAGAGTATGACCTGCAGATCTTCTGGCTGCAGCACCACAAAGAACGGAAACAATAGCACCCAAATGCGCACCAGTGATCCATAAAGATCAAAGGCTTTCGCTGCGCGTTTTCTCATAACTATAAAACGAATACAGAGCGTATGCGTAATGGATTTTTAATATAGTTTAAATTTGATATTGCTACGTTTATGCTTAGCATATTTATAAATGTTAATTGTCATAATTATTCTTTAATTCATTCTGTTCAAATATGATTTTTTTTTTGCATTTGAAAAAGGTTATAAGCAATTTGTTATTAATTTGAAAAAAATATTGACTTCTTATTTAATTCTATTTACAAATTACATTGTGAGTTGTCATTTCTGTTTTAAATTATAATTTATAAATTTATATGAGTTTTTAATATAGTTTATATTTGGGATTGCTATGGTTATGTTTATAATTTCATAAAATTAATTGTCATAATTAGTCTTTAATGATTTGTTCACTTTTACGTTTCATCGATTTTTTTTTTAAATTAGACTGTGATTTTTAATTGTTGATTTAAATTTAAATTTATAAATATTATCTTATAGATTTTTTATTGATATTAAAAATATGATTTATTATAATTGATTCTAATTCGATAAATGAATGAAAAGTCAGTCAAAGTACTTACGATCCTTTTCATTGATCAGCAGACAGTTTCCCAGAAAGGGCAACGATGGTGGTCCGGAGAGGCGCAGGGAGAGCAGCACCGATCTCAGATACGCTTGCAGATGTGAGTAGAATGTGTAGATGCTCAGCGAAAGCACCACCAAGGCAAGAGCGCTGCACAGCTCCGACTTCGTGGCACGCTCCAGCTAAGTGTGGCAGTAGTTTGTGGGGAGGTGAAGAAGGAGGGATGGTGTTTGAGTAAGTGTTGGAGTTACGTTTTTCCAAAGTGGCTACTCGCAATAATTTGTTTGCCATTTGAGCAATTTAATCAAGTGCGTAAAATATATTTACCCAAGCCCCCGTGCAAAATAACCCTCGAACTCACTTCAGTTTAATAGCGCTTAGATACATATCTCAGTCAGATGTGTTCATGTGCAACTGTTTACACATACATACATACATACATATAAACATATTCAGCATATACGAATATAATTATCTGGGTACGTCATGCATGTGTATTGATGAGGGCTTGAACATCGTTACTCGTAGGGCATGTCGTAAGTTTTTGTAAACACTCTCATAATCCATAAACTGAAAATCATCATCGAAAGTGCCTGCCAAAAAAAACGGTGTGAACTGCTTGGGACAACACGTCGTATGCTCATTGATACACACACGTATTTATTTCGGTGATTTAATATGCTCAACTCTCAAAAGATTTCGACAATTGTTGCTAACAATCAACTGCAGCAATGCAAGGACGCAACAACTTACAATTGCAGATACATTTGTATATTCTCTGTCTTCTCTCTCTCTCTCTCTCTCTCTCGCTCTCTCTTTGCCTTTGTGTCCGCTCAGGGCTTTAGCTGTAGCTGTTCACAAGAACGCACAGCGTCCCATTCATAAAAAAAGCACAAACAAAATACGATTGATTAATGATGATCGCCATCTGCCAAGATTTCAATGGGCGCACGTTTTGTTTTGGCCTTTTTCCCAGACATGCCTTTGTTCCATTTTCTTGGCCAAGTTAAAGTGTGTGTTGACCCAGAAAATAAAAATCCAATACTTAATATATCACTAAATCGCATCGGGTGAAAGGAGCTTAATATTTAAGCAACTATTTTCCAGCATGCTAGCAACTGAGCAGCATTATAACAAGTCTAACTTGGGATATCCTTGTAAGCAAAAATGATTTTTTATATAAAAATGTAGCTTTCAGCCGGTAGTTTAAAATAAAGAGTAAAGGTTAAATTTATTATCATTCTAAAATATATTTATATTTATAAATATATCGCTTATACGAAAATCCCATAACAATTGGAATTTTAAATAGTATACATTTCGAATCTAGAATTTCGTGATATACTTGTTCACAGAAAACGTTATTTAAACGTTGTTTATGCAAGAAAGCATTTTTCAAATAAAAGTTTAAGAGGTGTTTCTTCTGAGTCAAATTATTATTATCCTAACTTAGAGAAAAAATTACAATAATTCCAAATATACAGAGTCTGTATTTAGTCTGTAAGTGAGAAAGAAAATACGTGAGATAGAAATTTGGAGAGCTATCGCGGTTTGCAAAGATACATCACAAAAATCATTAAGATATACCGACCCTATAAAAGCACGTTGTAAATATATAATATGATAGCAAAGCACGCTCACAAGCACAAATACACCCGCGCCCCAAGATTCATGGTCAATTGCGCATTGTAGTCGTAAAATTATTTATGACACATTTTTGAATATGACAAAAAACAAATATTATGCATTAATATTTAGGGAAAACAAACTGAAAACAATTGTAAGTGAAGAAGTACAGGTGCAGCATTGCAAATTAGATATTAATATTATCAAATGTTTAGTGGATGCGTAACTTTCAGAAAGCGAAAGTTGAATTGGCCACGCCCCAAAAACCCAAGTAACTGTTGTTAAAGCCAACAGCTGCGTGCGTATGTGTTCGTATCTGTGCACGTTTGGTTCGGTTTTATTTTGTAACATATGTAAACAAATATGTATCTTTTATCTTGAATGCATATTAAGATAGTTATTTTACATTGCAGTTGAAAACGGGCAAACGAACCTAAGAATGGGAGTCTATTAACCGGATCGTTTAAGAGAAGTGGATCTCTGCTTACCAACAATGAACACAAAATGGATATCTTGAATCTCAGTAAGACAACAAGTTTCGCTGCAGCATTAGACTTCGTAGCCATCTGTAAGCGCATTTTTATTGGAATTATGAAAAAGGCTGCGTTCCCCATTGCCCCATGGGAAGCGTTTGTTGCGACGACGCAGATGCTCATATTTGACAAAGGGCTCGCGTGCCTTCTCCCCATCCTGCTTAGTGTTATAGGCATTGATCATGCATAGGGCAACAGCTGGTGTCGCCACCAGAAAGGTGACACGCTTCCACACTAGTGAGCCAGTTGTCTTGCCACCAATTAGGCTTAGATTGCGACTAATCTGATTGAAGCCCGGACGTAAATATCGTTCCCAAATCATCGACATGTTGTATATTATTTAGAATTTATCGAATTTCCTTTTTAAAATAAATAATATAGATTGATATTTGGCTCACAGCAAAAAATGTATATGGCAAAGGAAATTCATAAGGCAACTCTAGAAGCACAGAGAACTACTAGAAACTATCTACTATTTGTATAAAATACAAAGCATTTCGCAATTAGGAAGTTTCAAGGGGAAACTGTGCCTAGTCCAACAACCCGTACGGAAATGTCCATAGACACATCAATAGCAGCCGCTGAAGCGCGCCTTCCGCTCCAGCGTGGATACAAACCAACTATCTATCTATCTATCTATCTATCTGTCTCTCTATATACATCGATCATAATCATGTATCATAATCATGTATGTACAATGTATATAGAATTCGCAGCTAACTCGTGTATTTACGTAACCAATTCACACGTGCCCACTAATAATTGTACATGATTATTTCTCGTTAAGTCTATAAATTATCATCAACATCTTTTCGGTACTCACACGGCTTAAAGGCCCAACCAGTTCAAAAATATAAAAAAAAAATTACCGGACCCTCATTCCCCCCACACAGTTCAATGAAGCAGTGTACGTGCCACAAACCAACAACAATCCAAAAAAAAAGCAGAAAGAGTTTAAAATAATCAGATTTCTATCAAGTAGTTTCAATACAACATCACAAAGCAAACACTTTTGATATTACAGTTCCTAACTAAATAAATAAATTCAACTTCCGTTTCAATTGCACTAAACTGTTGATGTTGCATAATTGATGATGACACACAATTAAAAGTTATTTCAATTCCGAATTATTTTTCAATATTTTTTTTTACCATAGCTCATTATTAATAATTATATTTTCAAATGTATTCTTAGAAATTCTAAGAAATGTTATCCTTTAAGAAATGCTTGTTATTACATTAAAATGTTTCAAAAATATGTTTAAAATTATCTACAAATTAAATATTTACAAAAGAACAATATTATTTTTTTAATTGGTATTTTGTGATGGTCCCTAATTTTCCATTATAAGCAAATAAATATGCTATATTGCGCATACAAATATATTGATTTATATTTGATAGTTTCCACTTCACTTTCTTCTCATTATAAATATAAAAATGTACTAAATGTTCCATATTGAATTTCCTTGTATTCACTTAAAATTCACTTATAAATCCATATTTGATATTTCTAATCTCACTTTTACTCACCACTTTTTCCACAATCATTTTGTTGCTCCAACTTTTTCTTTCTTCCAATGTCACTCTCCACTCTTACAGATATCTTACGCAGTATATATTTATATAAATTCAAATTGTTTAACAAGTGTCTTTCAGATTGAATGTCCTTCACTGTCACCTCATAGACCACAACGATAATCAAAGACGCGCTCGTTCAATTGTACAATTGTTCAATTCGCACACGCCGACAGTTGAGTTTCAAATGGTGGATATCCAACCTGGTAACGTCTATTTATAAGCAAAATGTCAGATTTAACGTTGAGTCCGACAAACAAACATCGAAAACAAAAAACCGAATATCGCTTCAATGGCGCGTACGTGAGACGTTGCCTTTGGAGATGAAAAGATGAAAAGAAAGAGCAGCCGAGTGTACTTAAGTGGCATTATGGGAGACAACACAACCACAACCACACACCCAAGAATAATACAATGTGCTAAGTAACCAGAACTAGGAGTTAGAACTTGACGTGGGATAAACGTTCAACAAGATCGGCAGCCATTTGTAAATTGATGTTTAATATTTAATAATATATAACTATTTGGTAACTGCTTTTAACTTTATTGCTGAAAATATAAGAACGTGCTTATATATATGCTCTAGATGCGAGTACTTATTTTAAGTTTTAAGTGAATCTATCTAGGGTAGGCAATCCAGTGTTCCACTCGAGCATAGACTGAAGCTATTCGCTTACTCAAATGCATAAAGTATTTTATGTTTTTCCTGACAGTCAATTAATTGCATACGAATCATTTGTTAATGTTCAATCATAGAACTGACTTAACAGCACGAAAACTGACGTCAAAGTATTCGGGAAGAAGTGCCTAAATATTTGCATCCGACATTTCCGTAAAATTGAAATCTGTTGACTCAATAAACCACGTTTATTTGACCATTCAAATTAGGCATTAAATGCAAAAGACCTGCATACTTTTAGGCTGCCAGGAAAATAACAAACTTGAATTCGACTTTACGGCGCATATGTAATTTATTAAATTAATACAATAATTTGCGCTCGGAGCATTTAACAGCAGAGTTTATAAAAATATGTTTAACTTAGATGTGGGTTCTTAAGTCTAATTACAATAAGGAAACACAAAGCTGTTCGCCCAGTCACTTGATAAGCTGCTTTCTCTGTGAATTCTTCATATATCTCTCTAAGAAACCTTCAACCAAAATGTGGGTTCTTAAATCGAATTATAATACGGAAACTTAAAGCTCTTCGCGCAGTCTCTTGATTAACTGTTTTCCCTGTGAATTATTCATATACCTCTCAAAACTATTTTAGTTATATTCTAAGAGAAGCTAGAGCAATCAGTATTGCAAATATTTATAGATATTATCAAATGCCAGCGGACTGTTCTTTCATTCACACAAATCTTTAAACAAAATAAATTCAATAAATGACTTATGCTTAGTGTTAGCATGCTCAATTTGAAAACCATTTTTCGGTAATAATGTATTTCCCTTAAAAAACACTCAACAAATTAAACAGCGTATATTCGTATATAATAATGAAACTTTAATGATAAATGCATATTCATAGAAAACTAAAAATTATAGCTTCAAGCTTTGACAAGCAAATGTAAAAAATGTTGAGGTGCATATGTAAGTATAAAAATAAACCAAGTTATGGATTGTTTTAATTCGAGTACTCTCGTGTCTGTCACTGTTTGCCGACTGCCTGAATGCGGTGGCTCACTAGATCAATCAGACCCAGGCTCTTGGCGGCCCAATAGATAAAGCCACCAGTTATGAGCGTCTTGCAGACGCGATCCAACACATACATGCTATAAGAAGAAAAACATAAACATGATTTCAATTGAAAAATCTGGCTAAGACACATACAATCTTAACTGTATGCGAGACTTGGGCAATGAAGTTAGGGGCTCCTTCAAAACATACTGACGTCCGCCCAGAATGCTGATCTTCATATATTCATAATCGTCCACATCGGTTGTGTTAATTTTAAAGCTATAGCGAGAAGATAAATAACATTGGTGAATCACCAGCAATGATTTAAATGTCCATTTCATAAATATCTCATCATTATGAGTGTAAATTGAATTTAATCCCAATTTGAAACCTGTTGCATCTAGACTCAAGCTAGTATATCCAATATACATAGACTACACATGCAGGCAGTATCAGCGATTGTCGTACATTTTGCGATCTTCCTCGGTTATGTCATTATATATTTGCTCAAAATGAGTCGATTTAAAGTCCCAGTTGCGTGTGGTAAAGAACTGAAGCACCTCGAGGCCCACGGATATCTTTGTTTGTACACGAACCATGCTGCAAAAGAAAGCAAAGATCAGCTTTAATTTCTAGTCTATATGCAAATGTAAAACTCACAAGCGACGCTGTCCAAAGATGGCCAGAAGAAAGTCAATAATATAAGCAGGTAACCACATGAACATAATGGAACAGAAGATATGATACACTTTGCTAGATGTCATATTCCCATCCGGATACCAAAGGCCCACCTCAAATGGATATTTGATGGCCAGCTCACGGCCCACATCCATTATCCATTTCCAGGTGCGCTTCTTGGCATCATCGATGGTCAGATTATAGACGGGTATAAGAGCGGGTCTGAAATATCATGAGATATAGTTAGAGCTTAAACACAATATTGGGTGTTGGCAAGCACTTACTTCTGATTCACTCGACTATTGTGATAGGGTATCAAAATCAATCCATTGATCGCAATGTCCACCGGAATAACCTCTGACTTGAGCTCACCGTTGCAGATCATGGAGCGAATGACACCTTTGCCAGCGCCAATTAAAACACCCGTCGGTCCATTCATATTGTCCACCCAACCAGGCACCGGTTCCACCACAGCGGGCGTAACTGCGCAGGCAGAATAAACGTTAATAGAGCTTTAATAATACGACTAATAAATATTATTAAAAAAAAAAACCATGGCATAGAAGAAAATAAACAAATAGTTTGAGATGTGTAGAAAAAACCTAAATGCATGTATTTATTTGGGTAAACCACTTAAGCTAAATGTGATTACAACTAAACGTTAATTGACTACATAAATTCCTATGACCAAAATATCGAAAGAATCTAAAAATGAGACTCAAAACAATGTCTGCACTCCTGTCCATTTCAGCAGGTAGTATGTAAAAAGACCAACAATGAGTGTCTTGCAAACGACATCAACGACCCATTGACTGGAAAAGATCGGAGTGATGTTATTATAAATAAAATTATAAATAGGTTGTTCCCTCATGGATAAGATTTGTATGATAGCTTACATGCGCATGTGCAGTTTCGCCTTGGGTAAATCTTCTTCCTTCTCCTTGAGTATAAATTTGCGTGCACCCAGTGCACAATTCACCAGGTACTCCTCTTCAGTCTCCTTGACGTCCATGTTCATATTGAATCTGTCGATTAAATAAACACCTAATCAAGTGCCTGATAAACCTTTGATGTTGTTACTTTGTTGCTTACATAGCCTTATCCTGTTCGTTCAGATTATTCCAGAGTGAGGCATAATTATCAGATTTGAAGGACCAAGCATTGAGTGTGAAGAACTGTAGCACACTCAGACCAGTGGAAATCTTCTCCTGCACGCGCAGCATGCTAAATAGAACAAAATAACATTGTTACATGACATATACTAAAATGTATTGTAATTTAAAACTCACAATCGCTTCTGCCCCAGAATAAGCATTAGGAAGTCCAGAAGATACGCAGGCAACCAGTGGAACATGGCAACATTGAATTTATGATACGTTTCGTTGGTTGTGACACAGGCATCCGGATACCAGAGACCCGCATTTAAGGGCACCTGTCTATTGATGCGCTTGCTCATCTCAATAACGTCGCCCATGGGCATCTTTCTGTGTTCCGCATTGGTGATGTTATAGACGGGCACATCGATGGGTCGCTTGGCTTGCTTATTAAATTCGTAGGGTATCACAATGAGCCCATTGATGGCATAATCCACAGGAATGACTTCAGACTTGTTCTCCTTATTGACCAGTACAGAGCGAATGACACCTTTGCCACAGCCAATCATCAGGCCAGTGGGTCCATTCAGATTGTCCACCCAGCCAGGCACTGGCTCATAGGCAGCTGGCGACACTGATTGGGGTAGACGACAGGAAGAGTATTAAACTGTGCATAGACTCAGGCACAAAATTATTGGCTCTCTACATACCAAGAAGCCCATGATGATTGTTGTTGCTGGATGTTAACCGAAAGCCAATTAGGTGTGTGTGTGTGTGTGTGTGCAGTGTGTGTGTGAGTGTTGTGAGTAGTAAGTGTGAATGTGAGTGTGAGTGCTTGTAAGTGATCTTAAATGTATTTGTATTCAGGTTGTATGCGAATAGGGTAAAACATTGATAGCTTGAAATTTGGAAATTGTGTCTTTGTGTGTGTGTGTTTGTTGTGTTTTGTTGTGCATTGTTTTTGGCCGTTGTTGCTGTTCTTGTTCTTGTTCGTTGTTGTTGTTGTCCTTTAAACACTTTTGCAAACACTCGTAACACGTACACATTGAAGTTTTCAAGCCGTTTTTTATTTCGTTTGATACAACTCTTAGAAATAAAGTTAAAGCCAAAATAAAATAACGTTTTGTACCCCAATAAAAAAGCGAACCTAAGCGAAAAAAACGATTGCCGAATGTTTTTCTTTGTAAAAAGTAAAAACAAACTTGCCGTTATAAAAATAGCAATATCTATATATAAAGCGCGAAAATGTTTTGGTTATATTTTCTCAGCATCGTTCGCTGCACGATTTAGACGCCCACAAGGCGTGCCACAAAGCCGTACGTCCAGTAAGTTAGGAAACCAACGATGATCGTTTTGCACACACGATCCAAAATATACATCCTATAAAGGGTAAATGGATAAATAGTATGATAGATATTGGAGGGGATTTTGTTTTGGGTTTCTTTACAGCATGAGCTGGCGACGAGCACGTGGCAACGATTCAGGTGATTCCTTCATTAGATACTGGCGACCGCCTTGCACACAGGACTCAATGTACATGGGTATTGTCTCCTCCGGATCCATGTCCATGTTAAAGCTGTTTTTATTTACGTGTTACGTTAGTCGATCGGCAAACTAGACAAATACGTGCTTGTGCCTTACTTTTTACGGTCCGACTCCGTCAACATGTCCCAAAGCGAGGCATAGGCATCCGACTTGAAGTACCAGGCGCGCATGGTGAAGAACTGCAGCACCTCCAAGCCGACGGAAATGCGATTCTGCACACGTATCATACTAAGCAGTTATTTTTTTGGGGTGATTGCATTTGGATAGGAGGAGGAGGAGTAGCGAAACTGTAGTCGTCTGTGCATTGGCATTTGGAAAGCGACAACAAACAAAACTTACAAACGCTTCTGGCCCAAAACGAAGAGTATAAAATCGATGATGTAGGCGGGTAGCCAATGGAAGAGCAACACATTGATGTTGTGATGGAATTTATTGGTCGTTATGCAGCCATCCGGATACCAGAGACCTGCCTCCATCGGATACTGATAGCCAATCTTTTTGCTCATCTCAATGACCTCTCCCCATTGCATCTTGCGATGATCGGCGCACGTGATATTATAAACGGGGACATCCACTGGTTTCTGTTGTGTCTTCACAAACTGATAGGGTATGACGCAGAGGCCATTGATGGCATAGTCCACCGGTATGACCTCCGATTTGAAGCGTGTATCGATCAGCATGGATCGAATGACACCTTTGCCGGCGCCAACCATCAGACCGGTGGGTCCGTTCAGATTATCCACCCAGCCGGGCACCGGTTCATAGGCCGATGGCGAAACTGCAGGAGATTCGTTCAATACAAAGTTCCGAGGTGCTCCAGTAGCAGCAGCAGCAGGGGAAATAAGGCGGAGGCGGAGGCGTAGGCGTAGGTGTAGGCGTGAGCGTAGTTTTTTTTTATTTGTTGTGCATGTGTAAATTTCCAGCAGCTGGACAAAAGGCAGAGGATATTTTTTTGGTTTTTGGCGGGTGAGCTTTCAACTCGCTTATTGCAGATAGAGGCGGGTTTGTTTGGACTGTGTGTGTTTTGTTTTTAATTGCAGTTTCAATTTCAATTTGATTTTTTTTTATTTTGTGTGTTTGCATTGCTTGCGTGCTGTGAGTTTACAAGCGGCTCCAAATTTGCTGTGTAGTTTTCTTTGTTTTACACATTTGCCTTAAGCGTCGTTGTGTTTATGATTATAACTAGCATTTTTTGTTGTTGTTTGCTTGTTTGTCTGTCTGTTTGTTGTTGCAGTTGCTGTTGTTGTTGTTTGTATGGTCAGGTTTACACACAATTTGTCGGCATGTCGAGTATGCAAAGGGCTGAGCAGTCTGGCAAGCCTTTCACCCCGCCATTGAGCCATCAATCATCACAAAGTTTTGTATCGGAAACAAAACTTCAGCACACATTACAGTTACACTGTGTGTAAACCCCCCAAAGGCGTGGCATTTGGCACACTTTTTATGCATTGTTGCTGCGTGTTTTTTTGTGTTGTTTTGATTTGTTTTGTTTTGGTCTGATTCGTGTGACAACAAGAAAGCGCGCTCGCAAA
The DNA here is from genome assembly GCA_035043445.1 of Drosophila silvestris. Lineage (NCBI taxonomy): Eukaryota > Metazoa > Arthropoda > Insecta > Diptera > Drosophilidae > Drosophila > Drosophila silvestris. The sequence continues at coordinate 1,219,001 of JAWNMZ010000027.1, forward strand.
GGGATTACAGCAATGACATACAAACAAGTACACAATGTATGCATGTCTACAAAAGATAAACAATTTGCAGATGAGCACTTCAAACACACTTAAATGGCATCCCAAAGCAATCAATTAATAAGCAACAAAGTAGGCACTTTAACGAAAATCTTCGGCCACACCTACCACATCTGGCTGTCAGTTGGGCAACTTAACCAGCCAGTTGCCAAACCCATTTAAAGAGTCTTGCTAAAAGTTTTGAATTTTGCGAACGTTTCAAACTGCAACAATGTCGCCTGAATATCAATATTGATGCAGACAAATTGTCTCCCTGTTTGTCTGTTCGTTTGCTTAAATATTGAGGATTTGAGTTCAATTAGCAATTTTGACTGTTTACTATTTGCTTGAAGCAAACTATTGAGAATTAAAGTGGTTGACACGTATATATCATTATTGTAGTAGTCTTTATATCTTACACATATTAATTATAAGATGTCGGCCGTCAATAATTTTTGTAACAATGCATTCTAGTATTTTAAGGCTGACTGTACTTGAATGTGGTATTTATGGTAATTGTATAATAACAAACATTGGTCAAAATGGTAATCAATTAACAATATACCCCTTCCAATTTTGGTAAACAATTATTTTTACAAGCAGCTGTAGCCTTATGTTCATTTGCTAGGGTCAATAGAAAGATAATATATCTTTAATTTACAGCTTGCACAATTACAAAATCCATGAAAAAATAACCGGGTATATACCATATCCATTTCATTTTCAATTTCAATTGCTTTTGGTCACAGTCCTAAAATACTTGTGACTTGTCACTTAAAACTTGCAAGCTGGTTGGGTTGGTTGAAAGGAAAAGCTAAGCTGAATTTTATTGTATGGCGAAGCGAAAATGCGAGAGATTAGACGGCCACGACTTGAATGGCCGGCAGCAGTGGATAAATAAAAAAACATTAATAACTGAAGAAAAAATTAAAATAAAATGCATAAAATATGGCTATAAAAAAGACATATGATTTGGGAAGCAAGCAACCAAGCAAAACAGAGACAAGCCTTGAGGCATCCCGGCCCCCAGCAGCCCCAAAGTTATTATGCATCTATATGTATATATACATATAGGTATACATAGAGGATGGCATTTAAGCAGGCTTAAGGCTAAAGATATCCAATTGATAGACTTACCAATACTCGGACGGGCAATAATGACCGGCATCGTTTCGTAATGATCACGAACCAGCAATTCGGCGAGTCGCTTCGAATAGGTATAGGTGTTGGGATGGGGCTTCAGCAGATCGGGTGTAACTGCATCCAATGTCTTGACATCCATCCATTCGGCCAGACGCATCAAATCCTCAGGCTTGTGTGGAAAATCATAGACCTTCTCGTACATCACTTCCTGATCGCAATTGCAAAATGCCGTCGACAGATGCACAAATGCCTCCAACTGCTTCATATCCTTGGCCACGTTCAGAGCACGCTGAGTGCCCTGCAGATTCATATCGATGGCATCATGCAGATTACCCTCCAGCTTTAGTGTGGCAGCCATATGGAACACAATATTCGTCTGCTCCACGACATGCTTCAAACTTTCGCCACTCAATCCCAGCACTGTCAAAAGAATAAAGTCCGATTCGACGCATTCGATTAGTAAATTTGAGAAATTTGGGTAACTGGCATTGGACTTACAATCATAGGTAACATCGCCCTGATAGATGGTCACCTTCTTCATCATGTGGGGACGCTCATCGCGGAGACGTTGAAAGATTGGCAACTTGAACATCTCCTCGAGACGCGATTCGGGCGTCTTGCCGCGCTTGGGTCGGCAAATGATGATCACCTCCTTGAGCGAGTGGCATGAATAGAGCAGCTTCTCCAGCAGTACCTTGCCCATGAAACCAGATGCGCCCGTTATAAACACGGTCTTGTCCTTATAGTATTCTTGTACCGGGGATAAATCATTCATGTTGAGGGCTGCAAGTTGTTCAGAAAAGAAAAAAAACGAAAGAAAAAACGTTAGCTTACTTTTTCTTTTTGTGGTTTTGTACACTGGCCACATTCCGTGCAAGCAGTCAATTGAAAACGGCAAGTGTCGCAAGCACCAGGCTAACTGGGCTAATTCTGAAACAGCTGCAACAAACGGGTTTCTATCGGATTCAAATACAAATTAGATTGCGCCGGCGTCGATTTCGCATTTCTTTGCATTTGCAGTTGGCCAAATGATTGCGCAATGCGTCGAGGCGAGTGTCTGGATACCTGACTGAATGGCTTAATAATAATAGTAATAGTACATTGGTAGCAGCAGCAGCAACAAAAACGATTGGCGACTATTTGACAGTAGTCCATGCAATAATACTCGTGCGCCAGGAGAGCGGACCACCAGCTCGTCTAACTGGTGTCTGCTGTTTGTTTTATTATGATAGTGTGTTGCAAGATGCAAGATGCAAGCTGCAAGCTGCAATATCAAAAGCAACAACAACAACAACACACGCAGCATGCAGCATGCCACCAACGTTTGCAAATAAATTGCAAAATCATACACTGGAGCTGGCGCTTGTTTTTTTTTGGATTTTCAGTTTGAGTTTGGTTTTGGATTTTGGTTTGGGTTTGGGTTTGCACTGCCGGCCACGTTACACTTGGCCAAATCTTGTTCATGTACACATTGCCGTTACTCGTCTCTCTCTCTCTTTCTCTCTATAAGTATGTAAAAGTGCCTTGCTCTTTGGCCACAGTCGCCGTCGCAACCGTCGAAGCCGCAGCGTGACATTTTTAGCCGGCCTCAATTTTGAAATCAGCTTGGTTTTGCTTTCAGTTCAATACCCTGTAAGAAACACTTGGTTAAAGGGATATGCATACCAAATCAAAATACATCATTTTTAATATCATTACTCATTGAATTTAAGCATTGATTCGAAAGAGCGTTCATAATCTGATATGCAAAATGGATTTTAAAATAGTACTTGAACAGATTATGTTGTACTTCAATTAAATATTTTCGGTATAGTCGGAATTTTGACACAGTCTGACTTTGAAATATTAGACTGATCAGATTTCATAATTTTAATCAAATATATATATACTTTTGGAGTCTTGATATCTGTTTACAAACAATCAACCTCGAACTTTGCTTACTACTCAACTTTTGTTCTTGTTGTTTGATGTATATAAATACTCGTATAAATATACAGGGCATTGTACAGGTATTCTGTACGCGTTGTCTACGGCCGTCATATTTGATAAATCGCCCATTTCATGCAATACTAAACAAGTTTATTGCTTGTCGGCTGGCCCACAAATGTGGCATATACTTGTCTGAACTTTGGCTTATTCAGTTGAACGGTTTGGCAGAGTCTGCCTAACTGACTGAGGAAATACTCAGCATGACAAGGCAAAACTACAATACTTGGAAAAATTACACAACTTTTCCTGTTTTTTAGAAATAATTTTTATCATAAAGAAATTTATTTAAATTTCCCGCAAAATCTTAAGTTTTTTTCAAATTAGCTTATATGAATTTATTATAAACTTTAACTTTATTATAAACTATGTAAAATGTTTTTTAATATGTGAAATCTTAAAATTTAAATTTTTAATAATAATATTAGTAACAAAAAGATCTAATATAGGAGTTTTTCAATGTTCACACATAGAAACGACACACTTGAAATTAGACATATTTTTCCAAATTTTAATAAAATCAACCCTGAAGTGCTAACACAGCGTTTTAGAAAGCCATAATCTTAAATTTTAGCCATTTACTTTCTGAATAATAAGGCGCCAAAAGTACTAAAATTCATGGCGATTTTTTTCTGAGTGTAAATACAATGTAGCAGGTACCTTGAACTATAAATCGTGATAGTTGTTGTGTTCCAACTACTGTTTGACTGCTCATCGTGAACTTGAGTGAAACTAAAGCTGCAGACTGCAGTATAGAAGATGAGAATTATCGCAGTGGGATACCATTTGACACCAGTCTCTTAATTTGTAGGAGTTGCCTCATTTCCATGTTTATACAAACTCTTCTGCTAATACAGCAGCACGTCGATACAATAAAGCAACAATAAAACAACAATAAATCAACAATAAAACAACAAAAGAAACTAGCATGCAACTTATGCAAGTCAAAATGACAACCGGGGGCAAAATATGAGTCAAGTCAGTAAAGTCTGCCCCAAGCTAAAATCCAAAATCATAAGCATAAAACACGCACACACACACACATATACTGTGGAAAATAGCCAAAACCAAGCTGAAGCTGATATTGAAAGCAAAAAATAAATAAATAAACTGAAACAGAAGTGGCCAAACGAAAGACTTAGGCAACAAACTTGCGCACTGTGGCATGCAATATAAATTTTGTTGTTGAAGAGCTCCACGCTCAAGTATTTTCAAACTTGACAACCATAATGTGCACTTATATACGTACATTATTAGCAACGTTTAGACCATCATTTACAAGAGCTAGTTATGGCAAGGCCTTCAATAGAATTTACATGCGTTTATTGCATTGCACAATTTCTTTAAAGTTAAAAATGCAAAGAAACTCATTATTGTTATAAACTATTAATTATCACATTCAACAATATAATTACTAAAGTAATAAATACTAATATAATTAATATAAATACTCACTGAATTAATTTTAACTGAGATTCGAAAAAGCGAAAATTTGATATACTCGTACAAAATAGATTTAAAAATAGTATTTGAAAAGAGTATAATTGCACTTCAATTAAATATTGGACATTTAAAACAGTTTTGAGTATCGAATAATTGCTTTTTCTGATTTAATGTTACCCATAAAATATTTAAATATTATAATGTAAAGAATATTGAATTCTAACTGACATTTCTTACTGATCAGTAAGTATCTTTTTGAGCATTTTTCAACCGTCTAACTAAATTCATGGGTATTTCGAACTTATTCAAATATTTACATGCAACAGCACAGCTCACTTGCCGGTGCTTCTGATCAAATTTGCATAGTTAAGCATTTTTGAGCTGACCGACAGATTTGTTGTCCATAACCAAGTTCTCCATATGGATGAAAAGTTCAACATCAACACATGAAGAGCCAACTGGCACTATTTAATGAATATATAAAGACAAATAAAAATGCCGACAAGTTTCTAAACGTGTGTTTAACCGGTTTGATTAGTTAGTTACTTTTAACATTTCTGAAGCAGAAATGCTGCGAAATATTGGAAGAAGGTGTTTTTATATTTCGCAATAATGACATGCTTTTGCTTATCGCTTTTAATTGTTGTTGTTTCTGTTGTTGTTGTTGTTGTTGTTATCACGACCTGACAACAAGGCAATTCGAAATTTCTTCAATAGAAAAACTAGGGCAAAATCAAACGCAAATTGCAGTTTATGAAATGATTACGGCTTCAAATGCATTTGACCCCATATAGCTGATCATCATCTCATCTATCAGCTCGTTTTATAAGCCATATTAGTTAAAACAACCTCTTGCCAAAGGAGTGCGATCGTTAAGCAACAAAAAAAACACTTCATCAACCTTAAGCCATGAAATCGAACAAAATGCAAAGCATAATAGTCGCTGTTGCGGCCACTCAATCCATAAGTATCAATCATATAAGTATATATATATGTGTGTGTGTTTAGCTGGTATCCCTTAGGGGGTCTTATGCCATTTCATGTGAGATGTGATAGAGTGAAATAAATAACTAATATGCAACAACCTTCAATATGTAAATGCGCTTGTAGCGATTGCCATTGACACAGAAGCGAAGAGAAACGAATTTTAATTAAAATCAACATACGATGAATTGGCCAAAACGGGTCACAAAAAACCAAAAAACAGAAAGAAAAAAGAAGAAAACAAGTCTTTGCATCACCCATATACTCGGACAGCTCCAATAAAATAATACTGAAAGCATTTTCTTATATATAAGTTATGTGTAAAAATTATTGTTATCATAAAGAAAGTTTTGCGTTAAACACCTGTTTTCAAAAATTAACAGCTCGTTTCAATTTCCTTAATTTAGCTATGAGCTAAATAATAGAAGGATAATTTAGTGATTCTATTGGAAAAGTTCCGCCCCATTAAAAGTCTATTACAAAATTCTGACAAACTGTAAAAGTAGACAATGTTACAGTCGGTTGTAACCGACTGTATAATACTCTATTTGAAGTTTCCAAATTGCCAAGTTTCCATAGCATTATAATAATTTAAATTATTATTAGTTAGCCATAGCAAATTGATTTAATGATGCCCTTATTTATTAATTAATAGCTGTCTTCTCCAAGTCTTCTTCAGCGAAGATGATACAAAAAGAAGCTTTAATAACCTATGCATAAATCATAAATTAATCCATGGGCTTGTCGGAACGGACAATTTTAAGCTCACAAAGAAACCAGCTAAATGTCAAAGCTTGTACCATCTCCCAGATCAGGTTGATGGCTTGACACGACCCTGACACAGCCCGTGACCCAAGTCGGAACAGTTTTAAGCGAGAGCGACTCTTTACGCAATATTTAATAATAGACATTTGGCGTGTTTCCAATTAAACGCTTCGCTGGCCAGCTAATAGCGCCTAAAATGTTTCAAATTATTTTCTGGCATCTTTGTTTATTTTTTAGCTAATTACTCGAATGCAAGACAATAAAAAACAATAATTATATTTAACTAGAGGTCGTAAGGCAATTGTATTAAAAATTGCAATATAAAACAACTATATACTTAACTTGGCCAAATATTTTTTATACTTTTACACAAAAATGTTGTTGCATGTAAGTGTTTTATTTACCTTTTGCAGAGCGCCTTGTTTATTTAATTAAAAGCCAAAAAATATTCAACACGTTGCACACACGAAGCGAACGCGCCGTCAAATCTAATATATATTATAAATGTTTATTTATGGATAGTATCAAAATTGAGCTGAAAGCGTTGTACGCTGGGCGACGTTCAAGCGAAGACTGAGTAGCGTTTGGCTGTGCGCTTGTCAATATGAATGAATTGGCTGTGCTTCGAGCGCGCATTGAAAGTGAGTCTGTTTTGTTAACTGGTTGGTTGTGGGAGCACTTTGGCCGGGATCGCTTGAGTATGGGATGTGGCAAGTGGCTGTGAAATCTGCAAGCCAAACTGCAGTAATAATAATAAATCTATTCGACTCTCACAATTAGCTTAGCAAACTCAGCGGAACTTCGGCTAATTTATGGATTGCGCCTCACTTGCAACGAGAAGGAAGTTTTGTTTAGCGGCCTTTAAGTTTCTGTTCTGTTGACACCAAGTCAAGCCATTAAAATAGTTCACAAACAATAACAATAATATTATGCAAAGTAATTTGCAAACATTTATTATTTGAGAGCAGTACACAAAAACAGGCACTTTATGTATATTGTTATGGATATTCATATTTGTATTTGGATAATTAAGAATTGAATATGCATATTGAGCTCATTAATATTTTGCAAATCCAATACAAAAGTGATGTTTTTGCAGTTGTTACATAACCGTGGCATCCATTTGCCATTTTTTTGGTATTTTCCATTGTTATGCAATTATCAATACCTCATTCAAATTATTAAACTTGTTGCGAATTATTCAAAAAAAAAATCCCCATAAGCTTAATTATGTTAAAATTATGTTAATAACGTAAAAGTTGTTTGCTGTACGATTAATTATCGAATCAAGATGTTTAAATTAGACCGCCCAGCTACAAATTGTCGATAACAAAAACAATTGTTCAATTGAACAGTGTTGCCACATAGTTTCTTCAACATTAAGATTTGTATATTTCTCACATCGATATGTCAAAATTTCTTAACAAATAAATACATTATACTGAACGAATATTTTTATGTTTTCTTAACTGTTCTTTAGATATACTTCAACACGAAAATGCACATATAAACACAAATTTTTTTTGACTATCGGAAATCATCGTTGCACACTCTGTTTGAATTCAATGGCCAGAAAAATCGAAGCACAATCAATAAATAAACAAGAAAAAATATGCAGACAATTAAATGACAAATAAATGCATTTGTTAAGCAGCAAAAACACGTTAAGCGTATGTGTAGCAAACTTTGACCACGTGTGGCTCAAACATCGATAGACACACTATCGATAGCAATTTATTTTTACTTCCCACCTCACGCGAGTGCGATTGGATTTCATTATAATTTGGAATTGGGGAATTGCGAAAATTAAATTGCAATCATGGCCGAATTAGACGATTTCTTCGCGAAAAAGGACAAGAAGAAGTCCAAGACCAAAAGCAAATTTGTGACGGCCGACGAACTGGTGAAAAACTTGGAAGAATGCACCAAACGTGAGGTGGCGGCCAACGCTGCCAAACCAAAAAAACCTGATGTCGCGACGGCAGCAGCAACACTCACTGGCGGCGTGGCAGAAGGCGGCGAAAATGAGACCACCATCAAAGCACCGGAGCCCGTTATTGAGGTGAGACTTTAGTATAAAAAAAATGTCAAAAATTGACAATATTTAATTGGTAATTGTTTGTGGCAGCCGCCCGTGGAGGAGGAGTGGAAAGAGTTTGAGCAGGAGCAGCGCAAGGATTACAGCGGCCTCAAAATCGGTCAGCTGACCATCAATGAGAAGCAACAGCAGCAGCAGCAGAACCAGCAGCAACAACAGCATCATCATCAACACTCGGACGATATTTATGACGAGGATGAGGAGGATAGCGATGGTTTTGTCAATGCCGATCCAAATGGCAAGCGGCAAGGTTATGGCCCATGGAAGAAATTGATACCCGCCGAAGAGGTGACTCAGATACCGGTGCCGGTTGAGACTGAAAAGTCATCGTCGTCGTCGAAACCGTACATTTCACCCGCGTTACGTTATAGCGTGAGTAGATCGTATGTCGATCTTTCGTTCGTAGTCTGATATTCACTTTTGGACTTTGTGCCCGATTTCTTTTTTTTTTTTTTGTAGCAAGCTGGCAGCGGCATTGGTGGCAGCGGCGGCGGTGGTTTGCGTGTGCGTCGTGCCGCGCCCGATATAACAAACACGGAGTTCTTCCCAACGCTGAACGCAGCCCGGCCGGAGGAACAGCGCAAGAAGAAAAACGAACCCGCCTTCGAAGAAGTCCGCCACGGCGGTCGCTTCCAGCGTGTCCAAGAGACAACGGCGACGCCCGTCGCGGCCACCAATCGATTCCAGTCGCTCGACGATGAGGCAGATAGCTAGACAATGCCCCCCCACACTGCCTCATCCAATTTGCCACCGACGATGCCGACGCCACAATACAAACAAACAGAAAACGGAAAGCGAAACGAAACAAAAGCAAGATTGGATCGTTTTCATCTTACAGTTGCCACACACACTGCTAGTAGCGTTCCAGGGAGCGACGATGGCTTGAAGCGCGTGCCGAGACCTGGACGCCAAATTTGAGCTAAAAACAAAAACATTTCTATTATTGAGTTTTTATTATCTCTATATCTATATCTATATATATATATATATATATATATTTACGCATAATGTAACCAATTTTCTAGGCTTTTCGAGCTAGCTTTCAAACCAGCCAACCAATCAACCCCGCAAGAAAACCGAAACCATATTTTGTTCATTTTCGTTTTGCAAATTTTTTAATGGAATTTTATGGATTCAATGTAATCGAGTATGAATAATAGCCATGCGTTGAAATCCGTTTATAAATGTTATACCATTTCTTTTTTTATAATTGTCTGTATAATTGTTTACACACTCTCAGCTATTACTGATCCGTGAAGAGATCTTGGGGCCTGCTCTCCGCGTAGCTGCAAACAAAGTTTGTTTAATTTAATTTCAGTTTTCAAAACGATAAATCATCTTTTGCTGCAATTTTTGGATCTCGCACTGACTTTTCACTGTATGCCTGCTGTGCACTATTGTGATAGGAGCTGAGGAAGGGCTTGGACAGCATCCTGTCGGGATAATTGCGTATCAAGTACAGCCAGCAATCCAGTTTCCTAGCACAAAATAGGGAATCATCAAATTTAAATAGTGGTTATTATTCGTCAAACTTACTCATTTTGGTCTGTTATTATTGTCTGCAGTTCGCGATCATAATATCTAGGGTAATCCTCTAATTCGTCCAGTTTTTTAAACATTGTCGCGTCCACTTCGTAAATCTCACCCTGTATATTATTGCCTATACCCTGTTTGTTTAGCAGAAAGGGTATATTATAACGTGTGCCGATCACCAAGGGAAACTTTGTACGCGTTGTGCCTTTGGCCAGAAAACGAGAAAAGCCATTCGCCTTTGTCGTCAGCCAGTGGTGATTCGGCTCGCCGCTCTTCAAAGTGCCATAAACGAAAACCTTTTGCAGCGTTTGTGACATTCTCAGCATTTGCAAAATATATTACAGCGATTTTAATATCATAGAATTGCAGTTAAAGTTGGACAGTTGCTTGCTTACGCTAGGCTAATTTTAATTTATTAAATATTAAAATTTGCACCAACGACGTTCCAAGCTTACAGCAAGCAACAATCGGCGCTGGCAGCGCTTTGAGCAGACAGTCTGCTTATCACTTTTTGGCATTCTCTGGAAAAGGCGACAGCGCTATGTTATGGTAACAGCGTTGCTCCACAACTAGCAGCAGCGCTCTGTTACACTCGAAACAAATTTTACGATTTGTTTATATAAGCAAATTAAGTCACCTGTTGCAACTCGGCAAATATGTAAAATGTTTTCTATGCTTATTAACTTTGGCACATTCACATTTTCAAAGTGTAAACACGAATTGATTTTATTTAGTCGAAACTTATAAAATTACAAACAGTTCGCTACGATCTAGACTACTATAATATATCATTAGGCAATATGTAACGAGTACATATTAATATTGTTTTAAGTCTGTGTATAATATACGTGCTACAAATGCAGATATCGGTAATATTAATAATTGGCTACGCCTTTTTTTTTCTTTCTTTTTTTGCATGTTGAACACATTTTTTGCTTCGTTATTAGTTCTTCACCTCGTAGCTTAGATCATCCTGGGCAGGATGCTTATGCGTGCGACGATGGCGCATGATATAGGGTTGTGCGGTGGTATTCTCATAGCCGGACATGTAGGGCAAGGACAACAGCTTCTCGGGATACTTTTGCAGCAGATAAACCCAGCAGGGAACGGTGCTGCAAGCAAAACAAAAATATTTTTTTAATATAATTTATAATTTTGAATATGACGTAATCAGCATCATCATCAATTTACCCCTCGCCGACGCCAATGTTCATGTCCTGCTGCTCTCGCTTATAAATATCCTGGCAATCCTCGATGCTGTCCAGCGATTTGAGCATGTGATCATCAACCTAAATAGAAATTATAGAAAGTAGTTAAGCTGATCTATATATTTGATGAGTTACTGTACTTGCCTCATATATCTCACCGGTTACATAATAACCAATGCCCGGTTTGTTCAGCAGGAAGGGAATGTTGTAGCGCGTGGCAATCACCAGCGGCAACTTCTGTGTGGTTGTTGCTCGACACCAAAATTTGGCATAACCATTGCCGGTGCTGGCCAATATAGAATTTCCCGGCTGGCCGTATTTCAAGGCGCCATACACAAACAATTTGCTCAGAGCGGATGAAGCTTTCTGCATTGCAATATAAATACAGAATATATATCAATAAATAAGTTTTGGCTTTCTATTGATCGCTGATAAGCTAGATTAAGTTCTCCATATGCATTTATTAATAAGACCACTCGCAAGTTATTATTTTATACCTGCGCTTATCACAAGTTAAAAGAATTTTTCCATACACACAGCGACCCCCACAGGCGGGAAGTCTTTTTGATAAGGTCTACAACTACCGAAAAAAAAAACACAGTGATATCTCGCTGACACGAACTTTCATTAACACAAATGAGCATTTTAAATTTTATTTGTCTCTTTACTTTCAATTACGAAAAGAATTTAAAATAATTATTTATACTAAGGGCTCTTAAAGTGAAGATTTCTTTTTAGCTGGTGCTCACTGTAATCAGATACGAGCTGTCATTTGCCCAACCCACTTTAACCCCAACCCCACGCCCTCACTCTAACAGCACCACCCACGCATTAACAGTATTCGTGTTTATTTTTAACATTTCGCTGCTAAAATGTGATAAATAAACTGCTTATTTTTATTTAATTTTATATTTTGGGGGGGGCACTAACCTGTTTACTGCATTTGACACCTTTTCTTTTTTTGTATCAACGCTAATAAATACAAACTGTGTTTACGCTTGCAGGTTTTTTTGGCTAACGTGCGTGCAAACTGCGCAGCAGATTTATACACACACACACACACACATACATACTTTAAGATTCGATAAAAAAATACCTGTATTTGTATGTATATTTAATAATTACTTAAATTGTTCTAATCATTCAAACAAATAGAAATAGACACGCTATAAGCTCTAACACGAAAATGCCCCCTTCAATTTAATAATCATTTTCAATAGTCTGTTGCATTTTAGCGGCAATTTGTCTGTCGTTTCCCGCTTGCTTACATAACAACTTCAAGTACAGAGGCACACACACATACACACGCACAGAAGCATACGCTTATAATCATTTATGTATATATAAAATAAATAATTTCTTCACACCCAAAAGCTTTGAGAGCGGCCAAAATGACCAAGGATAACAGGTAGCTTAAGACCTGTCTACATCTGTACACACATACATAATTATATCAATTTGTAAGCAAGTTTGTGCATTCACATTAACATTACATTAACAGCTTTCTTTTGTTTGTTTTTGTATTTACCTTAACTTGGCCCATGTTTCCTTATTTGGTTTGATTAAAATTGCAAATGACTTTAAATGTTCAGCAGAGCAGACAAATGAACAAAATGTTCAATGAAAAAGAGAGCTATATTAAATTCCAGCAAAAGCTGCTTGGTTGGTAGCAAATTGTACCGCACCAGTGGAAAGCAAAACTCCAACTGAATGCTGTCGATGCCGATGCAGCCGGCAGAGACCCAAACATTGGAGAACATGTCTCTGTGTGTGTGTGTTATGTATTTATGTATGTATATATACGAATGTTCATTGCTACTGCTGTTGTCGGTATCGTGACGTCTACAAAAAAAAAGATGAGCAGCAGCAGGCCCACAACAAGAATAAAAAAAAACACGCCACACGCGCTTGTCAAATCGGCTGCCTGCGTCGCTGCTCGCTCTTTCTTTATCTAGCGTTAGCAAGAGCAATTATTCAAATTCAAAATGCTCAGCACCAAGCTTAAGACACATATTGGAGCACAACAAAATATACACATCGTTTGTGTGTGTGTATTTATGTGAAACTATAGCTTATCGGGCCTTTCTTTTTTTTGTAAAAGGGGTGTTGGTCGCCATAAACTGGTTGGTTGCGTTAATTTTGAACCCCTTTGCAAACTGAAGAACGTTTCGCTTATAGCGACGCCACTGGAGCCCACGTACGCAATTGTTTATTGAATGTGTATTGAATGGCCAACTGATTAAATAGCTTATTACCACAATGTATATTTTCGGGCTGCAAAATTTTAATTGTAAACACCACTTATAAACAATAACAAATTCGCAATTCAGTTTTTGTTACACAGCCACCAAAACAGAAAAACGTGTTCGCTCAAGAACTCTCCCTCTCTCGCGCTCTCTGTCACTCTCTCTTGCGTTTGATGCGCTGTAAAATAAAGATGCGGCATTTGTGTTTTAACAGAGCTTTATCCTATATGGGTAAAGAGAAAATTCATGATGGTGTACATACATATATGTTTATGTGTGTAAAATGAAAACTTGTTGCTTTTGTTACATAATTGAGCTCCTTGCATTCTGATTGCCACAAGTTAATTTAACACTCGTGCCTTTGAGATCATAAAAAATGTCTATCCTAATTTCAAAAATCAAGTTCAATAATCCTTAACACACTTTCCGTTCCATGCGTAGTGGAAGTGCTTGTGCCGGCAAGCGCACATGTTGGGTGCAAAGCAATACGCTCTACGGCCACAATCACTGTAGAACATACATATATACATAGGAATGTAGATTATACACTGTTAAGACAATGTTAGCTGTGACTTAAACACTCACTGATCACAGATGGGCACACACTTGGCGCCATGGAGCAGCGTGCTGCGCATCTCGTAGCCCTGCGCACAAATACAGCGACCATCGTACGAGCAGCGGCCGTGAGTGCAGCGCCTGGAAAGAGATTTTAGATGGAACTATTACATTTAATGTTAACATTGACTCTAAACTGAATCGCTTGGTAGATATTAATTTTTTTTATATTATATAATAATAAATAATATGAGGTTTTTTTAAATTAAAGTATTATGTTAAATGGTTTTACATTTTTTTTTAAATTTAAATATTACAATAAATAATTTCAAATTTACCCGTGACACGGATCCAGGAGTCGTGGTCCTCGATGTCGACAGAGTCGTGCAATCGCATCGAAGTAGTAATGTTTGCCCTTGCGACAGATGCAAAGCTCGGGGCCCGCACAATAGCCGCCCGCCTCTTGGCAGCCCGGCAGGCACTTTGCGGCACAGGCAACACTATCCCTTGTGGTACTCTGATACTGATCGTCACAAGGACACGGACCATCCTCGAAGCAAACTCCGCGCACGCAAACAATATTGCAACGGCGCACACATTGACGGGTATTCACAATAAGCATTTCGTATTCCGAGCAAATTGGAGGCGGTTCATTTATTTCCCAGTAACGGTACTCGTGGTAATAGGAGTGAGCATGAACCAGCATCAGGAGCAGCATCAGCAGCAGCAACAGAATTTTTAACAACATGTCGAAGTGAATTGCAAGTTTGTAAATGATTGGAAATTAAGAGCACCCTTCCAAGTAGTTCGCCAAGTGAGAGTGAAAGTGTTTGTTTGCTTGTGTGTGTGCGCAATCCATTTTACCCGGTCACGATCATCGTCGACAATAATTGCCTTAAGTACACACATATACACACACACAAACACACACATATTGGCGGATGATGCAATGGCCGCTTGGGGGTGCTAACTGATAAGCCGCTCGCTGCTATTACAAAACATCATTTGCATACACAAACAAAAACAAAAATTCGAACAGACGCCGCTTATTACTCATCACTGTTTGTGGAGGGTGGGAGTTTCAGAGGGAGAGGCGGTGGTGGGGTCACACAGATCCAACTCCAACATGTGTACATGCTAAGCACAAAGAGAGCAAACTGCAGAGAGCAATCCACAAATGAGAGAGAGACGCGATTGAGGGAGAAGCAAATACACTGAGTAAAAAAATAAGATTGGGATTGACACCATTGTTTATATGATTTATAATAATTGGCATGTCAAATGAATGAATTATTAAATATTTATACATATATTCTATTATATTATGTGTTACAATATGTTATTGATGCTTTTAATTGAAAAATCGTATTAAATTGTCGAGCATGTCAAAAGTTTTTATATTAAGCTTCTAGTCAGGCACTGCAAAAATGCAGTGTACCAATACTATTTTCACTCAGTATAATGTGCATGGTAGAACATTTTGCTGCGCTAGGCTGGAATGTCTGGATTTCCATTGCCGCCGCCGCCGTTGCTGCTGCTGTTGCTCTCCTCCCCTCCCCTCCCACCCTCCCCGCCACCTACTTACTCCCCTTGCGCACATCTGGACTGGGCATGCGCTTCGGCTGCTTTCAATGTGCGCCATTCATTCACTTTTTTTTTAGTCTTTCCGCTGCTGTGAACGCCTGCGCAACGAAAATGTTGCAAAATTAAAAAACAGCGCACAAAGAAAACTGCTCGACTGCAGTTCAAGCTTCAATTGCAACAATAAATAAGTTTCGACTATTTTCATTAGCGCTCTGACGTTGGCTCTTTTTTTGGAGTGAGTGCTTATGTGTGTGTGTAAGTGTGTGTGTGTGTTGAGTTGAATGAATAACATAAAACAGACAAAACAGACAACGGCGAGTGGAAAGCATATAAAATAAACAATTCCATTTCGGGCTGGTCAGCTGGAAGGAAGTGGCACTCTGTTGGTGGCACTGGTGGTGCGTGTGGTGGGTGTGGCAGCTGTGGGCAAATGCCTGAAACAAAGCCAGCCCTCTCGCATTAACAATTATGTACGCGGCAAGTGCGGACACGTTTTAATTGCATACCAAACCAAATCGTACAAAAAAAAAAATTAAAAATAAAAAAAACTGCATACAACCAGCAAACAATTGTTTTTGAATTGAAAAATGTGCTACGTTATCATCACAAGTGTGAGTCTAGTCTGGTTTCTGTGCACCCTCGTCGCCGATATGCTCGTCGCCATCGCACTGGTCACGCCCAAATGGCTTATTGCTGGTGCACCCACCACGGTAAATGCCACAGGTCAACGTTATCCCTCTGTGGGCATTTA
This sequence comes from Drosophila silvestris, assembly GCA_035043445.1. Taxonomy (NCBI): domain Eukaryota; kingdom Metazoa; phylum Arthropoda; class Insecta; order Diptera; family Drosophilidae; genus Drosophila; species Drosophila silvestris. The sequence continues at coordinate 1,235,333 of JAWNMZ010000027.1, forward strand.
TACGCGTTGCAAGCAAATGCATAAGCTGGGCTATCATTGTGGTCGCTTCGATTTGGATGGCTTTGCCACCGATGGCAGCGTCTATCCCTGGGAATGGAAGGCAGCCATGTTCTGCATGACCACGGGTTGTCTGCTGCTCTCCGCGACTGTTGCTGCCACGCTGTTGACCTGCTGCCGGCAGTCCGCGTTTGGCAAGAGCATACACAATATGACAGCTTGTGCACAGGTGCTGGCAGGTGAGTCCCACTCCGACTCCTTCTGCTCCTGCTCCTCCCGTTCCTTAATTATTCTTTTCTGCTCAGGCATAGCTGTAATGCTGGCTTTGTTTCTGCATCCCTTGGGCTGGCGTGCGCAGCGCGTTCAACTCCTTTGCGGCGCGGAGGCGGAGCCCTTTTATCCCGCCGACTGCAGCATTGGTAAGACTCACGCACACTTCCTGTAATCTTTGCCTAACAACTATTACTATGTCTTTGATAGGCATCTCATTCTACTGCGGCCTGGCTGCCATATTGCTGACATTTGCCGCTGCCGGCATCAGTCTTAAGGCGGAGTCCTCCAACATGCGTAGTCGGGTGCGCCGGCGTGTGGAGTCCGGCAGCAAGCTCATCTGCATTCCGTAGTCGGATAGATATTTACATTTGCATTTAGAGATTGTCCTAACTGAATTTGGTATCGTTTAGAGAGATTTATTTTGATTGTAGATATTTTTTACAGCTCATTTAATTATTTTTGTGTAAACTCCGATTGAAAATTGAAAAACACTTATTAATTGATTGTATCTTACTAATTATAACTATTTGCAATTGCATTTTGAAGTAGCGTTAATATTTTCTTATTTTTGAAAGTCATTTTTATAGTAGATGTTTTCCCCAAGGAAGTTCAATGATCGTTTAAGCTGCATGTGTAAATTGAAAATACAATTATTAATTGGTAGACTTGCATGCTGCAAATTACAATTTATTATTTATAGTGACTATAATTTAAGTATCGTTAAGTTTTTCTTATTTTTGAGACCAATTTTTATTGTAGTTCTTTTCCTCAAGACATTTAAATATTTGTTTAAACTCCGTCTGTCTTCTACTAATTTGAGCTATTGACAAATTAGAAACATTTATGAATACTGAAAATGAAAATGTATTATTTACACAGTACTCTGTATTTTAAGTATCATTAATTTTTTTAATTTTTGATAGTCATTCTTATTGTAGTTCAAGCTCCGTCTGTAAAATGAAAATACAATTAATAATTGCTTTTTTTTTACTAACAAAAACTATTTGCAAATTAAAAACATTTACAATTTCAGATACTGCAAATTGCAATTTATTAATTATGGTACTGTGTATTTTAAGTATAATGTTTTTTAAGCCAACTATCTTTTAAATAACGATTCTAATTTCTGGACAATTTCTGTAGTTGTAGAAATATATACACTTAATTTAAGTTCACAATTAAGCTGTAAAATTAGAATAAATAAACAACTAGTTTTTATACAGCAACTTGGATGCTCTGAGGCAGCTGTATAGACAAGGAGAGAGCAAGGGGGCAAGATCTTTATTTGCGCTTGCCCTTGGCTTTGCCAGGCGGTTTCCCTTCCACTTCCGGCTTGGCTTTGGGCAGGTAGACCCCGTGATTCGTTTTCTTGAGATGCGCAAACAGTTTGTTCTTGGAGTCGAAGACCAGTTTGCATGTGACGCAAGTGTGTTGCACATCTGCGAATGGTGCGGTTTCATTGCTCCTCGGTGGAGCTGCTGCTGGCTTGGATTTCGGCTTTGATTCCGTTGCTAACTTTTCCTTTTCCGTTTCGGCTTTTTGTTTGCTGCTCGTTAATTTTTTGCTTTTGCTCTTTTTGGCTGACTTTTTGCTGCGACTCCAATCGCCGTCATCTGCATCGTCGCTGTTGCTCACTGGCGCGGAGAAATCCACAGCCTGATCAGGAGCAGCAGCCGCTGCAGCATCCGCTTTATCATCCTCATCGCTCTCAACAGTTGCTTTTGAAGCCCGTTTTTTCGATTTTTTGCCCTTTTTATTGCGTTTACTTTGTGTCTGCTGAACTTCTTCGTCGCTGGACAGCTCTGCCTGATCACTGCTTTGATCTGTATTTTGGGCGCCATTGATTTTTAACTGCTCCACGCCTTCCTCTGCCGCATTGAGATCCTCGCTGTGCTCATTGTATTCCTGCTCCTCGTCTGCCATTTGCTGGCACAGGCGTTCCACATTATCGCGATGTTTCTTGCTCTCCTCGTGATTGGAGCGCGCCCTGGCATTCTTGAACGACTTGTTGCATGCCACACAATAGAGATCGTCCACATACTCCACTTCCTGCTCGCTCACATCATTATCGCTTTCAGCAGCCGCATCAGAGTCCCGTTCATCCTCCTCTGCATCCTCGTCCGTGTAGTCATCGGATTCGCTGCCATATTGTTGTTCAAGCTGTCTGAGCTGCTCCTCGTAGCCATCGTTGTCCACTTTGTTGGCCCGCACCGCGGCTAGTTGTTCCTGCCGCTGGCGCAGCTGCTCCTTGCGTTTCTCCTCCTGCTTTAAGCGATTCGCCTCGGCACGCTCCTCCAGCACACGCCGGTAGGCTTGGACACGACGATCTCTCTTCCGCACAAACGAGACCAAGTTGCGAACCTGCCAAGACAAATATCTCTTGTACTTATTTCTCTAACTAAACTGAAAGCTGCTTACCTCTTCGTTGCGTTCCTTGCGTGCATTTTGCACAATCTTCTTCATTTGCTTTTCCACCTTGCGCAGGATGAAACGCTCCTTGATGTCCCGCACATCATACGGACAGAGCCATTCATATGTCTTCTTTGTGCTGTAGGACAACCAATAGGCGTAGAAGGGAGCCACAACCTCCTCGTAGCTGCTGTCGGCGTTGCCAAACTGCGGTGGCCCCATCTCACTGTCGCTGTCCATGAACTCCAGATCCTCGGATGCAATGTTGTTGAAGACATCGCGATAAACACCATAAAATCCCTGGGCATCATTTCCGTATCCCTTGTAGCATGATCCCGTGAAGTATTGGAAGACGTCTAAGCAGTTCTCGGAATACTCGGAATTCTTGCCTCGCAAAATTTGCTCGCGATGATTGTCGTACCAGGCACGTTCCTGGGCATCGGAGAGCACTTCGTAGGCCTGTTGGATCAGCTGAAAGCGTTCCTTTGCCTCTGCCAGGGACTCGGGATTCTTATCGGGATGCCATCGCAATGCCAGTTTTCTGTATGCCGTTTTGATATCACCTTCGTTGGAGTCACGGGCTAAGCCCAGCTCCTCGTAGTAGCAGCGCATGTTTAGTGCTTAGTTAGTTAGAAAATAAATTACATCAATTGTGTTAACCAACGAAATTTTGAGCTTTTGCTCTTCTTCTTTTTTTGGGGTTCCACGCTACACATAAACATCTGTTCGCTGCTACAGAAGTTAACATTTTTTGAAATGTTATTAATAGCGCGCCATAATTTCGATTCTGCAAATCAGCATACCCATTTTTCAGTTTATCCATTCACCCAAATACGGATTTATAATTCTTGTGAAATGCAAGTCTTAGTCGTAGCAGTGGCTAAGAAAGTTGAAAAGAAAAATAATGCAATTTAATTCAATCATAACAGAGCAGCTGTTGCTTAACATTAGCTATCGATACCCGCTCCAATTGAGAATTTAAATTTGCTGCTATCGGCAGTCGATAGCATTAATATAAGCATGTTAATGCTTTTAAATTATATTGCATACTTTTGCTTGTATTAGTTTTAAAAATATTGTACTTCATTTTTTAATTGATTGCATTTGTTATTGTTCTTGTCTTATTGTCAAATTAGTTAATTCTCAATACATATTTAATGCCTAACTTTAATGCGTCACATTGCGATTTGGTGGTTGCGCATTCCGTTAGTCGCTTTTTTCACTTCAGCGGCGGCGGTCGCTCTCCTTTTTCTCGCCGCGCATCATTCGTTATTATAGCCGCACACTTTATTGCTACCACCAAAAATAAAAAATAAAATAAATCTAAGGCCGACACATGCACATACCAATAGATCATTCATGTAGACAGTGTAAATTGTGAAAAAGCTTTAACGTTTGCAGCCTGAAAGTAGGCAACACTTCTGCTTTTTAACTTATACGTTGCCGGGCCTAATTACAATTAATTTGCATATCAAATAAACTAAAAATAAAACAAACCATAACTTAAAACTAAAGCATTACATACAAGCATACATTTTATGTATGTAATAACGATACAACAAGAAAATATTTATGCGAATACACACGTCGCATACAAAAGTCGTTAGGGCCAATGCTATAAAGAAATCAAATCAAATAAAATATTCACGCTGCAGTTTAACGTAACAACAATTGAAAATAGCTTGACATAAAAATTTACAGTTACGTTTGGATTTACAACCCAGCTACGTTCATTTCCGCAAAAGGGGAGGGTTACACAGACAACCCACACACACACACATACACCCACACACATATAACATTGAGTAACTCCAGCACACAGCATGAGGCGGATGAGTCCTTGAAGCCTCAATAGGCGTGCATCTCAGCTTACAAACAACCCCCAAGCAAAGGCAAACACACACGCACAGTCGTCGTCATCGCCATCGGTGTTAGTGCATGTACGCGTATTTGTGTGCACCTAAAAAACGTCAACAAAAAATAAACAAGCACACACACAAACACAGAGAGAGTTGCCAGACGTCGTGCTGTCTACGTAATCACTCACACACACACATACATTACGTACACGTATTTGTAGCGGCCCTTTCATCTCATCGCATGCCGCACAATAAAAACAGGCGTAAAGGATATTATGAGGGAACAGACATTTGCGAATAAGGTAATTTCGCATCAAATACCAACACACACACACACACACGCACGCACTCTTTGATACACAGTTACTGTTGAAAACTATTCAAAATATGGGCGCTTGCTTTTACAGTGGTTAAAAATCAATTATTACATTTAAAATTTGAAAAGAAGTGCAAATACAACAAATCAGCACTAAAAACCAAGTACTTAATAATTGAGTTAAAATTAAATATGCTTATTATATTATATTTCTTATATTAATTATTTTATAAATTAAGTACTGCACTTACATATATTTTTTTTTATATAGTAAAAATATATGTAGAACAAATATTTGATGCATTTCATAAGTACCGAATCTATATTTAAATATTGATATTTATAGTACAAATGTATTTAGTAAAAATAATTCGACTGCATTTCATGAATATTACAAAAGTCCCTTACAAACCAGAGTTTGCATGCAAATATTGTACAACACCACATATTTAAGCCACTGTGCAGCGGCGTCTTTTGTGCTGTCATAAATGGATTTTCTTATCAACGCAAAGTGGCCCCAGGAGTCAGTTTTGGATGTGAGCGTCAGCCTATTGTCCTAGACATTATGGGATTGCATTCGGCAGCTAGGCAAATACTTTAATGGCAAACTCTTCTCTTCTTCTTCTTCTTCTTATCTTTGTTTTGGGTCCACAACAGCAACAACAATCCGTCCATTTAAGCTACGTTAAGGATTTCTTTTGAGATAGACAGATAGAAAGACGCCCCAGTTTCCACAATGTTCGGATCCAAGTTGCGCTCCTGGATGGAAACGCACATTGTGCGTCCACGCAAGAACAAGGGCAACAAGAACAAACAGGCGGAGAATGCGGCGGGTGGCAGCAGTGGGAACAGCAGCAGCAGCAAGAAGGCGGGCACCTTGCCACCGAACAGCAATCTAAAGTCAACGACAAGTCCGGTGCTGACCAGCAGTGGCAGCCACAGCATCGCGAGTCCAGTGCGAAGACGCGAAGTGTCGCCCATCCAATGTCATGTGAGTGAGCCTCAGATTATAATACAAATATTTATAATAAATAATAGTAATTATAATAATATTCAAAATAATAAAGTTGATAATAATATTTATAATACTGATAATAATAATAAGATTAGAAATAATGAAATTAATAATAATAATAGTATTAATAAGAATAATAATAATCTTCGCCTTCTCCATTCTGCCTGTAGACGCCCAGTCGCTATGGGTGGCAATCGCCGGATCAGGACAACTCCATCACATCGCCCAAGTCGGATAATCTACTATATGCGCCACATCGCTATCAACGCCATCAGACGTTGCCGCCACTCCAGCAGCAGCAACAGCAGCTGCAGCAGCCACAGCTGAGAGTGCCCAGCAAGGATAGCTGCAGCTCGAGTGCGGACAAGTCGCCAATGCGCGTCAATTGCTCCTCCTCGTCGATATCGTCACTGTCGTGGTCCACCGGCTCCAAGGAGCCCTCCTCGGCCAAGCAGCAGCTCAACTACAAGTTGGAACCCGCCGAGGATGAGGTGGACTATGAGGAAGTGGGCGCACTGCTATTGCGTCCACAGCCACCGTTGCCGTTGTTGCAGGATTATCAGCGACCCAACTCGGAGAATCTCCTCAGTCTGCAGCTCGTCTACGAGGAGGATCAACAGCAGCAGCAGCCGCATCACAAGAAGAACCCCAACCATGTGCACTATGGCCGCCTGTTGCCCTCCAAGCTGGCCACCGTGCAGCTGGTAGAGTCCTTGGAGAGTCTAACGATGACACCGCCCCAGCCACCACCGCCACCATCTGTGACCAATCAGCTGAGTCGCATGCGTGCCCCACGCGCTGGCCTGCCGCGTGGCAACTTTATGCCTGGTCCGAGGCCGCACAGTTTATCGTCGCCGGAGAGCGCCTATTCCACGGGTTACTCCACCGATGGCACCTCGCCCTGTGCCGCCAGCAGCGTGAATCCGCCAGCGCCCGAATATTATATCAATATGCGCACAGGCACCCATTATTTTCCCAGTCGCTCCGTCAACTCGGAACGCTATAAATTTGGTCTCAATCGCATCGAGGAGATGTCGCCCATGGATCCGCTGCCAAAGAGTAATTTTGGCAACACCCTGGAGCCCAATCCCAGTCCATTGGCATTGCAGCACAAGCTCTTTGAATGTGAGTAGCCATATTTGGAACACATTTCGAACTTAATTTATGGAGCTTATTTTGGACTTTATTTAAGTTTAAATGTTGTATAAATCTTATAAATACTTCTTATTTGTTAAAATTAAAATCTAAATATTACATTTTATTTTTAATTTACTTTTTCTTTTATATTTTTTATTTTTCTGTGTCGACTGATTTTAGTTGACATTAAATAAATTTATAAAATAAATATCCATTTTCATTTTCTCAAATTGTGGTAGAAAATTGTATTGAAAATAATGTTTTCAAATGCTTTAAGAACTTTTTAGCTTATTCAGCAGACGTTAAATAAATATTAATAATGAAAACACGATTTTTAAGAGCAAATATCTCTGTGAAAAAATGTAGACCTTTAATTAGTTTATTTATTTATAAAACGTTTTATTTTATTCACCGAACTTTTAGTATACAACTATAAAAAATATATACAGGTATAATTAATTCATTTAAAAATGTTTTCTTCTTCACGAATTTTAACAGTAAATCACACAGTCAGGAAAAAATAGAAAAAATTAATTATGATTACGAAATACGAAATTACTCTAATCAAGTTTCGCAATTAAGCTTAAATAAAAATAAATTGGTAAAAGAATAGAACAAGCTCGAATCAATTTTCGCACAATTTTTCAAGATTTAAAGACATAAATATTTATATTGCAAACATGATTTTTAAGGCATAAATTAGAAATTTGTTAACTTATTAGAATTTTAAAAATTTCCGATTTTAAACACCTAATTTATGTTTGCCATTTTGTTCTACCGTGCAAGAAATGAGCAATTAAAGCACTTAACATCTGCCATCCCCATCTACCTTGCAGCTCCCTCGCCCCGCCAGCGTTCTCGCATACGCACGAATCCCTGGTATAACACGGCTGAGCATATGCCTCCTATGCCGGGCAGCAGTCGCTTGGAGCCGGATGCCACCAGCACCACATCCACAACATCCTCGGGCATTAAGTCAAGCAATGAGCTGGAAATGCACTCAGCTAAAATAACAACAACAATAGCAACAACAACACCAGCAGCAAAAGCATTAACAAAAACAACAGGAATTGCAACCCCCACCAAACTGAGGAATGGGGGCGCCGAGTCCTCGGAGGGCTCGTCGTCGTCCTCGACTGAAGTGGATAATCTGCATGCACCGCACACCATCAAGCGACGCCACTTGGAGCAACAACAGCAGGAGCAACAGCAACAGCAACAGCAACAGCAGAAGGCGGACTCCTTTCTGGTGAGTGACGATGAGGCGACACTCAACGAGATGATTGGCAAGTTTGACGAGAGCTATGTCTACGAGAAGGAGACCGACATACTCAGGTGAGTTCCAGCCACAACTCAAAGTGCTCCCCACTCAAGTCAGTTGAATGTTGTAGAACAGTTGCTAGAAGAAGTTTAGCTTCGTTGAATTATTCGTATTTTTTAGTATCACTAAACTTGTTTGCCTGGGAATCAGCCTGAAGCGAAAAGAAAGAATGATACATAATCGATTAATCGAACTGAATAGGTAAACTGGAACGAAAATCGCAGAAAGGTTGGAGATTTTTCTACTCGAATCAAGTTTGACCCAGCACCTGAAAGACATTTAGCTTTGCTTGAAAATCCACCTCGAGTTGGAGTTGAAGAATTTTCTACTCGAATTAAGTTCGGAACAATAGCAGACAGAAGTTATTATTATCACCAAACTTGGTTGCTTGATATCAGCCTCAAAAGAAAAGAAAGAAGGTTGATCGATTTATCAAACTGGATTGTTCAACTGGAACGATAAACGCACTTATAGAGTGGGGTTTTTGGAACCCCATACTTCCTTAATATCATACTTTCAGAATAGATTAGTTGGTTTGTTATTGAATAATATTTTTAGATCTTAATTAAAGTACTCCTGTTCCAGAATATATACCCAAGTTGCAATATTTTTATCCTGATAAAGTCATTATTTCATTCCATTAATTAAGTCTACTACTTAGTCTTAAAAGTTTCGCTTTGTCCACTTACAGCAGCGACTCGGATCCCACGGATTGCGCTTCGGAACTGGATACGGGACAAGATGCGGGCGATGAATGCGATACGGATGAGCTGCTGGACATTGATTTTATAGACACATCCTCCATGCAGGAGGTGGTGGTGCTGCAGGAGCGTCAGGATCAGCAGCGTAATCTGGGCAGCTGCCACTATTATCCTACGCCCAGTCCACTGATCCTGCGACGTAGCTCAACACGTTCGCGTCGCCGCAGCGGCCAGGATCCGCCGGATTGCAGTCAGCAGCGTCGCCGCAAACGCTTCCTGAAGACGCGTAAGAAGAGCTGTGAGAATCGGGAGAAGGTGCAGGAATCGCCATTGCGTGAACCGCGGGGATCTCGAAGCGTGGGCGGAACTCCAGTCTGCCTGCGTCGCCAGCTGCTGAGCAATAAGGAGCGGTAAGCTATAACTACCTCTAGCCCCAAAGCTATTGCTTGCTCAACCTTGACTTTGTCCTGACAGCATTTACAAGACTTCCCCGTTATCCAATCGCTCGAATTCGCTAATCTTTGGCCGTGCCAATGAGCCGCATTTCATGACTATTGCGGAGAGCGAGAAGGCGCTGCTCAAGGCTGATCTGGAGGCGGACATGAAGTACAAGCAGCTCATCATGGAGGCCGAATCGCTGCTCGAATCCATGAAGAACAGTCTGCAAAGGTGCAGTAAGCCAAATCCTCTCTAAAATAGCTCACTAATCTCACTCTCTCTCTGTGTCTCTCTCTCTCTCTCTGTTTAGCATACCACGCGACACTCCGGTAGCCAGTCCGAGACGCCTCAATCCGCTGGCCAACAAGCGCGTGGAGATGCTCAAGCACGGCGAGGTCGACTCCAAGAAGCAGATGGCGCCACCCACACCGCCGCTGGAGCACGAGCTGGCGGCGGCAATTAACAAGCGAATTGAGCTGCTCAAATTTGAGACTACCGCTACGGCATCACCACCCAACAGCCCCAAGCCGGGTCGGTGTAGTCCGCGCAAGACGCACTTAACCAACTTTATCAATCAGAATGCGCCGCCCGAGTTGCCGCCACGCAAGCAGAATACGGGTGGAGCACCTCCATCCCCACACCTACAGCTCAACGGGCGTCGTCTGCAGTCCGGCTGCAGTCCAAGAGCGGGTCGACGAGCCATGCACGCGCTGCATTGCATCAATGGCAGCGACTCGGAGCAGGAGTGCATTGCCGTGGTGCGTCAGAGCATCGAGGATGTCACCAATCACAACTACTTGCAAGAACAGCAGGAGCAACAGCAACAGCCGAACTACAATCAGATGGACTACAACAATCGCAATGTGGTCGAGCAGCTGCAGCAACAGGATAACTTCTATTGTCCACACAGTGAGCCGCTCAAGCGTAAGGTCTACAAGGGCAGCAGCTCCTTTGAGCGTATCAAGAAAACATTCGACTTGGAGCTGGGTGAGTGAGGCAATTGATAATTGTCTATAAAATACAGTGGTTGCTCGCTAATTAGAACGGGAATTTACGCTTGCGACAGTGGACAAAATCTAAAATATAAATGTTTGCTTAAGTCTGAAAAAATAAACTATAAAAGCTCCCTTCAAATTTAATAATACCAATGTTGAATAATATATTGGATATTTTTTAAATTTTATGTTACATTTTATATTCAATTTAATTTAATATATTTGTTACTTTATGTATTTTTTTTGGTCGATTGACTTTAGTTGACATTAAATAAAAACAAAAGATTACCTAATTTATAGAAATGTCTGTCAAAATCTAAAAAAAGAAAACAATAAATGACTATAAAAATTCGTTTCAATTTTAATAAAAATGTATTATTTATTTCTTATTTATTTCTGACTTAATTAGCTAACACATTTATTTAACTATACATTTTAATAATATTAATAGCAAATTTTTATAATATGTGTAAACAAATTTTCATTTGATTTTTTTTAATCCTTTAATCCGATATGTGTTGTTATTCAATTGACTTGAATTTGTGAAAGTTCTGGAAAGCAAACGACCACAAAATAAGATACTTAACTGTTATCAGCCACCTGGCATTTCAATTAATTAATTAACTTATCGATAGCAGATATGAGCGAACGTCCAAAGACGCAAGTGAAACGTCAGCAATCGAAGCTATCGGCTTCCGTTTCGGCCAAGAGCTCCATGCAGGATGTAACTGTGGAGGGGGCAGCAAGGAGCAGCACCAGCAACTCATCCTGAGCACCATTGTGGATCTGAAGCGCAGTCTGGAGCATCAGAGCTATGAGCTAAGTGGTCTCACTGAAGAATAGTTGAGACTAATTATCCAACTGATCCTTGAGATCCTTGCAAAACTATCGATAACAGTTTGACGACAAAAGAATATAAATATATATTATCATTTATAAACCATTTTCTGGTTGTCAATTCTTTCAAAAAATGTATAATTGATATAGTTAACCTATCGATAGTTTTGTGAGCCGATAACTAACATAATCATCAACTAGTTTAAAATAAGTACTCCGAGTAACAAGTCCAACAGATATAATATCCCTCAGACTAAGCAGAAATTAAGTGCAATAACTATCTAAAGGAGCATAGTTACGCGTATCCATATATAAAATGTAAGGCATGCAAATGATGGACTGGTACAGCAGGTTATACATATATAGATATAGAAAGGGTATACCTACATACAATATACACTATAATATACACCCTTTACCCTTATGGCAGATGCCGCGAGAATATTGTTTTTGATAGCATTTATTTAAGCGTAGTTGTTAATCATTTGTGTTAATCATCATCATCATCAGCAGCAGCAGCAGCAGAAAGTTATTCTAGTTTTAATCGTATCAGTTTCAACAGTTTTCTCACAATCACATACAGTTTCTATTTGAATTCCCAGTCGAAAAGGTGCAACTTTACAAATATCTTATAACTATTGATATACTATTTGATACTAGCCCAAATACTTAGCTGATAATACTCCTTAGTTACATATATTCATCCTTAACCTTACACTTATTTAAATGTGTGTTTTGTTGTCATACTTCTCAAAACAAAGCATATCTCACATCAAATACACTTATACTAACCGAATACTACGATTATCGATCATGAAAGCAGGCGCAGCCAACTTAACAAGCCAAATTGCTTATTTTGCGAACTTTCATGGCATAAACGTAGTAGGCGGAACTAAACTTCAGCTCAATACTAGACTTTGGTAGTATATTTCAATTAATCTACGCATATTTAGAGACGTATCCACATAAATTATATATCAATTATTGAAAACTGTAGCACTTTAAGTAAATTCAATTATTACATCCATCCAACAAGATATTGATCGTTTAGCTAAATTGTTTGTAGAATATAAATTGTTTAACTGTTCCGTTTTCCTTAGTTATTACAATTGATTAGCATTAAAAAAAAAACAAAAACAAAAAAGAAAAACATAAATAACAAGAACTCCAAGTGGTTAATCATGAATTTCAATTTTCAATTGGCAATTCTAATTTTTGAAATCGATGTGAAGGGCCAAATCGGTTGTATTTCAACGATTAATTAATTGATTATGTAATTGCGTTGTGTGCTCATTTTTTTAATAGCGTATAGAGGCTATATAGAACATACCAAGCATACCACATAGCATACACAATGTATATGAATAATGTAACGTGATAATAAACTTAATGAAAACCAATTGACTTACGCACATTAAGTAACTGCATATCAAGTAAGTATAATCATAATTACATAGTCGACTTCATTAATTTACATTACTTATTTTGTTGTTTGTTGTAGCCGTAATCGTAGTCGTAAAATCTGATCCCAGTTCACACCTGTAGTTGTTGTATACAATTTAAATAGCAACTAGTTGCGTAGTCGATTGTCATTTACTTAATGAGGTTTTGAGAAATGCGCGACACTTGACTGCGAACCGATAAACCAAAGTGTAGTTCAATCCCCCCACCATACCCCTCACCCATCGCTGATTGGAAATTAATGCGAATCCCACAAAATGCTAAACTGTAGTTCATCGACTGATGCGCAATTCCACAGTTTTGTGCAGGGACTTTAGCAGTGGTCCCAATTAATTAATTAAGCCACACAAATAAATTGGTATTCAGCTATTGTGTTTTTCGAAGCGACCTTAAGACAATCCAACGAGCTTTTTGATAAGAGATTTACACAGAACTCACTATATAGAAATATATTAATGATTGGAGTAAATCTTTTACCCATATACTAGATAAGACTGCCAACTATTTTTTGGTGCGCTAACCCTACTCTAACAAACAGTTGATAATAGTTGTCCTATTTCATATGAACAAATACAGATCCTATAACATAAAGTGCTATTTTCAATTATAAAAAAATCGTCTATATAACTACAAAATTAAGTCCCCATGGAATTGTTTCCTATTGTGTACATAAATATATAAATATACTTCCTTATATACAAACGCATCTGTAATTAATAAAGGACCAATATATTGTTATGGAGATAACTCTTCCTGATCATTTCTGTTGCTGTCACTTTCCTGACTGACAGTCCTCGTCGTTGTCGCCAATTAAAACTGCAACTGGAAATTCCAGAGCTCAACGGCGCCAGTTTTAGCCCGGCTCTCGTTCATTATTATGCCTGACGGGAGTTTTGTCTTGTCTCAAATTGTTCTAAAATCCCCAGAAAAGCAGCGCATTGGAAAATAAGTAAACATCGACTTGTTTCTTGTTGTCTTATCGTTGATAATTATGCAAATGGACGGCGGCAACGGTGGGAATGCGCGAGAGACATGCGCCGACTTGAATATTAATTATATTGATACACGCTTAAAACATAAAAACTATATACGGCAATGTTTTTTTTTTTTTTTTAATTGGAGTGTCAAAGAGGAGGCCCGACCGATTCGTAGAGGTGCTGTTAAAGAGAATGGAGGATGCGAAACTGGTTCGAAAATGTGCGGCTGAAGAATAGGTGGACCAGTGCAACGATCTCAGAGTGCAGGGGGTGTGCTCTAAAGACCTTTGGAAGCAAAAATCTCAAACTCGCACATACCAAGCGCACCGTAAAATGGCGAGAGAGGGTATATTAGGCCCATGGAAAGGTTTGCAACATATTGCTAATTTCACTCTGTTATAACTCGGTTATAAGTGCATAAGCTTAATAAATTCTGTTAGATTAACATACTTTAATTTTAGCTGTAACAGTGCGCTTGATGTTATGTTAAGACTTGCGTGGTGTTTTAACATTACAGCGTAATTTGACGTCGACTTGATACAACTGCAGTGGGTGAACGGCAAACTGACGCAGCAGCTTTCGATTTTAAGCTGCGCGTACATTAAATAGTATGCGCATTTCGGCTTGAAAGCTTTCTGTCTGTCGACGCGACAGGCTGTCTCTCTGTTGTGATTTTATGGTTGTGGCTATTGCTTTTTAGCGTCTTTCTGCTTCTGTTGTTGTTGCTTGCTCATTTTTTTTTTGCCATAAACTGATACTTAAGCAGTTGCTGCCGCTGTCGCCGTTGTTGCTGATGATCGCGACGCAGCCAGCTCTGCTGTTTTTTGTTGGCTTTTTTGTTGTTGTTGTTGTTGTTGTAGCAGTGAAGGTCACACATACCCAACGCTTGGCATTCAGAGACAAAACCGTGCTGCTGCTGCTGCCTCTGCCTCTGCTGCTGCGGCTGCGTTTGCGCGTTGTAGCTAACGCTCAGCAGGTGCGGCGGACTGGGGCATGTAGAAGGGGTGTGGAGTGTGGGGCCGGAGGGGGGTCAGTGGCGTTGTTGTTTTGGCAGTTATGAAACTAGTCCAATGACTCGCTACGCTGTTGTTGTTGATGTTGCGCTGCGAGCTTTGACGCCTCTTCTAGTGAGCATGTAAATATATGTATGTATGCATTTGCACCTACGCGATTTACATATGTACACACACACACACACACACATGCACACATGGCTTAATTTTTTAGACCACCGCAATGAGTAAACATCAGTAAACAAATACTTTGTCCGATGTCCAATGCAATGAAGCGACCCCCATTTGCCCGAATGTGTGTATGTGTGTGTGAGTGTGTTTATGTGTGTGTGTGTGTGTATGTGTGTGGGTGTGTGATTGGCAGCGACGGTTCTCAAAATTTCGTCAGCCACACTTTTGTCGAGGTAAAATGAATAATGTACGCATTAGAAATATCTAATTAAATTTAAGCACTCTGTCTTGCTTCCAAAAACACTTGGGTTTTTTATCTTTTATTTATTATATTTTTTGCGAAACGCCCAAATGAGGTTAAGCTCAAGTTTTGAACTGCTTGGAAGAGAGCGCTGAAAGAAGAACCTATAGAAAAAACAGTCGAGTCATGCGAATATGTGTAAAATTTTGAAGCTGCGTATTTTTAATTCCAGTTCTGAGTCGCAAATAACTTATACTGATCTATATACGAAACTGGTTTGTACACGCCATAAAGTTCATATTCCTATTTTTTTTTTGTGGGGTCTTTTGATGCATCATGCTGATTGAGCTGGGCTAGAACCGGCCAGCCCTGAAGATGTGTAAGGCCAGATGGAGAGTGTAAGATACAGAGAGAGATTGACAGGCAGAGAAGTTATCGATATCGATATCTGAGCTGTTGCGTCAGGTGTCGGCTGAATCAGATGCCATTGCTGGGAAACCTACCGAAGCCACAACTGACGTCACATGTTTTGGTTTTTTTGTTTTTAACTCTTTTTTTTTTGGTTTCAGAGCTAATTAAGTTTGGAGTGCTTAATTCGCGTTTATTTCGCACTGGCTTGAAGGAGTCGACTTCGATATTCCGGCTTTAAGCACTTGAGTGTCTATAATAATAGTAAAAGAGCGAAATACATAAATAAGGAAATCTCTAGCTGTTGTTATTGTTGTGTTTATTATTATTGTTTGTTGATATGGTTGTTGGATAGTGTCGCAGAATGTTCGTGAATGAAATTAGCGGCATCTGCGTCGCCGTCATGATTTAGCGATTTGTAAAAGCAAATGCAGGTGTGTGTGTGTTTGTGTGTGTGTGTGTGTGTTTGTGTGTAGGTTGGCTTATGTGTGGAATTTCGAGTTTTCGGACTCTGTACTAGTGGCTAGCCATGAACCAACACTTGGCCGCCAACCCATCTGAAACACAGAGACAAGAGACCAGAGAGACTTCGACTGAGACTGAGCCCAGAGAGACTGAAACTGAGACCGGAGACCAAGCTCGCATTGTACAGATTGTTAATGTGATATATCGTGTGTATGTGAGTAGTGTGTTAGCTATTCATCCGCATATACAATACGTACGTATCTGTCCATCAACTCCCCCCTTCATCATCTGTGTCGGCAATCATTGCGCACTTGTGCTTAGGCTCTAATTATACAACAAATGTTGTGGGGGCGGGGCCTGGGCCGGGCATACTTCATGACAGCATAATGCGGAATTCTAATATCGCTTATGGCCAGAACCAAATTCAAATCAGCTAACACACCTACAGAATACGCATATCGTACTGTAGTATTGTCCCCAGAATAAGGAATCATCATCATCAATGAATGACAGCTGTGAATTTGGCAAACAGGAAGCTGATTATTGATGCATATATTTAATTTTTTACTAAGGCATTGGATCAGTTGGCTAAACGGTATAACGGAAATGATTAGTTTCTAATCATTTCTAATAATAGTCAAATACATTTTGTTTTTGCTTGATTCATCTAGCACACTTCCGCCATACGACTTGGGTCACGCTTGATGCCTGGGGTCAAATACA
Organism: Drosophila silvestris; assembly: GCA_035043445.1. NCBI lineage: Eukaryota > Metazoa > Arthropoda > Insecta > Diptera > Drosophilidae > Drosophila > Drosophila silvestris. The sequence continues at coordinate 1,252,090 of JAWNMZ010000027.1, forward strand.
ACGGCGGAAGTATTTTCCATATCCAAAGCCAAACTCGAAAATATTCAATATATAATTTATAATTACAAATTCCGTTATTAATGTGCTTAAAATACTGCGTGTTTTAATGTTGCTACGGGCATATTAATATTTAAAACAAATCGTTTGAATATATTTCCCTGTCAGCCATAACGGTAAATCAGTTCCTGAAAAATCGGCATGAGAATACCAATTAATATTAAATTAATCGATCATTATGTTATCGTTAATTTGTTACCCATCGCTGTTAAATAACATTTTCGTTACCAGTTACCACAATGCAGATAACATAATGTTTATATTCAATTGGCAACAGGGTATTTATTATGTCGCGAATTTATGTAATTTAATTTTTTTGGGCGCTGATAAGCGATGTGCCAGCTTCTCACATGCATTCATACTCGCATTTCGCACGTGATAATATTAAATTCCGAGTTGAGATACTGGGATTCGCCAACAGCAGCAGCATTTCATGAATGTGGCACAAGAATTCGCTGGACCTTGGCTAAATGCTGCGACAAGTGATTTTAACCTTGAAGCGATCGTGACATGTGTACCGCTACCTCCCCCCACGCCCAACCCTTTGTTAACACAACCCCTCGCCCATTCCTTTCCCCCACTCGTTGTGCTTCAAATTGAGGGCATAACAATTACACGCTCACATTAAACTCAAAAGCGACCGAAAAAATGATGAGTCACACACACACACACACAGACGGATTACAGCTTTCTTCTGTTGCCAAGAAACAGGTTGAAACCGAAGATGTGCAAAGCGTTTTACACTTAAATAAATCAACTATTTTATATGGAGTTATGCGATTTCAGCGATCCATTTCCGTTTAATGCACTCGGCGACCGATGATCTGATGATGAACCCTGAGCAGAACAAATGATTTGACTGCCTCAAAATCCTGTCAGCCTATCAGTCGCCGGGTTCAATAAACGGCAATGGATCATTGAAATTGTTAACTAATATAGTTTATATAGCGCTATGCGCCTATGCAAATCGTAATGTAGTGCATATCGTTTCCGTCTTTATTTGTTGGCCACGGCGATGGCTAACGGTTGTGCTGTGAGGTTTTGGGCTAAAACGGAGGCTGGCCACTAAGCCATAAAGCGTTTTCAAATTCGATTTCCGCCTAGCTAGAATCGTATTTAAAACAAGTTTAGTTTCAGAGCAAACGCGACAAATTAAACAAAATTAAAAACAAGAAAATGTATCTTCAATGTGCCGAATATCAAATACCCTTAAAGACCGATGATCAACTGCTGATATCTAAACTCCATACCCTTACCATTATTCTAAAACAAAATTTATAATATTGATTAAAAAAACACTTTCAGGTTTTGATTTATAATGAATATCTAAAATCTAAAATTTAAAGGGTGTGCTTAAGGTTGAATATAAAAAGGCTAGAAACTGGATTCGGAACAAACATACTCAATTAAAGTTTAATAGGCTTGCCCTCTCAACAATATATTTATTTGACTTATAGATCAATTTTCTTTGTGTCTCATAGCTTGTCAAACAGTTGACCCAACTGCTTATAGACTATAAACACGTGTCGTCTGTCTATGCTATATTTTATTCGAACTGTCGCAATTTGCAAATGGTTTTAGCAGTGTCCCCGACCCCGACCCCATCGCCATAGTCATCGCCAGTCTAAATAATAATATCATCAACTAATGAAATCAACATCAGCATTGATTTGGCCTTTTCCAATACGGAAGCCATTTAATGGAATTCATTTCGAGAGCGAGGCGTTAATTAAATGTTGCCAGAGAACTCTTACGAATATGCCGCCCAGAAGTCTTGGCTAGAACATTGATGAAATATTGTCAACACTCTGTTCGATATCAATTCGCATTACTGCGATGCAATGATTCAATGGCACCTCTCGAAACTACTCAAGTACACTTGTCTGGTAATCAGCATAAAAACAAGTTCATGGTTTGATAAATTGTCGTGGTTCTTATGCATATCAAAGATGTTTATATATTGTCCGACCATGTCCGAAGCGAAAGCACAGCAAAACTCAAGTTTTAAATTACTTGGCCTAGATAAGCTATAGAATCGCCTGAGCTTGCAATAAGCCGTAATCTTAAGCATAATCGGATATTCGTACCGCTAACTGATCTAGATAAGGCTCATGGCAATAGGAGACCTGAGGGCGTGTCCATTGTTTATGTCTTTAAATAGTTACTGTTTTGGTCAAAGTCTTATCAGCTGTTGTTGGGGACTTTCTATTTTTTATTTTGACAATGGCATGATTCAGTTCGGTGATTAGAAGTCTCATTAATTTTGAAGTTTTATCAGAATATCGATTTCGGCGTAAATCATTATTCTTATGGACATTACTGAGCGAGCTGACAGCAAAAATTATTTGGTTTCCATTTCGGCAATTAACAAAATAATATAAAATCATAAAAAATCGATCTTTTTACTATGCCTATCAGTGTTATCTGTATAAATATATTAGTTTTTCACGGCCAAAATTACTATACAAATTTTATTTTTAATATGGGTCTTGGTAAGGCCTCTAAATTAATATAAAAATACAAGAAAATACAATACTTCTTGTTAACATTCTACCTAAAAATTCACACATTCCAATTTGAATAAAACTTTCCCCGGTCATAATATAATATATATATATCATTATTATCAACGATTTTATCAAGCGATTTTTTTCTACTAATCATACACTTAAGATTTCAAACATTATTTAACTGCAGACGGCATGCCAACAATTATTTGTTATCTGTGAATGTGGAATATGCAATTACTCAATTTTTATAATCTATATAACTATATGCAGTTTGAGGGAATAGAAAACCGAGCCAGTTGAGACAAACTATAGCGTCTAAATAAGGGTCAAATTGTAAGAATAATTATATATTATTTTTGAGATAAAAAATGCAGACTTTACATATAGCTTTAACGCTCGAAAAAATAGACATTTTTCGTTAATTTCACTTGCTATCTAAAGTAATAAAAAAGAAAAATTTCCCCATTCTAAGGGATATTAAAACATTGACGTACATCATCATAAAAATTATAAAGCGGCATTTAATAAACAATTAATTGTCGCCATAGTCAATTTTGACTGTATTTGGTAATCTATACGGGTCTTGACGGTGGTCATTGCCATCGCCAATTCAGCTGGTCTAATTGGAATTTGCACTCAACATGCGATCGAAACAACAAATTTTCCTTTAGCTTCATCGGCAGTTTTATCGTTGAATTAATATAAAAAAAAGAGAAAAATTTAGTGTATTTTTTGTTTTTATTTGTATTGATTTTTTTTTCTAAATAAAATGTATTTTATTTATTAGTTTATGGATTTATCATATTACATAATTCTCATTTTACTCATTAACAGCATAAAGACCCAGCATGCAAATTGTTCATATTTAGAGTATATTTACATAAAGCATCAAATATTGCTTTTATTTTTACTGTTCGACTTGCAGTTGCCGAGAGAACAAACAATTACAATAACATTAACGGAATTAATTGCTGAGTGTTTGTTTTTTTTTGTTGTTGCTTGTTTCGAAATTATATTTCTTGTAGTTGAACAATTTTAAACATTTTAAATTTTACATTTCGAATAGTGTGTGCTATCAATTATTTGCTTTTTACACTTAACTAAAAAGCATTCATTATCAATATTTGTTGTATAAGAAACTATGGCTAAAATATAGTATAACATATGAATAAATCAAATGACAGACATAGGCAGATTATATAATGAAAGATATAATAGGATAACATTTTTGACTTGTTTTTGCAGTATCAATCTCGACTCGTGATGAGGCCGGGGGTCGAGGGGTCAACTGCTTGAGTATACAATACATACATCTTTCTCGTTCTTCTTTCTATATGTGTGGGTGGGGCCAGGCCACACCCAATTCATAATATGTTGTGTGTGTGTGTGTGCGGATGCGTCTATGTATGTGCCTATGTGAGTGTGTGTGTGTGTGTGTGTATGGGGGCAGCGTGTATACTAAAGGAATGCTCTTGCTCAAATCATATGAAACTAGCTGCCTCCCAGCAAAAAAAACATACACACCAATACACACACATTCAGTCACACACTCGAGCAATTTGTTTTGTGTGTTTTGATGTTGTACCCGTCAACCCAAAATACAAATACAAATATAATAATTTTGAAAAGTGGCTTAATTGCAAAATATTTATGTATATATATATATATATATGTGTGTATATATGTGTGTGTATGTATATATCATTATCATCATTATCAGTTACGACAACCTATATACAATCATCATATATAATTATTATATGTCATACTTAGCACCCCCCAGTTGAATATTAAACACATCATCACTTAACCGAAAATACCTCACATAAAAACAAAAACAAAAAAAAATACCGTTGCACTATTTCCTTTTTTGTTTTCCTCCTCCATATTTCTGTTATATTTTTTATTTTGGTTTTTATGTTATGATGTTTTTAGAGCCCGCCCACGAAAGTAATAAAGAAGAAGAAACACATTTCGAGTTGAATCCATCCATCCCATTTTTTGTTTCCCTTTTGATTTTTTTGTTGTATTTTTCGTACATGTTTTGGTTTAGACGGATCCAATATCACTTTGGTATCTGGCGGTCAAATAGTTGGCCGCCTCTGTCATTTGTTCCAGGCACTGGTACAGTCCATTCAAATGTCTTTTGCAGCGCTTGGCCAACTCGGTGGCCTTATCGCTGGACTTTTGGCATGCATCGACAATATCGCTGCCATCGGTGCTCTGCGCATTATCGCTCTTGTTGCCATCCGATTCAAGACCCGAATCAATTTCATTCGATATGTCCGAATCTGAATCGCTCATGTTGCTCACCGATGTCGTCGACATCATCGATGCCGTCGATGTCCTCCTCACATGTCCCTTGCCACCGTTGCTGGTGGCTGTGCTACTACTGCGACTGCTGCTGTTGCTTGTATTGGACTCAGTCTTGGTCTCCACTTGGCTGAGCTGCTGCTGTTGTTGTTGTTGTTGTGACTGTTCCTCCGTCGCCTCCAGATCATCATCCTGATTGGCTGTCCACAGCAAGTCCTTCTTGAGCGAATTGAGCATGGTGTAGAGATTGAACAGCTCGGAGGCATTGAGAAAATCGTGCACATTCTTTGATCGTTCGCTTCTATGCACGCCGGAGCATTTTGTCAGCTGATTGGCGGTTGTGTCCTTGCCACACGCTGGTATTATATCAGTGCTATCACCAATCTGTAATGACAAAAATGCAAAACAATTGGGCAAAAAAACATTAGCATTGCTTTTGTTGGACTAAGTTTATAGGGTATTTAGTATTCTTTCTTCTTTCGTTTTATTTATATTTATTTATTTTGTAAGCTGTTACCCACCTGCCGATCCATGAGCCTGCATGGCACCAGTATGGTATCGTCCATAATGTGGACAGTTTTCACAAACTTCTCCATCACATTGACAATGCTGTCTTTGGAGAACTGCTGCTCATCGTGGCGCGCAATGCGACGCAGGCAGTTCCTGCAACAACAACAACAAAACAAAAAAAGAGGTTGATTAAAAAACAGTGCCGGAAACAAGTAAAACGACTGCTGCTATAAGTTAGTAGCAGTTACCCATTTGGGATAGACTAGACCAGAAAAAAAAATATAAATAAAACCAGTCACTGTGCCGCGTGGCTTAGACAATAGATTGGCCAATTGGATAATTCAAGAAATACCCAAATGATCAAGCAGGCAAGTCCAAAACGTGTCGTCGTTAAGTCTGCCACTTGTTCTTTTAACATTTCCGACATCATCAGCTACTCCAAACACACATAATAAAGAAATAGGAATTGGTTTCGAACTATGCAAATAAGACACCTTCTTCCAAAGCGTCGCCAAATACAAATTTAATTTGTATGAATATACATATATAAATAGAAGACCAAACAAAAACAAAAATAAAACCTGTCCGCTTCGATCCGTTGATTTCTATTTCTGAAACACACACCTATTGTATTTGTATGGATTTCACCCCTCAACAAAACGCCTGATTGTCTACCTGTATTATATCCATCTCTGTCGTTTCGGGTCAAGCGTTCCTAAGCAGCCACGTTGCCGAGAAAGCTAAGCAAAAAAAAGATGGCAAATACACTTTAGCGTTTGGGCACTCAAACTCATTTACTTCTCATAGTCGCCGTCAAGTCTCTGCTTTCCAAAGATCTTGCTCAAAGTTCACCAGTACTTATCACACAATTGCGTAGCGTCGTCTGTGTATGATAAGTGTAGCCAGACGCCGCTTTACAGCGATTACGTCTACAAGCGTCGAGCGTCTGTCGTCTGACTTGAGTTTACAGCGCGATTACGTAGCGCGTCTGGCTGATAGGCGCGCGTGATCGTTTGCGGCCGCCCTTGTCTATGGCTGTGGCGTTGATAAATTTAGTTGAACTAGCTGCTCAGCACTCGGAACACTCAAATCTAGTAAAATGTTCTTCAGCAACCCAAATCTTCGACCCAACAACCACCACCCGCTGTCTAGACTATTGATAGCTACAAAGTTGTAACGACGACGACAACTTGTGTTACAAACACGCGAGCGCCGCGTGCAACCAGCCTGCTGTCCAATCGAATTGCTTCGAGTGCTGCCTGATATATCATCGGTGCACACACAACACACATAGAAGCAAACATCGACATGTTCACGTCGCGTGTGTCAAGGTTTTTTTCCGCTGGCCATGCCACAGTTGAAGTCTCTATGCATACCGCATACCGCATACCGAGAAACTTTCCCACCGCCCCAATGACTAATTGAGTTAATTGAATAAGGCATTTGAATAAGCGTCATAAGAAAATACTATTAGCAAAGATCGCAAAGTTCCACAGAAATACCCTGTAAAAATGCTCATATATTAAAGAACAGACAGCCATGTTGATATAACTTTTGATATAATTTGTATAGTATCTCGCATAGCATACAAATGAAATAGACTCGCAGTAAAACATTCTTTGTTTGCAGAGCTTTTTTGCAGTTTGTATATAATTTCTATTAAATTTTTTTCATCAGCAACAAAATGATAGATAAATGAGTATACGATTGTATATTTTTAGTTTAACAATTTCAACAAACTAATTGCAATTTCAGATCAATTCTAATATTGGATATAAAAATACTTAAACACAGAATAAATTAAAAAAAAAGTGAATAAATAAATATATAAAGAGCAGCCCACGCTCAATATGCAAATATGTGTGAATACAGGGTATTAAATGAGTTTGTACCCGAAATACTAAATCGCGCAATTATCTTATCAATAGAAATATGTCGCCTTCCTCAGGCTTGAGTACCCAGTATGAATGAATACACTTTATTTATAATGTACTCGAATGAAAAGTCCGTTTTATTTTTACTGTTTTTGCCAATTGCCGCTGCGCATTTTTCACGCAAAACAGGCGATTTAGTCAAGTCAAGTGGTGTGTTTTTTTGGTTGGCCATACGCCAGCAAGTAAAGGGCAGTGGTGCGATAGGGGGAGAGTGGAGGGGTAATCAGCGTTATTGACCTTTTATGTAGGTGCCCCCCAATAGGAAATGTGTTCAGTGCAGCTGAGCGCTATCCAATTGTGCCGGCAACAGAGGCAGAGGCAGTGGCAGAGACAGAGTCATCAGCAGTGCTTTTGAAAACACGCCATCTGAAACGACCAATTGCAGAGCAGCACGGCAAAGGCGACGTTATTATCTCAGCGAGAATATCTCTTCTCTGTGTGTGTTGTGTGTGAGGTGTATCCATTCATTCTGGTTCTCTCTCTGCCTCTTTCTCTTTCGCTTTTTTTTCCTAATGTCGCGTGTCGCTTTAGGGCGCCAGAAGCCAAAGCTTAGCCTCAGGTATGCCCACACACCTGGTCACACCTGCCCAGCTCTGCCTGGCTGGGTGTGAAGTGGGCCAAGACAGGCACGCGACACACGCGTCCGTTCGAAAGACATGCGCAGCAGCAGCGCCGCATACAACACAGAAAACAGCCGATGTTTTCTTAAGCGTGGCAGGCAAGAGAGCGCCGCTAAGCGTACGCTCTTTAGCTGCTCTCTTTGCAAGAGGGAGAGAGAGAGTGCAATGCGAGCTGTAAAACTGTACGATTGTTAGATGAAGAGACGACAACAATCATGATTTATGTTTTGTTGTTGTTGTTATTGCTGCTGCTGTTTTGCCAGCAATATTTGCAAATGTTGAGCAACACTTATTTTGAATTGACCAACACAACATATTTATTTTGCAGTGTGGCTGCCCTCTGTTTGGGGCTCCGTCTGACCTCCAACACAACAGGTTAATCGATAAGCGCACACATCGATATTAGTTTAGCGACAAATTCACATTCTAATGAAACATTATCAAGGCAAAAGCGCCCAATAAGAAATACAAATGTGCACAGCAATCGTCATCAATTAATAATGTATGAATCTATGAATGTACTTATGTTTATATTTATATGCCTACGTCAATCAGTCAAGTTTAAGGGGGCTTGTGTGAATCACGGTGTTTTTACTATGTTTTTTACCCTGAGGCAGCACCGTTTGTCATTTTTCGCATAGCGATAGAGATAATGGCAATGAAAGGGGATGAGTAATAATAGCTCGTATTATCGATAAGTGACAGGCGAACGCCAAATGCACTGATTACAGCCAGTGCGATAAATATGAGGAAAGTGGCCAGAGGTATGCGATTTTATTAGTTTAAGCAAACACTCGCACAGAGCTGTACAAATCGAGCTCAGGTTGTATGCTCACACACACACACACACACACATATATATATATATATATATATATATATACATTTGTATATATTATGTACAGCTATAGCACGATTGTGTCATATTAGGCAGCGTTGCCTTTACTTTGCTTTTGCTTTTTTTCTTTCGTGTTTGAATGGCGCTGTCCGCACATCATACGATAAAATTTTTGTATCTTGCTGCTGACTTTTTTTTCTTCAAATCGAAAGAGAAAATGCCGTGTGGCCAGCCAAGGGGTGCGGCGTTGCTTGCGAGCGAAAGAGAGCAAGGGAGAGCAAGTAATGTGAGCGAAATTTTGTGTCCCACACATCTCCATTCTTTTTGCTTTCCCCTCTCACCCACATCCTTCTTTAATTTAGGAACTGCTTTAAATGAAATTTAAACACACATTTAACATTTAACTAGAAACTTTGCGCTTGCCCAGCCCAAAACTGGACATGTCCAAATACATAACATATATATATAAATATATATATATGTATGGTTATATTCACATCATTTGTACAGATCTTTGACACTTACCGACTGGTCTCCAGCTTGGTGAGGTCTGTGTATCCACTCATTCTGCTGACTGTATTTTAATATAGCTTTTTGTTGTGTCTGCTTTACCAAAACTGTTTACATACGTTTTTTTTTTTTGATTTTTGTTAGATGCTGATACAACAATTTTTCTTTATTGCTCGCTTATATACACGCATACACGCGCACTTTCACTGTCTCTCTCTTTTGGGTGTTTATATGTATGAGTGTGTGTGCGGGCCTTCAGCTGATGTTTCTTGTATTTGTGTTTATTGCTGTTGTTGTATTCTATGCGTGACGACAAACGGTGACCGACTGGCAAGCAAATGTTTGTTGCTATTACGAAATCTGCAGACTTTTTTTTATTTAATTACATTTATAATTTTAGTTAGTTGGTGGCTAAAGATTTGCTGCCGGACACGTTTGCCTTTTGTTGAACTCGAAAGCGTTTTGCGTTAATTTCGCAGAGACTCTGCCGTTTTATGGCCACGGTGACGGTGACTACTGACGGGCTGGCTGCTCGGATCTACAGTAATTATTTTATTTTTATATCAAAATTCTAATCAGCTTTTTTATTTTTTTTTGCTTTGCACACCGCTGCTGCAGCACGACGAACGACCGCTACGAGTGAGTTTTGATTTGAAAATGAGATGAGCGGCGAATATGGTGTGACCTCAACCATTTTGCGCGAAAATGACAAATGTAAACGATACCACATCGAGTAGGTTGTGCGCGTGGACAAATCGATAAGAAACATCGATAACTGCATCGAAACTTTTTATTTATCGTTACGAAACAATTTTGTATTAAGCTAATCGCGCAATCATTTAAACATGGAATACTGGTTATTGTATTGGCTTAATTAGGTTTAAAACCATTTGCATCATTTTCACAATAGGCTGAAATGCTAATTTCCCATTGTGGAGAAATAAGAAGCAATTGAAACGTTTCCACGTTTGTACAAAATCATTTCGGCCAAACTAAAATGACGATTTTTATTATTTCAGTTGAAAAACAATTACAATTATTATTGCCTTGTCTAGCAAGTAAAAGTTCAGTTAATGGGCCGCCGTCGCCGCCGCCTTGGCCGCGATCTCATCCTCCTTGGCATGGAGTGCGATGAGCTCCTGTTTCTTGGTGGCGATGCGCTCCTCGCGACGCTTCCTCGCCTCGCGCACCTTCTGGCGCCTGGCCTCGGCCTGATCGGCGAGCATCTTGCTGCGCTGCTTCTCGGCCTTCTTCTTGTGGATGTACTCCATTAGGACGCGCTTGTTCTTGAACACATTACCCTTGCACTTCATGTACAGATCATGATACAAATGCCTATCGATCTTCTTGCTATCCCTGTACTTCTTCAGCAGGCGACGCAGGACACGCTGCCGTTGCATCCACACCAGTTTGGTGGGCATGCGGGCATTGGCTGTACCCTTGCGCTTGCCAAAGCCACAGTGGCGGCCCTTGCGACGGGCCTCGGTATTCTTGCGCACACGATAGCGGGAATGCACCACAACCGGCTTCTTGATGATCAAACCATCCTTGATCAGTTTGCGTATGTTTTGACCTGCAAAATTCAACATCCAAATTTTTACTCAACTTTTACAAGATCTTTTGTTTTTCGTTACTTACGCGAGTTTGTGTTGGCGATTTCATTGATTTCATTGGGATCCAACCAAACTTTTTTCTTGCCGCAACGCAAGACGGAGGCTGCAAGCCTCTTTTGGAGCTTTAAAGAACTGCAAATAGAAATAGAGGGAGAGAATAGACACCGTTAACTTTAATCAAAAACCAGCATGGAATACAAATGCGTGTATTTGTATATGTGCGTGCGTGTGTGTGTGCATGTGTGTTAGTGCACGCGTTCAGGTTATTTCACAATTAACGCAATCAAATTGAAGTGCATTTATTTGGTGCATTATTATGTATAATACACATACACCATTGAGCACTTTTCACATATTTTAACTTAACAAATTCAACCAAAACACACAGATTTATGAAATTGAAGAATACCTCATGCTGTCGACCCTTGCTAGTCGTGGCTGGGAAAGAAAGAAAAATTTGACAGACGGAAGTGACTGCCATTTTATTCGTGCTGCTAACGCGACACAATGCTCGCTGCTACGCAAAGTGTGACCGTTCACAACGCCAAAAAGCCAGATAACAGTGTGTTTACAGCGCTTGCATAACATCGAAATGTTATATCGTAATAAAGCGGTTCGTTCAGCCCTTGCAGAACAGCTGATTGTACAGAAAAAAAACCAATCATAAATAAAAGTTTATTTTTGTTGTTAAAACTTCATTTTATTAAGATGCAACACACTTTGAGGCGCTGCCTCACAATGGCAACCCCCCGAACAAGCGCGTTGCGCTGCTTTTCCACACTGCCGCATGCACCGGAACAGAACAAGAACCAGGCTAGCCGGAATCAATTGCCGCGTCTGATGGATTTCCCAGAGATAATTTGGCCATCGGCATTGAATACGATTAAAAATTGGATAACGGTACAGTTTATAATACGACCCTATTTCGATAGCGAATTTCAAATTAAGGATTTCATATTTGGCGCCAAGCAGGCGCTGCAGGTGAGCAGAAAACAGACCAACGACGAAACGAATAAATATTATTATATATTTAGGTGGTGTCCAGCAAATTGGTGGGCGGTGATCTAAATCAGCTGCAGGATCTGGTCACATCGGATGCTATTGCCGAGCTGAAGCCCGTTATTCAGAAGCTGTCGATGGCACAGCGCAAGCAGTTGGAGATCAACGAGAGCGACATCTATTTGTCGTTTCCCTACCAGATCGGCATCATGTTCGACGATGCCAACGATAAGCTGCAAAAGCGCTGGGTCGAAATCACAATGGTCTTCCATGTTATGCGCGGCCTGACGGAGATGCGCGCCCGCGGCGAGGAGATACCTTGGAATATGGGGTGAGTGTAACTAGCTGATAACCGATTGGAAAACTTCCATTCTATTCCAGTTTTTGCTTAACTTTCTTTTCTTTTCTTTCTTTTTATCGATGTATTAAGTAAGATCTTTGCATATATAAGGAATGTATTTATTTATTTATTCAATAATATCTTTGATATCTTTGGGAATCCAGTGGAAATTCTGAGTTTCTTTTATCCTGCATACATTAATTCTATATACAGTTGCGATCAAAAAATAGTAGTAGTAGTAAAAAATAGGCAAATTCCATAATCCCTTCGATTCTTTTTGACCATTTTACTCTTCGATATATCTTCTAACACTCCTTAAGCCATTTATTTTGTTCATCTTCTGTTTATGAAAATAATAGTATAGCTGTTCAATATATTCGAAATATTTAAAACTGAACGAGTTGAACTACAAGTTTATTGACTAACATAATACAATAGTAAGTAAGCATTCCGTAAAAATGTGCCTCATTTATGCTGAAAATCGAGCTCTTCAAAATCTTTAAAATTTAATTCTGCAAAACAATCTTAAAATTGTTTCTTATCTTTAGGATTGATTTGTGTGCACTATTATTTTGACTGCAACTGTATGTGGCGAGTTATGCAAGCTTTTTGAAATGATATGACAAAGTCAGTCGACACAAATAAGCACAAAAAGTAAAAAAAGATAGATAAAATTAAATTTGAAATATAAATGAAAAAATTTGAAATTTAAATTAAATAAGTAGCAAATATTTAATGAAATAGATATTCAATATTTATAAATGATTGCTACAGCGATTACTATATTTTCTCTTTTAACATACAACTAAAGCATATCTTTTTATTTTTATTTTAGAACTATGCCCGAGTATCAGGATAAGGTGTTCATATGCAACTATCGGTTCAAGAAGGAATTCACCGCTGGACAGCAATCGGACTGGACGATCAATGTGGCCAATCACTTTAGGGCCATCGATCTCATCAATGAATCGAAATAACATATAGTTTGTTACGGCGGCCGTTGCATGCCACACTCTACTGTAAACCATATGAAACAAGAACTGCTTTTCATTTTGGCAACCATTTTGCAATAAAATTTGCGCTGCAAGTGTATAGGTAAAAAAACAAAAATGCAATTATTTTTAATATTTATTTTATTATTGTTTAATTTAAATAACGCGTGTGATTAGTTGCATACACATATATCCAACTAGTAGCCAATTGTGCTGATGATGATATTGTTATTGTTGTTGTTGTGTGTGTTGGCTTAAGTTAAAGGTGCTTCTCGTATTTGGCCCGGTAGATGCCCTTCGAGTCGTACTTGTCAAGGAGCAGCTTCCACTCGCCGGGCTTGTTGGTGCGCAGATAGTTGATCACCTTGTTGGAGTTGCGACGCTGCACCTCGGTGCACTTGGAGCACTCCGATTCGAGGGCATCGGGCAGCAGTCGCTTCAGTTCGCGACCCTCCGGCGTACACGGACCCTTCTCCATCAGGCACTTAATATAGTTGTTCAATATGCGATTGTTGCCCAGCACATCGTCCACATTGACGTTGTCGAATTTGTTCGTGTATTTCTGATCGGGCCTTGCCGCCGCCAAGCCGCACACAATACAAAGCAATATGGCCAGTGAAGCTTTCATCTTGATCAGAGCTGTAGGCAAACAAAGACCACAAAAAAATAAAAAAAGATCAACAAATAAAATAAATACTTGAATAATATCTTCAATTCTCAGAAAAAATTTCAAGCTACAATTCAAAGTTCACTCTCCGAAATCGGCCCCATCAAACAACAACAGCAACAATTAAAAATTTGATTATTCAATTTTGGCGTCTGCAAGTCTAAAGTTTCTACGGTTTTCTCGACAACTTGGCAACCTGGCTTTTGAGTGACATTGGCTATTGGATTCTCGGCTGATTTCTGGGCTAAGCCCCTTTCATGCATTATTAATGCCCCTCGGCATATATGGCATATGCATACTAATTAATTGTTTAAGTGTTTTTTTTCCTTTTTTTTTAGTAACAGAGATTTCACAATTTGTCTTGAACACGTCACTTAGCCGAGTTTTCGACTAATGTTCAAAATTAGTTGCCAATGCAAACGGAGCATTTTATTTATATAATTAAAAAAGAAAAAACAAGTCGCTGTTACTTGATTACCGTTGTGTGGCGCACGCAAGCGTTGCCAGCCAATCCGTTTACGCAATAGCTCTCAAATATCGATATTGATTTAGCGCTGCAAGCAGAGCGCACGCGCAGCTTGAGTTTTAATATTATTATTGTGGTTGCTGTTGCTTTTGCTGTTGTTGTCTTGCTTCTCTTTGGTCTGCGTTATGTTGTGTGCCAGCTCACCTGTTGTTGTTGTTGTCGCTTGAGTGTCTTTTTGCTGTGTGCGCTGCGTACGACAGCACAGTTTTGATTGCCAAGCAGTTAGCCTGTTTAGCCGACTTTTATACTAAGGAGCTTTGCCGAGCAAAGCTTTCGCATTCGCTTGGCCACAAGTGGCGGCTGACCACTTGTCGGCCAAGTCAAAGGTCTACCAAAAGGTGCACTCAAAAATACAAAAAAAAATACAACAAATATTTTTAACCGGATTTTTTTTATTTTTCACCCGAATTTTGGTTCGTACTTGGGATGGTCGCTTAAGCTTTTATTTTTTTGCTTTGCTCTTTTTTTCTGGATCGCGTCGTTGGCCGTCGCTTTAAAATGTAAATGTGACTTAATCGCCCCCAAATCCCCCCTCTGACACTCTCTTCTGACACAGCTGTTTGTTTAGGTTGTTAGTGGTTTTGCACCTTCGTCTCGACCTCCGCTCGCCATAGCCAAAATTCGTAGGAAAAACGTTGACGGACTTGCGTGAAAATTAAAAACTGTTGCTGTTGTTGTGGTTGCTGTTGTTGTTGCTGTTGTAAAGAGACCAATGGCAGCTGTAATGTTTTTTTTGTGAGCATGTTTATTATGTCGTAATGATTTTTATGCATTTCCTTTTTTAATTCATATTATCTGCTTATCGAGTGTTGGCTGGCGTTGTTGTGCTTTGGGCATACACTACCCACCCATACCTGCACTCAAAAACTCTAGGCCCAACCCAATTTCGAAAGCTCAGTTTGAACTGGTCTCAATATCGCGGCGCTTCGACTTTGTTTACGCAGACCTCAGCTGGGATTTACCCCATTGGTGAATTATTCATGCTCACTTTGTAAGTAATATAACTAATTTAATATACTAGATTTTTCCATTGTCGTAAGGGATTTAAGGTCGGTGCTTTTTAAGTGCTGCCTGTTGGTTGGGTACCATAAAATTTACATTTTCATAATCGTATTTTGCGTTTACTTCCTATTTGCGTTTTGAGTTTCTGAATTATTTACTTGGCTGCTCAGTTCAATGGGTCAGTTCTACTTAAACACATACACAGGAATTGCCCCCTTTGGGGTCTAATCAAACATAATAAATTATCCGACACACAGGTGATATAACTTTTATGCTAATTTGAGTATAATTATGCAAAACTCTGTTGAATTAATCGCATCATCAAAACTAACAATCTGTGTTTTTTCTCTTGTTTTGACGTTTGTTACAAAATTTTAGCTTGTTAAACTTAAGACACATTTCTTGCTGTTGTTTTTGTTGTTGTTAGTGTTTTGTTCAGGAATACAGTATATATAAAACAATATCTCTTATTACCATTAATTTTTGCTAAATTGGTGAAACTCATTCGATTACAAATTTGATTATTATTTCTTTTTATGAGTAAAAAATTATGATTAATTTATTTGGGAAATAATTCTCATATTCTAGTTACTGGTTGTCCCTTGATATATATATATTTACACATACGTAATTAATGTCGGGATGTATGGATTACATTTTTTATTCAATTGATTTCTTGTTTTATGAGGGAGTACAAAACTATTATTTATTTATTTTGGGAAATAATTGGCACATTCTATACATTTCTGGTTTCCCATTAATCGGTTGCAAATTTTGTTAATTACTTAGTATTGGCGTTGCCAAATTGCCACCTGAGTGTTACAATGCTACAGTCATGCTTATGCATGGCTTATGCAAATGGAAAGCACACGGGAGACGTAAACAGACAGACCAACAGATCAGGTAACAGAGACGGACACAATGAGGCCGTGGAGAAGACGGTGATGGTGGGGCACGAAAAGGGCTGCTTGCCTTGAAGAGGCAACAACATGTGCAAAAGTTCAGGTTCAGGAAGGCAAGCGGCGATATACGCGAAACAGAAAATAAACAAACCCGACAAAAAGTTGACACGCCACAATAAAACACAAAAAAATACACAAAAAAGAAACAGATTCAATAAACTCAAATAAATCTGGGGACAGAGATCTTAAGTGTATTTATATATATATATATACCTATGTATTAGCTTGGCAATGAAAACCTGTGCACGTAACTACACTTAAGATCTCTGTCCACAGATTTATTTTAGTTTGTTGAATCTGCTTAATTTTGTGCGCATGTATATATATATATATATATATACTATCTGTATTTGTGGCAAATCTTAGTAATCAAATGAAATGCCGCAACCTCAAACCAAGTCGCCGGTCTTGAACCCCTGAGCTTGGCTTGGGAACAGTGGATGGGGATGGGGATGGCGATGGGCAGCTGTCTGCCCGTCTCCCCCTGCAACCTGTCTCCATCCCTTGTCCCGCTTGACTGTTGACAGTTGACAGTGTGACAGATAAGGTGAAATGAGGGGCAAATGCGATGTGCAACCAAGCGGTAATTACATATATTTTGATTATTATTATTAATATTCACTAACAGAGATAAGCAGAGCCCAACGAGTGTATGATGTGTATGTGTGGGTGTGTGTGTGTGTTTAAATCTAAATACTATAACTATATTAAAGAGCAAATTTATGAGATATAAGAAAGTCTATTTGACAGCCAGCTCAGTGGTGCACCTGGGATCATGCTGTGGCTTTAAATTCAATATCGTCTCCAGCTGTACATTGGGAGTGCCACAAATCTTTCGATACAGCTGAGCATAGCTGCAGAAGCCACAGAGACGCCGTACCACGCTCAGTAGGCACCACGTGGCAGTGATCAGCTGGAGAGCCATCAGGATTGGCTGCAACGTGGGCACCACTTTCACAATGAAGCGTATCATGCCGCTCACAAAGCCAGGCAACTGATCCATGTCCTATGAATGAAGCGATGTGTTCAATTTTAATACTCGACTTTTTTTCAGAGTGTAGCATTGATGGAGGTACTTACAAATTCATACCAAAAGCCCGGCACAAACATATGGCTCAGCTTGCGCAGTTTTGGACTGAAGGACAGGTCGGGCAAGGCTGTACAGGTTTGAAAGCGATATTTCTCCTTGATGGGTATGCCTGTAGTTGGCTCCAGCAGTATGAAGGGCTCATGCTGCTCCGCATTGGGAGTGAACCCCTCGAAGTGCTGGCTCCAATTGTAGCTGGTCCCATAGAAATGTGGCATCGAAAACGCCGATGAAGCCTTATCTAAATTGCAAAAAAAAATAAGTAAAATTATGATTCGTAGAACAAATACGAAGTTTGATTGTAGCTTGACTCACTTATCACACAATGGGACACATCGAACATGCCGTCATGCAGTGGGACATTATAGCTCCTGGCCAAGCAGGCGGGCGGCGTCTGATTGACCTTGAGCAATGAGAAGCGATAGGTTTGGAAGCCCTCATACTCCTCATCCCGTTGATAGTTTAAGGGGAGAACGCGACAGGATTCGACGGCCGCTATACTCAACGGAGTGTCTCTCTTCACAAGGGGTGAATACAAAGAGTTATCGAAAGATCCCGCCACTCTAGTGGGACAACTCTCGTTCTCAATGTACTTCTCGAGCTCTTCAACGTGCTGCTTATCATTGAGGGTTTGGATGCGGAAGAAGTTGTCGATGCCATGCTCCGTTCCTATATTCACCTTATAAACCTCCTTCCTCTTCTTGAGCGCCTGTTAGAATGAATTTTGTTTTTTGTTTAGGCAACCCAACCAAGCGAATCAGTTAGATTTACTCACATTGAAGAGCAGGCCACAGTTGGTGTCTAGCGGCATCACACTGCTAAGCAGCTTGAGCGAAGGACGCGTATATTCCCAAAGAAAATAGTTGACGCTATTTGACAAAAACACCGGCTCCCCAATGGTTAGGGCATTGAAAACCCTCAAGGCAAAGGGATATTTGTGGACAACCTGTATGGCGGAGCCCAAGAGAACGCTATTGAACTGGACTATCGTCTTATTGAGAATATCGGGCGAGACGCTCTCCTCGGGCAGAAACTTCACTTGCCGATAGCGTTCCTTGCTATACGTTATACTACTCTCTGTCCTATTGAGGATGTCGTTGTAGCCCAACATATCGTAGGTAATGGGTCCGATCTCTTCCAGTTTGATCTTCGGATCGCGTCCATCGAGGAACGCCTCCGCATTGGTCACGTTGAATAGATAGGATTTCAGCTTGCCAAAAGGGGAGTTCACCCAGCTGTCCATCGTAGGCATCTGTTGGCGAAAACGGGTGTGCTCCTGGGCCATGGCATGCTGGTAGCTGATGCGGCACGAGATCACAAACAACACGATGTTCAAGACGCAGAACAGCGAAAGTATCGCGATTTTAAACCAGAAACAACAATTTGCCATGATGCACGGCGTCCGGGGACTCTACAGACACTACAGTTTCCACAGAAATCTGGATGATTGTGCGTCCGCGTTGCTGAAATCACGCGTTCCGTTTGATTTCAATAGCTAATCGCTTTCGAATATTCATGTTATTTTAAATTAAAAAAATTAAAATTTTTTTTATATTTTCTTATCGCAAGGTCCCTTCCTCTTCTTAGGCCTCTGCTTGAAAACTACACAGAAGCTCAAAAAAATGAATTCAATAATTAGCAATGACAGCAGATACCCTGCATAAAGTAGCTTTAATTAGGCATCATTATAGCTTAATAAAATGCCCAAATATATGCCTATTTTAAATTTGTATTTTATTTCTTATTTAAACTCAAATTGAAATGTTCCTTTTTATTTTGGCTATAATTTATAAATAAAGTATAGATATACATACAACTTATTGTAGCGCTAGCTCTATGAGAATAAATATATTAAAAATTGTTCGTTTTTGTACAAAACTTCCCAGTTTTAGAAATTACTTTGTCGAGCCTAGCTCTCAAATTCTCGAAGAAAGACGCAGACTGTCTGAATGCTGTGCAGATGAATAGATTCTAGCCTTATTCTAGAAAGTCTTAGCCTTGAATTTATGATGTTGCAGTTTAGCTATTAGTAATATACCCGATTGGGACACTCCCGCTTATACATTGTGTATTTATTATTTATTTATTTAATGTCGAGTAATATACACAGGCTATCAGCAAACTGAGGCCAAGCGACGCCACCAGCAGGGCAATATTAGCGATAGCGATAACGACATAACTCCTGACCCGAGCATAGAATTTACGCAAATGAATGTATACAGATTAGTTTAATGGGTCTGCTTTGAATCCCCCCCATGTGGCATCTGCATCCAGTCCGTGCACCTGGCCAAGCAACACAATTGCATTTTTTATGGCCAAAGCGAATTTACTATAGACACGTGAATGCTTTGATGATTAAGAAATTTCACTGGTTGTCGTCCGTGAATTGTGGATGTCTCCTTATCAGTCACAGACAGTAGTAGTTTATCAGCACGGGACAAGTGAATTGCACTTGCCCTATGCTATATGCTCTGTCTGGCCCATAATTCAGCACAGTGAACTTTACTTAAGATGACGCCTCGAGAATAGGTGATAGATCCGGTCTGGCATCTGAAAGTGATTCTATAGAGAAATACTTAGGCAAAGTCTTGCTCTTGCATATTAACCTAGCATTAAATTGAAATTATCAATTAATATAAAAAAGTCTATAAAAAGTAAGAGTGATTCTGTTGTGCATTCTGAACTAGCCCATACTCTGTACGATATCTTTAAGAAAAATGCGTGAAACTTAAACGAAAAAATGAAAGCATCCATTTTCAAAAGTTATGTCTGCAAATGAAATATTCGTTCAATCTTAAATTAATGTTGCTTGAGTTAGAATAGTAGAAAAGAAGAATCCATTCCCAGGGGACAATATTCACATGAATTTGGAGATATAATCACGTCGCAAACATAGGTTCAGTACCTAATTTAGAGAGAGAACTCGATCAATGAATTAGACTCTGAATAATGTTCTATCAATCACCTTGATAAAGTTTTTTAACCTTGCACAACCAAAGTTAAAATTAATTGCAGAACTTAATTTATGCTTGTCATAATAAAAAGCAATTAAATATATTTCAAAGCACTTGCGTTCCATTTATTGCTAGCAAATATTATTAAAAACCCAATTGGATAATAGAAAAGACGAGCTTATAAAGCATAGAGAAATAAAATCAATCAATAATTGATTTTTGGCAAAACATTAAGATGCCCATTATTCGAATTGAGAAATGCGTTTTATGTATTTGTATGTGCCTAATTAAAATAATAGCGTAATTTATTGTACACATTAAAGTCATATACATTATAAAGATATTGATACGATACATACAAATAAGTATACATATATATACTATGTATAGATATTATTAATTATTAATTGTTGTAGTTCGTTTAAAACGCATCGGAGAAGTTGCCAGTCCATTCAAATTTTGGTCTAATCAAGCACATTTATATGAGGGACGGAACTTTTGAGAGCTTTTGTGAATATATATATATATATAGTTTTTTTGAGCGTATTATGTTTTTGTTTGTTGCTTGTGACTTATTTGGTCTGGTGCCGTAATACCGAACAATTTAATTTGTTTTTGTTGATCTTTAGTGACATAGAATAATAACAAAAATTTGAGACTTAAAGCGATCACGACCGTTTGACAGAGTATCATCTTGATACACTTGCAATTTGCATAACTTTTACATATTAAGTACTTACAAGACGAGGACCTACCATATACATACGATACATTCAATACACAATATAAGTACATACACATAAGTCTTCCCAGCTCCATTTTGTTCTAGACTAAACGCTAACACACCCGCAACACCCGCAACACCCGCATGCGTTATGCGTTATGCGTTATGCGTTTTTCTAGCTAAAACACATATCTAACACTAAATCGCCATAGGGCCCCTATAATCAAGAAACAACACACAGAACAATAATATGTCATCAATATCGCACATTGCTGGGATTGGCATCCTTGTTCTGCTTCTTGTTCATGTCCACCTGTGCAGTGGCCAAGTAATTGGAACCCTCCAGGTGGAGTGTACTCTGCCTGTGCGAGTTGCGTATCAAGCAGAATGTCGAGAGCAGGAGCAGGGCCACGCCCAATGCGAACAGCGCCACAATGAGACCCACACGGATTTTGGGTGGCACCGTTTCGGCGAAACGCATCAGACCCGTCACCTCGTCGGGCAGACGATCAATGCCCTCCTCGAACCACAATATGGGGAAGATGATGTCCGGGAAATTGGCCACCTGCTTGATGTCAAACACCTGACTGACAGCCAAGTTGATCTGGATGCGAGCCCGCACACGCAGTGTGGTGCCCATTTTCTAAAAGACAAACAAAACAGTGAATTAACCATTAAGTAATAGAAATATAAAACTGCCTTCTAAATTGACATAATTAAGATATTTTGTGATTTCCCAATTTAATAATAGAGAAGTGTTTCCTGCATAGATATAATTAAGATATGTATAAATATTTATCTTGTGATTTACTAATTTTGGGGCTCTAAATATAAGTCGAAATAGAATGGATATGTATTATTACATATTTTTTCTGTACACATATAAACAATATATTTGTATATAGATTTGACAATCAGATTTGAACACCTTGACTGATGACTAGTATATGGTAAATATAGACACAAAACCAATATACTCGTTGTCCCTTTGGGAACAAAGAAGTTAGAAATCAAATGGGATGTTAATATATATTGCTATAAGCCGATTGCAAATCCATATAGAAATTGTTATGAGTATTTTCTGGGTCGAATCTCTGCCAGCGAGTCGGCGTACAATTTTACGGATAGTATACTTACGGGCTGCACATCAAAGAAGAACTGATGCTTCTCCTTTTGTGGCGGCGAAATGCCCTCAACTTGAGTTCTCAGACTTTCGTCAGCCAAATAAAAATGCGGGAAGCTTAGCATGATGGGAGAATCTTAAATAAGAAATATTAAGAGAAGATTAATTAACAACTAAATTCGGGCAGGGAGTCGCTGATCACCTACCATATTGGCACAGCGATACATTGAAGAGTCCGTTGGGGGAACAGGATGGCTTGCCAGCTGGGCAATAGCACATGTTATCAGGATGACTGTCGACATCGGCGAAGACCCACTCGGGTGGGGTGAAACGATAGCCAGGCACCTCGTTCGAGGTTATCACCTCCTGTTCGAAGACCAGTGGCATCAGACGGCACAGATCCTTGTCGTAGACCTCCAGCACACGGCTCTTCTCGATGTGGGGTGGAAAGATGGAGCCATCGGTGCCATCGAGACGATTGCAGTTGTCCGTTGCCCAGTGCGGCAAATGGGTGCGTCCATTGTACTTATCAATGATGCCATAATTGTGAATATCATCGACGCCCGTGTGCACGGTAATGCGATCCGATGAGGTCCCATTCTTGCCATAGAGCAGACCGAACTCCTCATAGGGCAACTTCTGCTCCTTGGGCACCACATCCTTGGCCAGTTTCAGCAGCGGATCCTCATAGCCCCAAAGTAGCTGTCCAACGGACACTTGCACGAACGGCTTAATCTTCAATATATCCATAATGCTGGCCATGGCCAAGCGTAGAAATCTATCCGAAGAATATAGTTCAATTTCAAGGACGGAATCAGGTAAAAGCATTTAGCAATTATCGGTGCTCACCTGGCCGCATGTTTACTCTGTGATGTCGCACTTAGCATGGGTATATTGGGCACAATCACAACATCGTCTTCGGGCCCAGCGGAGAGATCTTCGCGGAACGTGTAGATCTTGCGCAGATTGTAGCTCAATGTGCCATTGTCATTCTCCACAATGTTCACCTTTTCCCACGTTTCGCTGTATGTTTACAAAATTGCTCCATTACGTTCGAGTGGGTGGTGCGAGGGGTAAGGTTTACTACTCACGTGTAGACATAGGGTCCCACCTCGTCGACAATGGCCTTGGAGCCATTGCTGAGGAAGTCGTCGGCATTTGTCACATTGTACACGTACAAGCTGATGCGGGGCTCTACGGGTGGCTTGGCCCACCATCCATAGGTCTTGGCGCCGGGTCGGAGTGCTATCATCCGATTAACGATCAAATTGATCAACACCGAGAATTCGCAGGCCACCAAAATGCCGCCAATTATCAAAATGGCCGCAATTACAATTGTGATCCCTGAAATTGAATACAAAACACATAATTGCAATGAAAATTCCACATACTTGAAAACAATATCAAACAATTTGCTGCAGTGGATTACTCAATCAATTGCTATGTCAAATCCAATGAGCGCTCTGAGTCAGTCGGGAAACTCAGAGCACATTTTGCATTCATTGCACGTACGCCTCTTGAAATATATTTAATGGGCGGGGTTCAGAAGATTAAAACTTAGTGAATTGTTTGAAAGGTGCATTATGGTAATATAGTTAAGTGACTCATCCTATACGAATATGTTTACCATGAGAATATGATTATTATTTTTGAATCAAGATCCTGCAACCTGCATTATTTAAGAAATATGTCTACAACTTTTAAGCAAAACCAAAAACTAGTTCGCATGTTTCATGAACAACATTCCCATTTAACCTTGAGTATCTTCGTCCTTCCTTTTTTTATTTTATTTATTTTAATTGAAAAGTGTGGAATTTAGTATTCTGTAGATTGAATCAATACTTGTCTTTTAAAGTCTTCTAATACTACAATTTAGCTATACAAATTAAATAGATCTGAAACTAGGGAAAGGAAACTTTCTAATTTCATTTGGGGTATCTCAAGTCACGTTTTCAGCTTCTTCTTCTTGGTAATATATTTCAGAAAATTACGGATGGGTTTGTTGCAATTATTGAATCACTTAATTATAGTTAATTGCTTAGACTTCATTATCGGTACAGATTTAATAAGTTTTTGTTTCTCGCGATTGCCAATCCATTTTATAAGATATTTAAGCGCATCTTAGCTTTCAACCTTCATCCGCTATTTTTTTATATTATTTTTAATTAATTCTATTGCTATGCATGGGTCAATTGAAACGATTTCCTCAACCACACAGGCTGCAATTATATATTAATCATTTAATTGAATAATTACATAAATTAAAGTCGGACTATGTTAGTTAACGCGTTTTCCAGAAAGTTAAGATACACGCGTTCATAACAACCAATAACAACTCAAATACCAGTTATCCTACATAACACTTAATGCCAATCGAACCTACTAGTTACCCATCAGATCATTCCAGATCTCAAAATAATCATCATGCGCATTAAATTACATATTTACGTAATTTCAGAATGGAATAATATTTGATTTGGATGAATCATGAAGAATGTGTGAAAACAAATGTTGACGCTGGGTAAACATCGGCTATAACTGACTGGATAAATAACTCCCTAGAAATGTGTGTAAAAGACCTTGACAGAACCAAGCAATGTAGTCTAAGCGAACAAAGCAACGCCATCCTCAAACTATAAATGTATATATATATGTATGTACAGTATTTGCTTTGAAATCAATTAGAATTTAAAATTTCAATACCTGTATAACCAGTCACAGGAAATAACAAACCCAAAGATGCATGAGTTCCGTAAGTTTCTGATTAGCTCCATTGACTAGCATTTATATAAATAATACCTGTATTTAGTAAAACCACTAAACACTGAAGCTTTGTGATAATATAGTACCGTTTAGTATTAGTTAATGATGTGAGCATGAATTGACATATGCTGGAATTTCTATAATCTTTTAACAATTGCAATCGCAGAGCTGATTATCTTTAAATTATCTTTAAATAATTATTAAATTAAAATTCAATAGTAAAGGGAAATATTGTTATTTCTTTTATAAAGAATAGGTGTATTGGGGTATTATTTAAATCGTAACTTTCACTACCTGGCAACAGGTAGTCAGTACAGTTATAAGTTTATTCAGTTCGATGCGTTCGAATATTTGATTACATTAAGCACAGTACAAATCTTACTTTTTCTGATCTCTTCTGAATACCTTAGTATAAGCGATGTAACTTAATCTCTTAGTGGGCTACTTACACCATTTGCGCAGATATGTGCTGGATAGTTTAGTGCAGAGTTTGTGTTTGGGTCCGTTCATTTTAGTGTTGTCGTCGTTGTGCGGATGTCAAATGCTATAAACACCTTCTGGTTTCTGAACTGAAATAGCAAAAATAGCAAGCGATTAAAAAAAATCTGGTTTTGAAAGCAAAAAAAAACACAAATAACGCTGAGAATCGTAAAAACGACTTGTTTATGAAAGTCAAGCCGAGAATGCATTGCCATATGATACGATATGATATGACAGCCAGTTGATTGCCGGGCAAAGTTCTACAACTTGGACTTTGATGATAATGAAGATTGTTATAATATAATTATGATTATAGATGCCTCAACATTTCTGCGTATGCTTTAAGGCTAAAGTGTAGCAGCAGTCAAGTTGAACTTGTTAAGAGCATTCTTCGCTCTGAACCCCAGTTCCAAAACACAGACACGTTTCGGGCGGGTTGGCCTTGTGCTGTTGTTGTTGTTGTTGCTGTTGCTGTTGCTCTTTTCTTCTTTTTGTGTTGTCTTTAGGTTGATTTATCAGAGACGATTCTTTTTGCGACGCTTTTGAATACTCTCTTTTGTGCTATGCAAAAATCTTTTGTAAAGAACCTTGCCCAGTCAGCAATAGTTGTGGAAACTTTGCGGGTCTCTGCTTAAAGTGCCTTCAATAAGTATTTCTTTCTAGAGTTGTTTTCTGTCAATTTGTTATGGGGCTTTAAGCGCTTTGTTATTGTTGATGTTGTTAATGGCAATGAGCTGTCTGAGCCCTTACAGGCAGTACAGGCAGTACATTGCCAGACCTTATATAAGTTTGCTTAACCTCCTAACTTAGCCTGACCTAACAACAGCAAAAACAATAAGCCAACAACAACAGTCTAGCAATTAAAATAAGATGTACGTTTTTTTTGCCAAAACGCTGAACGTCTTAATGACACAGACTCGAGAGTTTATCGTATACACGCATATATTTAAAAATATTTAAAAAATTATATTTTAATTTTGGCGAACACCTTGACCGAGGCCAGGGCTTTATTGTCTTGTGTTGTGTTGCTGTTGAAGCCCTCATTTCTATAAAGCATTGCTGTTTGCGTTTTTTGCTTTTAAAATACTTTATTATTGACAATTGCAGGCATAGGTGCCATAAAACATTCAAAAAAAAATTTACTTTGATTAGCCCGGCCAATTTGCACGTCTCGCACGGGAACAATAAGCAAACAGCAAACAGCAAACAGAAAAAAATGTTTTTAATTGCTTGTGCGTCAATTGATCAATTTATCTGCCTGTTTGCAATGCAAATCTTTTTACCATCGCCGAAATGTAGTTAAGATTTCGATTCCAAATTCAAGGTGGCACCTATGGGCCAGATAACATGCCAAACCTGAGATACACCCAATAACGCATCTCAGATATGCAACTTGACTACATGTGTGATTGACGTATTTGGCTGTTTGAGTTATGAGCACGTTTCAGATACGCTTTAACAAACGCATATCTCCGTGTCGGCCAGTTTGTGTTTATTTGCGGTTAAACAGCACTTGACCATGTCACGGAAGTTACTCGCACCAAACCACAATTGTATGTTTTTCTTTTAATTGCGCTATTTTTCTTTCTTTTTTTTTGCATACCATGCACCCATGAAGTTACAATAAAAACAGGTCTCATAGCAGCAACAACTAAAATAGTTTAATCATTTAGAGATTAAGAGAGTATGAACTGAGCTGGAGTCAAGCAAAGTTGTTAGGGAATATCTTAAAATCTAGAATGACGAATAATTTAATAAGTAATGCCAAGGTAAATTTGATGTGGTTCAACGTACAGTTGAATCAGTTGAAGCAATTACAGGTCTCTAAAGAGTAGAGCTTAGCTAACAATATGTCCGGAGAACCTCCGATTTATTTTGTAATATATAAAATCAAATAAATAAATATTGTTAAAGTGATAGACCTGATGCCTGAAAAATTGATGAACAGCTTTCAGCTTATTGTACAACGATTGCAGTTATAATAGGGTATCTAAAGGTCTGGCATGTGTTAAATACAGTATGAATTAAGTTTGAAGCTGATGTAGAGACTGGTAATCAATTATTATTATTATATAAATTATAGGGTATCTTTTTGATCAATATGATCGAGTGCCGCCTGCTAGTTCAAAGTTTGCACTTTGAGCCAGACACATATACACACACACACACGCATACGCACACGACACACACACACACACACACTGAGATGATTTTGCTGGCTTATTTCACGCTCTGAAGGTCAGTCCTCAGTCCGCTGTTTCATTCAAAACTGATCAGATACAAATATACATAAAGCTATTGACGCCTATAAACCAAAGTTTGGACCATGT
Source organism: Drosophila silvestris (assembly GCA_035043445.1). Classification (NCBI taxonomy): domain Eukaryota; kingdom Metazoa; phylum Arthropoda; class Insecta; order Diptera; family Drosophilidae; genus Drosophila; species Drosophila silvestris. Next base: position 1,279,944 of record JAWNMZ010000027.1, read on the forward strand.
CCCGCCCTCCACTCCCCTTCACTTCACTCCACTTGTCCAGTTGTTTGCGCACATTCGACAGAATGCGCGTTGAATAGTAATTAACTAATAATTATTATTTTGTGCGCTTTTTGGCGACATTCTGCTCATAATCATTTGGGGGCCCCATCATTGAGTCAAGCTTTGTATGGGGCCATAAATCAGCTAAACAAATTGTTTTGGCCACTGAATGCCAAGCTGAATGTACGCAAATCGTCTGCCTTTTGGCTCTAACAGCGAGTCCATTGAATGCCAATTTAGCGAAAAGTATTCATAACTTTAATATATGATTTGCAATTCACAATTGTTGTTTTTGTATTTTTTCCCCCATTGATTAGAAATTTAACCAGAATGTGGCATTAAGTGGATGTCCAACCAGGCATTACAAATGATATATTCTATGGAAATGCATTCGATTTTTACACAGCTAATCTGAGGAATTTCTCAGGGGCAGCTTGGCAGCTTGAAATACCTGAATGCATTGTGAAAGCATATATATACTTATTATCTTGTGATATATACAACAAATAAATGTACCCGTATACATGGAGATAAATATGTCGTTATTTACAGGTGCCAGGTATCCCAGCGCTGATTTACTCCAAGCAGCGGCAATTCTTATCATAATAAATAAATACAGATAAACAACGTACATAAACTATGTTCGAATTATTGAATAAATACACTTGCGCAAAGAATTCTGATCTGCGCCCAAAGCTAGGCAATAGAAATTCCATAGAAAAGCGAAAAACTCTTATCTACAACGTTGAGGCATTTAGAATTAGACACAGAAAACAACAAATTACATTCCATTAAATTTATAGTTTAATAAGTGCCAGTGCCAGCTTATCGGCAATCAGAGTTGAGGCATTCAAGCATAATTGTGTTGTTTTGCAGCTTTTCATTTGGGTTCTAGTAACCGGTGTTGTTGTAGTTGATGTTGTTGTTGCTGTTGTTGGCTGCTTTTTAATTAACAGCTGTTGGGCGGGCGCTTAGCGTGAAATAGCTGTGTGCTTAGACAGAATTAAACTTCAATAGAAACTTACTTTCTAAATGTAGTGCTGAGTGGGCAACAAGTCAACTGGCTGACAACTTGGCTAATAGCTGGCTTTTGCTGATATGAGAATCGAGCTGAAAGCTGAAAGAGAGCAAGCTATGTACATGAATACATATATACATAAATACACACATACGTAGCCGCGACAGCAGCATGAGCTTGAAGCAGAGCACACTTGCAGCAGATTGAGACGCCGCATAATTTCACTGCGTTTAAATGTTGCACAAACACAGCAACAGCAACAGCAACAGAAACGGTAGCAGTAGCAACTACTTAGTGTAAACAATTACCCTGACCCAATTTTTATAAGCAAAGTCGTTGTTGCTGTTGTTGTGGCTGTGGTTGCTGCTGCTGCCGACACTGGCCGGGCCAAAAAGTGAGCGACGAGCCAACAAACGTAGCTGTTGACAATTTTTGTTTTATTCAACTGTATTTGATTTTTTTTTTGCTGTATTTGATAATATGTACAATAAAGTGATTCAAAATTGTTACTGCTTTTTTTTTGCTAAACAATGGCGTGTCAATGGCATGTCTCAGTAACAACTCCAGTTCCATCTTGGCAGTAGGTCAGTTATCTGTTGAGGCAACATGCCCATGCAAAGGGGACTAGTGGGGGAGGGGGGATGTAGTTGTAATGCTTTTTAGAGACAATGAGCGACAATTGTCGCACCTCACGCAATTTTCGTAATTCAAATGTGAATCATTTCAACAGCTTTGCGAAAAGGGACTTTTACTTGGGCCCACCGTCCCTCTCTCTTTCTCTTTCTCTTTCCCTCTTTCTCTGAGTGAAAAGGTGTGTAATAGAGAGTCAGGGAGAGAGTGTGTGTGTGTGTGTGTGTGTAATTGGTCTCTCTGTTCAAAACGGATATATAGCAAAGCTGCTGTTTGGTTATGTGGTCAGTTCAAGTATTTATATATATTTATGCATATTTATTGTATTTTTTTGAGCGTTGTATTTTTGTTGTGCGCGCTTCACTTTGATTTTGATGTTTAGCTTTTATTTCGTTTTGAGTGGCTGCTTCTTCGTGTGGCGTCAACAGCGAAATTTCACTTTTTCCACATAAGTAATCATAAAAACTATGCACGTACATGTGCACACACACACACACACACCAATACACACATAGTCACTCAATTTTGATGTAAGCATGCATGTACATCATGTATGTATGTATATGCATATAGATACTCATGTATCTTAACGATTTTCCGCTTTGGCAGCGCCGTTAAAGTCAATAGGCATGTTCATTTGGTTTCATTTGGCTGGGCCGACTCCGGCAAGGTCTTGCACCACTCAATTTCTGAGATATCTACATATCTATAATATACATATCTATATATCTATATATATATATCTATATATATATATATATATATATATATATAGACGCACATATCGATGTGGCACATTACGAATCTTATGCAGAGCTTGCAACTTTTACTGGAATGCGACTACTGCTGTGCACAAGGGTAAAAGTACACTTGTTGCCTGTTGCCTGTTGACTGCTTTGATTTTGTGAAAGAGCTTAAAGACAAACCGCTAACAGCAGTAGCAGTAGCAGCAGCAGCAGAAGCAGCAGCGGCAGCAACAGGCGACCGCAGGCATTTCAAAATAGTAAAATTAACACACAGACAAATACACACACAAGCACACTCGCACACACACACACTCGTACACACACACAGCAAGTCAGAGCGAGCACGAGTCAGCGGCTTGAACACTATTTTCTATGCAATCAAGATTCTTGGCTTTAAACAACAAAATGTGTATTAACGCACCCGGCAAACGGCAGACGGCTAAACGACTTGAACGCTAGCAAAGTCGCTGAGTAACTGAAGACTTGAAATGCGCGCACAGCGAAAGATGTTTAGCCAGCGCAGGCAAAAGCTCAAGCTCAGCTTGAATAGTCCCACTACTATTGCGACAAACAGAAACAAAACACAAAAAAACCCGATAAACAGGTAACAACAACGTGAACGGTCAGCGACGTCGGCAACATCGGCGTCAAAAGCGAGAGTAAGCTTCAGTGCTCCGAGTGCTCCGAGTGCTCAGAGTGCGCAGAGTGCTCAGTGCTCTGTGTGCTCAATGTTTGCTCGGGTGGAGTGCAGCGTGGAAGCTTTTTTTGCGCTCTCGCTGCCTTGCAATGCATTGTATGATAAAAGCTCGATTGAATGCCGTTGTCATGGATGGTTGTTGTTGTTGCTATTGCTGTTTATGTTGCTGTTGCTGTTGCTGTTGCTGCTGCTTTGTTGTGTTGCTCGCAGCTTTTGTGTGTGCTGATAAAAACAAGTTTGTTGCTTGCATTGAAGTCTTTCGTTTCGTATCGTTTTATTTTTATGCTGTCGATTCCAAAACGTGCAGCGACAACAAACATATCTATGATTTCCACATAGACGCAAATGATTATGCCCAAAATCAAGTAAATGACTCACATTTCTTGTAGTTTTTGCGAAACCAGACAAAAGCAACAACAAACAACTTGCAAGAATTTATGCGGCAGTTACAAATTACAAAAAGAAACTTAGTTTTTTTTTTCTTTTTTGTTGACACAAGCCTCGCCATTGCGCAAGGTTGTTATTTTTGCAACATATTTGCACTAGAATCGGACTCTCTTCAAGCTCGTTTTTTTTTGTTTTTATTTATCTTAGTGTTTACTTAGCATAAATAGAATCTAGTTATATGCAAATTTGCTGTGAAAATAACACGCAGTCAACTTCAATTTGCATTCACTATGAAAACTAGTTGCAGCCGCTCTGGAAATAACTATAGGAAATTGCAAATGCAAGTGTACACATACGGGTACTGTACTTACAAGTGAAGTGTTTGCCCGACTGGCCTCATGGGAATTTTCATATTAACTCATAAACTTTAGCGAGGCGAGATTTTAAAGTATTACGCAGAATTTGCATTACACATTAGAGTGGAAACCCTACTGGCGAGTGTCTATTTTTCCCAAGCTCTCACTCTGTCTTGGGAACTCTAAAAATAATACTTGCTATATGAGGATTGTTTGAAAATCAGCCAACACTTTTGGACAAGCCGACCTTGAACCACATCTATGTCACCCGGCTCATACACACACACACACACACACACACACACACACAAGCAGATACATGTGTGAACATACAGTTAATAGGCCCAGTCAAACCCAAAATACCCAACACTCCACGCGTTTTATTTCTTTGTAAGCCAATAAGGCTAACCGGGTTGCATGCGACCTTTCTGTTTATGTAAACTGCCACACACAATATTTCACATTTGTTTTAATTATCCCATAAATATTATAAGCAAGACATACGTTGTATGTCTAGAAAGAGGCCATATACACACATAAAACACTCAAGTATATTGCGCAAATATTATTAATTAAATAATATAATTATTTTATTTTTTAAAATTGCTTTGCATCGTGAAAGATAAATAATGATTATAAGCTGCGTTCGCAATAACGAATTTATATGAGTTTATATATAAATATGATTTTTCACCTATCTTATCAATATATAAGTATGTTTCCCTATTTTCATACATATACATACATATATGGTGTATATTTTTCTATGTTTTTTTAATAGCTGTCCGGATGAGGGAAGCATTGACTTAAATCAGAAAACACCAAGAGATCCGAGGGCGATATCAAAATTCTTCACAAAATTGTTATACCCTTAGCCGATTGTATAATAAGCAACCGCAAATAGGCTTGCGTGCTATCAATTGCCCATATAAAGTTCCATGTTCAATTAGAGTTTTAGAGTTTTATTTTTAACTTACGATGCAGAAGGTTATCAATTTGCATTATGAATCACAAGCATACCAGGCGTTTATTTCTTATATAAGTAGCACAAAACAATTTTGAACTTCAATGAAATTGAATGAGAAAGTAATTTATGTTTTTTGATAAGATTCTGTAGCTATTTTTGGCACTTGCTGCTTGGCTAACTGTGCACTATAATCAATGTATATAGAATATATTTTATTGAAGCATATGGAAATTGTTTTAATTGCCTTAGCAATAAGTGTATTGCGACTGATAAGCGCTGCCACAGTGATACTTGTCAATGAAAAATATAGGAAATAAATGCTATATTTAAGCCAGCGATAAGGCGATGCCGCCGCAATTGACGTAAATCCCACAGCTGTGATAACAGCTTGACGAAACTCTACACTCTACATGAGCCGTTTCGCATTATCTCTGCTTTAACGTGACTAAACCCAAACCCAGTTTAAGCTGTGTGTACAACTTACATATTTAAAGCTCAACAATTTGCATTTTATTTGGCCAAAATGTCAGCTTAAAGTATCTCTTCAAACTCATATGCCACCCGCTCGAAAGCCTACGATAAGTTTGAGGAGGTAACAATATAATTTCATTTATTTTTTCTTTGTATTGTAGAGTCATTGGATTTGTGAAAGATCCGCAGCTATTGAAAAGCCATTAAGCGCACGCAAAACATTTAATTTCTGGAAGTATTCATCAGGCTAGTCATCAACTTAATCACTTCAGTGCTGTGAGCAAAGTTCAAAGAGGCTATCATTTCGCTATATGGCAAATAAGAAATTATTCCAAGCATTAAAATTGATGCGACAATTAAATGCCCTTTGAATCGATTTTGATATCGGATATTAGTACAGTTATACACGATATCTTAAGACTTTCCAATGAAACGTTTAAGAATGTGGCATAAATCTGAAGCGTAATATGCTCTGTCTCTCTAGAAAGAGAGAGAGAGATAGTTTTCATAATTGCAGGGTATGTGAATACCGCACCTGTCATATTTGATTGACAAAATAAATAGCACGCTTTCAAGCTGACGACTCAGTTGGTAAGAAGTAAGGTTGCGGGGTGAAATAAACAAACGAACACTTTCACACACACACACACACACACACGCACACGCACGAATACTTTTTTAAATGCGCGATTAATATTAACTCATGAATATACTGATAAATGCTGAATACACTTGAATCGGGTTCAATAACTCGACACGTACTTTTATCAGCAATGTACTATAATAATTAATATACGTTCTATGTAGACCCCGGCCAAGCAAATTTGTATTTTCTTTATATATTTGTACTTTTATCTGTGTGCTCGCTAATATGTACATATTAATGAGTATCTATTATAAGGAAACTGGAAGACAAAGAGGGCTCAAACAAGGCAGCAACTGGGATATTTGTCAAGTGTACTGCACCTTTTGTACACAAAGAGAAATTGTGCTACAACTTAACAACAAAAACTGCTAATTGATTGAGATAACTGCGAAGCATAGTCATGAATACGTTTTATATTGCGGTGGTGAGGCGTAAGAAACAAAATAAGTCGCAATTTCACTTTTAACGATACTTATCTCTTGATATTTCTAATTAGATCATGGCTATGCCAGTTTTTAAAAACTAAAAAATGCATTTATTTATTTTATTTTACAACATTTAACTCAGTAATAAGTAATAATAAGTACTAGTCATAATGACTTATTAACGAATACTAACTAAGGCCTTCGATCTTGAAATTATATGAATTATTTAAGAATAGTGTAATGAAAATCAGAATTGGACTTAAAATTAATTTCAGCCCGGATGATAAACATCGACGGCCTTTGGCTTCTCATGGACTTCCACTGTGAGATGATTTCCAACGAAAGACACTTTCCAAAGCACAGCTTTCCAAAATCCACTTACAAGGCAAATTCTCACAGTGCACATCTGCTTTGAGTTCGACTTCGAACGACGAGTTGAGAAAATAGAGCACACGCTCTCAACACAATAACAAATATGATGCGATAATAATGGAATCAAGTACGGGACGAGCAGCCGGAGATGCGGCAGTGCTCAGTCTATTCCTACATAGACATAGATACTCGTCTTAAGTACTACATAAATCGTTTAGACTCTTTGGACTCTTTGTTTTGCAGTGATTAAATTTGCACTTTGTGTCCATTGTTCATATATATGCTCAATATGTATGTGCGCGTGTGTGTGTGTGTGCTAGTTGCTACGTCAAAAAAAACCAGAGAGATCCCGATACGTAAACAAGAACGTCGTTAAGCGAATACATCTTGCAATCAGTAATCATTGCTGTGAGTCGCTGCTGCCCGATGCTTTCGTTTCGCATCGTCTTCATTCTGCTTATCAGTCGCAGCACAGTCGAATGCAGCGACGCCGCGGCGCAGGCAGTGGCAGCGACGGCGACAGCGACAGATGGCAAGAGGCAAGGCGGCATCCATTCGGCAGGCAGGTTGTGCGCGTCGTAGTAATAACTTGTTTCGTGTGCAGAACGCAACGCGCAGCACTCGCTTTCCAGTGCGTGAGTGTGTAACTGTATCTGATCGAATTCGAATGTCTAACAATAATAATAACACGCCGAAATCTAATCGCGCTCGCATGGAAAGTGCGTGGAGTATTTTCTACGTAATTCGCTAATCCATTGTAGATTGCTTGTTGTATGCATGTGTATTTATATATTTCCTGATATTGTTGTGCCAGGCTGGCAGCTTAATTGTGGTCCACCTGAAGCTGATGAAAAAAAACGAGTGATAAGCCAGCTGGGAGTGAAGTGAAATAAAGAGACAAAAGCCAACAACAACAACAGCAACCATTTTGTAAAGAACAAGTCGGAAAACCAGCTTGTCATACAAAACATAATAATAAAAACAAGAGCAGCAACAACAAAAACGACAACAACAACAGCAGCAGCAGCAACGAGCGGTCAGCAGTCAGACTGAAATAGCGAGAAAACAAAGAATCAAGTGGAAAACAAAGAGCGCGAACACAAGGCAAAAGCAACAGTAACCGCAGCAGGCAAAGATTGGAACAACAACAGCAAGACTAATAACAACAAGAACAATAAGGAACTGAATCAGAGCAACCATAACAGACAACAACAAGAGATACAAACGAGTGTCGCACATCGCATTAAAAAGCACTGCCATTTCGAGTTCCATTCCAACATTAATAAGCTAATAATTTTTTTGAATATGTGTTTTGAGCGCATTTAGCGTAAATAACGACAAATACTTATTAAGACGTTAAATGTTTGGCAGGCGTCTTGGAAAGTGCATGCCAAAGTGAGAGAGCACGAGCGCCAGCACATAAACAACCACAAAGAGAGAGCGATCGAGTGAGAGAGAGAGTGGCAAAGTGAATGTGATTGTGTGTGTGTTGGTGCGCGCGTGTTTCGTTTCCAGTTCGTTTCAACGTAAACAACTGGCGCGAATTGTTCGTGAACAGCTCTCCTGTGAGTTTTTTCAAGTGCATGCCCAACACAACAGCTGAGTAAAAGATCTCTCCCGCTCACAGTGAGGCGCACTCTCGCACTGGTGAAGGCATCTTCCGCAGCAGTGTCACTGTGTTATCAGTCAACGGCACTGAGAGAGCGATCGTGATTGTGTGTGTGTTGGTGCGCGCGTTTTTCGTTTCCAATTCGTTTCAACGTAAAAAGCTGTCGCGAATTGTTCGTGAACAGTTCTCCTGTGAGTTTTTTCAAGTGCATGCCCAACACAACAGCTGAGTAAAAGATCCCTCCCGCTCACAGCGACGCGCACTCTCGCACTGGTGAAGGCATCTTCCGCAGCAGTGTCACTGTTATCAGTCAACGGCCAACTAAATTTCGTAGCCGTTTGTCAACAGCAGCAGCAGTAGCAGCAACAACAACAACAGCATAAGTGCAAATTTCACCCACACGGGCTGCTAGCACATGTACGTATATAATTATGCCTGTATGCATGTATGTGTCGTGTGTGCCTGAGTGTATTTACTTATCAGCTGTTTTTCAGTTAGACCAAAAGTTAACTTTTGAAAATGAACATGTTTTGAACTACTTCCAAAGGCAGATTTCTATGTAAATACATGTGCGTATGTAATGTGTGTGTGTGTATTGGGAATACGCTTGGAACTTTTAATTCACAATTAATTTGTATTTCAATAGCAACTGAAAAAACTTACATATGTAAATATTATTATATTAATATTATATATATTATATTAAGTATACCCGGAAAAAATGTATAATGAAGACGAACAAACGTATGTAAACGGCAGAAGGGAGCATATATTTGACCCCTTAAAGTTTATGTATATATAAATTCTTGATAAGCATCAATAGCCGAGTTGATCTGCCCGGCCGGCTCTCTGTAAGAAGAAGCCTTTAAATTTGGAATATAATTTCTTGCATATCATAGTATTATTTAAAAACTTATATTTCTCACTTATAATGCCTAAAAAGGAAAGAACATTAACTTATTTAATATAATTATGTGTTTACATATACTGTATTTTATGGATTTTAAATAGACACTTATGCATTTAATATTCAACTCACTCAAGATTGCTTCCCATATTGAAAAATATATTTGGAAACTTTTATATTTTGTAGTTAATTAAATATTTTAGACAATTTCCTAACGAACGAAATATATTGATAACACCCGAATATCGATACACAACCATAAAAAGATAAAACATTCCTAAGTTCGGATAAGAATCACAGATTTTGTTAGCCAAAACGTATTTTCATATTGCAAAAAATAAATGCTGTGTACCAGTGGAGCTCTCTCGGCGAGAGCATTCCTATTTGTTTTCTTTTACATTTGTATATATTATATTACTGAATTAAAATTGATAAATTAAATTACGATTTTGTTTTAATCACAGTAAAGGAAACACTTGGAAAACCCATTAACAATAATTGTATTTAATTGGCCGCAATCTGAAATTCTTCGCACTGATAAGCTACACTTCATTAATGTCCCTTTCTTGCTCACATTATTAGTAATTATGTTTTAAGTTGAGATGCGGGGTTTATCAGATGCCGTTGACCCGTTTTTCAATTGACATTAACGCCAAGTTGGCAAAGAATATGAAATACATATGTATCCCCATTTGTACCTCAACTGTGCAAAGTATGCCAAACTCAGTACATAATCTACTGCTACTTACACATACATATTATTTATTTTAACATACTCGTCGAATAATTTCTATACAAAGTGTAGCCTTCTCCCATATATGCTGCCTCCCGCCTGATAAGAGCAATTTATAATGCCATGTATGATTAAACGACGAGTTTGCCTGTGAATTTACTGAATCCGAGATTAGTTGTTATATACGTCGTCAAACGATCGGCTCGTCAAGTGCTACTCTAAGCGGCAGATAGCTCAGGAATTAAATATATATAAAATATACAGACCCATACGTATATAACGTAGGTACGTCCATCAATCATCAATCCATAGAGCACGCTTATGAATGGCAAACCCATTTTGTAGCATCTGTAGGTGTTACTGCTGAACCCAGACGAGTCAAGTCAAGTATGTGTTCAATGAACCTAGAATAAAAATCTTTCCACCTCAAGGTTTTGTGGTAAGAATTTGCCACGTGTACGAATTTATATAGCGAGATCGGTTGACCTACTTTAAATGAATGCTCAAATATATTTTTGTTTGTTTCTTCTATTTTCAAAAAAGAGTTTAATATTGATTTAAAATATATAAAATAGAATAGGAAACTTGAAATATCAATTAAATTAATTGTATAAACTAATCTATACGTAAATTAATTTGATTACATAATCTTTTAATTTAAAAACTTGACATTGATATATAAAGCGATTTTCAATTTTGCAGTGACTTACAAACACACACATCCACACCATGTCACAGGCTACAAGCGACGTTGTGGCACAGCATCGGCAGCAGAAGCATCGCCCAATACCAGAGGATTTCACAGTACAAAACAAATCAAAGTCCAACACGTTGAGCTCGCAACGCAATGGCAACGTGGGGGGGGACTACATCGGCGGCGGCGCCGGCGGGGGGTACAGTAACAGCAGCCCCGAGAAGCTGACCGTGCTGGACATGATTCTCGACTCGATGGGTCTGCGCAATCTGACGTCCAAGGATATTGGAGCACTGATATGTGAGTGGCATTATTATTTTTATATTTATATTTAGATACTCTACTCGCACATTGCTTTGATTAACCGTTGCACATTTCGACCTTAACAGTGCTGGGCTTCATGTTCTTGCTGTTTGTGATAAGCGTGACCGGGTTCTTTGTAATGTGGTTCACCGAATACTATAATAACACCCTGCTCAAGGTGATTACACCCTCTATTTTTGGCTTTTTAACTCGCTCTTTATAATATATCGCTCGCTACACGCAGCAATTAATACTTGCCGAGGATTCAGAGACTGCGAAAAGCTGGCTGCAGCCAGACACCAAATTTGATACGCTGCTGAAGGCGCACATATTCAACTATACAAACATCGAGGACGTTCTGGCGGGACGAGCGGACAAGATTGATGTGGTTGATTTGGGTCCGTTGACCTATCAGGAGCACACCGTCAAGGATCAAGTGTCCTTTAATAAAAATCACACTGTTACCTTTCGGGTAAGCCAATAGAAATATTTTGCTAATCACAAATAGTTCCATATTTAAATATTCAACTTCAATTTGCAATTTGCAATTTGCAGGATAAGAAATCCTACATATTTCTGCCGGACAAGTCAACGTTGCGGGAGGATGATGTGATAATGGTGCCAAATGTGCCACTACTCTCGGCTGCTGTGCATGAGAAGAAATTGCCCCATTTGGCCATGATTGGCGCCCGCACATTAATTAATTTTGTATTTAGGGAGCCTTTGTTCAAGCGATTAACTGTCTACGAGTATCTCTGGGGCTATGAGGATAACATCGTTTCCCTGAAAAGCTTCGGCAGAACCGGCGACAAACACTTTGGTTTACTCAGAAGTGTAAGAATGAAATACCACTCTGCTTAAGAGTAGCACCTGTCTAATTCTCCATTTCTCATTTCTCTCCATCTGCAGCGCAATGGAACGAGCGTGGATCTAGTGCAGCTCAACACCGGCGAGGAAGACATCTCCAAGTACAGCATCATTACGCAGTTTAACGGCATGCCACAATTGGATTTCTGGCAGGATGACGAATGCAATCGCATCGATGGCACTGACCCGTCCATGTTCTCCCCGACCATGCTGCAGAATCGGAGCACCGTCCAAGTCTTCCTGCAGGTGCTGTGCCGCAAGGTGCCTTTGCATTTCGAGAAGGAAGCGACCATCTACAATAACATCGATGTGCTGCGCTATCGCACACCGCTCGATGTCTTTGCTCATCCATCGGAGAAGCCGGCGAATGAGTGCTATTGCCGGAACACGGATCTCTGTCTGCCCGGTGGTGTCATCAATGCCACCAGGTGCTACGGCGATCTGCCTATTTTTCCCTCATTTCCGCACTTCTTTTCCGGTGATAAGGTGCTGTATGAGAACTTTACGGGCATTAATCCGGATGCTGAACTGCATCAGACATATGCAGACATTCATCCGCGATTCGGCTTTCCCGTTAATGGCGCCTCCCGCGTACAAATCAACATAATGTTGGACAATACGGGACTACTGCGTGGTAAGTGATGGGGATGTCTTCGATTAGAATGTGCCATTAATCCTAGTCTCTCTCTCTTTCAGTGAAAGCAAAGCATTTGAAGAATAACGCCATCTTGCCATTGATTTGGATTGAGATCACCGCTGGTGATTTCAATAAGGATGTACTCGACAGACTCCATTTCAGCACATTTGGCCTAGATGCCATACAGGTGGTACTGAAGTACAGCACCCTGCTCATCTCCGTGACCACCTTCAGCCTGATAGTGGCCACTGTTTACTACTTGAACAACAGGCGCGACGAGCAGCAGCTGGAGCATAGCAAATCCTCTGCTGAGCTGGAGGCACTTGCCGGTCCAAGCATCTTCAATGGCAGCATTCTTGTTGTACAAGTCTTGCCACAAAGCGTTCTTAGCCAAGCGCCGCATCGAGATGAATTGTAGCGGCTGCCATTTAGCAATTAATTTAATTTTACTCAGCTAAGGACAGGGGTGGGATCAGCACAATATGTAAATGGGGACGCATATGTGCTTCTGAGTGCCTTACAAACAAAATAAAACTGAATTAAGAGATTTTCGAATTTAACACGACTTAGATATAGAATATTATTAGCCTAGAACAAAAGCTGTAGTTAACAAATGGTATATATGTAATATATATGTATAAATAATTAAAGAATTTATTTTCAAAATGTAAAAATCGATCGTTTAATTTATTATCCGGATATCAGAAATCCCCTGTTATCTCGAAACGAATATGTATATATAATATACTCACTCAATAAAGACACCATTGTACATTTGTTTAATTAACAATATCAATAAAATCTACTAATAAAATTGGTTTAATTCAAACAAAATCTTTGAAAAATTTAGGAACAATGTGAAGAATACCGTTTTTATTTGAAATGTACGCTGACAAAAGCTAAAAGGTGCAATCGCAGCAACTAGTAAGATGTACGGTCATACTGAGAGCGTTGCCAGCACAATTGAATTTCTCTTTCTCACCCGCAACAATTCAAACGAGCATTGGGAATTTTTAATTGTTATAGCAAATATTTATTGTTTCTAAACAAAACGAAATTCGAATATTAGTTGCTTGTCAACATTTGATTGTTTCATAAACCTTTAGTTATTAAATGCATGTATTCATTAATGTACTGCGATCGTGAAATCGGTTGTGTATATTGCTTGTTGAGTTTTGGGTTTGTAGTGTGAGGTTGTTTGGAAAGTTAATACGCGTATTTGTTGTAGTTTGTTTTATGTTGTATAATTACTTTTTTGTTTTGCGTTTGTTGTTTTTACGTTTTTAATTAAGTATAATAGTTTATATAAAAAATAACAGAGAAATTATATAAAAGAAACATTATAATATAATCGTTTATTTCCTTGCTTTTTTTGTTGGTTTTTTTGCTGATTTTTTTTTTGTTTGTATTTTTATTTTGTATTAATAATTAACGCGTCAATTTCCTGAATCCTCGCCATCTAATGATTCATCCTGCACCGATGAGCTGTCGTCGCCGCCGCCTCCACCTCCCCCTCCCACACGCTTGGACGACGGTGTGCCCGTGAGCCGGCTGGAACTAAGGCCGATGCCGCCGGTACGTCTATAAAATGCAAGAAACATAATAGATTACAAACGATGGAAACCACAAGTGGATAGATAAACGTGCGGCGATATAACAAAGGGTGGAAAACAACATGGGCAACATAAACATTGTCGGAATCAAAACAGTGACGAGGTGGGTAAAAATCACTATGCACTATTATCTAAATTGGTTGCTTTTCGTTGGAGAGGGAGAAGATCGGAACGAACATTGAACATGTACCAAGAAAAACGCACGAGATGATGGGATATCCATGTGTGTGGATGTGTGTATGCGTGTGTGGGTATGTATTCTTTTGTGTATAACATGCTCAGTAGTCGTAGTATGATAGTTCAGTTGTGGGTTCATTCAGTGGGGGAATCTTTGTTTTGGTTTGGTTTTGATGCGAAGATGTCGTTGCCAGCACTTACAAAGCCTACCAAGAGGAAGCGAAGCGGAAAACGAAACCTAATGCAGACCCTCACAATTCATAATGAGCGCAGCATCCTTTTTGGGCGAATATGCCTTGGCCTTTTCAGTCTCGGCAACCTGTATCGACCTATATATATATAACAAAATATGCACAGCATCAAAAGCCAAAAATTACAAAATAAATACAAACAAAAAATAAGATGTATATTTGATCAGGAACCATTGCCCGGCTTTGGCCAGGGCCCAGTTATTTTCATTGAATCCCATTATCCTTTTGCCGATTTATAAAATTGGTTTGCAATTAATTTCAATAGACAGAAAATTGAGTATAATTCGGATTGATTCTTGTGGCAAACCGTTTTCCGCGTACAGTGGTCCCTCGGTAATTCAAAGTGGTTTACCAAAATAGGCTGTAGTTATTCAATTGAATGGCATCCATCCACTTACCGCAATTTCGTTTTGAGTGAGTTAATCTCACGGTTCATGGCCTCCTGCGATTCGATCATATCCTCGCATTCGCGCTGATATTTGCGCTTCTGCGTCTTCTCCTTCTGCAGCTCCTCCTCGGTCTCGTCCAGATTGCGCTTGAGCAGTTTAATGCGGCTATTCAGCTGTGTGGCGAGCAAATGGATAATTATAATTAGGATTTAAGTGAGAGATATTTAATGAGGAGGAAAACATACCTTATCCATTTGCTCCTTATGCTGATCGACGTGTCTTCGCTCGTCCTCGATGTTCATGGTGAGCTCCTTGATCTTTTTGTCCATTTTGCGATTGGCCTTCTGTTGCAGCAGCCGCTCCTTGCCCTCATTCTCCAGCTGCTCCTCCAGATTGGCGATCTTCGCCTCGAGCGTTGCGATCGTTGCCTTCACCTTGGTGCGTTGCGCCGTCTCGATCTCGGCCAGCTTCGCTTTCAGCTCCTTGTTCTGGCGCTCGAGCAGCGCCCGACCATTCTCGTTCTTTTGCGAATTGGACTTCTCGTTGGCCAGCTCCGTGGTCAGCTGTTCGATCTGCAATTGAGCCTTGCGGCTACGATCGAGGAGCACCTCCGAATTGGACTGCTCCTCCTCGAGCTCCTCCTCGAGGGTGGCAATGCGCGCCTCCAAGCGACGCTTCTCATCGATCATTAGCGAACCCTTGTTGGCATTATTGTTTATCTCCTCGGCCAGTTCGTCGCGTTCCGTTTCGGCGGCGCGTCTGGCACGCTCTGAGCTGGCCAAGTCCTCGCTGAGCTGTAATACTTCGGCCTCGAGTGCCTTCACCTTGCGCTCGGATTCCTTGCTCAGCGCCTGGAGCTCCTCCTTGGCGGCCTTTGCCTCCTCGGCATCGCGCAGCGCGTCCTTGACTTGTGCTTGCAGCTTCTTAGCGTGCTTCAGCGCATCCTCTTTCACCTTGTTATGCATCTCCATTGTGGTCTCGATCTCCTTGAGATCACCCTCCAATTTCTTTTTGGCCGCCACAGCAGCCGTCCGCTGTTTACGCTCCTCATCCAGCTCGGCCTCGAGATCGCGCAGTTGCTTGACCAAACCGCGTCGCTTCTCCTCGGCACCCTCCTCCTTGGCGAGCAGGTCACGTTCGAATTGGGAGCGCAACGCTTGCATATTGACCTCTAGCCGCAATTTGGCATCCTCGGTCAGCTGCAGATCATCCTCGAGCTCCTCGTTTTGTGCTTTCAGCTCGGCCAGCTGCGATTCGAGGGCACGTTTCGCCTTCTCCAACTCGTGCACGTTCTTATCGGCGGTGCCCTGTGTGTTGGCCACATCGTCCAATTCGTTTTGCAGCTGCTTGCGTTTCGTTTCCAGATCCTCAATCTTGTCGTAGGCCTCGTCCAATTCGCGGGACACGGACAGCACCTTCGTTTCCTTTTCGCGCGCCTCACGCTCCGCCGTGTCGCGCTCCTGGGCGATCTGTTCTGATATGGCTTTCTCTTCGGCTAATATCTTGTCGAAGTTCTTCTGCTTCTTCTCCAAATCGAGCACCTAGTGGATTAGTGGATGAAGAAACAAATGGATGAATCGATTGTTCGATTTTGTTGGATTCAGCGATTCAACTTACCTTGGTGCGTTGCGACTCCAATTCGATGGAGGCATCCTCGAGCTCCGATTGAATCTTCTTTTTGCTTTTGTCCAGGCGATCGTTTTGGGCCATCAGCTCGGTGACCTGGCGCTGCAGGGCTTCGATGTCCTTGCTCAGACGCTTCTTGGCCTCCTCGAGCTCCTTGGCCAGATCGGCATCTTCCTGGGCCTTCTTCTTAATATCCTGCATTTGACCAGTGACCTCGGCCAATTTGCGCTCAAAATTGCGCTTGGCCTCCTCATCCTCCTCGAGCTGTTCCTGCAACGCATCTTTCTCCGATTCGATTTGACGCAGCTTCGAGCTGAGGCCGAGCTTCTGGCGGGTCTCCTCCTCAAGCAGCTGTTGCGCCTCCGTCAGCTGTGATTCCATATTGCTGGCGGATTTGACAGCAGCGGACGCCTTCAGTTCGGCCTCCTCCAGCTGATTGGTAATATTTTCGGCCTCCT
Organism: Drosophila silvestris; assembly: GCA_035043445.1. Classification (NCBI taxonomy): domain Eukaryota; kingdom Metazoa; phylum Arthropoda; class Insecta; order Diptera; family Drosophilidae; genus Drosophila; species Drosophila silvestris. The sequence goes on from JAWNMZ010000027.1 coordinate 1,296,962, forward strand.
GCTGCAGCTTTGTACACTTCTCCTGCAGCTCGGAACGCGCACGCTCGATCTCCGCTAGCTTCACCTGCAGCTCGGCAATTTGGGACTCGGCCTGTTTGCGCCGGCGATCGTTCTCCTGCCTCGAGCTATTCACGCTGCGCAATTCTGTTGCCAGATCGGCATTCTCCGCTTCCAGAGTACCCTTGGCCTTCTCCAGGACAGTCTTGGCCTTGCGCAGATTCTCCAGCTGATCGTTGATGCCGTTCAGCTCCTGGGCATGCTTATGTCGCATATCTGTGAGCACGCTCTCATGACTGACGCCCTCCTCCTCGAGCGACTTCTTCAGCATGGCCAGCTCCTGTTCGCGCTTCGAGCGCAACTCCTGTTGGGCTGTTGTTTAGGGAAACGAAAATATATATATTTAAACATTCTCCAAACTTATAACCGGCATTGCCCGGGGCTACTTACCGGCTGTGGTGTCCAGGGAGTCGAGCAGCTCGTTTTTCAGCGCCTCCAGTTCCTCGCTGAGATCGCGACGCAACTTCTCGGCCTTGCTGCGTGCCACTTTCTCGGCCTCGAGATCCTCTTGGATTTCGGCCAGCTGGGACTCCAGTTCGCGCTGTGCCTTCTGCGCGGTGGCCTTTGTGGCGGACTCTTCATCGATGCGCATCAGTGTTTGGGTCAGTTCCTCCTCGCGTTTGGCCATCTGCGCCTGCATCTCCTCGACCTGGGTGCGTCGCTCGTTCAGCTGCTCCTTGAGATCGGCCACCTCGGTTTCGATCTTGCGCTTGGAGCGATCGGACTCCTGACGCTGCTGTTGATCCTTGTGCATGCGCTCCTCCAGCTCAGCAATGGTCGCCTCATGCTTGGCTTTCAATTTGGACAGATGCTTGGCCTTCTCCTCCTCCTCGGCGAGCGTTTGGGACAGATCGTTGGCGCGCTCCTCGAGCAGTTTCTTCTCCTTGACCAGCTTCTGGTTCTGGTCGTCGGTGAGGGCCAGATCCTCCTCATACTTCTTGATCTTGGCATCTAGCTGCACCTTTTCGAGCTGCAATTTCTGCCGTGCTGCCTCTTCCTCCTCCAGCTGCTCCTCCAGATCCTGAATATTCAATTCCAGTTTCTTCTTCTCGCCGCCTAATGCCAGGACACGCTCCTCCTCCTCTTCGATGCGCGTTTCCAGTTCCTGCATCATGTCCTCTAGCTCCTGCTTGCGGGCCATGAGACGCGACCGGGATTCCTCGGCCTCGGCACACAGCTCAATCTCGGCCTGCAGCTGCTCGGCGAGCGTTGTCTTCTCGACCAGGGCCTGCTGATATTTACGCTCATATTCCTGTGTGTTCTTCGCCAGCGTGTCGAGCTTTTCGCGCACCTGCTTCAGCTCATCCTCCTTCTGCACGAGCTTCTCCTCCTGCTTAGTGACCTCGAGCAGTGGCTTCACCTTGGTATAGAGACGCCACCACTGCCAGTTGCGTAGCTTGAGATACGCGGCACAATTGCGCTGAATGATGCGGATGGCGTTGAGCTGCTGCAGACGCTTCTGATAGTTGCGGCGGGCGAGGAAGCCGCGACAGAATGCCTGGAAATTGACAATCAGATCGGAGATCTTGAAATCGCGCTCCTCCTCGAGATGTGCCAGCACACCGGCGCGGAAGAAGATTTTCGATTGTCCGACACGATACAGATTCGAGTCCAATTCGAGGGCCTGGATCATTTTCTCGCACGCCTTCTTGCCATCCATGAATCCCTTGGGTATCACGTTCGGTGTGAGCAGTTCGTAGCGTTGCCTGAACTCCTGGAAGGGTATGCGATTGGGGAAGCCCTGGCGACAGATGCGTATACCCTCGAGGACACCGTTGCAACGCAACTGGTCCAGCACCAGGGGCGCGTCGATCTTGCCAGCTCGCTTCTCGTGATTCGGTATGATACAGCGCACAAAATTTGGGTTCGTGTTCCGCAACGTGTCCATCAGCTTGGCCAGCTGCTCTTTGTACAGATGCGACACGGTACGGAACATGCCCTTGCGCGTTCGCGCCCCAAACTGGGTATCGGTTAGCGCCTGCTGTGCCATGCCGACAATTTCCGCATCCTTCCAGATGTTCACAACGAACGGATCCTGCGATGCCTGCAACAGCGACACAATATTCTCATTCAACGGATCCATGTTCTTCATCAGCCACTTGGTCGCCGAATAGTCGACACGTCCAGCATAATGCACAATGGCAAAGTCGGCAATGCCGCGGAAGTCCGTCTTCATGAACTTTGGATGCATGGAGTGAGCCGAGACGAGTTTATCCACGAAGGTCTTATCGGTTGCCTTGGGGAACCAGCACTCCTCGTCGAGCAGGGCCATTATGCCGCCGGGCTTGTCAATCAGATCGATGGTCGGCTGCAGATCGAGTCCGAAATCAATGAATTTCCATTCGATGCCCTCGCGCTGATACTCCTCCTGCTCCAGTATGAACATGGTGTGATTGAACAGCTGCTGCAGCTTCTCATTCGTATAGTTGATGCACAGCTGCTCGAATGAGTTCAGCTCGAAGATCTCGAAGCCAGCCATATCGAGTATGCCAATGAAGGAGGCGCCCTGTCGCTTGGTGCGATCCAGCGAGCGATTGATGCGATTCACCAGCCACTTGAACATGCGCTCATAGCAGGCCTTGGCGATCGCTTCGACGGCGAACTCGACTTGCTCCTTGGTCTGGGCCTTGGTCACAAAATCGCGACCCACCTTGATGCGGGGCGTGAGGAAGGCGCGCGTCATATCCGTAATGCTCAGGCCAAGCAGATGGGCGATCTTCTGGGCAACGGTATTGTCGGGCAGTGTGGCCTGATCGTTGTTGCGCTCTTGACGGAATTTCATGCTGCCAAAGAGCAGAACGGCGCTAACAATGCGGAATATCGAATTGAAGTCCTCCGAGGTCATGCCCATGATGTTCATCGATTTGACTGTCGCCTGGAATTCGGCAAAATCATCGACACCGGGCACGGGTAGAGTGCCGTTCGAGAGGAATGGATACGATTTAATGTCATCGAGTATGAATTTCTCGCACTGCTCTGGCGATGCACCAGCCAGCAGCTGATAGAATATATGGAATGTTCTCTCGTCCTTCGCTTGACGAATGGCACGCGACTTCTCCAGCAGATAGGTCTCGATATTGGCGCCCGATATAAACCCAGATGCATCAAAGTTAATCCTTATGAATTTACCCTGTAACATTTTAGATTCTCCAATTAATACTCATTCGCTTTGGTTAGATTTGAATTGTAGTTGCTACTTACGAAACGCGATGAGTTGTCGTTCTTGACCGTTTTGGCATTGCCAAAGGCTTCCAGTATGGGATTGGCCTGCAGCAGCTGTTGCTCCAGTTCACCCTGCGAATGATCATTACATTAATACTCGTTGTCCGCAACTTTCATTTGATTTTCGTCTTCTTTTTGGTTAGCATAACACAAAACACGACATACATATATTATATATAATACTATATACTATTATCTAAATACACGCATACGATCGATCAAGCTACAAATAGTAAAGCATAGCATTTGTTAACAACACAGAGAGAAGAAGCAGAGAGCAAGCATGAAAAGCTACAAGATATGAGCACAGATCCAACACACATAGAAATGGACGCGGGACATAATTTCCTAGGCAAGTGCAATGCGATCGCGCTGAAGATCTTAGAGATAAAGATATCTGATCTTGTGATGGACAAGAAAGCAAAGAATATTAGATCATTTAAGATGACGATATTTTGTGCGAACACTGATCAGAAATATCTGAAATACCAAAGGCATTCAAGATCTTCAAAGACCAATGATGCCTCGAAAAAGAATTTGGGTATAGATTTTTATTTGTTGATATCATACTATGATATGAGTAAGTTTCTATTCTCTCGATCGCATTGCACTCGATTATTCGAAGGGGGTGTGTGACACAGTTTTACCTCCGTCTCTGGGATATCAACAATACAGTTACAATCTTTTTGAGCTACCCGGTCCGTGGGGTGCTTGTAGAGATCTTGAATCGTCCAATTACCATCACCGTTGAGTGTCTTACTGTGCACCTTATTACCAAACATTTGATTAACATTACATTTGACCTTAATGTATCTATTCGTGTTCACGGAAAAGTTCTGCAATTATGGGATAGTTTGATAGGATTTACAAGGGAAGTATATGGATAGCAAAAATAAAATTGACTCTATAATACAGGATCATATGTGTGGTATAAACCATATGTAGGAAACCAAGGTATAATGTGAATTGAACTACTTATGATAATATGTATATCGTAAGAGTATTGGATATTGATATTTGATTTCTTGGTTATATGGAGCATACTTTACCGAAAATGTTTCTTGATGACTACTCTAAGAATGCGTAGCGATTGATAAATGGGTAGCATAAGGGAGGAGGAGTAGTAGTAAGTACAAAATGGCACAATTGCGATTAGAATTCAATTAGTGGACATGTTTAATGTTTTGTTTTGATGGGTCAACAACAGAAGTTATTAACAAACAAAAATCGAAAATGAAGAACATGTTTAAGGAGCGTATAAAGATGAACAAAATAAATAGAATAGAACAAGTATCCACGGCATGCCGAAGATGGAATATCCTAGCAGATGTTGTGTAGGAATAATTAATTGTTATACAAATTCGAAATTCAAATTGAAATTATACTACACATATTTCTGCAAGGATATTCAAACGTAAACTGAAGGAATGTTTTGTTATTATTTTTCGAAAGACAGAAACTTAAGCGATTCTTAAGAGAGAATTTATTTTAGAACAGATGAAACATAAGATAAAGAAATATTTGTTAATTGGTTTATAATTTTGATAAACTTTTTTTGGTTTTGGTTGATAGACTTTTGCTTATACTTACAATGAGCACGGCAGGATTCGGCACCTGTTCGTATTGGATTTTGGGTTGATTTGTGGTTTGGTTGTTGGTTGTGGATATTTTTGGTTGGTTGTCGTGTGGATTGCGTGTGTGTGTGTGTGTGTGTGTGGGTGTATGACAAAATTGTTTGTATATACAAATTAAATATATTTTTATACAAAATGTACAATTAATATAAGTAAAAAGAATAATGGAAAGCAACAACCAGTCAATTGTACAACAACAACAGCAGCAGCAAACAATTGTATAAATTGTGTGTGCGGATGTTTATTTTTGTGGAGGGTGTTGTGGGTGTAAAGTTGTGTGTAAAGTTGTGGTAGAAGGTTTTAACGTTTGCACATGAAAATAAATAAAATATAATTAATAAATAGAGAGAGTAGAAACAAAACCTCTTCTTTAGCTAAGTGAATACCTAGTAGGGAAAAAACAAACAAAATTAAATGCTAAATTGCATTAAAATACTCAAATCTTATATGCAAGCAAATCAAAAATACTTAAGTTAATATCGTTAAAAAAGAGATGGAAAATACCTAACGCAAATGCAATGCTGTGTGTCGACTCAATTATATATAGTTCGATAAATAGTGTATCAGTTAAAGTACAGCTATGTACACTTGTAATCTATTCTTTTTCATTTCCACTGCCTTTTGCTTATCAGAGTCAGTCAGTCCTTGAGTCACTGGCAATACACGAACCAATTTCTAATCAAAATTGTATTGCTGCAGCACCTGCTGAGAAACTTGGTTTTTTTGTGAATTACAGTTTCTCGTACGTTTGATGATTCAATTTCCCATAAAAGCACGTACGATATCAGCGTCTATTTATGGCAAATATAATCATAATTAACGGCAGTAAGCATAAAAACAGCGTAACACACATTCAACTACAAAATAAAAGCAGCAACAAATGTTTACACTTCAAATTGGAGCTGCCTTTTAAAGTTTGTTTGCAGCTTATCACGTTTTTTTTATATTTTTTCATTATTTTTTTTTGTGGCTAGGCCAAACCAACTTTTCATATAAGGCTGTAAAACAAATGCGACAACAGCAACAACGACGACAACACTAACAAGAAGCTGCTCAAGAGCAGCGCCTTAAAGGATTTGTTTGCTAGTAGCATTAGAGCCAATTATGGTAGCCAGCGCAAATTATGAAACAGCCTAACACAAATTGACACACTTTTTGTCGAGCATCCCAAACTCGATAGACTTTACCAACTGGTTGGCCCTGACGTAATTTCAAATGATTTAATTTTCAATTGTCGTCGTCGGTGGTTGGGAGGAAGTCAACCCTTTTTTCCTCTTATTTATTTTGCTGTTGCTGTTCATTGACAAGCGCAATTAAATTTCGTTTTGGCTGTTTCTTTAATGGTTGTAAATGAATAGAAAATTTAGAAGCAACTCTTCCAGTGCAACGAAACTTGTATACACTATGTTTTGAGTTTACTTAAAACCCAGGTTTGTTAAACTTATTCATGATTTCTCTAAATTTTGTGTGAAACCAAGTTGAAATTTCTCGAAACTGTTAATAGATTAACAAGTTAACATTATGAATAATTAAAATCATTAGGAAAACAATTTAATTTTAGATATTCTTAAACAGGGTGCAATTAAAAGAAATTTATGGTTTGATTGGTAATTTTCTGGGTATCCCCCCCATTCCTGGCAATAAATATTGAACCATTTTACATTTGAATACACCCAGATTTATATATATAATTTAATTCGAAACTTTAATCAACTATTTGTATTTATTATCTTTTATTATTCGGGTGCAACACACATTATCTCCCGGCGACTGTTAATGCCCCATTTTGTTGTAGGGCTCTACAAATAAGTAATTTGTCAGCAGCCATCAAATACCTTAGGGTATTTACACACACACAGCAGCACTCACTCACACACACACACATGCAATCATATTTTGTGTGTGTGCCTGATTAATGAAGTGTGCGCGGCTTTTTCAGCTTGGTGTGAGGAGGTTTATTGAGCTTACTAGGGGGCTAGCTGTACAACAAGAACAACAGCAACAGAAATAACGCCAAGTGGCAACCATATGCGCAACTTTGCTACAAGCTGCATATATGGATAATACTCGCCTCATGGGGGCATACGTGATTTAATGTCATTACATCAATGCTAAGTGCAACATTTGTTGATTGTTGTTTGATGTGTGTGTGTATGTGTGTGTGTGTGTGTGTGTGTGTGTTTGGTATTCAGATGCATTTGCGGATCATAACTCGTAACTGGAGACGGGCAACAGCTGGGAAAACGTTTTCATTGAACAAATAAACTAAAAAAAGGGAATTGTTCGACTAGTAAAATTCCCTAGAATAATTGCTGGTTCCCTTTCTAACTACTCAACATATGATTAGTTATACAATCAACTGAGAACCGTCTAACTTTTATCTATGTTGAGGTGTTTGGAACAATTTCGAAAAGGGTATTCTCATTAGTGTTTTTGTTGGCTGCTTGCTAAGCTACACTCCTTAAGCAAATAGGTTTTACAGGGTATGGGCAACACCCACAAAGTGTACATGTTGCGGGCGTATGAAAGCCGCAGCCAATTTGCCGACACATTCACATTGCATTGGTCCATAAATATTACAATGTTTTTCAACTTTAGCTGACAGATTAATTCTCATTAGTAGCTATAATAATAATACAAATCAGCAGCTAAGCATGTGTCATAATAATCGTAGACTAACTCCTTTCTTTGGCCAACCCACACAGCACAGCATTGCATTTGGCATTGCGAATGGATAACTAAATAGATAGATAGATAGAGTATCTATGAGATACTTACCGCACCAGAGCCCTTGGGCTTAGAGGCAGCCACATAGGCCAGAAACTGTATGACCTTCTTGGTATTCTCCGTTTTGCCAGCACCCGATTCACCAGTACACAAAATGGATTGGTCTTCGCGATCTACAACGAGAAGAAGCAGAAGAAAATGATATATTAACAATGCATTAACAACAATTGTGAAGATATGCAGAAATGGGTCATAAAATTATTAACACAACTCTTTGAACAACAAAAATTGATGACAATGTTATTGTTTGTTTTTGCCTCAGTTTCTTTTTCTTTACCCATTTTTTTATTTTTGTGATTTTTTTGTTTTAGCAAAGCTCAGCTTGAATTTGCTGTTGACCCAAATTCAAATACGCGGGTAAAAAATCAAGCAAAAGTGCACTAGGTGAACGCATTAGACTGGCAGTTACCCTGTAACTAGATCTTGAGTATAGCACCATCTCCCTCTCCTACTTCCAACAACAAACTGCCAAATAAAGCGCCATGTTCATTATTAGATCATCATTAGATCATTATGCCATTTTCAGAATACATTTCAATATGTAGATCTAAAAATATATACTGCCACTAAAATATATATATATATATTATATTTTATTTATTTAATGTCGCATAAATTTCGTTGATTCAGAAAAATGCAAAGACTAAAAGTTATTGTTTAAGCATATTAAAGTTAAAATTTTAGAACAAATTATAAAATTGCTTTCGATTATTTTAATTCCACAGAATATGTGTTGCATTAAAATGAAAGTGCCAAGGATTAGCATGGATTTATTGAGAAACCAAATACAAAATGCATAAGAGTCGAGAAGTTAATGATGGAAACAGTCGAATGATGCAACCCCATTAGCTCATGATTACAGAGTATGAACGAAAAAAAAAACAAGTCAAGTAAAACAAAGACGCAAAAAATAAAGTAAAAGAAATAAATGAGGGACACACATTCAATTGAAAATCATTTAAAAATGCGCGCATCTCACAGATACACACACACACACACACATACATATATATATATATATATATATATATATATATATATATGTTTATATAGGCGCCACTTAGCGCTCTGTCGCTGGCTATCCAAGCGAGCGAGCTGCTGATCTATCTGACAGTTTTTATAGACGTTTAACTATGGCACAACTGATTGCATTTAGCCCAGATACTCGATACACATAATCGATACACACATTCTCGATGCAAACTGTGTTTTTAGAAACCGCATTAGCCAGCGGTATATCCATTGGCTTGGCACAGATTTCGTTTTTTGGTTTACAGCAATAACAAAAAATATTTATATATATAAACAAAAAATAAATTTAAAAAAATAGATAACAAATTGGCACATAACGACCCCGTACTTATTATGGCCTGTCAGCATATAGCCATAGATGGACTCTCTATAGATCTCAGCTTGTATTTTATTTCTTATTTTTTTACGAGATTTTTGAGACGACGCCAAAGCGGCGGCTTGTTGCATAAGTTACCCCAATCCCCTCGATCCCCCCATCATACTCCTCGTGCGACAGCCAAATGATCTTTTTGAAGCGATTGTTGAGCCAACGATAAAAGCAATGAATAGAGCCATACAAATAATAATAATAGCAACAACAAACAACAACTGCGTCTGCAGTGTAGCTTTAATATTGGCGCCACATTTGAGACAGCCAAAGCACTTTTAATGGGTTTCTTTTTTATTCTTCCTATTATGTATTATGGCACTCTTTTACTTCTCTTTTATTTTTTGTATCTCGATTAACAGAAAATGTTGCTGGAATTTGGAGCAAACGCTGTTGGAGCGTGGCGAATTGAAAGCCACGTCGAGATCTCATCAAAAATCAAATTATATTATATTATAGATCGGGGAAAATAATTTGATGTCTCCTGATGCGCCAATAAAAGTCATTTGTGTTCATTTAAAAAACTATATATTACAGAGATGATATCTGCATCAAGTAATGAAATAATTAATTACAGAGAACCTCGTGTTCTTGCTAATAATATGGGTAAACAAATTAATGAAGAACCTATATTTGACTTTAACTCATTTAATTAAAGAAAACAAGCAAATAGATTCAAAGGTTTGGTCTCGTTTCAAATAATATTGTAAATAGGGTTATTTATGTAAACTTTATTCATCCACATGTTTCTTTAATAGAATTATTTTTAATATTATTGATATTATGTTTACTTTCGTTTAGTCCAGGGGCAGAAAGGCCCCGAATAGGACCAGGCATAGGTAGACACACTATACGGCTGATACTTAGAAATGAAGAGAAACAGATGCGGCAGCAGAGCTGGTCGGAGGCAGTAGGCCTCCGGTAACCATGGGAAAGACCAATCTTAGGATACTTACCGGTCTAATGACGGGACACTGTCGACTAAGAAGTCACCTAACTAGACTAGGTATATATAGTAGCGATCTCTGCAGGTTCTGTGAAAGAGAGGAGGAATCCTCGATACACATCCTAGCAGAATGTGTCGCACTAGCTAGAAGAAGATGCAGCATCCTAGGAATGCATGTTTTGAATTTCAGAGACATAGAAGGCCTCAACCCAACAAAGATCCTCACATTCGTGCAGGAACTGGGGCTGATGGAAGAGCTATAGGCTCAGAAGGGGGCACAATAGATCCAACAGGTCGCGGTGCAACTTCCCCAGTAATAATACAATAATACAATACAATATATATATATATATATATGAATAAACTAGTTATAGTAATCTTGGTCGCAGAGTTCTCATTAATCTAGCCTCTAGCTGAGCCAGTCTCAGTCTGCTTATCGCCTCATAGCTCATAGCTCATAGCTCATAACTCATAATCAGACAATCCTTTCTTGTCTGTCTGTCTCGAAAGGAGGCCTGCCAGTAAATCTCACTCGCTTGTCGAAAAGTTTGATTGACATGGCCACAAAATGGCTCAGGAGCCCAGAGGCGAACTGGCTTCTTAGCTGGCAGATCATTACTCTACTGGTCTTTTCTCGTTTATTTAGAACAGCTATAATCTAATATAGGTTAAGGGAGGTTTCACTATGATAGCAAGGGAATAGCATTACTAACTAACTGACACACCTTGATGCATCCGTCATTAAAAAAGAAAAAGAAAAAAACTGACCCCAACACACATATTCGCAGTTTCAGTTTGAACCAACGGCTTGAGGGCGTGTCTGTTGTATCATAAACAATAAACTTATGACATTGGGCGCATTATGGACAGCTCCAACAACTGGCATTCCGTATAAGCAAAAAATAAAAAGCAGAAAAAAATAACGAAAATTAAAATTAAAATTGCAGTTGGCAGCAGAAAAAGCATTAAGCTGACCACTCAGTGGATGGCGAGTGGTGCGTGCTTGGGGCCAATGGAGCTGGCAATGGAGATGGTGTTGTTTGTTTCTGCTCTTTTTTTTGGATGGGATGGGATGGAATGGACTGGGATGGGCTGGGCTTGGCGCTGGATTTGTGCACGAAAGAGGAGTGTGGAGGAGCGTGAAATAAATCAAAGCGGGCTAAAGCCGCACCCAAACCAAAAATGTATATATTTCGGAGCTAAAGTCAAAGTCCAAGTCGTGTTCACGTTTACCACAACCACCAACCACCAACCACCCCCACTCCACACTCTGCATTAAAGAAAATGTGCATAAGCAGAAATTGATTAAGCGGCAAATATGGTGACGAAGTATTTAAAAGTTCGTTTTTTTTTTGCTTAAGGTGTAAAAAAAATTGCCAGACGATGTTTTGAATTCTAGGCCCATATATGGTAAAGACACGTATACGCAATATTAAAAAACGGCGGGGTTGTTGGAGGGGGAGTCATACGAGCGAGAGAGCTGTGCATATGTTGGTGATCTTTGTGATGAGTCATCAGCAGCAACACAAAACACACTTCAATCAACGTTAAGTTTAAGCAAGACAGAACGGTTATCTTGGGCAACGCCGAAGTCTAAATACTCTTGCAATTTGCGCATATCTGCATTTTACTATCAATTAAAAAACAAACGATCCCAAATGAGAGAAGCGCATATTGGGTAAATTAGTTCTATCTATGTACACATATCGGAGCTGGTAGACTAGCTTGTATGGCATTATCGATACGACTAGTAATGCTGATAAAGAGTATATATACGGCATGCAATCGGAGGCGTATTATTCAATGCGTTACAGGCTGCACGACAAAGTTATTATACCCTCAATAAGCCAACAGCCACAAAGGAAACCAGTTTTCAGTTTCTGTTGCTGTTTCAAATGAGGAATAGTTATGCAAAACTCAATTTTAAATGATTCACTGATCGAACTGTTATTTCTATGCCACATCTAGCTGCGGCTCAGCTGACGTCAAGCCCCAAAAGCCATCAAGCCCAACAATATATCTCCTGGATGTCTGAAGTCATGTAATTCGTGGAAATTTATACTCTCTCAGTACGCTGATATCTTATCAAGGTATTTGGGGTGCGTTGTTTTGTTTGCATTTACTTTTCCTCGCTTTTTGTTTTTCTTTTTGCTATTTTTTTGCTCTGCACTGGAATTCTTTTCGATAAGGTAGAAAAAAAAGCTGTGATAAAAAAATTGGCAAACAAAAAACCGGGAAAAAAGTTGATGAAGCGCAACTGCTTTTGCAGTTATGCATATACTATATATAGCATATGATACATATATATAAATATATAAACATTGTTATCTGTATTACTTACCACCCAACATGTTTCGATAGGCACTATCCGTTATGGCAAACACATGCGGAGGCACTTCGTGTCGCTTTATTCCCTTGTACCGTTCCATTATCTTTTCGGTATAGATTGGCAGTTTCTTGTAGGGATTGACCACAACGCAGAAAAGACCGGAATATGTCTGTAAATGGTCAAAGAATGTGTAGATTAGTATTAAGATTCATTCCTTCAAATTCTACACTTAGAAAAACAATTGTTTTGAACTTTGAAAAATCACCATAAAAACTAGACAAATTTGCAAATTATTAGAAATAATTTCTCAATAGACGAAAATCAATTTCTTAATATTAAAAAGGCTTCTTTTCTATTTTCGAGTTACTTATTTATCAATAATAGAACATATTTCTAAACAGCAAAAATGAAAACCATTATTTATAGCATAAAGTGGCAGAGTAGCTGAGTTGGAAGTCGAACTCGAACGAAGTCAAGTAGATACTTGATATTATTTATAAACTTATTTCTGAGTCACATTCAAATCAGTTTACAGTCATTGGAGATCAAGTGCCTAATGGAATGAGAAATTCATTAAGAAATAAAAGCTAAACATGAATACGCATTCATTAATCAATTGCATTAATATTACTCAACGCTGCATTGGGTGTATTTCAATGTAAGTTTTTAGAATTAAGACTAAAAGGCAGCTTCGGCTTGTATTGAGTTAAAATATGCATGCAACAAATTAGGCAGCAAAACAACTCGTTGGATGCTCAGTGGCCTAGTTAATGTTGCACAAACATCAACACACACACACACACACAACAACAACAACAAATACACTCGCACGCACGCAGAAACCAAGTCTGTTAAAAGTTGGATAGTCGCAGTGCCATAAAAAGTAAAAACGCATGTAAGTCTCTATGTATCTGTATCTGTGTCTGCAAGTCAGTGGCAAAAAGCCCACATGGATATAGGAATACATATATATATATATATGCTATATCTATACATATATATGATTTACATAAGTCGACTGCGTGGGCACTAAGTATGCGGCTCTTGAATGGTTGTACCATTTTCAGTTATTAAATAAACATTAAACGCGCATTTCGCAGATACAACAATCAACGAATATTGGTCAAAAACATTCAAATATCCAAAGCACAAATTCAAATGCTGCCCACACACGCACACGCACACACACACACACACACGCACACATTCAAAATGCTTTAAAAGAGAAATTGAAAGTTATAAACGGCAAGTTTTGAGTTCAGTTTTTGGGGTGCAAAACAAAAAAAAAACACAGACCCAAATTTTAATGAAATTTTGAAAGCATCAACGATGTAATTTTTTTGAGGCATGAATCACACTTGAGATTTGGGGTACGGGCGGAGGGGGTAGCGGCTAGCTGGCGACTTTGACTTTTTGAAACTCCATGCATATGGCAAGAAAATCACGTTTTGACAATCAACCAAAAACAACCAACAACAACAACCACAACAGCCTTGTCAGACAACCAAAAATGGCATCTGAAAAGTTTGTGGCTCTTTTTGGCAATCGTTTTAGAAGTGGCGACCATGACGAGACCTCTCCCTCTCTCTCTCTCTCTACATACATATCTTTCCCTCCATGTCTCTCTTTCTCACTCTACCACTGTCTCATACCCTCTCGCATTTTATTTGTTGAATCATTTGCCGTCTGCCTGCAACTGATTTATGCTCAAGCAAACATTGAGTCATTGTCCTGGCTACCTAAAAGATAAACAACAATAAACCAATACCGGGCAAATGATGATCTTTATTCCCCTGCCAGTTACCTGCTTCTTCCGGCCGGCATTTTGCTTATGGCCAAATATGGTCAAGAGATCGTTTCAATTGCGAACAACGTGGCGACGACAAATTTTGCGCATAATAATAAGTCAATATTAAGTGGCATGCTTAATGAAACTTATGCAAATATTATAACAACAAAATCAACACAATGCAATTAAATACTACTTCGACTGTAAGGAGACTTTCCGACTAATAGATATCACGTTAGATACAAAATTATGCTGACTGGCTTGTAATGAATAGGGATTGTATTTGTTTAGAGCTCGACTGAAAAGTCTGTAAATAGAATTTCAACTTGAGTGACAGAGATTTGTGGAATAAGAAAAGTCGTTCAATTCTTCATAGACAGAAATTTGTCTTATAAAAAAAGAATATAAATTCCTTATCAGCTAAATATCTGCCACCCAACTTCCATATAGAGACTTTTAAAGCAATGCCAAGGAAATACAGTTGAAATCGTATCTGAATTTTGCAGTTAGAAAGTATGGCATAATATTAGAAAATGCATTCCCCTACTGACTATATATTGTATTTGTTGTACGTACAACTGAAAAAGCCTCTAAATTTAAAATTTAAGTTGTGTGAAAGAAACACATTCAATTCATTATAGACAGAAAGTCGGTTTTTTCCTTATATTTTTATTTTTTCCTTATAAGCCAAGTTGGGTGTCAGAAATTTGGCTAATAAAGAATTGAACGCCTTTCTGTATTAGCTAAATTTATGTCAGGCAACTTAAATTTCCTTGCGGAGACTTCTTCAAAAAGGTCAAAGAAATAAAATTAAAGTCTGCGTAGTCACCATACCCGTTAAGTGGAGACAACTTGGTCACAGGGTATTTACACACATGTCAACGTTTAT
This sequence comes from Drosophila silvestris, assembly GCA_035043445.1. NCBI lineage: Eukaryota > Metazoa > Arthropoda > Insecta > Diptera > Drosophilidae > Drosophila > Drosophila silvestris. Next base: position 1,312,014 of record JAWNMZ010000027.1, read on the forward strand.
GAACGCCTTTCATCGCTGCCCCCTCGCTCAGCTCTGTGAACGTGTCACGCTTTTCAATTAAGCTGTGCTCAGATTTAAGCTCAAGAGTTTCAGCAAAGTGATTTTAATCAGCATGCACGAGCAAGAGCGAGACAGAACGATAGGTGTCAAAATGCGAAAATTGGTTGTCAGTAAATCAGAATGAACATTGGCCAAAACAGCAGCAAAAACAACAGCAACAGCAACAGCAATTTCAACGGCAACTGCTGCAGCATGTTGCAAGCAATTACACATTTGTAAAATATGCAAAAGGCGCACAATGCAAAGTGCAAAAAGTCGGCGCTTTTCATGTTAATTAAGTGCACAGAAGACAGAGGGACGGACAGACAGACAGACAGACAGACAGAGTCTAAGCAGCTAACAAAAAGTGCAAAACGGCCTACAGACAAAGCAAACAAACAAAGCGCTCGAGCTGCCAATAATTGTCAAGCTAATGTCTAATGACCGACCAATAAACAAATATACAAAATTTACAAATTATACTATTTTTGCAGGTTTCATATAATTTATATGCCGCAACGTGGCCACAAAAGTCGCATGCATCATAAATAAATAAATATATAGAAAAGATATAGCCATAGATATGTGTAATTGCAGCCAAGAAGAAATTTGTGGCATATTTGCATTCGCTCGTGGCCAAATGTAAATCTAGCAAAACAAATTAAGTGTCATCAGCGACAGAAAGTGTATTAGGGTGGTAAGGAGGAGGGGGTGAGGGCAGAAGGCGCCGCAGTCAATTGTTGGCTTATTAATATGGCTTAAATGATTGTGGCAACGACTGTCAGCGCTCCGTATGCAATTTCAATTAGTGCACAACTCACAGTTAGTTTAAGGCGACGGGCGCTGTTGTCAAGAGTTGCCGGGGAGGGGGTGTGGTTGGGGGGTTGGTTGGCTAGGTCAGAGACACGTCAAGTGTATTTATATTTAGCTGCCACAACGCATTTGACGACAACTAAGCAAAGATGAAATGTTTAATTTACCCTGTTTCGATTCATTATTTGTTGTAACAAAATAGAAAAATGCAGCTGAGCAAATTGCATTAAATTGGCAACAAAAATATATGTATAAAGAGATCAAACCAAACGATCGATGAATGCGTCGCAGCCAATTGGAATTTGCAGGCAGCCGTGTCCAATTGGACAGCAACGGAGAATGGAACGGAATGGAAAGGTAGACGGGGCGGGAGGGGAGGGGAGGCGAGGCCCGAAAGCATTTGACGCCCATTCGCTTGGACATTCATGTCAAACAAATTGCCAGTCGCCATATTTGTTGCTTGGTGTTGACATTTCAAATTTGCATACAAACTAAATGCATACAACATACAGCGTCCGACGTGTAAATGTTTTTGATATTTACGCAGTTTTGCGACGTGTATTAATTATCAGCAGGCAGGCAGCAGCTGTCACACAAATTAATTTAATTGAGATTTAAGAAATCAAATTAAATGTCAGCATATTAAAATTATAATTATGTAGTTAAGTGCAGCGCAGCCAACACTGAAAATCTCTCCTCTCTCTCTCTCTCTCTCTCTTTCCCATCCAACAAGTAAAAAACAAGCGCGCCAGAAACATTGTCTGCAAACGACACAGTCTCTATTTAAAATGTAACAGGTCAACGAGAGAGAGAGAGAGAGAGAGAGAGAGAGAGAGAGAGAGAGAGCGCTGGGAACAGTGCGTGCTGTGCTCGCTTGTATAAATGTAAGGCGGACAGCGCAGCAGCAGCAACAATCTAAAACGCCTGCGTCGGCGTCATGTGCGCTGAAGCGTGGCAGCACGTCAGCGTCAGTGCCAGCAGCAACAACAACAACAGCAGCAGCAGCAGTAGCAATGTGTATAAACAAATTCAAAGCACAGCGCGCCCACATCAAAAAAAACCAACGTTGGCCGCATTTGAAAAGGCCGAAAACCGTTTGTACATTTAATTAACTTAACAGCAGCAGCAGCAACAACAACAACAATAACAAAGCCAACACAGACAATGCAATGTTAATCAGCAGGCACATAAAATATTTATGTAAAAAGCGGCGCATAATTTGTTAGCAGCAAGAGGAAACGGCATTCGTTAAAACAAGAGAGAAAAAGAAACAACACACACACACACACACACACCTATAATAATGAGCATGGCTTAAGAGCTTAGCAACATCTTCACACGCACGCAACATGTTGCTGTGGTGGCTGGAGTGAAACTCATTTTGCAGCAGTTGTTGTTGTTGTTCATTATTTTATTGGGTTAATGAGGGGCATGCAACAGGCAGCATCAGCTTAATAAATTCCCAATTTGTTGCTCATTTAGTTTTCGGTTATTTATGTGCCAGAATCAATTTCTATTAATTGAAATTGCAACCGAAAGCCGCTCAGTTTATTGATTTATATTCAATCCGAATTTATAGGCTGCATGCGTAATAAATAAATGTTAACTTCATTTAACAAATTCGATATGTATAAATTGTGTACATATTTACATTTGTCATCGCCTTTTCGAATTGCTCAACGTTTTTGGCATAACAATTAGCGGCGGATGTTTTGTGTTCGGCTATGAAAAATAAAAAAAACTATCGCACTCATGTCAAAATCTTGTGCTGCTGCTGCTTCTTCTTCTGCCGATTCTCTTGTTTCTTCTTCTTGTTATTTGTTTTTAGACAAATATTTGCCGCGCTTTAAAACAAATATGAAAAGAATCGAGTCGACTCCAACTCCATGTCTGTCGCAATGGGATTCGGCTTACAGCATTTCCACAAAACTTTGAATCGCCCGAATAAACTAAGCAGATGGCAGTTCCACACATTCGGTGAGAATGTAAAATGATATATAAAAAAATATATATATTCAGATGCAGAAAAAATTATAGTAGTATACACGTTTTCAAAAATTAAATAAAATTAAAATGAATATACAAGCAATCAATACTGAAGATAAGTAAATATTAAAATTTGGCATAGCTATAAAAAAATTTAACAATAAAAATGTAAGTCCATTAATTGATTATTTTCGTATTTACTTTATATTTATTTTCATTAAATTAATATTTAAATTTATCATTATAATAGTAGTGAAATAATAGTGGATTTTTCTCACTATATTATATATATATATTTTTTATATATTTATATATAATATTTGTATTATATTTTATATATTATATATATTTTACTAGTATTCGGAAACTAAAAGTATTTTAAAACATTCCAAGATGAGAAACCAAACATTTTTTGATTTGCAGATTTAATTCTGTTTTCATATTAAAGATTTTGAAAATGTGTCGATCACCATAAAATGAGTCATATTTTCATTAAATGCTTTGAGGAATGGCACCTCTATTATTTAGACCTCGGCTGCATATATATATATATATATAGTATTCACCGCACATACAATTTAGACTTCCAAAATAAGTATTGTAAAATGTTTATCTAAAGCAATTTGCATATGCTCGACTGCCAACAATTGTTTGAGCAGCACTCGCATTGTGGACAAAAAAAAAAAAAATGAAGAAAAAAAAGTATTGTAAAATGTTTATCTAAAGCTCGCGTCATCAGCGTCACATTGCCAGCAGCTGCTGTGGCAACTTTCCAGTCATCCCTCCGCTCTCTAATGGCATCTATTTACTTAGCATGTATGTTTGTATGTATATATATATATATATGTGTGTGTACATGTGTATATGAAGTACTTACATAGATCAAGCCAGAGTAATATCTGTCTTTGATGTTGTGCAAAACGGATGCCTCATTGAGGCACGTCAGCTCGGCCATGTCCTCGACTTTGTCGAACTTTGGCGGATTCATCTTCTGTATGTCGTCGCGTAGGATCATCACACGCTTGCCCGTTTCGGCCAATTCCACCTCCACCTCGTCGCCATGTTCGCGCTTAATACTGGCGGCAACGAAGCCCTGAAAAAGAAAACATGAAAAAAAGACCAAAAAGAAATCAGAAATCGAATCAAATTCATTGCGAGTTAGTCACCAATTTTAGTGTGAGTAGTGTATTTATTTGTTTGTTTATGTATGTATGTGTGTGTGTTTGTGTGAGTCACACGTGAGTGTCAATTAGCAGCTAACACCGTTATTTATTACATACACATCAACATTTATATATCGAAAATGTATTCCAGGAAATGCCCAAAACGCCTTGTTAAGCAAATGCAGCAGAAAAAGAAAACAAACAAATGAAAAAAGAATCAGCAATTACAGTTAAGTTGCTCCTGCTGTGTGTAATAAAAACAATGCAAATGCCTTGTTACGCGACCGTCGCAGCTTCTTCTTCTTCCCAATTCGTATGTCTCATTGAGTGAGCATGTCTGTATGTGTGTGAGTGTGTGAGTGTGTGTGTGTGTGTGTGTGTGTGTGTGTGCTTGTGAGTACATCTCTTGACGCAGCGCAGCATGAGTCAAGCGCCAACAAGAATAACAACATAAAAAAAAACGGAAATGCAGACGATAAAAGTGACGCCCGTTCAAGTGCCATTGCAGACGCAGCAGCGACAACAGCACACAACAGCCACAAAACAGCCAACGGGAAGGCAGCGACAGTAGCAGCGCAGCAGCAGCGCCAGAAGATAGACACGAATAAAGCAGCATTCACAGCACATGCTCTGTCTGTCTGTCTGCCCTCCCTTTCCCACCCCTCTTTAGTAGCTCTGTTGTCTGTCTGTGGGCAAGTTCAAGGCTCTCTCTCTCCCCCTCTCTCTCTCTAGCTATTGTGAAGTGCACACATAATTTACAAAAAGAGTGCCGTTATCTTGTCCCAATTTATAGTTTTTCTTTTGTTCTTTTTGAGTTACGCATTTTAATTATCGCCAACTTGCTGAATTATCTGTGGCATTGCATTATATGTAAAATTAAAATTAAAATATGCCAAAACCGGCTGTGAGCTCGATATTCTCAAAGATGTTCAAATATATTTAATTTATCAAAATGATATTTTAATTCAACTAAACCAAATCTAACATTAATTTCCCCGTTTTTCGAAATTAAAATATTTCAGGAATTCGTATAAAACTTATATAAATATTTTTGGTAGCTTTTACGGATGACTGTTGAATATTTATTTTTATTGCTCAAGTTAATGATATAGAAGAAACCCCTCTCCATCGAAGCAACTACGGATGCTGATTCACTAAAATCACAGACTGTAAATCGCATTATGTGGAACCACAAATGGCATGCAGCACTTGCGATATTATTAAGTGGAAATTAATGTTGCACAAAATGAAGGCGTTATGTACAAAATTTTTCAAAGCAAACAACAATAAACAATAAGTAAAAATAATAATATAAAAATACCAATTAGAATCCAACAAGAACAACAACAGTAGCCGAAATGAATCTATGGGAAGAGGAGCAGAGAAAAACAAACATTTTCGACTTCGTGGTCATTTCGGAATAATATAATTTACGATTCCTAATTCCCATCAGGCAGGCAGGCAGGGCAGCAGTTGCAGAGACTCTCATTAAAGGGTGAACAAACAGAACAAACACAGAAGTGCAACGAAAAGCATTACCAACAACAACAAGCAAGCAAGCTGAAAAACAGAGGCAAGTCTGTCAGATCGGTGTGGCGGCCATTAAGGTTTAAACACGAGCACGCCCCAACAACAACGATCAACAATCAACAATTCCACATTTCCATTCTCGTCTCTTGTTTATCTCATGCGTGTGTGTGTGTGTGCCTGTCTGTCTGCGTCTGTATCTGTTATCTTTGCGCTTTTCCGGCACAAACAAAAGATAAACAGAAATCGAAAATATTCCGCACGCAAGTTTTTCTTGGAATTGTTCATAGAAAACGAGAAAGGCAATAAAATGCATTCACATATATCAAAAACCTAAGCAGCTGAATCAGGTGAATTATGTAATAAAAAGCTATTTATTCACCACATATGTATAAATAAACAATACTTGAAACTTTGACAACTTATTGTTGAAATATACTCAAACAAGAAATGAGCAAGGAATGCCACCAATGAGATCATCAATCAGCTGTACCCCTACTCCCCAATAGTCCCCCTCTCCCCCTCTTTCCCAGCGATCACTTTTCATTACTTTGCCATAGCAATAGTTTATAGATTATTATCTACATACACAACATTCCAGGCAATCAACGAATCAAAACGAAGTAAAACCAAAAACAAATCTAAACAGAAGAAGAGATTTTGTGTGGGGGAGTTTTATTAGTTAAAAGATAATAAAGTAAAATAAAATAAATAGCCATATATACCATAAATTTAATTTGATGAAACATGAACCGAACATCTTGCTGATGCATAATTATATAACTTTTTGTACATTTCAAGCTGAAATTTATACATTAATAAAATAAAATAAATAAACACGACTACATATATACCAAATATTTATTTAAGCTTGAACAATGCACAATTATATAACTTTTTAAACATTTCAAGTTGAAAATTATGCATTTTGGCCAAGCACTGGTAATCCAACAGTAATCTCAAGAAATAAATAAAAAGAATAGCAAAGAAAAACATTTATCTTTGTGTTGACGAAGACTTAACACACCCTGTAAATATGTCCAATTAAATTGTCTTCTTCTTTTGCTATAGAATCTATGCTGATTAAAAACATATGTAGCAAATGGTATGGGGGAGGAGGGGAGGGGGTGCTGATTCAAATCTGTTTTTCTTACGGCGTTACAAATGTCATGGCAAATATTAAAAGACATTGTCTCCCTCTCCCTCTCTCTTTGTGTGTGTTTGGGCATAGAAGAAAAGGGTTCTCATGCAGCATTCCTAAACAATTCAATATATGTAAGTAGTTTATATGTCTGTCTTGCTCGCACACATGATGCTTAAGCGTGTTGCGGCTCACTGATCGCTTGTTACGAAGATCAATCGTGGGCTCAAGTTCTCGTCTCTCTCTCTTGTTCGGTTCAAGCTGACCGACCGGCCATAATAAATTGTATTTGTATTGGTATGTTTCTGTTTCTTTTAGTTTAATCGATCAACGCATATGCATGGAATATACATAAATACACACACACACACACACATAATATATACAGAGGTATATGTATTTATGTATGTAATTGAGAGAGATATGAGAGTCGGCAGGTTCGTTGACCGTAAACCGGACGAGAGCCGAATCTTGAATGCTTCGGCTACGTTTGTCATTAGCGGTAAAGAGACATTTGTATCACACACACACAAATACACACAGAGAGCAGAACCCGCAAGGTTCCACAGAGCTGCGGCTGCGGTATTTGCTGCGGTCGTTACATTTTTTTTCTTCAAATACGTGAACGGTGGTTACACGGCTATAAATGTGTGTGTGTGTGTGTGTGTGTGTGTGTGTGTGTGTGTGTGTGTGTGTGTGTGTGTGTGTGTGTGAGTGTGTGTTGTTGTTGTTCTTTATTTTTATGTGTAGCATATTGAGTGACGCTCTCGCTCTCGCTCACACACACGCACTCTCTCTGTCTTCCTCTCTCTACTACTTTCCTTATGAGCAATTGCCGTATGTAAAATACTTTTAATCCTTCATCAGTTATTTGTAGGGCAACTAGAAACCGACTTGAATTATCATTGAAGCTAAACTTTAACTTTGGGTACTTATGCACACGCACAATGTCGCCCATTGTTCAATTATTTACATAGATACACAAACATATAAAGATATTTAGCTGGGTTTTTTTCTCCATTTTTTTTACATTGCGCAAAGTTTGAACAGTTGTTGGTTTTGTTTTTCTTTTTATTTATTTTTTTTTAACGAGTGCACAAAATGTGTTGACACAATTCCGAAATACCCTTTTGCCAAGAAATAATGTGTAACTGTAGCCGAAGCAAAAGCAGCTGTGTATATGTAAATACATGTGTGTGTGTGTGTGTGTGTGTCTTTATCTGCATCTGTGTGTTGGACATTCCAGCGGCGCAACAGTTTGTGCCATATGCAAATTTCTTTCTTTACATTATCTGCCCGTCTGTCTGTGTCTGTTTGCCTGCCTGACAACTCTGACAATCGTCAGTCGCAAAAGTCGTGCCGTTTTTTTCTGTTTTTTTTTTCAGTTTGCTTAATTTCTTTCTGCTTTACTGTTGTTGTTTCTTTCGTTGTTGTTGGGTTTATTATCTTTGTGTGCGCTTGAAATTCCTTTTGGCCCAAAAGCAACAGCAAATGCCTTCCCTTTTTTTTGTAAGTAAAACGCGTAATTACTCAAAAATGCGACAAGTTGTTGTTTCTATTACGATTGTTTATAGCTTCCATAAAATTGCTAACTGACTATGCCAAAGCAAACGTGTGGAAAACAGAACACAGTTAGAGGAAGTTGACAAAAGGTGATTCTACAAAATTCGTTAAATATGTGGCTTATAAATTAAGCGTTTGCTTGGAAATAAGTAATTCCGGGGATTAGGTCATAATAATATTGTCAGCAGACTCAATGGAAATACTATAGAAATGTAAGTCCACTTAGTGAAGGGCATCTGGCAGTTGAGCATACCCACCAAGCAAGCCCTTGGAACTTTGACTTGTTTATTATTGTCAAGTCGTCCAGTTAAATTCCGTAAGTTGCGCCCAGATTACAGATTTATCTCTCTCTCTCTATCTTTCTCTCGGAAATTGTATACATCTATCTCTAAATAGAATTTTCTGTGTTTTGGATAATAAAAAAAAGTGCAGGTTGAATGACATTTGAATTCGGAATACGTTTCTATGAATGGGTTTTATTTTAGTTTGTTAGTTTTTTGCATAACAATGCAAACCCGTTGCCTGATATCGTTATCGTCATTGATATCGTTATCGCGCACACACATTAAATGCAGATTAAAACTTGTTTTTCTTTTTCTTTTCTGCTGCTTTCGTTGTTCTCACGAATGTCTTTGTCCTCTTTTCTCTCTCTTTACCCCACCTTCTTGTGTTTGTATCTCTCTCCCGCTTCCAATCGCTTTGATGACTCACTCTCTGCATGCAAATTGGAAATACCAATGGACAAATTCGAAACTGAAAAAGTCAACAGGCAAACATCGTTTTATTTAATATATATTGGCCATAAATGAGTGTGATTCAAATGGAAATTAACAACGGATGTTTATTTAGTTTTATCGCAACCGTAACGACAACAAAATTCAAAGAAGTTGGCCAGTTTAAGTTGCATGATTCATGCGCGATGAGTGTGCATACAAAAAAACCAAATACAAATTTGCGATAACTGCACATGCAACGGAGCGAGAGGAAATATTATTATGCATTCCGTGTAATTTCAGCTCCAATTCATCATCAAAATGTCTCTCTGTCCTTATCTATACCTTTAAGCGGCTTAAAATATGTTCAAAACTAATAACAGCAAATCGAACTTGAAATACTCTGGAAATTATCCACAACCCTTCCAATATAATATAAGAGTTTATGTGGAGTTGGGAACTTAAGACAGACATCCACAATTCCAATTTATCCATTAAGAGGCTTAAAATACTTCCAAAACAATTGAAAAAAAAGGGAACTGTAAATATCCTTAAAATGTTATACATTTATTCAGTATAAGAGTTGGCAACCCTTCCAATATAAGAGTTGCAGCGTCTTCAATATATCTCTTTTATATATCGTACATGTTTTATAGACAAGAGCCATGACAAAGTTTACAATATCTACAGCGCAAGTGTATTTATAAAAATTACAAGACAACAACAACAATAAAAACTGGTCAAACTCGCGCCCAGCAACAGCAAGAACAAGAAGAACGTAACACAGCCAACGCCTGCGCAGCGCGACGCAAGGCAAGGCAGCGAGGCGCTCTACAGGTTTTTCAGGTCGTTTGGCGACGACTTCTGCGCGGCCGGGTGAAAGCCAGAGCCCAGCAGAGCAGAGTGCAAGGAGCATCACAGCGCCCAAAAAAAAAAAAAACAGAAATAGAGAAACATAGTGCGAAAGCCAGATACGTAAACAAATGAGACAGATGGAATGTGGAATGTGTTCCTCACTGTGGAACTTGGAAGCAGTGTTGGTGAACACACACACACTCACACAATTAAAGGAATTCCTTAATGTAAATGTGAATATGGAAAATTATTATTATTCTTCGATGCTCACCTGATTCTCGTGGGGCACCCAAACGAGACGTTTCTGTGTCCATTCGGCCTGTGTGGCCGGATCGTTGAATTGATTGCGCTCCACCGAGAGATATTTCAACTCGGGATCGTTGCGATCGACTTCTTCTGACATTTTGTTGTCTTTTTATTTATTTTCTTTCACTGCGTTTTGGATTATTTTCTTTGATTATTCGTCGTTATTCGTCGTGGCTATAGAGGTTTTTTTTTGTTTTTCGTGGTTTGCTTTTTATTATGTTTTTGCAGATGCAAATATTATTCTGTTGAATTGCAAAATAAAATAAATACTCATTAAAATTTGTACATTATTATTTATTTTATGCACACACAAACAGATAGTGCAAATTGCCCACGTATTGTAAACAAACACACACACGCAGCAATTTTCAAACGTCAAGATACATTTTTGCGGCACATTTTTATCTTTAAGCGTTCGCCGTTTTTTTTCTGTTTTATCTAAGAAATGCGGCAAGAAAAGGCAGACGGCGAGAACGGCGACAGCAGCAGAAGCGAGAACATAGTTTCAAAAGGGAACCCGACAACAAGAAACAAATATGGCCATACATTATTTTCTTAAGCCAGCGGCTCTCGCTCTCTCTTATTGCTCTCGCCATATCTCTCTCTCGCTTTATATATCTGTGCACTCTCTCGCAGCAGCAGCAGCAGAAATATTCAAACATCGTAGATGAGCAGCATATTCAACGGCATTCAGCGGAAAATAGCATTACGTAGCTGTTTCGCAATTAAAGTAACCAGTTTGCATTTTTTAAATTTTATTTGCCTGGATTTTCGGTTATGGTTACTCTAATTGTGGAGCAGGTAACGTCAGCAAAATGCCGCTGCTGCTGCGGCCATCGTTCCTTCTCTTTTTGTATTGCTTGTTCTGCACACACACACATACATGCATACATTCACACACACACACACATATGAAGCGCAGTTTTCGTTTCGTTTTTTTATTTGAATTTTCATATTTGTTAATATTTCCAATATATTTATATTTCCGTTCCACTGTGTCGGCAATTTCCACGCAATTCGCACTCAAATGCACATATGTAAAACATTTCATCTCATTTCATTTGTTTCACCAGCAGCAGCAAGCAGAACAGCAAGCGGCGGCTGCGGCGTCTGTTGGCCGGCGGCTTTTGGGCGTTGAAATTATTTTACATGCATTTGCTTTTGGTTATTTGTTACTTTCAAGTGTTTTGTTTTTTTTTTTCGCTATTGGGCACTCTATTTAGGCTTTGCATGCAGTTGCATGCTGCTTGGTTGCAATTGGATTAATTTATTGGCGTAAGCGATGCGGTTTTTATTTGTTTCAAGCGACAGCTGCACTTTTTAAGTTTTAACACCAGCACACACACACTCTCGCACATACACACTCTTATACAATAGCGAACGCACCCAAAACGCGTCTTTCTCGTTCGCTGCTACCAGCACGAATGTCCGATTATTGGTAACAGAAGCACGGCTGCCCAAAAACTTAACATTAGCTGTCCTGTTATTAACAGCGGATATTAATGTTTTCTTGCAAAGTTGTCGTTAACTGCTCCTAATATAGTTATCATTTTATTATTGATGCAATTCCTTGAAAAGCATTTTAAAAATACAAACTTCTGGAAAAACATTTCATTTTAGCTGACTTGCTCGGTAGCCAACGGCGAAAATATTTAAATTTAACATATGTTGTCTGCATTTGACAATAACAGAACCACGACAGAGCTGCATCTAGTCGTTATCGATAATATGCGATGAGTATCGAATAGTGTCAATGTTGAGAGCAAACAGAAACTTTGAAGATCACAACGGAACTGGCAAATCAATCATAAAGGCGTCCATTGATTTAATTAAAAAAAGCGGAGTCGCTAACGAAATATATGCGGCATGATTAATCATTTAGAGGAGCCCAAACTGGACGAAAAAGTAAACACATGATGGAATTTCCTACACCGAATCCCGGCTTGCCGGAGTCTCGTGAAGATAACTCTACGGAAATTTCGGATTATACTTTGATAGAGGAAGATGAACAGTGATCTCTTACAGAAAGAGTGGGGTACACTGAAGGTGCTGCGGGCCTAAGCCACATAATGTTTCTGAGAATAAAATTATGACTGTGGGACGGGGAGTTGTCTGTACGAAGCAGGAAAGGGATATGATGATACATCTTTATAAAATCAAATTCATATTCCTTCTACACCTGCCTTTGCAGCTCAAAAGAGGGCTGGAAAAGTGGCACATTCGAAAGTTGAGTTATTTATTAGTATAAACGCATGAAGAAAAAAATAAGTAAATAAAAAAACCGAAGCTCAAATGTTGCTCAACATTGTTGCGGCACATGCTGCTAAGCAAATATGTTTAAAGAATAATGGCATTACTAAATTCCAAAAGGGGCTATTAATCAAGCAGATATATAATGTATGTGAGTGTATTAGCATAAAATGCAATCAACATTTTCAGCTAAGCTGCCAAGAAACTTTATTTTATAAAAATGGCTCGCTCAATTAAGAAAATATCGAGCAATCGCAAAGTCGATAGCTGGTTTTTAGGGTGACCAAAATTGCATTACCACCATATCGGCAGCTCCACGAATTGTGGTCGTGTTCGATAGATGCAGTGCTGCGTCGAAAGTTATATCGATTGTGCTTATCGCGCGTCTGCAGCTTGCTGGTGCCATCTCAGTAGTGCGACTAATTAAGTTTAATCCAAGTCAACAACATAAATTAGTGCAATGCATTCCAGCGCGCAACTCGACACACAATAAAGTAAATGTGAATGCTTGGCGCTAAAAAGAAAAAAAAACAGTACAAATTCGGCCACGAAGCGTTGCATGAGTATGTATGTGTGTGTATATATATGTAATATATGGGTATATATGGCATACATATGTGAAGTTTATAAAGAAGCGTAGTTTTGTGGAGGAGCATAATAAAAAATAGATGCTCGTATGCGTTGCAGCTTTGCCAGCAACGGGAGCATAAAATATCGATTCAAAGTGCATGCAAACATATACATACATACATATATATGTATTAACGTGTGGTTGTGTATGTGTGCGTGTGTGTGAATGTGTAAATGTTGTTGCAAACGTAAGAAGAAGCAGAGGCTCACGCGCTTCTTTTCTACCCTGCCAAAGCAAAAAAAAATATATAAAAGTGTTCATTAAATTCATTGCTAAAACGTGAACGTGACAAGTTGTTTCTGGCTGAGGTGAAAAATACGTTTGAAAGATTTTTTACCTTGTGGCATTTTTCTATTTGTTTTTTTGTGAAGCCGCAGTTTCCACCAGGTATGTGTGAAATACAATATAAATTTAAATGTGATGCTGACGCTGCTACCTTCATCTATAGAAAAATGCGCGCCCATTATAAATATATATATATAAACGTATGCAACTACATACATACATAACACATACACAACACATATAAGAGAGTGTTGTTCTTGTGAGCGTGCATGTATGTGTAAGTAATTTGTACATAACCTCAATTCCTCAATTGATTACGCTCAGCGATAACGCTTGGAGAGAAATGAGCGTCTCACCAGCAAAATTAAATTTTATTCCTTAATTAACAATTAATTAATTGCTTACCGTAGAATACAGAATATGCACTAAAGGCTTCTGTCTGCCTACGTTGGAGCAACATTTTCTGTGTGTGTGTGTGTCTGTCTGTGTAAATTGTGAACGTAGGCATTTTGAACTGCCTTCGGCTGTATAATTTGATAAAAGTGTATATCAAATAAAATGCCATACACAATAAATTGCTGTAAAGGCGAAGGTATTGCAAAGAGCAACAACAATGACGCATATCATTTATACAAACACACACACGCTTGCAATCGCACACAAATAGAAACTTATACGTATGTGTGGCTCTCTCTCTCTTTGAGTGAGCAGAGAGTGGGCTCTCTCTCTCTCACACACACACACACACACACCTTTTATATAAAATACCTAAAATGAAAAATAAATATAATTTATTTTTTTTAATACAATGCTGTCAGCATTTTACATGCTCCACTCTCATTTCTATCGCTGTATTTTTTTTGTTCATTACTAATTTCCCTTTAGGGAATTTCCTTTTGTAGCTTTGCACATCAGTTTAACAACTCTTGTATTTCATTGTTTTATTTGCTTTGCAACTTTATTTTATTGACTGCCGGTGCGTTTAGCTTTCAGTTTTTGTTTTTCTACTAGTTTTTTGTATATATTTATTGTTAGTCGATTGCCTTAAAATTTTATTGATAAGACATCCATTTTTGGGTTTCTTGTCGCGCTTCTGAACCAAGTCAGGTTTGCTTTAGGATTTGCTGAATCTTTTGGCTGTTGCTCGATTTTTTCTTATATTTTTTTATATTTACTTTTTGCTCATTTACCGAAAACTTGAAAAACGAGTTTATGTTACAGACGATCGCACTTCGTTTAAATACCCTTTCCTGGAATGGGGCTTTCTAAATTTGCCAACAAATGTGCAATTATTTGAATATATTTATGAATACAAATGTAACACATTAATCTCAATTCTATTAATATATGTCTCAATAAATTCAATGCATTAATTAAATTTTTTTAAAATATTTTTTAACAAATATTTTGCTTTAATATCAATTCATTTAAAATATTTATAATCGCATTAATCTCTTTTAATAAATTTATAATTAAATGTAAAGTTTTACCAAGGACAGGTTGTTGATTAATTAAATAGTTTTTCGCAGAGTATTTAAACGTCGGCCTTAAACAGTTGGCATTTTTATGTGAAGATTTGCGCGCTTCTTGTTCTTGTATTGTTGTATTTTGTATTTGTTTTGTGTGTCGCCTTTTATGTAAATAGAATTGAGACGACGGGCTTTTCTCGTAGCAAACCGCCAACCGTCTTTGGGAGTGCCCCCGTCAGAAATAATTTGTGCAATTTACAGTGTTCTCTGTGCTTGTGAGCCCGGCGACTGCGATAATCTAGCAAATTCTTGGCATTTGCAGTCACCAATTCACAATTTCTACATTGTATACACAAGCAAAAAAGTTACTCTATGAAATGCATTATGAATATCAATTAGTTCACAAGGCAGTTGTTGCATCTATATACATATATATCCTCTAAAATTCAAATCTTTCGTTAATATTCAAAGATGTATTATGAGTAGAACCATTGGGCTATTTATCGGATAGTAACCATAATAATACTTCTATGTACATCAATTCACATTCACAACAATTGTTAAATATATAATGGCCTTAAAGAAACTATAATTTATAGAAGCATGTAATCAGAAATAACAATAACACGGAATCAACGAATCTTCAAAAATTATATTTTTGTGAACAAAAGGTTTCTTTAATTTAAAATCAGATATATACAATTAATTGACTTTCACTGGAAGTCTTTGACAACAGTAGATTCCCTTAGGAACAATAGGTTTATAATCCAGAAATAACAATATATTAAACTGAATCTTCAAAAATTATATTTTTGTGAAATATCGTTAATTTAATTTCAAGTCATATATATAAAATTAATTATCTTTGATTATCAGTCTTTGATAACAGTGGAAATTCACATGAATAATCATTTAATATTAAACAGGTCTTTTTTGTCTTTGCTTCAGGCCGCAATCTCATATTTTGTTATTATAAATGCACTTTTTGAATTGTCAGCTTTTGCTGATTTTGCACGTAATCGTAAGCTATTATTTGATATGGCAGACAAACATATGTACGGAAATTGACATTTTGTGCAAAAATGCAAACCACGCATAAATATAAAATTATTATTGCTGTTGTTGTTGTCTGCCAAATTCTGTGTTTCACTTAATTTTTGTATCACATTGAAGAATCCGCTGCTGCTGCTGGTGCTGTTATTATTGTTGTTTGACTGCTTATATTTAAATACACATTGTTCCTCTTTATTGTTGCGCAATAGCAAGCGGCACATGGGGCAATCTGAAATTAGTGTATGGCAATTAGTATATGAGTCAAACCACCTGAGAATACAAATACAAATAGACACACACACGTACGTCAAAAGTCAGGTAAACAAATTCGCATATTACTCCCACTGTTAATGTCTAACAGACACTGGACAGAGTTAGTCAAGATTGCAGCACACACACACGCACACTATGCACTCAAGGGTGTTGTTGGGCTGTCCCTTTTGCAATTGCTTCGCTTGTGGGGTGTGGAGGTGCTGAGAGGAGGTCGTCTTGTTGTAGGCGTTACTTGTTCAAAACTGCAACTGTAAACTCTGCACAGGCGCCTGCTTGCTGCCTGCTCGTGAACTTTGAACTTTGCCTGGCAGTTGTCATGTGTTTTTGTGTGTGTGCCTAAAATAATGTTGCCTCGATTTGCATTAACAACTATCGGCTAACGCAGCGCTGCTGCCTGCTGGCAGGTGACAGTCTCTCTCATTATCTCGCTCTTTCTCTCTGTGGTCTCCACCCGCTGCCTGTCCGCTCTTTGTGCAGTGCAGCGAGCGCATAAAAAAGAAATCGATAATTGCAAGGTTTCCATTTCCACCACCACCAACACGATGCGATGAGCGCGCACAATTCGCACAAGTATACAGATTTTTATTGCTGCAGCCAGCGCAGAGACCCGGCCAGACCAGACCAGACCCATTCAAAGTTTAGTTGCTCTTTCTCGCGTGGCGGCCGATCAAATTCCAACATGTGTTTGACCATTGCAAAGAGCAGCAAGACCAATGCTCCTCACCAATACATTCACATTCGTACGTGTGTGTGTGTGTGTGTATGTATGTGTGTCTCCGCCATTGCCTTGGTGAGATGGCGTTGCCATCGCCGCAACTTGCATCCACTTTAATTTTTTTTACCTTGTGCTTGCTGCTTTCTATGCCCGCTGTGGTGTGTCTCTGTCTTCTTTGTGCTTCTCGTTTCCGTTTTGACAGCAGCAGCAGCAAAAACTAACCATTTCACCACCACTTACAGAGAATATACACGAATGTAAATAACTGCATGTGTATGCGTGTGTGTGCGTGAGTCAAGTGTAAGGTGAGGTGAGTGGAGCGGAGGCAAGGTGTATGAGGAGGCGCCGACGCCGCCGTAAAGTGTAACCGTGGCAGTGTTGCTGCCAGCTACTCGTCTGTTTAGTTTCTGATTTTCAGTTTTGTCGATTTCATTATGTACTGCAATATCTCGCTGTTCACTGCTCGTGCGGACTCGTCGTGAGTGTAGCGCCTGAGTGTGGGTGATTTCATCTCTCACATCATTCAATCTCTCTCTTTCACTCGGCCTCTCTCATTGCGACTGTTCTACAGGGTGTTTGAGTTCAGTCTGACACGTTGTTTCCGTCTCTTTGCTATATGCAGGTAGTCATGACGCTTAAAACACCCTGTTGTTGGACAACGTTCATTGGACACTCATGCTGCCGACTCTGTCTCACATCATACGAATTGTAACTGCTGTGCCTTTTGCACTTACGTAAGCTTTACGTGAACCATTTTTTCTACACTTTGATTTTGTTAAACATTTTCTTTTCAATTTTTTCACATTAAAGTGATAGAATTCAAATGCCGATTATTAAATTTTTGTTCAATTATATTCGCTGCTTCTGCTCTGTGCTCCTGCACTTTGTTTCAATGTCGAACATTTTATTCTCAAAAATACAGCGTGCTTTATTTCACACACTTGCATCCGTCGGCCGTTTCCACGAAATGTTTTCTGCCACACACACCACACACCGATTGCAATTTGAACAACGTACAGCAACAAGACGAAGACTCGCTGCTTGCTACATGTGCTGGCTTGTGTGTACATATATATATATATATATATATATATATATATGTATTTTATATTTACTTATTACTCATAGCAGAGGCAGCAGCAGCAGCATTTTCCCCATTTTTCTTATGTTGTTCGCTCGATGTTGTTGCGCTGCGTTGCCGTTGCCTCCCTGTTTTTGATATGCTGCTGGCTGGTTGTCGTCCTCCGTTGCCATTGTAGCAGCAATAGTAGCAACACAGCAGTCACGAAAATGAAAATGAAGAATTCCAAAGCAACACTGCGCGCGCGCATTTACTCCTCTCCCGCTCATCCAACCGTTTCTGCTGTTGCTGCTGCTGCTAGCGCCGCTCTCTCACCTCGAGTTTCTCTCTCACGCTCTTCCTCTCTGTGTGTGTCCGCATTTCGCGCTCTTTTGTTTCTTTGCTCACACTGGCCCTCGTTTAATCGAAAATGTTTGCGGCGGCGTTAAGACGTACGAAAACGTTTCCTCGCCAAATTTTTGTGAATATCTGTAGAAATTCACTGGGAGGAAAATTGCTAAAAAGTGAATTTCAATTAAATCGTGTACAATTTTTAAAATTACATCCGTTTGCCGCGTAGCATTTTGTAAATAAGCTCAAATTGTAGCCGAAGCTGAAGCGTAAATATATAATAATTGTGAAAAACTGCTCCAATACATACAAACATACAACCAAAAAAATCCATGTACTAAAGAAGAAAAAGGTGAAAAGTTGTACAGTGTGAAAAATAAAGGCTAGTGCAAAATACTGCGTAAAACGTGAAAGTTTTGAATAACAAGTCAACTCAACGGTTTATAGTAAATAGTCTTGTGTATGTATATATGTATATGTGCATACATACACTTTATGAATACATGCATACATACATACTTAGATAGTTACACCGTTTCTGATGTAAGTTCCCTTTCGCGGGTTGAGAAATATCTAAGAAAAGCGATCGAAATATTGTTGAAATATATGATATCAGTTTAGTTATATGATAAATTATACCATCTGCGTACTTGTTCATAGCAAAAAACTTGTGAAAAATACAACATTTTTAGGTTAGGTCAATTTCAATTGGTTTATATACGCGACAACGGCGAACACGAACACACACACACATATAAGCGACATGCACAAAAGACATGCATACATATACATACGTACAACACAGCGCACAGACAAAAAGTCATCGACGGGCTGCTGCTCGCACTCAACTCAACTCAACACACACAGGCATATACTCACGCACACAGTTACAGACACGCGTATACACACATATACACAAGTTTTTAACATTGCTTTTGGTTTGCTTGTGAACTGACTGTATTTTTTCAACGTAGTGTGTCGTTTTATTTTCGTTCGTTCATTCGTTCGTTCGTCAGTCTGTTCTCAGTTCGTGCGCTTATCTCGACTTTTGCTTTGATGCGCCATTCGCATGTACGTCTGTATACACACACATATATATATATATATATATATATATGTATAATATATATTTATGCATATGTATGTGCGCGTATTTTGAAAGTGTGTGCGTGCATACATATATATATATATATATATGTATATATATATATATATAATTGGGCTCCCATCACAGAATAACTCAGTGGCAGCTGGCTTGGCCAGCGGCTCCAAGAGTGAGCGCCAACGTCTCTCGCTCGCTCGCTCTTTCTCTCTCTTGTTTTGTGTGTGTGTTCAATGAGAGCATCTTCGCTCTCGACAACGACTATTTGACTACTTGGGCTACTATGAGCTTGAATCTACCAGTCTACCTTCTACTTTTTTGTTCTTGCTTTCTGCTGTATTTTGTCTTACTCAAAACGTTGCCTATAGTATATATAAATATATATATACACATATAAATACACTTATATGTATATACATGAATACTTTCGGTTTGTTGTATTTTGCTTTACTCAAAACGTTGTCTACACGCACACACGTACTACATACGCACACACACATATGTAGGTACATAATTCTCTACACACATCCATATGTTTTATGTATTTGCAAAATGTATTAATAGCAAATAGAGTGGTACCCCAGTAGTAGTCAGTCCCCATTGAGTGTAAGTGTGAGTGTGAGTGCAAAAGCGGCAAATGAAAAAAAGAAAGAAAAAAAACTATAAATACACTAATAAAAAAATACAATACCATGAAAAAGTAAGAAGTTTCTGTCGAAGCCAAATATTTTTGCATACTTGGTGCCTACATTCTTCGTGTGTGTGGTGTGTGTGTTACTCTCCTCTGCTACACATAACAAAACAGATAAGATAATAGACGTGTGCACGTAATACACAGCTATGATACATAAAAAAAAGAACCAAGAAAAAATGGAGGGAAAATTTTTTTGCCCACATGTCTCCCCTTCGCATATGAGCAACAACAACACCAACAACTACAACGAACGCCCCAATTTTGTTCGAGCAACGAGAGAGCGACAAATACACACGCACACATTCATGCAGATATGTCCATATGTGTGTGTATGTGTTATATGTGTAATATGTGGTTGCGGTGCTCCAATCTACGAAAAACAGCACAACAGAGGAGCAATAACAACAAAAGGCAGGCAGAGGCCACACACAGTAATTCAAGAGAGAGAGAGAGAGTGGAATGGGAGAGAAGAGCTGAGCTGAACTGAGCTAAGCTTGTGCTGTGCTGTGCCGCGCGACAAACGTTTCAACTTGTTTTTGCATTTGGCCATAACACTTGAAGGATTATTCTCTTTCTCCCTCTATCTCTCGCTCTCTCTCACTCTCTTGATAAGCAGCAAAGTGTGTGTGCCCGGTACAGTTTTCAAATGCAAATTACTGTAATTTGTTGTGTTTACAAATGCACCTCCATTTTATATGTGCGTTTTTTGCTCATTCTTAAATTGCAAATATTTTTCGCAAGGAAGATTAAGAAGTTAGACCAGGAAAGAAATGGCAAATAGTATTGCCGAGCCATGCTCATTTTACTCATTTACTGCCTCCCGCTAGCGCACACACACATAAATGTTAAATATATATATAGATACATACACACACATACAAATGCTTTTAAATTCAAGTTATATTTACACTTTTAGCGACACGAAAACGCACTCACAAATTACTCGCTTCTCGTTCTTTGCTTTGCTTTGAGCGCCCGCCAAATACTTGTTTATAGTTGTTGCTGTTGGTTGGTTGCTTGAATTGAGTTGGTTCGTTGGTTGGTTGGCTCAACATAAAAAGAAAACTTTGAAAATAGCCTAACTGCGACACAAAACAAATATTTCAGCCCTCTTGCGCGCTCTCTTTATCTCTCGCTCGCCGTGCGCTCTCTTGCATGCTGCTGCAGCAGAATTGAAAGAAAGAAGGAAAGGGCAAGGAGAGAGAATCAGCCGCCTCACCAACACCAACACCAACAATAACACCACCACCAACAATAATCTATATACTCGATTCTTTTGTGTGTGTGTATGTAGCGGGCTGCTGTGCGGCCTGCTTGCCTGCCTTTTGTAAACTGTTGTGTAGATACAGGCAAACACCCTGTGCAGGGCAGGAGCACACCCCCCCCTTCAAAGAGCCCCCTTCGCTTGTTCTCTCTGCTTCTCATGCTTTGGCTGTGTTAAGTTTATGCAAGTTGACGTCGTCATCGTGCATGGGTCTAAAAAAGCTCTCAGCAACTCTTGGTTTGCCTCGCTGCCTGCTGCCCTCCCTTGCCAGTTTTTACTGTACCCGTTAAAAACAACAAAGCGCGCGCGCCCAATTCCGGTTGCGCTTACTTACACACATACACACACACACACACACGACTGATGACTCTCTCTGATCTGATGCGCTCTCTCTCTCTCTCTATATCTGCTCCTAGCCCTCAGTTGATTTGGCTGCTGCTGCTTTTATTGTAGTTGTACTTGCTGTTGTTGTTGTTTTCGGCTGCGGACATACAAAAAAATAATTTTCTACTACTCCCAATATACGTGCGCATACATAGTTTAGTGTTGGTTAGTGTGTGCGAGTTTGTGTGTGTGGACATAGTGAAGAATTTGTCGTGAAATAATTTTTAATTTCATTGGAATGTGTAAAAGTTTGAAATGAAATATACACATTGTCTGTAAAATCTTCTTATTCTCGAAAAAACAATACGAAATCACGTTAATAAATTTTCATATTTGAGATAGAGATTTAACATCGACAATTGATATATATATATGAATTATTTTCGATGTCAAGTTTTTAAGCAGCTGTTTCTCAGAGCTTTGTTAATCCAAAGTGAATGATCGTCTTTTTTATTATTGTTTTCGTCGCTCCACAAAAAAGGAAAAAGAAGTATGTCATCGTCCGGTGTTTGTTGGTTGTTTTTGAGCCTCCTCCGGTTGTTACTTATTATATATATTTATATATTTCAATTGTGTGTGTGTGTATTTGTGTGCATTCTAATAACTTCACGCTTATTTAATTTCTTTCATTTCTTGCAGTGAGTGCGAGTGCGAGAGAGGAACGAACCTGCGACTGCGACGTGGCAGCGCCAAAAGCACACTACTACTAACCACAACAGCAAGAAGCAATCTGTGCGTTTGAAGTTGAGGTAGTTTTTGGAGCACATACATTTTGTTGCTGCCTTCCTGCGTGCCCCGCAAAGCGCGGATTGGCCGCGTCCACATACCCAAATGCATAGACAACAAAGGCGGCAACAGCAAAAAGAACAACATATGTTGTATAGTAGACGACGAGCAGAGCAAGTGCTGCAGTCCGGTTTGAGTTTGAGTTTAAATTCAATATACAGTTACCAGTTGCGACCTCGAGCCTATTACATACGCTCCTAGAGAGCGTTACGTTCCAGCACCCATCCACCCGACGGAGGAGTTCAATCCCCCTCCCTGGAGAAGAGAGCACAACAGCAGCAGGCAAATCAAAACAATAAACAAACAAATAAACAACAAAGCATCAGCAAAAAAAAAAAAGAAACAAATCAAGCATGATGAAACGCACGCGCATCGATGAAGTCCAATTTGGCACACGTCCCGGCCCAGGACCAGGCGGAGTAGCCGGTGGTGCCAATAGTGGCACAAATAGCGTGGGCGTTAATACAGCTGGTGGCGTTACAATTGGCACTGTCGTCCCGAATGCACATAGTGCCACAATTAGTGGCATTGGTTCGATACATCATCGGATATTGACACCACAGCATGGCGGGGCACAGACCATTGCCTACTTGCCATCGACAACGCCGACGGCAACGAATCTGAAAACAACGAGTAGCAGCAGCATTGTCGATAGCGCCAGCACCCAAACAAATCCAACAGGAGCGGGACCAACAGGACCTGTTGGAGGCGGCGGTGTTGGTACCGTCGTTGGCAGCGTTGTCGTCTCCACGGGCAGCGCAGGCACCCAAACCTTGCAGTATACCACATGTAAGTTCAAGTTGAATACAGGACTCATACAAGACTTGCTAATCTCTCTCTTTCTCTGCTCCCTTCGCAGCTTATAGCGTTGCCTCCATCCAAGCGGGCGGCACGTTAAAGACCAGCACAGCAGATGGCGGCAATGCGGTGCAAATACACGTCACTGGCGGCGGCACGCCAGCTACAGCGGGAGCGGCAGGAGCAGGTGGAGTTGGTGTAGGAGTGGGAGGCGGCTCCCAAACCGTATCCAGCAGCTGTCAGACGGCAACGATACGTCAGCGCACTATTAGCGGCACCCAAACAAATGCCAGCGCCAGTCTGACGACCACAGCACAGCAGACAGCGCAACCCTCAGCACAACAACAGCAGCAAACGCCACCCAATGGTGGAGCAGCATCTGCAGCAGCTGCAGCCGCAGCAGCCGCCGGCAACAGTACACCACCCCAGGTTCAGGGGCAGACAGGAGCTGGTGGTGCCGGGGCAGCGCCGCGTCTTAAAGTCGAGGATGCGCTCAGCTATTTGGATCAGGTGAAATACCAGTATGCGGATCAGCCGCAGATCTACAATAATTTCCTGGACATCATGAAGGAGTTCAAGTCGCACTGCATCGACACACCCGGCGTCATTGAGCGTGTCTCAACGCTCTTCAAGGGGCATACGGAGCTCATCTATGGCTTCAATATGTTTCTGCCGCCTGGCTATAAGATCGAAATCCATTCCGATGCGCTTGGCTGCTCCGTGCCGGTTGTCTCAATGCCATCGCCACCTGGAGCGCCCACCAGTACTGGAACGGTTCACATGATTGCCGCCGCCGGTAACAGTCCGCTGGCGAGCGGTGTAAATGCGCACACAACGCTCAAGTCGCTGACACAGGCACCGGGTCCGGGTGGTCCGGTTGGTGGTGCAGCTGCTGCAGCGGCCGCTGCGGCTGTGGCACAGATTCAAACGGCTGGCGCCGTCAATCTGATGACACACGGTGGCGCCTCGCTCACCCAAACGACAATACACGCCCTGCAGCCCGGTGCAGGAGCAGGAGCAGCTGCCACAGTTCAGTCACCGGGCGGTGGTCATGTGCACGTCACCAGCAGCTCGGCAGGAACGACGGTAGCGCCGCCACCAGGCGTAGTCGGTGTCGGAGTCGGTGTATCGCCATATGTGCCACAGAATTATTCAAGGGATCGTGGTGCAGCTGCTGCTGCTGCGGCGGCTGCTGCTGTTGGCGGGGAGCAGCGAGCGACAATAACACCCACTGGGCCAGCTGGCACTGTCTCCTCATCGAACATTGCCGTTGGGCCACCAACGCCAAACTCGCTGAACGAACTAAGTCCACACACGACGGGTCCCGCCGCCCAGCACAATTTGCATCACATCCAGCAGGCGCATCAGTCCCTGCTGCTGGGCGAGACGACGGGCCAGCAAAATCAGCCGGTGGAATTCAATCACGCCATAACCTATGTGAATAAAATCAAGGTGCGAACACATATCCCTAATCTTTATATATGCCAAATATACTAATCTTTATTTCGCTTTAATCTCGCGCAGAATCGTTTCCAAAGCCAGCCGGCCAAGTATAAGAAATTCCTGGAGATCTTGCACGCCTATCAAAAGGAGCAGAAGGTGATGAAGGAGGGCAGCGGCGCCAACAGCGGCCTCAATCCCGGCAAAATGCTAACTGAACAGGAGGTCTACACGCAGGTGGCCAAACTCTTTGGCCAGGACGAGGATCTGTTGCGTGAATTCGGTCAATTTTTGCCCGATGCCACCAATCATCAGTCATCCGCTGCTGCCGCACAATACATGTCCAAATCATCGTCGGCCCTCCACAACGATCATCACAATAAGCAACAGCAGCAGCAGCAACAACAGCAGCAGCAGCAGCGGACAACAACAACAACGGCAACATTGAGCGGTGGGGCGCACATCAGCATGTCAACGGCATCGCCGTCGGCCGCGGTGGCGAACAGTGGTTCCCCGCTGCATCATTTGAGCAGCGGGGCGACGCTGTCGCAGATCGATAGCAGCAGTGCGCATGCGCATGCCGCTGCCATTGGCAATCTGTCGGCGGTGAATACCAGCGTCAGCATCAAGTCCTGTGCCGTCCAACAGAATCACATCATCAGCAGCGGCAGCATCTTTGACAAGGACTTTCACGGACTCAACGCTCAACAACAGCAGCAACAACAATTGCAACAGCAGCAGAGGCATCCGGGTTTGCCGCCGCCACCTCATCTGCTGGCCACGCAGACGGCGGCGGGTGGGCTGCGTGGTGGCGTTGCTGGTGTCCTCGATCAGCGGAACAATCATCATGCCCAGAAGTATGTGGCCCAGCATCATGCGAACATGTCGCAGAAGAAATCGCCCAGCTATGGTGGTGCTGGTGGTGGCATAGCCAATTTGCAGCATCTGCATCATCTCAATGACAATTCGCTGGATCGCAATTCGCCCAACATGGCCAGCTATGTGACAGCGGCACAGCAGCAGCAACAGCTATCTGCACATCCGCATCCACATCACAATGCGCACAATTCGAGCAGCGGTGGTCGACGGCAGGCGATGGATGACCTGACGGCGGGTGCATCAATTACGAGTGCTGCTGCTGCCATTGCTGGTGGTAATCTCAGTGGACCGCCGCCTGCGAAACGACCCAAGCCATATTGCCGGGATGTCAGCTTCTCGGAGGCATCACGCAAATGCTCCCTCTCCGATATGGCGTTCTTCGACAAGGTGCGCAAGGCGCTGCGTAATCCGGAGGTTTACGACAACTTCTTGCGTTGCTTGACGCTCTTCAATCAGGAGATTGTCTCCAAGACGGAACTGCTCGATCTTGTCTCGCCGTTCTTGAAGAAGTTTCCCGATCTGTTGCGCTGGCTCACCGATTTCCTGGGTCCGCCCACAACTGGCCAGGTGGGTGCTGGTGCTGGTGGTGGTCTAATCGATGGCCTGCCACTGGCCGCCACACAGCGTCAGCAGCAGCAACAGGGGGGCAGCAACAGCGAGCGGGCGAGCAGTCATCAGAGCACCGATTATGTCCAGGACGTGGATCTGTCGCTGTGCAAACGGCTTGGCGCCTCCTATTGCGCCCTGCCCCAATCCTCTGTGCCGAAGAAGTGTAGCGGACGGACAGCTCTGTGCCGCGAGGTGCTCAACGATAAATGGGTCTCGTTCCCCACATGGGCCAGTGAGGATTCCACCTTTGTCACTTCGCGCAAGACCCAGTTTGAGGAGACTATCTACAGGTGAGTTTTACGGCTTCAGTTTTAATAGCATTACTCCCCACCATCTTCATCCTCATTTGTATCTCTCCTGTCGTCCCGTTCCTGTTTAATTTTTGTTTACCTTAAGTCTCGGTTCTTGTCCGTCTGTAATCTATCTAAGTTTGGAATATAACCTGACGTAGTTAAAGTTAAAGCCAGGTTGGAAATTTGAAGACTGATCTTTATCATCTTTATACCATATATCGAAAAATACGAAAGCAACTTTTATTTAGCAATTATAATTTATATATAAATTTATACTTGGTAACTTTTTCTTATTTGGTTTTGCTAGTCGAGCACTCTCGACTAGTGCGCTCACTCCACCTGCTTCTGTTGCCATCTCCACCGCCATTTCTATTTCCATTCTGATTCTGTTTCTGTTACTGTGTGTTACTGTTTCTGTTTCTTTGGCTTTCGTTTATATTTTTATGAATTAACCAAATCAACCAAACGCTCTCTAAACGAAAGGAATATTCACAGAACGGAGGACGAGCGTTTCGAATTGGATCTGGTCATTGAAGTTAACAGCGCAACGATTCGTGTGCTGGAGAATGTACAGAAGAAGATGTCGCGGATGTCGCCCGAGGATTTGGCCAAATATCATTTGGATGATCATTTGGGTGGCACATCTCAGACAATTCACCAACGTGCCATTCATCGCATCTATGGCGACAAGTCCGGTGAGATTATCCAAGGCATGAAGAAGAATCCCTCCGTTGCGGTGCCCATTGTCCTCAAACGGCTCAAGGTCAAGGAGGAGGAGTGGCGGGATGCCCAAAAGGTTTGCGCACAAATCACAAATGAAATTCAAATATGATATTAAATTTGATTCTTATGTTGCAGAACTTCAATAAGCAGTGGCGCGAACAGAATGAGAAATATTATCTGAAATCGCTGGATCATCAGGCAATCAATTTCAAGCCGAACGATATGAAAGCGCTGCGCTCCAAGAGTCTCTTCAACGAGATCGAAACGCTCTACGATGAGCGCCATGATCAGGACGATGATCCCATGGAGCCGGCCGGGCCGCATCTGGTGTTGCCCTACAAGGATAAGACCATACTGGACGATGCGGCCAATCTGCTGATCCATCACGTCAAACGGCAGACGGGCATCCAGAAGCAGGAGAAGCAGAAGATCAAACAGATCATCCGACAATTTGTGCCTGATCTATTCTTTGCGCCCCGACACCCGCTCAGCGATGATGAACGCGATGACGGTAAGCAGCAGCAGCAGCAGCAGCAGCAGGGTTGATTAGGAATACTTCCATTAGTAGACTAACAAACTAGCACACATCCACTAACACAAAGCAACCGATTAATTCAAGTTTGTTGCCACACAACTTTTGAGAGTCATTAGTCTTTTGACCCATGCAAAAGTCGTGCACTAATACACAACATTTAGTCACGTATCTTACAGACTCGTTTTCGAAATTGATTTTAACAAATATTCAATAGATTCTCGATAATCAGCTGTTCAAACAGCGAACAAGTATTCTCAATATGTTACACACAGTGACTAAATGCTTAAATATTTACGTATTTGCTCCACAACTTTGGCTGCCAATTAGCCTTGATTATTATCACTGTTCAAATAATATCACTCACACGCAGCACATTCATTTTTCATATTGTTTGAGTTGTGTATTAAATTCAAATAAAATTTATACATTTTTATTTTGATACTAACACGTTTTATGTAGATCATTTGCCAAGTTCAAGTTACTAACCCAACACCACCCAAAACCACCCATCAATGCATATTCTTGATGTATGTATAAATATTGAAAATCAAAACAATACAAACCAAATCAATTTTGTTTATTTTATAGTATTTTTAACTTAGTCAATGTTTTTCGTTTTCTCTTTCTTTTTTCGCACATATATTTATATATATTTTTTAAACCAAATATTCGGTGCGTATATTTGCAATGCGTTTGCCGTTCGTTTGCAATTGGCAACAATAAATTTGTAATTTAACTGCTGTAACTGTAAATTGAATTGCATAATTATGACTAACCAACCCAAACGACAAAATGGGCGATCGCACAAAACAACCAACCAACCACCACCACAAAAACAACAACAACAACACAAAAACACCATCGAAAACAACAACTCTTGTTTGTTGCCTGTGCACGCTTTTCTCTATAGCATTTCCATTTTTGGTAGATGACACTAAAATGGACGTCGACTCGCCGCTGAGTCGCGCTCCCAAAATCAGCAGCAGCAGCGGCGGCGGCACTCCCAACGAGGTCGCCTCGCCGGCTCGAAGCAATGCGAGCAGCAGCAGCGGTGGCGCCACAGCCGCCACTGCATCACCGGCAGCAACTGTGGGTGCCATTAAAAAGGAGTCGGAAGAGTCGTCCAAAGCGGCGTTGTCCGCAACAACGACAGCAGTTACAACAACAGCTGCAGCATCATCCACAACAACAACAGCAGCAGCAGCAACAACAACAACAGCAGCAGCAACAACAACAACAACAACTTCAACAGCAGCAGCAAAATCAGCTGACGATGCAACGCCGTCCACCTCAACAGCTGCAGCAGCAGCGTCAGCAGTTGATATCAAGGAAAAACCAGAGCCGGAAGCTGCGCACAAAGCTGGCGAGGAGCAGCCTTCCAGCACAGCCAACAGCAGCAACAACAACAACAATAGCAGCAACAATACTGTGAATGCAACCAGCAGTAGTCCCAAGCGAAGCGACGATGTTGCAACACCAACAACAACAACTGCTCCAGGCAGCGATGTGACTGTGAAGCAGGAACTGGAACACTTTGTGCATCCACCGTTACTGCCACCGCATGCACAGGGACAACGTGAGGTAAGTTGTTGTGAGGATCCTTTACTTACCTTTACTTACCCACTCTACTCCATTCCCAATTCTAGGATGAATCCTATTCACTGTTCTATGCGAACAACAATTGGTATCTGTTCCTGCGACTGCACGCCATCCTCTGCGACCGACTGCACGTGATGTACGAGCGGGCGCGTCTGCTGGCCATTGAGGAGGAGCGTTGCCGGGTAAATCGACGCGAGAGTACGGCGACAGCGTTGCGCTTAAAGCCCAAACCGGATGTGCAGGTGGAGGACTATTATCCCACTTTTCTCGATATGCTGAAGAATGTGCTCGACGGCAACATGGACTCGAACACCTTTGAGGACACGATGCGAGAAATGTTTGGCATCTATGCCTACATCTCCTTCACGCTGGACAAGGTGCGTCTAATCAGGCCTATGCCCTGATTAACTCCGAATACTAATCAAATATCTGCTCAATTTCCTTCTGTAGGTTGTTTCGAATGCCGTGCGACAGCTGCAGTATTGTGTTACGGAGCGAGCTGCTCTCGACTGTGTGGAGCTATTTGCCAGCGAACAGCGACGCCACAGCACTGGCGGCTATTGTCGCGACGCCCACAGGAGCTACGAGCGGGAGATGGGCTACCAGCGCAAGGCGGAGAACATACTCAACGAGGAGAACTGCTTCAAAGTGTACATTGTATGTTATATTGATGGATTGATAACACACCCATCCCCCCTCAGCTATTGTCTCTAATCTTTTTAATCTTTCACAACTATTCCAGTACAAGATCGACTGCCGTTTGACTATCGAATTGCTTGACTCGGAGCCCGAGGAGGTTGAAAAGCCAAATGTGGCAAAAGCGCAAAAGTTCAGCAAATATGTGGATCGTCTGACGAATCCAGCAATGGGTGCCGGCGCCAGCAGTAACAGCAGCAGCAACAACAATAACAACAGCAACAACAACAATAACAGCAATAGCAGCACTGGCGGTAACAATGCAACAGCATCTTCCAACACTGACAATCTGATGGAAACGTCCGACATCAAAGCGGAGGAGGAAGAGGAGAATGCCGAGGTGAGTGA
Organism: Drosophila silvestris; assembly: GCA_035043445.1. Lineage (NCBI taxonomy): Eukaryota > Metazoa > Arthropoda > Insecta > Diptera > Drosophilidae > Drosophila > Drosophila silvestris. The sequence continues at coordinate 1,342,357 of JAWNMZ010000027.1, forward strand.
ACCCCAAAGCAAAAGCAGAAAAATAAAAATAGCAGCGAAAGAACAAAGTAACAGCTGCAAATAGCAGCAGCAGCTTTGTGTGTGCTTGACGAGTGGTTAACCATGTTGTTTGTGTAATTCTCTGTTGTGATCAGTTGATTGTTTTGTTGTTGTTAAGTTTAGTTAACGGATTCACTTAAGTTACTCAATGACTCGCTCGATGTACGCCTAAATTGTAAGCAACATGTTTGTTTTTGTACAGCTGGAAAACTAATACGATACTACATTTCAATAACCCTAATTTCGATAGTTTTTTCTATCCATGACATGTTAATTAATACTAAATTTATTCCTATATATATAATACATCACTAACAAGCCCAGCGCGCCAAGAGATCCCTTCCAATTGAAAGTATAATGCCAAGCATGGAATCATTTGTCAATCAGTATCTTAGCTTAAATACCTTCCGAGTAATAAGTCTGAACCGAATTTGAGATAATAGATTTTTCCTTTTGGAACATATAGTACAATTACTATACAATTTGTCCTTTTGAAATGTTTTAATGTTGTACAATTTTGATTTGAATCAGGACTGTGGTCTCTCAGTTATATCTCAGAACAGTTATTCTCCTTGAGATCCGCTAAAGCTAATTACGTACACCAGACCGTCATAAACACACACATGTATTTTTTTTCTACATATGTATGTGTGTGTGTGCAAATACATACATGTGTATCATATTAATTGCTCTCTTGTTTCGTCTTTGTAAATATTTGGGTTCTTTTCCACTTTCTTCTCTACATTCACTCTTCTCGATATCGATATTTTCGTTGTTTTGTTTTTATTTATTTATTTAAAATATAATTCGTTCGTTTCTGCGTGCGGGACTGTTGTGCTTTTCGTACATCTACTTTTCTACAACTTTCCTTTTTATCGTTCTATTTCCTTTCCGTTTCGTCTCTCATTTCAACATGCCGCCTACCAATCGCCACATAATATCCGTATGCGAACCAAACAACAAAAATAAAACCGAAAAAAAGAAAAATGTTCACTAATTAATGCTTTTTTCTGCATTTTTTCTCTCATTTTTTCCACTTTAATTTTTTTGTACCAGGTCAATTCCAAGGCTTGAAATAACAAAATAGTTTTGATAATTTCATTGAATAAGAAGAAGAAAAAATCGTATTGCAAAATGAAATAGTAATTAATAAATTTGTTTTTTGAGATTAACCAACCAAAAACCGCAACAACAACAATAACAACAAAAACCAAAACCAAAGAAAACAGTTTTCATCCCAGTCACCATAAAATCCACCAACACCTGCACTACACACACAAATACATTCTCACCCCACAGCATACACATACATAATTCACCACTACACCACTACCACCATCCAAACATTTACATGCATACACAGAACATATTTGAATGTAAAAAGTCGAGTTGCCATAATACATAAAATTAAAAACATATGTAAATTTAGTACATACCCAAAAAAGAACACATGCATACATTAATATGTTAACTAGTAGTTTCCAAAATAATATTCATAGGCACGCATTTATTGCAATTACTAATTTCTAATTTCGTTTTACTTTGCGTTCGTTCGTCCTCAAAGCAAGAATTACAAGTACAATAAGACAATGCAGTAGAGCGCAGAGCGCAGATAGGCGAATGCTGTAAATAGGGAGAGAGCAACTCAAGTTTGCAGAGAGAGAATGAGAGCTATGAGTGGGTGCAGTGTTGTTTATAATGTGATTGTTGTGTTTGCATGCAGGCGAGTGTGTGGCAACTGCATACGTCGATCGATTGTCGAATCGATTATTGATCGAAAACTGTGTTGGTTAAATGCCAAATACTAGAGCAATCAAAACGTATAAATTAAACAAAAACAAATGTAAATAATGTTTGTAAGTATGTATGTATGTATGTATTACACGTAACTAGAGTTTAAGTGTTCAGCGTAGACAATTTTTGTAAATGGGGACGACAGTGAGAGTGAGAGAGTTAACTTTTAAAGGTGCGTCACCTGCTCTTATAGCAGGGGACAAAAACCAAACCAAACCAAACCGTAGACGTGTGTTATATATAATTATATATTTAACATTTTTTATAACTTCTCTACACACATACATGCATATAAGATCATCAATTGTAAAACCAATTGAAATATAAAACAGCATTTTTGATGATATGATGAAAAAGACGAACTGCTGTCTCTTGTTTGGTAGGGTATTTGGCATTTGGGTTTTCTGTTGCTTCCTTTTGGGCTTAGTGCAGCTGGTGGTGTGTGGCACACACACACACCCACACACACATATACGTACATACATTATGTGTATAGTGTACATAGTTGTATACGCTTTTAAGTTTTACGCAAGGTAAGTTATGCCTTACAAATCTCACGTATGCATAAATTCATTTTTAATTCAATTTACATAGTCATAATCGATAAACGATAAACGATATTTTTGTATGCTCTCTCCGAGGCATTTTCGCTTTAAATGTATATATTTGTTTATTTTTTTGGTTTTGTTTCTATTAATGAATTGTATGTACATTTGTAATTGTTGTTTGTTTTACGTTTTTCAACTTTATAAGTTCAATATGTTGTGTGTGTGCGTATGTGCTATATATGTATTTGTATATGTATGTGCATACCCCATATACATGCATACATACATACATGTGTCCAGTCTTGGCCTGGTACTGTCTGTCTCTCTTATCAATTTGTGTCGTCTCTTCTTTGGTTCATTCTTCTCTTCTGCCTTAACTCTTGTATTCTCTCTTCTCGTATTAGTGATAATTGTTAGTTATCGATAACTCGTAATCACACACACACACACACATACAGACCACATACACACGCACACACTTACACTCACACACATATATACCTTAGGTTTAAGTGTACAATTTAATTACCTCATTTATGTTTTGTGAAGCATGTTTGAATTGCATTTACAATTAATGTTTATGTTCAATCTTGTGTCATATTCTTGTAAAAATATACTTAATGCATTCTCTGTCATTATTCTCGATTTTGCAGCTGTTTTGCGGCGCACGCAAAAGGCGTTTTCTGCTGCGCAACAAGCGTCGCTCGCAGCTGCACGAGGAGCAAGTGCGTCAGCTCTTTGAACAGAAGCGCATCTGCAGCGGCGATACAAATGCAACTCACACTCCCACTGCTGGTGCCGCTGCCGCTACCGCTGCCGGGGCGACCGGGATGACAGGCGAGGCTGCAGCAAATGCCAGCAACAATAGCACCAATAATAACAACAATAACAATAACAACAATAATAATAATAATAATAACAACAACAACAGTTGGAATAAACGCGCACCGGAACGCTTGGGCGCCCCACAATTGGGGTTGGCGGAGCAGTATGCGATCAATGATCGCGACGAGATCAGCACCAATGCCAGCAATGGACGCTGCTTTGTGACCAGCAAGAATCTCAATCTACTCAAATACGATGCAGTGCGTCGTGCCAAGAAGGTGAGTCTCCCTCTCCCCCCTCCAAATCTGACCAATTGCTAATCCTCTCATCGTTCATTTCCACAGAGTCACTGCCGCGTCACACAGGCCAAGTATAAGCGTTTCCATGGCTATGTGAATCGCTGGCTGCAACAGCATGTGAGCGAACAGCAGCAGCAGCATTGCAACGACTGGCTGATGGGCAAGACGCCGGAGCAAATCAATGCCAGCGGCTGGGGCGCCACCAGCAAGACCAAATCACTGCAGCAAAAGGATACGTCAAAGACGCCGTATCGCATCTATATGCGCTACAAGGTGCTACAACCATCCAGTAGCAGCGGCAGCAACGCAAATGTAGCTATCGCAACTACAACAGCAACAGCAGCAACAATTGCAGGCAACATACCAGCAACAGTTGCCGCCGCTGTGGCAGCAGCAGCAGCAGCAACCACTGTTACATCCAGCACACACTCGAATCTCAATAATGCCACCAGCAGCAGCAACATTTTAAATGCCGACACAACGACAACATCAGCAACAGCAACAACAACAAATGCACCCCAACAGCATTGCAATAGTGCGGCAGCAGCAGCAGCAGCGGCCTCAGCTGGCAATAATGCGGAGGCAGCGTTACAGCAAGTGCGACCCATGGAAAGCTAACCGGCAATCGTTGCAACCGTTGCCGCCACCTGGGCACAAAATGCGGCATGCATGTGAAGCTTCCACTGTGCTTCAAGTGTTTATATAAATATTATAAATTGTGATAGCAGTTCTTGGACACAGTTTAAGCAGAATATAGCCTGCTATTGAGATAATGTGTGTGCGTGTGTTTGTGTGTGTCGAGCCAGATCTAAATCCAAACCGCAACCGGTGGTTAAAACTGGTGGCAAAAATCCAAGCTCTACTTTTTCATGCTGTACAAAAAGTCATTTAAATTCTAGACGTAGCATTGCTCCTAATAATCATATTTATAGGCTTACTACTACGTCAACTTTTGAGTATCGCGTTTAGTGTTAGTTTATTTAATTATACAGCAGCGTTTCTAGCTATAAGTGATTCATATACACACACACACACACACACACACACACATACACATACACAAACAAACAAACAAAATGATCGTCGTTGAGAAATAGAAATCCATGCCCGTATAAACCCCACAAGAGTTGTTGCGATCCTTAGCATGCTAGATAAAACACACAACACACATTTTAATTAACTGGAAACGACGAGTTTGTGCTAATTAAGTTAATACCAACGTCTGTTTAGCTTTTAAGATTTTATGAACCACACACAACTTTTAATTTTAAAAAAAAGTAACGTATTTTTATACAAAACAAACCTTGTACAATTCCTTGTGAATACTATTGATTACACGCCTAACCTTAAGCTTAATTTAAGTTGTAAAGATCAGATGAGCCTAATTAAAAAACAAAAAACACGTATCAAAAGTGAAATCATATTGAGACCTTTTTCGGAATTTGTGGATGAAGATATCGAAGGGCAAACGGGATAATGCAAAGGAAAGTGAATAATTTATTAATTAGAGAATCTAATTGGGAAGCAAATATAAAAAAGGATTTTATATTTAAAGGACAATTGCACGATTTTAGTCTGGACATCAAATCGAAGCGAAGAGCAGAATATAGAGTGCACTAATTGTGGCTTGAACTATTAGAGAGATCATTCGTGGGGTTCAATAAAGCATTAAGGAATTTCTACACAACTTAATAATAAAAAGACAAGCTAGTTTCATAAAAAATAGTATATCTTTATTACATCATTTTTCACATACTTATAATTAAATATATATATACTTTAAAAAAGGCTTTTATATAGACAACGTGTCAGCTATTCGAAAACTATATAGCAATCTTAATTATGGTGAGCCAATAGCCAAATATCACTTATATATGAAATCACGTCGCGTTATAATGCCTGCAATCCGGTTTTCATTGCTGATAACTAGCATGTGCCGCAGACCAAGGGCACGAAATATATTGAAGATCTTTGGCACCGAATCGTGCTGCCAATTAGAAATAAATTGTTATTGAACATAATAATATATAATTATATATCCTTACAGTATTTACGCGAACGGGTGATGGATTCATAAACATGGACAGGTCGACCGTATAATTTTCATTTCTGTCCAACGGACGCACGCTCTATAAAAAAAGAAGAAACATTTACAGGCGGGAAAATTAAACTGGATGGTTGTGCCGCGTACCTTAATAGACGGATAGCGCGGATAAACATCCCGAAAAGTTTGTATCGATGTTTCGGGTAGCCAGAAACGTTTGTTCTCCACGTAAAGCGATTTGAGTAATATGACAATAAGCTGGGAACGCAATATGATGCCACAGACGCGACCCTCACAGCGACGATTCTGTAAACAGTCGTAGTTGATGAGACTCAAAACCAACAAGAATTAGTTGCAGCTACTCACGTCTTTCACATCGTCGACCACAGGAAATCCATTGTGATCGCATCTCTGGAGCACTTCATAGATGTAATGGGCGCTGTCGCGCAGCTTGATGCAGACCACTGGCCTGCTCAGTATTTCCAAAGCAGTGAGGCCCTTATATTGTGGTACTGGCTCCCAGGGCAGAATGGGCGCATGACTCTCCTCGATGACCATGTCGTAGATGCCCTCGTTGAAGTAGTCGCCCACCCATTTGGCACTAATCAGTGCTATAATCAGGGGAAAGAAGAATGACGTCTCGGCGCCTGTCGTCTCCATTAAAATGACCGACAAGCTGATCGTCATGCGCAACACGCCGCCCAAATGGGCAGCGGCACCAATCAGCGCGTATTTGCCCGGATTCAAAAAGTGCTGCAGAAGAAGGCAAATATCATTTTAGTAGGAATATGGTTTGTGATGGGGAAACCTACTGCGTCGGGGAACCAATATAAGAACAGCATAGCCACCAACCTTCCCCATGCAGCGCCCACCAGCGCTGTGGGTATAAATACGCCCAAGGAGACATTGAGGCCGAAAGTGGCGCAGGCTAGAAAATAGTAGACGAGCGTGAAGTAACCCACGGTTTTGATATTGTGTGCACCTGTTGAAAAACAATATAGTAATAAGTTAACTTTAGGGATACGTACTGGTATGCCAGGCTTAGGCTTACTTACCTTCTTCATCGTGGAAAAGCGCCCTCACAGTTGCCTCAGGTGTTTGGAACCAGAAAGCCGCCACTGCATTATATTCATTGTCTTTGCAAAAGAGCTGCACAGGATATGTGATTCGTTCCTTGTCCAGCAGACGGCAATCATCGATGAAGTAGATCATTATGGTGGCCAATGTGACGCCTATGATGGAAATAACCACAGCCTCAGCCACCTTGCCCAGTTTCCACGGCACAAAGCGTCGGCGTATTTTGTTGATCAGCGTATTCAAAGCGTTCCAGGTGGCGCCCAGAAGTCCGCCAGCCACTCCGAATAGCATGAAAATGGGCAGCTCAAAGTAAGCAAAGGTGAGCGGTTCCTTAAACTTGCCCAGATTGAAGAGACCTGTGAAGGTGAAGTTCTCCAGTCCCTTATAGGCGGAGAGCACAATGTTAAGCGTAAACGAACTGATAATGGAAGCGATTAGGGTGCGCCAAATGAGGTTCTGATTCCAGAAACTGGCTGCCTCTTCCAGCGAGAACAACATTCCGCCAATGGGTGCACCAAAAGCGGCTGCAACGCCCGCCGCACCGCCACCCAAAACGAAGTCACGCTTCTCGTGATCATCGCGAAAGGCTTTAAAGATGCGAAAGTCCTTGACAAACGTGGTGCTCTTGCCCTGCGAAATGCCAGCGGCAACAACGGCGCCAGCATGAATCATTGGTCCCTCCTTGCCACCGGCCAAACCGCCCACAACGGTTGTGATCACTCCAATGGTCTTCACTGCCATCGTCTTGATGCGCACAATGCGGGGCACCTTGACTCCATTCAGATAGCACTTCACCTGCGGTATGCCGCTGCCGGCGGTAATTGGTTCGATGTAGGTAACCATGGTAGCGCCAACGGCCACAGGGACAACGCTCAACAGTAACCACCAGAGGTAGGGCAACGCCAAATCACCATCGCCACCATTTACAGGCACATTCTGATCCACAGCTGTGGGACACACGAATATGGAGAGATTAATTATTATATAGCCGAATGGATTGCAATTTTATACTTTAGGAGTGGCTTGGAAGGGATTATAATTTCTGGTTTATAATAATTCTGATAAATTATAAATTAAAATTTCATGAATGAGTTTTTCAAATCTCTGGGAAATAATGATTCTGATTATGAATTAAAGTTTCATGAATGAGATGTTCATTTTTCTTGGAAATAATGATTTTGTTTACAATAAATTGAATTGCATAGCTGGAATTTATGAACTCTTAAATTCAAAAATAGTTTGCCGAAATCACAAATTTCTGTAAGCGATATCTGTATCTATAGTTTTGTAATACATACACGCTTTAAGAAACTTGTACTTCTGTTCCGATAGTAGATCAATGACTATATTTACAAAGCAGGCATTAAGCGCTGTTATAATGCCAATTAGTATAAAAATTATCCAGCGTATGACATGGATGCGGAGGGAGAAGCGATCCCTGAGACGCTTGCGCTGCTCCGCGTGGAATAGCTTGTTTTCACACACATCATAGTCCAGGCTCTTTAAAGAAGTGTATATATGTGTGCATAGATTAAATTTTAATCCGCTATATACATATGTGTACAAGGGCGTACTAAGCTTGTCGTGAAGATAGACCCTTGCATATGTGTATTTTCTTGATAAACGTACCTCATATTGAATTTGTGGTCGCTGTGAAGTTCCCGCAGCTGCTGTTCGCGAGCGTAAATGGAATATGGGATCAGAATCCAAATCGTTACTGTGGGCGCCCGTATTGTTGTTGCTGCTGCTACTCTGCGATTTAGTTGGAGCCTCCTTAAAATAAAGTTCACTTAGCATTTTGCGATAAGTTGTAGCTATTCACATGATGAATCATCCCAATTTTTTTTCGATGGGTACAGCAAAAACTTGGCATCCACAATAACTTACATGGATGGACGCGGTCAGCTCACTATCAATGCTTAAGAGGGGAGGCACAACTGCATTATCATTTTCGGTAGTTCCCGTATTAAAATCATTACTTCTGCTGGTCGACGCGTTTTCATTGTCAACCAACCAAGTGTTATTTATTGGTTTAACTTCATCGTCATCGCTTGAAATGTCTTCTTCGATAGCAATTAGTTGGTGTTTGTCGGACATATTATCAACTACAAAATCATTTAACTAAACTACACAACTAGAAACATACACAATAATTGAACAAACTTCAACTAGTTATCCGTAGTCGAAAAATACCGATATATTTGAAAATGAGCAGACTCTTATCGATAACATTTTACATGTACTCGATGCCAGACAACGCTTTGAATAGAAATATACCAGAAAAGCGATTCTAACGTTTATTAAATGAAATAGCAATAAAGTTTCTCTATCGACTGGCATCAAAGTTGAAATTAGGATGCAGAAACTTAAACTTGGCCATGTCCAACAGCAAGCGATTGCGCTCGACTTGATTGCGGGCCAGCATCTCATCCCTAATGTCCGCCAGCGTGTTGTCGATGCGCAACAAAACCTCACGCGATGGCCCATTAACAAAGGCGGTCAATTCCTGTGCGCGCGCAATGCCAATTTGAACATTCTGCACGGCGTGGGTGAGAACGTTGGGTGCCACCATCTCATCACTTTGCAGCGACGAGTTGCGGCTGAGATCAATGGCCTCCGGCTGATCGACGCTCATGTGCTGTGGCTGCTGCTGCTGCTCCGGCTTGATCGGACTGAAGGGGAGCATGCGCGGTATGCTGACCATGGCTGTCAATTCAATTGCCTCGCCAGTTGCAGGGGGCACCTCCTCCAATGTGCCCACTGTGCCTGCGTTCACATTCGACTGCTTGAAATTAAGATTCGATTAATTGTGATTTTAGATACAAAATTCGTAACTAGATTGCTTATGTCAAAAATATTAATAATATTGCATTATTACAGCTTACTTACATGTTGTGCATGCTGTAGTTGCTGTATACTGTTATTATTATTATAAGCAATGGTAATGTTCTTGTTGTTACTGTTAATGTTATTATTTTGCTTTGTGCTAGAGATGGATAATTTATCTGTGCCTTGGATATTGTTATCTTGCGAAGAATCGCAGGAAGAAGTGGACTAAAAAGAAAATATTAATTTTTAAACACAAATAATATGCTATTTCATTCAATGCCGTTTTACTAAAGCAGATACAAAAATGTATGTATGTAAATACATATACGCGTTATTTATATGTGCGCAACTATAACGGTAAATACAATTTATGTTTACTCTAAACTTCATATACACATCATAGTTAGACAAGGACAACAAATATTTTATTTCTTACTCTTCGTATTGCCGCTTCCTCCTGTTCGTAGTGCTCTTGTTTGTGTCGCTGAAAAACCGTTTTGATTTTCAGCTCATGCGTCTCGGTGCTTGTGCTTGTTGTTGTTGGTACTTCTTCTATGGCTGAAGCTGCGACTGCGTCTATCGAACCTGTAACAGCGTCCGGCGTTGTAGATTTCTTGCGATTTTTGGCGACACGACGGTTTTTTGTATTGCGATGTCGTCGTTCCAGCAGCGCCGCCACCTTCATTTGGTGCAATTTGCCCAGCAAAAATGCATGCCGACGCTTTGAAGGATTTGCAAGTTAATTTTTTATTTTGTTTATTTGTGTGTCTAACGTGGCTAACGAAGATAACGAGGCCTACCTTGATGTGCATATGAAAATTGCCGGTGGAGCGCACACTGCCCCGATAAATGCGATCCGGCGGACAGTAGCAACACTTTACGGTCACATTGTCGCCAATCTGACTTTCAATCCGATAAAGCTCTCCATTCAGTATATATGGAACGTGCTGCTGATTGTCTGGCTCAGATTTGATTTCAGCTTGCTCGAACTCTGGGTCTTCGTCTAGTTCAGGTTGCTTGGCTTTTGGCATTGCACACGCAAATAGGAGAAGAACTTAAGAGATCCGTTCCCAGTTAACTGCCGAATTCAATTGAACTTTTCTATCCCAATTCTGTTGCCTGTGTATGTGTGCAAGAGAGGAAACGAGAAATGTCCGAAATAGATACACACATGCATGTGTGAGTACAAATTGCTGTTTAAAAGGAGTTCGAAAAAGTGTTCAAAGCATAACAAAGTGCATAATGCAATGGACATTTCTTATGACAGGGACGGGAAGTAAAGAATGTCATCACATTTTCTACTAATTGACTTGTCAAATATATTTAGTAAAAATCGCCTATATTTAATTTATAATGAATTAAATTAAATGTATTATTGTTAAGTGTATTAGACGAAAATAATTTGTTATATTCCAATTCTACTTCAAATACTCAAGCTTCTGGCGCCGAAGTACTCATAAGCTACTCGAAGTAATATCGATGCCTAGCCCATTAGTGCAGCCCTGGGTGCCTCACGTTTTTTAGTATTGAGCACAAACAACCTAGAATGACGGAAACAATGAAGCCAAATATATTAATTACCGGTGAGAATTCCATTAATTAATAATGCTTAAGCTAGCTACAACAATATACAAAATACACAGGCACTCCCGGCGTTGGCAAATCGTATTTGTGCGACCGTCTGGCGGAACAATTAAAATTCACCTGGCTGGACTGCTCGAAAATTGCAAAGGAACGCAATTTCATTGAGGAATACGATAAGGAATATGATTGCCCCATACTCGATGAGGATAAGGTATGCATATATATCAAAATAAATAAATGTATATAAGAGTAAATAACGAACTTGCATTTAATTTCAGCTCATGGATCATCTAGAGCCGCTGATGGCCAACGGCGGCAACATTGTCGAATACCATGGCTGTGATTTCTTTCCGGAGCGCTGGTTCCAGGCCGTCTTCGTTGTCAGCTGCGCCAACGACACACTCTACGACAGACTTAAGGAGCGCAACTATAATGAGAAAAAGCTATCGTCCAATATAGAATGCGAAATCTTTGGCACCATATTGGAGGAAGCGCGGGATTCATATAAAAGTGATATCATCTATGAGCTTAGTGGTGATACCAAAGCGGATGCCGAAAAAAGCTTAAATACAGTAAAGAATTGGTATAGCATGTGGAAGCGCAAGTGAAAATTGACTTAATAAATAAATATATATATTTATATTTTTTATTTACATTTTCTCGGGAGTGAAATATGGTCACTCCACTTCGCTTCTTTAGCGGGTAACTGTGTGGGATAGCATGTGCACAAGCCAGTAATACACATTTGGTTGGTGTATTGGGTAAATTGCATACGACAAAATTTGCAGCATACTTTGAGGATCATCACAAACTATTAAAAATGATATATAACTGCCATGTCCTTGCAGATTTTCGAACGCATAGAATTGCATTCAAGAATTGTAAGGTCATCTATTCGAATTCATCGAAAATTTTAGTCAGAATGCGGGTGGAAGTGGCTTGAAAACGTAAAATCCTCTATTTTCGGATATTACCAGAATGATTTATTTACGAATGAGATACAAAATAAATAAAATCATAAAGGAATTGAAGTAGGTGTCTTTAATCGTTCAGACCTCTGCAGATAAATCTTCTCAGTGGCTTTATGTATTTTTAATAGATATGTTTATGACTAAAATGAACAATTACTTATAGTATATTATATAGAATATATGCACTAGATGCGTGTCATTTTGAATCGTAGTGGACCATCCGGCGCGTACATGAAGGTGACGGCATAGTCCAACGGCGGATGATTGTACTCCAGTCTATAGTTACGCAACAGTTTCGCGAGCAGTACTTGCATTTCCAGATCGGCGAAACGGCGTCCCAGGCACATCCGGGCACCATAGCCGTAGGGCAGCGAGGCGAACGGATGCAGCTTGCCGGGAGTGCCTCCCTGGTGCGTCTTCAACCAGCGTTCGGGACGGAATGTGGCTGCATCTGTGACATATTCCTCCATGTTGCCGGTGACAATAGTGGGAAAGACGGCCTGCCATCATTATATGAACTTATTATAATATTTGCAATAATTGTATTGTTTGCTGACCTGGACGCCCTTGGGAACCTGATAGCCACATATGACGCTATCCTCTTGGAGGGTGCGTCCATTTCCGATGACCGTGCTGTACATACGAAAGACCTCCTTGATGAACGCCTTCAGATGGTGCATTTGGTCGAGCAGCGGGATGGTCAGTGGTGTATTGGCATCGGGCAGCAGTCGCTTCAGCTCCTCGTGTACCTTCTGCTGCTCGCCAGGCCGCGTGGCCAGCTGATACAGAATGGAGCAGACGGCCATGGAAATCTGTGGACAAGACAAATCAGCTCAAATCAGTCCTGTGCGTCGTCGCTGTTGTATCAGCAGCACTCACCGTATCGATGCCCACGAGTATCAAGTCCAGTGCCATTATGGTGGCAATCTTCTCATCCTTCTCCGACATAATCACCTTCTCGAGCAGCGACGGCTCGCCACCAGCACGCTCACTGCCATCCTGGGTCTTCAGGCGCTCCGTTGCGCTTTGTATGTACTTCATGCAGACGCTGCATGAAGTTCAATGCAACAATTAAATGAAATAGTTGCTTTGCTGTTGCTTTGCAGTTGCTTTTGTTTCATTGGCTTACCCAACGAAGAAGTTCATGTTCTTCACATAGCGTGTCCACAGCGGGGTGGGGAAATAGCGCCAGTATGGCGCCTTCAGTTCCAACGTCGCCACATTGCGTAGCGCATACTTTGCCGCATCGATGATCTGCTGCGGCTCCGAGTCCGGCGTGAGATTGTTCTCCAAGCAACCAAGACGTGTGTCCAGCGCCACATGACCAATGCCTGCCGTGGGCAAAAATTAGATGAGCTTGATTTAATGTACATATTAAATAAATTGGAAATCGGACCGGTTCACATGTTAATTCTAGTAAATTGGACTGATTTGATAAAGACTAACAAAATTATTACAATAAATAATGACTGAAATGACTCTGCACAAATTGTGTTTACAGCCATTTTAGATTTAAAATTACGACTCTCTAATTCGATTCATAATTCAGTCTGTTAATTGACCAACAAAATGAATAGTTTTTTCAAAAACATGAATTTTCGAGACACCTTCTCAGTTTGAAGCGATCACTCACATTCCAGCGACCATTTGTGTATTTCATTATCGAAATCAGCGGGCAGCTCCTCGTTGGCATCCAGCAGCTGTTCGCATCGCATCAGGAAATCATCGGTGATCAGCTCCAGCGGTTGCAGATACCGTCGTATGGTGGACAACTGCAGCACGGGCTTCTGCACACGCGAACGGAACTGGCGCCAGGGTTCGCCATGGCTAAAAGTAAATACATAATTAATGGGGGGGGGCTAATGGAATATGCATTAGGCATTGACTACGTACACTCCAACAACGCCGCCAAGTTCACCAAAGAAATCCTTGCGCACCACGCTCTTGTACTTGACCAGACTGGGCATCGATGGCCGGAAGGGGGTGGACCCCTCGCTGCGATAGCACTGCAAGAGAATAATGATTTCTGTTGTACTTAAACTTAAATTGATGGCAATTGCCAGCTGGCAATTGACGCAACTGCGTCCCAAATCGTGGCCAGTCGAGCGTGCTCCCCGTGGAGTTTATCGCTGCGTTCCGGTGCGTGGATTCGCTGTTTACCTTTTCAATTTCGTTGGCATCGTAGATGAAGAGCAGATCGGGACGGCCAATGAGGCCAGAGAAGCGCACAATTCGCCCGTATCTGTCGTGCAGCAGCGATGAGATTTTAGCCACGTCCGAAATGGTGTATTGGCCAATGATTGGCATTAGACTGTCAAGGTGACAACAAAATACAAATAAGTCATTGAAAAACATAAATTGCGAAGCAATTAGGGTTATGAAGGCTAGATTGTGAGACTACAAATTGTGTTTGTGTCTGATTTGCTACGATTCAGACCCAATTTAAATTTGGAGACTATATAAACATACATTCTTTTGCAAATTTCAAAACAAAACAATTTATAACGAATCAGTAATATACAAAATAATAAAATAAGTTGCTTAATCTCCTGCGAATTTTAAGCCTTTTTAGCCATTGCGTACTGAAAACAACTCAATGGATATAGTTTAAGTAAGTCTCAGGAATATTATGAGCTTGAATAGATGACAGCAATTGTGCAAATCAAATTACGAAATGTCTAACTCTTCCCCATAAGAGACAAGTGCACCTTTTTTGCAAAAAACACACACGCACAACCATTCACACACACAAACCGCATTCATACTCGTATAGTGTATAAATACGCTGGTAATAATTGTTTGCATTTCATTTGAAGCCTGCATCCAAAAGCAAATTCATACTATTTGTCGACCTTGAAAATGACGCTAATTGAACGTTAATAAAAAGGTAAAAAGAAGAAGAAGCAGACATGTGAAGTATGAGTCGATTTTGAACGGTCAGCGGGCGGTGGACGAGATGCTAACAGGTGCCCAGTCGTACGCTCGTACCACCAACAGAGTTTATTGGCTAGACTTAAGAGGTAAGTGGGTGCGAATTAAGGGAATTCCAAAAGAATTTGCAGAGCTCTTCTTGTTGTTGTTGTGGTTTTCTAAATATTTGTGAATGGCTTAATGTTAATGAGTGTTGGGCGCAGCATTTGATTGACAAAGAAACACGTTTGGACATGGTCAGTGGAATGATTTGCTTTTACAGGCAGAAAATCAACAAGAAGCGAACAAGATAATCATCACACACACACACACAGACACACACATCTAGCACACACATGCATTCCATTCCATCATTAATTGGGTCAAGCGAAGCACGCGAAATGAAAGAAATAAATGTGCGCTATCTCTTTCACTCAATGCATTCATTGTTCGCATTGCAGGGCTTGAAAAGAGAAAGCAAGCTTATCGCCGAATTCTCTGGTTTTTTATTTTTTCTTTCTTTCCCACTTACCGCCAAGTGTTGCCAAGTATTGGCATCGGTTTTGGTCCGGGTATCTCATTGTAGGCCAATGCATTTTGCCACTCGGCCGTAGCATGAATGCGTGCTGCAGTTGTTGGCAGTTGCTCCTGCTCCACATCGAGATGTGGACAAACTGTTGCTGCTGCTGCTGCTGTAGTTGCTCCCGTGGCTGCTGCTGAATTGTCGCGCCATTGTTGCCGCAGCAGACTCTGCGTTGTGGCTGTGGCAGTGGCAGCCTTAGCACCACCGATCTTTGACACTGTGCGTCGGAGAGCCGCAATGGGCGTGACTGTTGTTGAGGTTGGGGCTTTGACACGCCAAGCGCACTTCGTCAGTTGATTCATTGCGTACACGAATTGAAAGCTTTTTTTGACGAAATTTAATTGAAATTCCA
The DNA here is from genome assembly GCA_035043445.1 of Drosophila silvestris. Lineage (NCBI taxonomy): Eukaryota > Metazoa > Arthropoda > Insecta > Diptera > Drosophilidae > Drosophila > Drosophila silvestris. Next base: position 1,358,212 of record JAWNMZ010000027.1, read on the forward strand.
ATCAGATTTCACTCGTTGTCGTTTCGTTTTCCAATTGTTTAATGTTAATGTTGACACACACACACACACAACACACATAAAAAACACACACACGCTTGTAAAAGCTGCACATGGACAGTGCTAGCTGGCTTAAGAAGAATATCTTTGATTCGGACTGCGAATCTTTCGTGTAAGCCGTTTCCGCTGTGCACACCACGGCTGCCAGATGTAAACTGGTTAACTACGAAAAAAAACTAAATTCAACTCTTGAGTCGCGCCAACTCTCTTGCTGTTGCTGGCAGAGGGGCTGGTCGCGTCAGCTGCTTTCTAATGAGTGTTGACGGCTGCGCTTGCGCAAGCTTTGAAAACTTTTTCGTTCAGTTTCTAAGTGTTTCCAGCACCAAGCAGACAATAATAGCATGCTTAATGGTTTCAGCAACGTTTATGCATACAACTAGCTAAATACATTTTGATCGTCATCATGACATCGCAGCTACGTAAATTATAATTTCACATATTTAACAGAAATATTTTGAAATTCTAATTGAAACTAAAAAATATAACCCTGGAGCATCTGAATCACTCTCATACACGGCTAATAAAAATGCTAAAAGCGCTCATTTAAATCTCTGAAAAATGTGTTCTTAATTCTCTCTTTTTTTAGACTAGTTTTAAAGTTGCTTAATGTGTGTCATATTTTTAAAACGGGACAGAAACTTAAATAATGTAAAAATAACAACACGACAAAATGCATAGTTATTTTTTAATAGCATACAGTCTGTTTATGTGAATTATTATTGTATCTGATTATTCACTATCATTCCCTTCTTATTATAGTCAATCATACGGAACCCACGCAGTTAAACCTACATTAGTTGGTACATTTATTGATCTTACGCACACTCCGATAAATACACAAAAATGAAATTAAAAGGATTTTTTTTTTGTAATTTGCTATTATAATTATTAAACACATACAATTTTATAATTTAGTTTGGAAAAGTTTTTAGTTTCTGGTTTTCAAGTCGATTTTCATTTGATGTGGTTTTTTTCGGAGTGTATTTATTATTATTATACCTAAGGTATTCTGAGTAAATTGGTTTTGTGCAATGTACGTTACGCTGTCCGTCCTTCTGGATGAACGAACCTTTTCCCGACATCCTTAAAGCTAGAGCCTTGAAACTTGGAAATTAGGGTGCTACGTCCACTAGGAGGCTAGGAAATCGATCAAATATCCCACAATTTTAAAGCTACAGTAACAAAATTTGTTGGTAGGTTGTTGGCGATATCCTTCAACGATTCGCACACACTCCCACTTCAGTTTTAGAGCAAAGGTTACCAAACAGGGAAGACAAATTATAAGGAGGCTCCTTCAAAGATCGGTATTTCTTGGCAACATCCGCCCAGTTCTGTGGCACCTGTTTTTTGATGGTCTTAGTATCAGAGTATTACGTAGCTGGTTATGCCCGAGTGCACGGTTTTAAAATGATTAATTTGAATAATAATAAAGTTCCTTTATCGATAATACAGTTGATAAGTCTAGTGAAATCAATGAACCTAAACTGTTTAATTATCTGAACAATGGGTAAATATAAACGATATTACATACTCGACGATTGTCATTAGTGAACGAAATATAATGAGGTCCACAACTTGGCTTGCTTGGCTTAGCGTGTTTAGCGTAACGGTGTTTCTGATGCTAGAATCGGTCGATTGTGGAAAACCGCAATCGCGGTTTAACAATCTTAAGTGCGAGTCATATGATCCATCCTTTTCAAAATTCAAGACGTGCAAGCTTAATGTGGTCGGTAGGGGTGTTGTTGCCTTGAATATACACATCAATTTGTTCAAATTGCCGATCTACAATGTAAATGTGAGTGTTTGTATTTAAATAATTAGCTGTGTATATAATAAATAATCCTTCTGCAGATTAACTGGAGCTTTTGGCGCCGATACAATACTTTCCAACCGTTTCTGTACAATGTCAGCTCCAATTTCTGTGAACTCGTCGCACATCCGAGCTTGTTCACATTTGAGGGACTTGTGCTCAAGGCGATCCAGTCACGCTCCAATTTAAATCACACTTGTCCCTATAATGTGAGTTTGCATCACTTCAAAATGTGGAGTTCTATCTTTTACACATCATTTATTTATAATACCAGCACGATATCATTATTGATAATTTGGTGTTCTTCGATGGATTCCTAAATTCGCTGCCATTGCCACAAGGCGAGTACAAAGTAAAATTGCTTTTTGCTGCGGATAAAATCTGGAGACTTATGGTCGAAGCGTACATCCTGAGGCAAGAATAAGTCGAAAAACAAAATCATAATTGATTTTTTATACAATTTCAATTTTATTATGCAAATCTTACAACTTGCTCACAAAATTTGGTGGCAAATAAAACAAATACATTTTAGTGCACTAAGTTTTTGGATTTGAATTGAATTGAGAGAATATTGTGCATAGCAATATGATAAAATTTCATGAAAATTTCGTTCAATTGCCTGACAATAAAATACAAAATGAAAACTCATGCTTTTAGACATTGAATTTTGAACAGATCAAAATACGATTAAAAAAATGAAGTCGGATTTCTTATAGATAACATTACATATATGCATACTCGTATAGTAGTTTAATATTAAATGCTCTGCTGGCTTTACTAAGGGATTACAGTCTAGAATGTTCGTCGTATTATAAGCTTAAGGATTTACGAGTTGAATCAAATTAAAATGAATGAAAGTCAAGAAATGGCACGTCTTAAAACTCAAAACTAAACGAATGCTACATAATTCGAATGGTTTGTTTTGATTGTATAGTTATTATAATAATGTTTTGAAGAGTTGACATATATTTGATGAGACTTAGCTTAGATGCTTGTAAGATGGCTTCAATGATGCATGCATTGTGTGTGTTTGTTAAATGTATAGTTGAATGTTAAATATGGTATTTGCTTAAAAGTAGGTTCCATAAATATGCCACTGACTGTGAGAGATACAGAGTTCTTTCACACATTATGCATTACAATTAACTATGCTAACTGCTAATTAGATATATCTATATATATTTATATGGCGTCGCTCCTATTTACATATTTCGCACATGGCACACACTAGAAAATAAAACATTAAATCAAAATTTGATTACCAAACCAAGAAACTAAACATGAAACTTAAGTAAAATAAACAATTAACATTGCGAACATTGTTTGAATCCAGCTAATACTTTTGGCCTGCTGCAGTGTTAACACTCAAACTCGTTGGCCGTTATGGCGCTCAGATCTTTCATTAGGCCCTCCAGATTGGCCATCTCTTGGTTCAATTCCTCGGTGGATGTGCTGGGCGCCAGTCTTTGTATCTCATCGGTGGAATGCGCCACAGAGCTGCCGCCCTGCAAGCGATTGGGTGTGGCAGCCGAGAACGAGGGCTTCTTATAGGGCGATTGATTTTGTGGACGTATTGTGACAGCAGGAGCTATAAAACGGAAAAAACGACAAGGATTAGCTAAAGTCGAGCTTTTGTGCATTGCATTTGTCACTTACTGTGCTTGTTGATGGGCGTGGTTACGCCTGTGGGCGGCGGACCCGGCACACTAAAACTTTTAAGCGGATGTCCGCGCTTATTGCTCTCAATGGTGGAAACGCAGCCATTGCCAGCACCCCCACCTCCGCCCGCTGTGCCGCTCGTGTAGCCAGCATTGCTGTTAGAAAAAGAAAAGAAAGCGAGCAGGTGCAGAGCAAAAATGGGTTAATTAGTTATTATTTAAAAAAAAATGCGAAAATGAAATCAAGAAACACTGAATCTATAGCGAAATTAATGTTTAGCTGCGTTGACTGCCCAGAAAGTGGAGCAAGCGCGCCTGCTGAATCTGCTGAGCCTCGACAGCCAGCTGCATGTACGGCTGACGATCCACGATGCGCATCTTGCGCCACGCGTGCTTCGCTAGATCGGTGACTGCCGCCGAAGAGCGCATTGTATAGACTCCTTTGAGATGATGATTAATCAGTAAGTTGTCCAGCCGAGACTTGTTTAGGTAATTGAGAAACGGCGATGGTGAGGCCATCAAAAGCAACTGCTGCTGCACATAGCCGGGCAGCGTTCCTTGGTCTAGGTGGAGCTCACGTCCTGTGTGCCACGGCATCAAATCCACCGCAACACTGGGATCGATGCGTCCCCAACGCGTTCGATTGCACATTCTTGTTCGAATTTCTGGTGTGAGTTCCAAAATACCGTCCAATTTTCGATGAATTTTGATTTGAAATAAATACTGCTCGCCTGCTATTCATACTTGGATTTTAAGGTTCTTTGAGGTTTATGTTTGAACTCTTGCTTGTCGGTAATTGGATTGGACAGGACACCATAGACAAATTTTAATCATAATAATTTCCGCTGATTTTTCTCGTATGATAACATTTCACGTAGGCACATTACAATTAATAATAACCTACCAGAAGTTGGCATCGTAGCCACCGTATGGATGCTCTGGTGTCTGGGCCAGCGAATTGTTTTGCGGCTGTGTGAGACTCTGCTGGGAGAGACCCGTCTCCATGGTCATGTGGGAGCGATTCTGATGATTGTACTGGGTACGCGGATACTGCGGTCGCTCCATGGTCGAGTTCATTGACGTGGCTGCTGGTTGAGAGACATTGGGGAGGATTAGGATTAAGCTGCACTCAACAGTTGGTTGGATTTCAACTCACTCATATAATTGGCTGGGTAGGCGCGCTTGTCCAGCGAGTTGGTCACATGCGCCGGCACCGGAGTCTCCACTTCGTAATCGCTGCTGTGCACCACGGAGCGTGGCAGCGTCAAGGCGCCGCTACTGGAGGCATTATCGCTGCAAACAGGCGTCGCACTGTGCAGGCCCTTGTCAATGTTCTTCAGTTCCATTTGATCGTGATGTATCCATAGATCCGGTGGCTTGGGTACACCCACATTGTTCTTCTGGTAGCTGTGTCGATTCAAAATAAATTTAGTATTAATATTATAAATAGTTTGATCATCTATGAATCATGAAGGGTCACCATTTGGATGACTTCAGCTCTACAACTTTGGGAGTCGCTAACTTCTCAATCTGTTTCTTACCTCTTCTTGGTGTGCTCTGGTGAGGATTGCGGCTTGCGGCGACAGAGCAGCAGTATAACCAACAACAATATGAGGAGAACGAAAATCGTTCCACCGACGATGAGGTACAATAGATTTTGATTATCAATGCCGTGGGCGATGGTATCCGCCTCCTGCATGATGACCGCAGCGCTGGTCGTGAATGCCACCAGGGCGGAGAAGGGGGCATTGCTGCTGCCCTTGGTGGTGCGTGCCTGCACCTTAAAGTAGTAGGTAGTGTAGGGTTTCAGGTTGGGCAACATCAGCATTGTCTCCTCGCCGGCGAACGCCTCAATGGACCAGTCCCGATCCCGTTTCGTCGTGTCTGTCGTATAGTAAATATTATAGCCAGTGATCTGACCCACTGTATGCTTTGGTTGCAGCCACTGTACGATGACATTGTGCGGATTCTGTTCGTCGAGGCGGACGCTGAGCTCCCGCGGTGGCGTCACTGGCACATTCTGATAGGTGCTGTTCAGGACTGACATGGACCAGGCGGATTCGCGTCGACCCTTCACGACCTTGACGGCAAACTCGTATTGTGTGTTCGGACGGAGATCGTTGATCATGTAGTTTAGATCGCTGGTGTTGTGGTAGCGATACCGATTGGAGCCAGTGATGCCATAGCTGATGGTGTAGTGGCGATTGTCGGTCACATGCTGGTTCTTATTGAGCATCGTGTCGATCCAGTAGACGACAATCGACGAGCTCGACATGGTAATGGCGCGCAGGCCGACGGGCACCTCCAGCGGCACTGGTACATCCAGCGGTTCATCGTCGCGCGTCTTAATGTTATCATAGATGGGTGGGCCATCGCCTTTGACATTGCGTGCTCGCAGTGAGACGACATACTCCATATTGGATTCGAGATTCTTGAGCACATGGTAGCGTTCCGTTTCCTTCAGCTCGATGGTGTTCTCATCGGGTATGCCTCGACCCCAGCCCAAAACATAGTTTCGTATCTTGATCTCCGGCTGCTGCGGTGGGCCCCAGTGCAGTCCGATATTATCGGCGCCAGGGTGTATATTTATCCAGACGGGCTTGCCCGGCACCTGCGTCTCATCCAGATCATTCTCCAGTGTATTGGCACGATACCATTCGGTAAATGGCCCTGATCCGTTCACAGTCATAGCCGCAATCTTCACCTGATACTCAGCGTTGCGATCCAGTGCGTTCAACTCAAAGTATCGTATGTTCGCCGGGGTACTCTTTGCTTGTGGCGCATCCTTATACTTGCGATACCGTATCTTATAGCCGGTTATCTGACCATTGCAATCCTCCTCCGCTGGCGGCTCCCAGTGCACAGTAATGGACTAAGGAAAAGATAAGACGAAAAGGATTAAAATAGATCGACATTACGAGATGGTTGGAATACTTACGCTTGAGCTGGTCACCTCCAGTGTGACATTGTTGGGCGGCTCTGAGGGCGTTGAGGAATAGGTTTTAACCTTCAGCTCGGCGGAGGGATCGCCCATGCCGTTGTGATTGAAGGGCACCACGCTGATCACATAGTCTGTGAAGGGACGCAGCTCTGTGAGCACCAGCTCCAGCGACATGCTGTCATTGTACAGATCTGCACCGCTATCGTTCTGTGAATGAAATTTGGATTAGGATGTGCTGCTAGGTCCAAGTTGAGTTCACCTACCTCGGAGTAGTAGACACGATACTTGAGTATCTCGCCATTTGTCACCGTGGGCGGTTGCCAGTGCACGAAGATCTCCATGTGATTACGCGCATAGGCGTCCACATTGCGCGGCGGTCCGGCAATGTTCACCTCGGGCTGTGTGCTCGCCTCCAGTGGTTGGGAGGATTCACCCATGCCAAAGTTGGTGTTGGCTACAACACGGAACTGATAGGTTCTGCCTGGCAACAGCGATTGTATGCTGACCTGTTGATCCTCATGTGATTTGGTCACTATCTTTTGCTCACTAAGGAGACGAATGAAGGTTAAAAACTGAGCCAGGAATCGAGGAGGGTCGAAGAGAGGTCAAACTTACCGTTCGCTGTTGTTCATGCGATAGTAGACGGTGTAGGAGACGACCTCGTTGGCATTCTGTTGCGGCTCCTGCCAGCTGAGCGTCACGAAGCGCGGCTTCACAATCTGCGCGACTAGGCTGCGTGGTGCACCAGGCAGGCGGGCCAGGAGACCGCTGCTTAGCGGCTTCACATCACTGGTGGAGATGTCCTCGCCGGCTGTTGAATCTGTTAAGGCAAAATTGGATTTTGGGGACATTTGTTGCTGTTGCTGTAGTTGGGCTTTGTTCTTGTGCCTCTGCGGCCAGGAGGCGCTCACATCTTCATCGTCATCGTTATAGTCATTGTCTGCGTCTTCGTCATCGTCATCGTCATCGTTGTCATTCTCGTCATTGCTCTGGCGTCGCAGTGCACTGATCTCAACCGGCTCAAAGATGCGATCATTTAATGGCTGCTCGACGGGTCGTGCAAATTTGCGTAAATTGCGACGGACGGTCTCCTCGGATCTGTCCTCCCCATAGTTGTCATAGTAATCGCTGCCACCGGATTTGGTGCGCAGCTCACCCGAGTTGTACGGTCGTCGTCGTTTATTGTTGTTATTATAGTTGTAGTTGATGTCTGGACTATGCAAGGATTTGGTGGTCTGGCCTTGAGTTTTGCGTTGTTTGGTTTTGGCTTTGGATTCGGAGTGGAGAGGGATTCGGGATTGGAGATTCATATTTTGTTTTGGATGTGGAAATAATGAGGAATGGACAAAAACAAGTGAATAAACAATAAGTTAATAAATTAATTGATAATAAATAAAAGGAAATTATCTTAATTCGCTTTCTGACTACAACATAGCCGAACCTTTAAATAAAAACTGTGGGTAGCTAGACAGCAGTAGTGGAGGTATATGCTATACACTGTGCAAAATAGTTAGGTTGTCTAATGACTCATATACATTTATCATTATCTTATTCCTTTAAGGCTTTCAGTAGCAAAAAGCAGATAATATCATATTAATTTTCTATCTCAAAATTTGGACCTAAGGACGAGAAATATACACCGAATATAAGTTGGGGACTACAATTAATTGCCAAGGGATATTTAGATACTGTAGATCCCACGTAATACTTTATAAACATAACGTTTTCTAAATGTCAAAATTCGAATTAAAAGGTCATTAAACTTATTGCGGAGAAAGCGAATTAAGCACCTCAACGAAATTAACAAAGTTTATAAACTATAACAAACACATACACACAATTTATATATATATACATATATATATTTTACAGTACATGAACTATGTTACAATAGCTGTGGGAATTTCAAGGTTGGGGATAGGCGTTAATTTCGTTAATTGAATTTGTACATTTGGAGATCTTGAGAGAGAGAGAGAGAGGGGAGAGGGAGGCACCAATTGCGTAAGCCGGAGCATAGATTACTGGACACCAAGTTAGCTCTACAACTACATACATATTTAGGTAGGTACAGTGTGGAGCTTACCTCCTGGGGCCACGACACGCAGACGCGCTGAGGCCTGAACGCTGCCGGCGGGATTGGTGCCGACGCACTGGAACATGCCGGCATCGGAGTAGAGCAGTCCACGGATGCGCAGATTGTGACCGTTGACGAACTGCATGTACTCGTTGGGCGTGATGACATCGCCGTTCTTGAGCCAGCGTATCGTGGGCTTGGGTTTGCCATGGATGGCACACTCCAGATTGAGCACCTCCTTCTCGGAGGCGGTCTTGTCGCGTGGCGCCTGAATGAACTTGGGCGGCACCTGCACCTGCACGGTGGCCTGTGCGTCCAGAGAGTCGACGGTGTTGCTGGCCCGACACTGATAGTTCCCCGAATCGATGTCCTCGGCGCCAGAGATCTGCAGAGAACCGGTGCCGGTGATGGAGAAACGTGAATCGAGATGATTTAGATCCAGCTCCTCGCCGTTGCGCAACCACTTGATTTGCGGCTTGGGCACACCATTGGCCACACAGTCCAGCGTAACAGTTTCGCCCTCGCTGACCGTTTTCGGGGAGGGGCCAACAAGGAATGAAGGTGCCACTGCATGGTCCGTGCCCGCCTCCAAGGGTTTCTTGAGGTTCAGATTGGTTTTGCTGCTCAGCTTGTAGACACTGCCCGAGGTCACGTTGCACTGATAGGCACCGCGATCGCTGGCACTGACCTCGTCAATCTCGAGTGCGCCATTTGGCAGCACCACCATCCGTAACTTGTCCACCGGCAGTGGCATATCATCCTTGTACCACTGCACCGTGTGCTTCACTCCCGGCTGCCACACATACTCGCCCACCATGCACCTGAAATAGGCTGTCTGCCCGGGCAGTAGATACGTCTCAATGAAGTCCTGATTTAGTTCCGGCTGGCGGGCGATCGCCACCAGGGCTGGACGGCTGAGCACGCTGCCGATGCCCTCGGCGCTCAGTAGACACTGATAGGCGCCAGTCAGGCCGCGATTCTCCTCCACGGAGCTAATGTACAGGGAGCCGTTCTTCAGCTGTGTACGAAACGTATCCCCTACAACGCCCAAATCCTGGCCATCGGGTCCGCGCCAGCGAATACTTGTCGGCGGCGCCGTCAGCGTTGTCTTGCCCTTGGCAAAGGCTTTGCCGACGCACTGCAGCAACACCGAGTGGCCCTCGGGCACCACAGAATCCTGCGGCTCCAGCGTGAACGTGAGTGCTACAAAGAAACAATGAGAATGAGAGAATAAGTTGCTGTTTGTTGTTGTTGTTGTTGTAGTCAAGCAGAAGTCACCCCCACATGGTTGACTGGCTGACCCGGTCGGAGCACGCGCGCTCACTTCAGCCGCAATCTGTCAACTTGAATAATTAAAGCTGCAAAAGTCGCTCCTAGCAACCCCGACACCCATTCCCTTCCACCTCTCTCTGTCGCCTTCTCGGCACGCCCTTGGGCCAGACAAATATTTGCATTTCCACTTTGGCCCCAGTCCTTGAGAGGCTGCCATTGCTGCCAATGAATATCTAACATACTTTAAGGGCTACAACGCCAGGAATCGAAGCCCGAGACTAAGCCTTGAGCAGGCCGAACTAACGATGTGTCAGTGTTGGCACTTTGGCAGCAACAAGCTGAAACTTCGCTAGAATTGAGCATAAAAAGATATCTTAATAGTTAGTTATATATAGAATTTGATAGATTTATTTAGCTTATTTAAAATATATATAACAGGGTTATTAGTCTACATAACATTGAAGCAGTTGATCGCTGCTTTGTATCGCAGTGGTAAGTCTACATCTGTTTGCAACCGATTTGATCTTGGGTTTATAAAGCAGTGGTTAATGTTCTTTAGGCTTTATCTCAAGGAATTTTCTATTTCCTTTAAAGCTCTTTTGATACAGTTAATTTATAGGCCTAACAACAAACTTAACAAACATTTTCAAACAGCATTTCAAGGGGTATTTGTAAATCCTAGTTCCCTAATATAATTAAAAGAGCATTTCATTAGAAAAAACAACTCTTTTGCAACCACTTACTTTTTTGACTCTGACATTTTTCTAAAAAATGCTTTGAATATTTTTGAACAGCACTTGTCAACTTAGTGCCACATTACAGCTAAATAAGCAGTGCTTTAGCCCTATTATTTTGACATGCCAGCTGCGACAGCATCGCCTTTTGGATTATATATGTAGGTACATTTGAGTAGCATTAATTAGGCATCAAGGAGTTGGACAGAGTCTGTGCAATGCGGCAGCTTTCATAATTTACAAAATTTATCCAGCTGTGCAAATGAGTGGCACAACGCACAGGCTGCTGCTGCAGGTGAAGTAACCGGCAAAATGGGGTTCATTTGCTGCCTGCCACCACCCGCAGCACTTAGCAGGAAAAGAGACTCCATCGTGAGCATGCGAGAACAAGTACTAATATGTTGACCGCACGTGAACTCAACTGGCACTTGCATTCGCATTCGCATTCGCCTTCGCAGTCACAGTCACAGCCAGAGTCGCAACCTTTTGAGTTTGGCCTGTGTGCGAGGTATGCTGGCAATTTGCTTGCTTTGTTTTGCTTCCGCCTCGTTTCAGGTTCCGCACTGAAGTTAACCAAGTTTACGAGGCGTGCTGGGCTGGCCGTCTGCATGGGTTGAGGGCCTGCTTCTACTGCTCCGACTTTATTGGGATGTCGAAACAACGGAGCCAACTACTTAACGGTTCCTGTAGCTAATGGCAACCCGAGAAATTGTCGCATTTCTTCACTCATTGATTGCCGCAATTTTTTACTCTCGCTTTAATTTTCATTTGCATTTTCATTTCCATCTCAATCTGAATTTCTATTTCATTTCGGTCTGGCTCATATTCAGCGGCTGCTGGTGGGAAGCCATGCATTTAAAGTCCCGACGTGTGGCTTTTATGGTTATTGCTCTGCTCGCTTTAGTGAAGCTTCCTCTCGCCTCTCGTTGGCCTTTTGGTGGTTTTATATGAGCACCACGACTCTTTCGCTGTCGTATTTCTCGCCTTTCACTCGACCCCTGTGAATCTATTCATACAGTTTGTCATACGAGACATGACCTAAGTTTTTCGATGTACACACCCTGTAGAACATTAAATGTTAAACTGGGAATATAAAATCGTCGTTGACTATTTGTTGTAACCAGTCTTTCGTATTTTATTCGATAAGTTAGTCAACAGCAGAGAGCAGAGCGTGAACTTATCTAATTGACAATTACAAGTGTAAAAAATTACAAGAAGTAGAATCATGAAATTTATTTTGGGTTAATTAAATTGAATTAAACATGCTCTACTCTCTTTTAGTTACGAAATATTTAACTAGTGTATTGTGTAATTACACACTCTATGAGGAGTGTTACATATTTACAGGGTATGCTTAAAGTGTGCTACACTTTTCAGTCAGCTCTAACTAGCTTTTAGAGACGCCTTTTAGGCGCAACTCCATCAGCTAAACACGTTGAATGCTGCTGGTCTGCACAGAGACCAAATATAACTGCTGTCTAACCCTTATAGGCCACTTGTCTCTACCGCTCTTGCTCTCTCTCTCTCTCTCTCTCTCTCTCTCTCTGTGTCTCTCTCTCTCAGTCTTGTTAACACGCTTATTTTGGTCTTTGTGTTGCGTTCTGTTTGTCTACAGCTGCATTTTGATTGACATTTGCTCTGTGTTAAGTCTTACGTGTCTCTGGTATTGGATTTCAAACGAATTTTGAGTTCACTTTCCTTCGTGCTACCTGCACTTTTGTGGCACGTCTCAATTATGGGCCATCGGATCGGCCACGCCCGCATTTATGGCATAGCTACAACAACAATCAGGCACAGGCCAGGCTGGCGCAGCTGCATTTTGAATAATTTCAGAAATATGCCAATACATAAAACATAATGGCTGCTCTAAATCAAATAGAGACATCGCCACAATCGAAATTCGTAAAGCGGCGGGGCGCGTTCAATTAAAATGTTTTTATTGCTCGAATTGATTTTTATTGTCTTTCGATGTATAGGTATGGTACACATACATACATACATACATACATATATATGTATGCATATTTATGCATTTCACATTTCCCAGATACAGACGTTGCCATAGATACGGCTACGGATCCAATTTCGAAAGTCAAATTGAGGTTATCTGTGTAGCAGCTCCCGGAATTGTGTCAATTATTATTTTAGTGTTGCGCTGCAGTTCGAATTGGAATCGTGAAAGGCTCTTATCTGTTATTTTGTCTCTCTCTTTCTATCTATCTCTCTCCCTGTTGCCAGTCGTATTAATATGTAAAGGGCAGTTGACACGCCCACTCGCCTTGTGGCCATAAAATGCATTCGATGCAATCAATTATCAACATTATTATCGTATGTCAAAATAAGCAACAAAATCAAAAACGAAATTTTAATTAAATGCTAATTGGATAAATTTTAACATCCAATAAGTGATTTGGGACGAGGGTGAAGGCGAGGGCGCAGGGAGCAGGGCACTTGAGAGCCATCTACCAATTTATATGCGTTTTTCTTCAGCTGTCTGGTCTGGCCACAAATGAAGTTGCACAAACTGAAACTTGCTCTTAGATCCGACCTGCTCCGCACTGCTCAGCATCATAATCAAATTTTGTAAATTTCGTATCGTCGCCATTAACAGGGCCTTTCACTTAACCCTCCTCACCCCTAGCTTACTCCGCCTCGACGGGTGCTCAGGAAACCGCATTGGCGCCGTGGTATATGGAAACTTTGTCGGCTGCCGCTTGTGTCGTTGGCAATTAAATGAGGCAAAACTTGCTGCTGGCTAATGCCACACTCAACTGCTTTAAGCCGTCTGTCTGTCTGTTTGGCTTCCTGCGCGGGTCTGTGGCTATAACTAAGTACGAGTTGCGCATGCAACTTCCTCCAGAGTATATATAATGTGAAACTTTAAGTTCCCCATATCGTATGTGGTCTTCCTTAATCCGTAAACGCAAAACTTACGATTAAATCAAACTTTGCAGCTTTGTGTTTTTGATTTAAGCTTCAGAAAACTGTAACTTTTCTTCAACATAATAATTTCCATTTACTCTGCTTAATTTCCGCAAAAATTGCAGCTCGCAAAATGATCATAGAACTGTATATATGTGTATACATTTTACTAAACTTTTGTTGTCCTTTGTTTTTGCGAAAACAGTGGAACAGAAAAAAAGGTTTGTTGCATTATGCGATTACCCCCTATTTTCACCCTCCTTGCAGTCTGCCTCCACACAAACCAGCATTTTGATAGAATTTCTTTTCTTTTTTTTTCACATTTTGTGCTTGAAAAGATTTTTTGTATATTTATCGAGGCAGCGTAGGCTGTAAAACATGTAAATGCATAATGGACTACCAACCACCACGGCTCCGCGAGAGGGAGAAAGTGAGGGTCCTCCAAGCACACACACTCTTTCACCGTCTCCTCGGAGTTGTTTGGCAAATAGAAATGTTTACAACGCCAAATCCCAAAGCTGCTTTTGTATGCAAAGTCTTTAACAACGGGAAAAGTGCTTTAATTACTTTATTTTGTACATGGGAACAGTTCCCAAATGCCCCAGCAAACTGCAATAAATGGAAGAGTCAGCAAATTTTGGTATGTGGGCTCTCATATATCACACATAATCATATCACAGCCCGACGAGTTTAATTTCACATTTCACGTATTTCCCGACGCATCGTGGCAAATGGGCTGAGTAATATTTACTTTAATTAAGGAAATAAAAGCATAAATAACTTATTGTGAAAAATATGAAAATATGATAATATTTATAATGGCTGTTGTTGTTTAATTGAGTTATCTCCTGCGTCAGCAAAAAGATCAACAATTGAGGAACCCCCCTATTCCCACCTCCCCTACCCTGATTCCTTTGTCGTTTTACGCTTTTTGGGTTTGCTTTAATTGCGCTGGCCTGAAGCCGTTGCCTGGCTCATTGAATCAAATTAAACAATTATAATTTAGACAGATTTATGCGCTCATTTCCCAGAAAAAAAGCGTTCACTTTAAATTGAAGCCAAAGAAATTGAAAAGCCGAGCGAAATGAAAAAATGTGGAATACAATTTTTTGATTAAATATGCGTTTTGACTTAATTGACTTTAATTGTTCAAACCGTCGCAACTCAAGCAACTGAAACAACAACAACAAGATACTCAAAATATGCGAGTCACGCACAGCCGAAATCTACATAATATTAAAAAAGTCTTGATTCGGTAAGTCGAACAAATGAAAATGCAAACCAAACAGTCACACACGAAATGTAACTTGTCCACAGAGTTTAGAGAAGTGCAAGCTGCGAGCGAAATTATTGCTAAGCGAGCAACGCAGCGTTGCATGACAAACGTTTAAGAATGACGTGCAAAGAAGAGACTATAAATATTGTGTGTTCGAAGAGCACGGGAAAGAGACAGAAATAAAGAGTATGATAGAAAATATGTTGTCTTAAGCACTTAAATTCGTTTAAGCAAAGCTTTGAATATTTACAACAACAACAAAAGGTAAGCAATTTAACATTTTGGTACAGTTAGGTGGACGGCGGACATACACCTCCTAACCCCACGCTGCCAGCATTCGTGACAGACAGCACATCAGTCAGCTAGGCAACTAGTCAGTCTAGGCCACTTTAAGGCCACGACCAGATCAGCGACCGCTTGCATCTACCACTTCTACATCTCCCATATGGCGAATCAGCATGAATATTTATGATTTTCCAATGAATTTGCATATTTTACGATTTATCATTTGCAAGCGATAAAAAGCAACAACAACTGCAACTAGACAGCAACAGCTCCATCCATGTCTAGAGATCCACATCCAATCCAAGCAAGCAGCAACATGCAACATTTACTCTGGCAACACACAATATGCAAATGTTGTTGTCAAGCGGCGACAGCAACAAAAGTAAACGATAAAAAAATTAGCAGTTTGTAAGAAAAACACTGTCGAAAATACACATACGCGCACACAATTTGTGTCCAAAATAAGAAAACAGGCTTATTCCTTCTTTAACTGGATATTGGCCAGAAAAGTGTTGTTTTTTTCCTGCTTAAATCAATTGGCTAATTGCCAAGACTTTTTGTAGTTGGCTGCTGCACTAAGCTTATTACTTGGCCCAGTCACGCTAACGCCCACGCCCATTGCCCTCCCTCCCATGGCAACAAAACCAAAAAAAAAAACCACAATCAAATTTGCATATGGCTTAAAAGAGAAAACTGCAAAATTGCCAAAATGCAAAGCGTTTGACTCAAAACACGCAACTACGAAGCGCGCAATTAGCCAAAATTGTATATACATTGTGAGTGTGTGTGAGTGTGTGTGTGTGTGTGTGTGTGTGTGTGTGTATGTAATGCACAACAACAGCATTGGTAAATATTTAAAGAAACAGCTAGCAAATATGCCTATCGCCTGGCAAAGATCTTGTGCTGAGAGAAAAGGCCATTAGAGCGGGCTAATGGTAGCACCTTTTAAGGTTAAATTGGGCAGACAAGCGCAGACGGGGGCGCAACGGGGGATGTGGGGCAGTTGGGTGACTAGTTTGTATGTGTGCCTGGTGCAAAAAGGAGTTGCTTATCGTTAGCAAACAATTTATGCGCAGCAGCCGGCACTAAGGGTTAAAATGTGCCAATAAGCCACAAAAAGCAAAAACAAAATGCGGGCCAAATGCTTGAATCGTCTTGGCTAAAATCTACATAGAGCCAGGCACGCTGCACTCAATTGCAGTTGCATTTGCATTTAGCCTGGCTAACGCCAACTACAGCTCCAGCTGCTGCTGCTGCTGTCTGGGCTCTATCGAGAAATGTGCATCGCACAAGCGCGACCCAAAGCCTTGGGCTCGGGCCCAAAACGCGGATACGGCCAAGAGTATTAGTTAGAGTCAGCAGCACAAGCTTCGTCCATCGATTTCTCGCTGGGCTTGTGTTGATATTCCATTTGGTTAGCCAAACGAAATGAGCTAAAGTGAAGAAAATAAGAAAAAATAATGCAGCACAAAAAAGTTGCTGGCGGAAATGTCTGCCACGTTACACCACCTATCACCCTCCTCGTCTCTTGGGGCATCGCCTCCCCTCGTTGTGCGTGTGAATTCGATTCGTTGACTTCAAATGGGCAGCGGCGTGTGAAATGCAGCCAAAGCCAGCTGCAATTCCAAATTGTGCATTGCCAAGTGCACAAGAGGAAACCAATTGCAATGAATTCCCTTCTCCTACACATCTATATATATGCATATTTTATTAAGCTGGGAGCGTAATGGGGAGTGGGAAAGAAATGCGACTTCTTTCAACGAGTGTAATCTGTTTTTTCAGTGACCTTAAACGTTTAATGAAATGCAATTAAATTGAAAACTTATGATTGTAACGATTACAGTTAACGTGTTTAAAAAACCAAAAGAATGGACACGAAAGCAGGAATAGTTAGATATGATAACAATATACTGAAATGTTTGAATGTTAATTTAAGTATGTAGCACAAAGATTAATTAAATAAGTGAGAAGAATACATCTTGAAAATTCGGCGAGTCTAACCCCAAAACCGTGTAAGTCATTGTCGATGTTATCGATATCCTATCCCCCAAGTCATGGCATGGCATGGCAATGGCACCCCAAACACTTTGCCGGCTCTGCACACATAGACTAATATATATTCCAAATTTCAAGTTTCTAGCTTCAAGGTTGTTCAAAAAAGTTGCGTTCAACTATAAAAACTTTAAAATCTACTCAAAGATGCAGAGCACGTAAAATACATGTACATGGAAATTTGAAATCTATCAAGCATATATAAAAAAACAGTTAGTTCAATTAGCTATATAATTGGTCAATCTTGCATGCTAAAAAGTCTTTGTACATTTGCTGCTCATTTTTTTGGATAATAGATGTCAGCTTTTGGTTGCCTTGATTAACACTTCAAGCGACACATTTCGCTTTAAAATAACGCCTTGCTGAAGCCGCAAAATGGTCAGGACCGGTAAAAAAATAAAACGCGGCGAGAACGGCTGATGCTCTGGGCGACAAAAACAGCTAACAAACAAGGAAGTCATGCGGGCAGGCAGGCAGGCAGGCAGGCAGGCGGTTTGTGCTGCGTGTAGAGATTTAAACTGAAAAGGCGACAGGATAAGTGAAGCCGCATAATGCCACAACAACCTATCCAACCAGTCAGCCCCCAAATGCCCCAACGCATCGCTCCCTTCACTGCTGGTGAACCACTTTTACTGTCTGCTCTTTTGCGCTTGCCCAGGCGACACGAAATGCTGCACAAATATAATTATAAACGTCTGCCTACCATTAGAGGACACAGTCTCGACATAGCCAGACTCCAGTGGCTGCCAACCGGGGTTGTTCTGCTACCCCCTCTCAGATTCCCCATGCTCTGATTGTCGCATCAAGTGAAAACATCAATGGACATGGTGAACGGGGCAGTCGTGAAAAGGAAATCAGGCATCTGACCAAAGGGCGAATCCGCTTTGTCACTGACAGAATCCATTCTCCCGAACAAATTCTCTGGTGGCTGCGATTGGCTTTGCCTGCAATTTGAATTTGCCAGCTTTAAAGTCAACTTTCAGTTGATTTGATTGCTACTTTAGCTGCACCGTTCCCATCGAACTCGTTCCCCGTTCCCCGTACACAACTGAACAGGCAGCTGCTTTCAATCAGCTGCCACTCCTTTTATTACATTTCAATTATGCTAATTACAAGCAGCCATCAAACACCTAATGGCTCTTGGCCAGGATTTATGTGATACCCATGCCACAAATGAATTCAACTCATTCACCTCCCACTCTCGGTTCTATTCTGTGAGTGTCTTTTCGTTTTGTCATTGAGCAATTGCGGTTTGCAGCTAATTTATGAGCTTGCCAACCATTTCCCCTACTGCCACTCCTCCATCTGTCTCCTTCCGCCTCGACTCGACTCCTTCAAAGTGTTCGGATCAGTGAACGCCGACGCCTGTTTTGTATCCTGACTGTGCATAAATAAAATACGGCAATAGTTTTTACACACGGTACCTATAAAAATGGCAAAGCGAATCGTACACGAATTGTAAGAAATTTCTAAAGGGCATATATCCTTTTTGCTGCTAATTCTCTCCTTTGAAGGTTTTCACATTTGAAAAGAAAAAAACTTTTTGTGCTAACAAACAGACGAACTATCGATTGGCAGTCGAGCACTTCCAGGACTTTTCAACAGCAAACCAACTGCAAAGGGGTAGCTAAGCAGAAGTAAGGAGGTCCTTGTTAGGTTCAGTGTTCAGGTTTATATTTCCCTTGTTTGATTAGTTGTATTTATTTATTTATACCATTATTGCAATTAGACTACAAACACATCCATACACTTGAATTGTGCCTCTGGAATTGGTGCCTCGAGTCTTGTTAATCACTTCTTTTCGGGACAGACATAATATCACTTTTATATACAGTGCATATTTAATGGCTTATGGCTTCCTTCAGCTTCTTTTATGGTACTTTTGGGAGTAGAGCAATTGTTTGCAATTTGAGGATCATGCGTCATTTGCCCATGCTTATAAATAATTTTTAAGAGTTCTTAAATTTAGGACTTAGATCCCAATGCAGGGTAATTCCCAGCCGAGAATCGCACACAGCACATAATTTCACTTTTTGTTAGGTAGAGGTTTTCTTATTATTTTTTTTCTTGGGAAAGGCGACTTTGGACTAGCCCAAAAACAGCTTTTATGTATATATTGAGCTGGCCCATGAAATTTAAGCAAATGACGCAAATAAAATGAGTACGGTAGGAGTAGGAGGAGTGGAAGACCTTTGTCTGACAATGACAATACAAAAAGTAAGCTCAAATTACGCAGGAATACTGAACAAAAAGCCGAAGTACTAGTAACAGCATAGTCCTTCTTCTTTCCGTATGGAAGAAGTCTCAGCTGGATTTGCTTTTCTTCTACAACGATAGTCATCTAAGTGTGGCACATCATTTGAGAGGCAACAAATTTTATTATGCGCAGCGACAAGTTTATCGCCAAAAGATATGACAATGCGGATAGTTGGTTGTGTGTGAGAAAGGAAACAGCAGTAAAGCATATTAGAAAGAGACACCGAGACAATATATAAAGAGATGCACAGATAGTAAATGGAACTGAGAAGCATAAAGCATGCAGTTATATATATGTATATATATATATATATATATATGTATAAGTGTGTGTATTGTTTGAGTCGGGCATTGAAAGCGCCACTCAGTCGACTCAGTCTGTCGGCCATATAAATAAAGGTGGTTAAGGCCGAGGCTGTTATCGTACATATGAGGCAACTGGGCCTGCATACAAATTGAATGGTACGAGCCATGTTGCAATTCCCAAGAAATGCGCCAAGATGACAAAGGCCAGCCCAGGCAGTAGAGAAGAAGAAGAAGCTGCTAATGCGACAACAAAAGCCTTTGACTTTGACTGGAGACTTGCTGCTGCTGCTGCTGAATTGTCGACTGTATTTGAGCCACTTAAATAGCTGCTGGCTGTAATAGGACGCTACCAAAAGTATTACGAGCAATAAATGCGCTGAAACGCAATCAGCCAAGAATTCATTTGGCCAAGTTGTCGAGCAGCTTTCATTTACTTTCTGGCTCTGTTGGCTAATTTATAATGTAAACTTTGCAGGATTCAGCCAACGGATGATTAAAATTTTATCAGGCTACAAGCAGGCACGCAGGCAGGCAGGCGCTTTGGCCACGCCCACTTGAGCATTGTGTCGTCATTGTTGCTGTTGCTGCTGCTACGTTGCACGTTGCACATTGAATAGCAAGCAGTCCAGCTATGTGTGGCACACAGCTCGAGCTACAGAATGTATTATTCAGCTGCTGCCTTAGCAGATTGCATAAGTTGTGCTAGATGCATTCTCCGTGAGGTCCTTTCTCGTTAATCATACCCAGCATTGTCATCATCATCAGACTCTGAACTCTTTTCAGTTTTGCTTCGATTTGTATCAATGGACAGAACTTATTGGTTTTTCCTTTTGCTTGCGCTTTTGTTTTCGTTTAGCCTGAAAGAAATCCCATTCAATGGTGTTGAGCCAGCAACGGTTTATGACGCGTCTGTTTCTAAAGAAATGTGATGGAACAACGAGAACTTGTTCATAATGATGATGATGCTGATGTGGATGCCAAGTGCAGATTAGATGGAAAATGGCATGGAAAATTTACCCAGTACCATTATGCGAGAAACAAAAGCAACTACTCAGCCTGTCAGGCACTTGAAGATTACCTAAGCGGTTTTCATATCCTACACTAAAGAGCTGTGTGTGTGTGGCATAACTGATATGTTAAATACAGGCATGGGCTTAGCTATCATATTAAATCCATCTGATTTTGAGGTAAGTTCGCATGTATCAATCGCAGTTTGCTATACGGAATCAAAGAATTAACGTCGCTTAAAAGTTATAAAGTTGTTGCATAAGTGAGTGGAGTAAAGTTCATGATGTATGGATAGAGTATTCTGTGTTCGACTTGCGTTCATTCAAATGCCTACTCCTTCATCGTATTCAATTAAATAGAGTTGCCAAGTTGGCTGATTTACTCATTCACATTCCAGTTGACTTAAAACGCATCTTACCTGCAAAGATAAAAGACAAAAGAATTTTGTTAGACATTTTGTAAAGATGACAGATAAATTTGGTTCACTGCAGTCAAGTTGTTGCCCCGTCAAAGGCACTCAGTTATTATACCCCTGCCACTGCACATAAATCAGTTACATGGAAATCGAAGTCAGTTATCGATTACAAAAACGTGATAAGATATGTTTCACATTTACAATAGCCGACGACGAGTGAGGCGAATTGGGGCGTTGTGAATGCCGCCAAGATAGATGCGACTGATAACATTATCGAAATGTGTCGCAAGTTGCACCAAGTTATAAATCAATTCCATAGCAATATCTATGAAATATATGTATGTATGTATTTCCATAGATTGCGCTGGGGCTGACCAAAAGGGTCGGACATTGGAATAGCTTAATGCATAATGACGATGGAAAAACATTGCGGAGTCTTCAGTCAGCGGGAGGGCTACTCCAAACGCACTTAAGCCGCTTAAAAGTGATCGCTGTGTGTGTGTCTGCGTGTGCGTGTGTGCGTGATGTATTAATTAACAATTAGGAAAAAATAAGCTGCTTGTGTTGCCGACAGCTGCATACTCTTTAAGCATTTTAAAGACTTATTAGCTAAGCCAGAAGCATTCATAATTTAGCTGGACAATAAATTTATTCATTTTGTCACGAATGAAGACGTGCAGCTCTAAACTTAGTTACGTATTGATATTGATATGTAGACTCCTTAATCGACACATACATGTAGTATTCTTGATGAGTAGCGATTTACAATTATATATAGCCATACAAGTCTTTCACTTTTAAAGCTATTATTAAAATCATCATCATCATAACAGAAACAAACATCCCGCATTGAGAAACTCTTTAATTTTTTAAAGACATCTAGGATCTTAAAGATGTATATATAGATATATATACAAAGATGTATATATATATAGTTAAGTCCACTGTTATACAGTTTTTTGTCAATATACAATATTTGTGTATTTAAGATGTGCTAAATAAGTTACGTGCATGTCTGTGGCTACTTTGATCCTACATATATGTTTTATATATACTATTACTATTTGTAAGCACATATTCCAATAGACAATAATTGATTAAAAATAGAGGTGCATATTTTATATATCTGCCGTGAAACAAACTTCATGTTATGTTTTATACTGCCTACTGGTTTTCCTAGGTGGGCTTAGGGTATAATCACGATGTCGTCTGGCGGCTTGCCGGACTGTGGCAGCTGGTCAGTGTCGGCGTCAATGAGGCGCGACATCGCTCGATATCATTTGGAAGGGGTTATTTCACTGTATGTCTGCGTTTGTGTGACCAACTCTATGTGTGTGTGTGTGTGTGTGTGGCATTTAGTTGGCTAAACATAAGCTTAACCGCGCTGTCAACGCTTATGTTATGCGGTCGGCATGCAAGCTGTTAGGCAGCCACCAATTTAGTTAGTTGCTTCGACTACAACCATCATTCATTTGGTATGACAGACAAATTAACGATTTGCATGACTCGAAAAACAGGAGCTGTTGCTCCTTTGGGGCTGTTGCGACCATTTATTGCATAGACTACAACATAGAAAAAGCAACCAAGTTGATTGCATTTTACTTTAATTCGACACTCGACTCCGCCCACTAGGACGGACTTTGCTTGGCTTTTGGGTTCAATGTCTGCTTAACGGCGTTTTCTATTTTGTTGCACTGCCCGCTGTAAATGACTTTGTCCACATGCTGCGGCAGCTGCTGCTTTTCCGCTCTTCCGCTGTCTCTGCGCATTGTCCTTTGGCATCCTGTGACGCCGCTTGTTGCACAGCACAACTTTTGCATTATGGAATTGTAAATGTTGCCATATACTCTAAAAATGGGAGGCGCCGTGCTTCAACACTATGCAACAAAAAGCTAAGCCCTGGAATACACTTAAATTCCCCATATGCTGTAGAAGCATTTCTGGAACACCGCATCTTTGCTATCCCTTGGAGTTTAGATCTAAATATTTAAAGTATTTTTAAGTGCCGACTTTTGTCGCTCAGTGTTTGTTGTGTCAGGCAGCTGCTACTTGCTTGGCGAGTCTGTAAAAACGGTTTTAGAAAATGTCTCACAGATGGCGACCAGCTAAAGTTTTTCACTACACCCCTCTCCCTCCCCTCCTCTATGAAAAGCAATTTAACGCTCGACTTTTGTATGGTTCGCTGTCTGTTTTGTTTTTGATTGCATTTTGCTTGTGGGCATGAGGAATTAAATTCTTATCAGCGCACAGTAGACGACTTCCTCAACTTCTTGTTATTCAGTTCTCTCCCCTCCATCCCGTTTTTGGCAAACGTCGCTAAGAAAAAGACAAAGTTTTTGTATTCAGCTGAAAGACTCGTGATTTACGCGCATAATACGCAGCGCAGATAGTAAGGCAATAGTACCACAAGTTAATGACAGTATCGATGGATGGGGAGGGGGAGGTGGAGGAGGAGGGATACAGAGTTCGATAATGCTGACAGCTTTCAACTAGCCGCCAATTATTTGTGGATCTGTACCGTTCAATTCGTTCCAGCTGATTAACATATAGATTGGTATTTCATTATATATATTTATACGGCAAGTTCGAATATAATAGCAAACATGCTTTGTCTGCTTGAAATCTACAACTTTGTGAAAACTAAAATAATTGTATGCCTGTGTAGAACTTATACATTTTTGCTTTTGATGAAATATTATCTTTCAGAATAAGTGTAATTGGGAATAGTATACATATTTTTATTTCAGACCAAGAGTTAGCTTTACTAAATATAAATTACGAATCTTATCAAAACACACACGAGTATATATCAACTCATAGTTTCTAACCTTTTTTGTACTTTTACTCAATAAAACATTAGAATAAATGTTTTTTCCATTGCAAGTTCAATTTTTTCTTTTGGTTCCTTGGTGGCAACAATGGCAAAGCTAATGGGGCAGGTAAATGCAGGCATGACACGTAATGCTGGGCACATTGAGCTACTACTGAGTGAGGTCAGGTTGTGGTCCAAGGGGTTGGTTACTTCGGGTGAGGGTTGGTGGTTGGTAGAATATGGGAACTGAATTCAATTCTATTGATTTTATTGAATTTGCCACTGATCCGACGAGATTTGAGCAGTCCAATCAACCCCCCTGTTTTGGGTCAGGTGGTCTACAGCTGCTGGCCGTGTGCCTGTCGTGCGTTGCATGATAAATCCACAGATATAAGGGTGGAGTGAAGCATACAACTCCTCCCTTCTTTTTGCTGAGGGCTTTGTGCGTTTCCTTATGCATCGCTGCGCTTTGACAAACTGTAATCCCAGGCAGTAAAAATATGGATTTCTTTTTACGATGCGCCTCAAAAACAAATAAATGAAAATCATATTTCTAGAACTAACGGCCAGTTGTTAAACTTTCAAATTGATCTATGTATTTCACAGTTGGATGCGACTGCAGCTCCCCAACCACCCTTCCCCCACTGCACTTTATTCGTTTGATGTTCACTTTTAGGTGCTGCCGCGACCCCTCCCCCTCCTTTCAAACGCGTTTCATATGTGCGGCCTTAGCCTATGTCAAAGAGCGCACCGAATGTAAATTTATGATTTATCGAAAGCATATGCTTCTCCTCAGAACTGTCCTCTTCTCTTCTCTTCCCTCCAAGTGGTGGTGCCGTGCCCACAGGAAGTTCATGCCGCTCAACGCCATGCCAGAGCTTGCCACAGTCTCTGACTTTGTTGTTGTTTCATATTTTGTTGTGTACTCTTCAATGTATACAGAATTATTTGTTCAAGATTGTATGAAATTGCGTTTCGACTATTCATCTTTATTGGCAATTGTGGCTTTATTACAAATAATCGCATTTGAAGTCATTTCATTTTCTCTGTCACTTAAGTGAAGTGTGTTCTCAGTAATATTTAATAGTATACCTAGACTTTTAACTTTACTCTCTCTTGAGCTTGAGCAAACCTATAAATTTCATTTTAATAATATCTGCTATTTAAAATGAATACAAATTCCGATAAGATTTAATACATTTTATAAACTTTTCAAAGCTTTTATCTATAACTTACTCTATATAGAGATGAGTCTTTCAGTGACTTTTAACTCCTTATTTGACATTTCACTCTTGGCTTTTTCTCATAACCTCTGCAATAGGTCTTGTTCTTTTACTTATTTAAAAATGAAGTCGCTATAAGTTTATTTAAAAAGGTATTTTTAAGTGTGATGCTGACTGGCTTGACTTCATGTTTCATTCTTTGCAGCAGATTAAATAAATCTTCTTATATATACCTGCCCGTTTCCTTTCGAAAATTGCTTTTAGGCATTGAGAGCACTGTATTTGTAGTTGTGCCAGTTTGCGTTTCAAATTGTTTCCATTGAGTATTGAACACAGACTCCGAACACACACAAAACACCCTCGAACGAAGGACCCATCGGGGATCAGCAAGACAGATGTTTGTTTCAGTTCCCAGTTGGCTGTTTCTCGCGCAGCTGTTTGCAATATCCAGTCATCAGTCCTTGGGGAGGAACAGCAGCTACTAAGCAGCCATTTCTCAAATCCAAGCCTGACACTGGCCAAATTTATGACTCTAAAGCGGTTTACCTTCCAACATTTTGTGGCAGCTCAAGTTTTAAAATTGGACTTAAACTCGATTAGTGATTGTGCCAAACTATAGCACGGCTCAAAAACAGAACAAAGACAATTTGTATGAGTGCTAGAGAAATGGAGCTACTTGAGAAGCACTCAAAATATTATCACAGTCAGTCGCGTCACGGGGGCGAAATATATAGCTATATATGGGAATTATAATTTAACAGCATTAAAACAAATTAAAGCGCCCCAGCGGAAGTTACAACAACAAACACAACAACAACTAGAGCCACATTTGTGAAGGAGTCTCGAGCATTTTGAGAACAAATCCAAAAATAGCTCAAATATTAAAATTGATGGCAACTTTCTCGGCACCGAACACTGAATTATGCCTAAGGTTAAGTGCTGCTGACAGATTTTGACACATGATGCACCAGCAAACGAGACAGAGCTAGCTGTAGCACTCCGTCTTTCTTTTGCGTGCAAGTGCAACACAAATGTTATCTTTAATTTTGTGGCATCATTTGATTTCTAGATTCAATAAAATGCAAATTGGATAAATTAAACTGTAATCAAACTTTAATTTTTGGTCTATCCTTTCCTAATTAACATATGTTGTTGCTGATTTAGCTTTTGGTGTATTTGTCTGTATTTGGTAGCAGCTGCTGTCTATATGAACTTTTTCCCAGCATAGTGCCCAACAAATTAATTACGCCCGAACTCCACACACACACACACATACATAGATCAGAGCAGTTAGCCATAGACAAACGGCTTCTATTTCATTCCCTGTTTCATTCAGTTCAGGTTACGTGCGCTTCTATGTTCATGGGACAGGGCAAGGGACTAGGGTCTATTAAATACCGTACACCGTCTAATGAATACCATGACTGCTGCTTCCTTCAGTCTTAAATTCTTTCAATTGAAATTAATGTTTTATGGTTTCATGACAACGACCACACACTCACACACGCAGTGACAGACAATAGACAAACTTCAGTCAGCTGTTGAGAACATTCGTCTTGTTGCTTTTCATTCAAAAACAACTCTGAATACTCTGCAGTCATCAATTAGTTTATGTCATGTGAATGTGTTTCAAATCAAATTATGGCAACTCTAATTCTGCAATGTATTCATACATATATATTGATTAAAATTAATTCAATTCGAGCTCTGCAATGCAAACATTTATTCATATTTCTTGATCTATGATTGTCAGTCTGCCAATATATCTGAAACGTCTAACAGATAATTCTCTTTGGTAAAGATAGAACAGAGTATCACAGAGTTAGTATAAATTATCAAACTATTAACTTCTGTTAATATTATTTTACATAAGACCATCAAGCTGAAAAGTAATTATTTTTAAATAAGTTTTAGAACACAAATTTGTTTTCTTTTTAATTCCAATCCAATTCCAAATTGAACAAAATTGTATCAATGACAAATCTATTTGACAACCAATAAGAATCTTTAAAGATTTTATCATCACATAGTTCAGTTTACTATGTTGTTCGTTTATAAAGGGTATCTAAAGTTCGGCATGCGCTTAAAGTTGTGCTTGTTGTTGCATGTTGATTCTTCAAGTAATTGTTAATGTCAGACTGACAAAATGAAAAATGTAACTGTAGCTGAATGGCTTGCAGGAAACTCGCTATTCAACTGACCCATCCTGTCTCGTCTTCCTATCTTCCCGTCTTCCTGCCCCCGCTCTTGGCTTGCACTCGTTTCTCCTTTGTTGTCGCTCGCAAATTGCGCATTCTTCAGCAAATTTCCTGTTTATGCTCCATAAAATCCATTCAAGCGTTTAATATTGGCAACTTGTCGGACGTCTACGTTGGCTACGTGGCAAGCGTGTGAATTGGCGACAAGTGGACGCATCCTTTGTGGGTGGCAATCACCCGCCCCACACTGAACCCCCAACCCCGCCCCCATCACTCATCACTCAATATTGGACTTCTGATTGGGCTTAGACACTACGGTAAATCAATTTAATTGTCTCCGCAAACATTGTAAATAAATGAGTTGACAAAAGTGCATGCGAATTTGCAATTTGTTTGCCCAGTTTGAACAAGACTCAAAGCATCTTTCAGTATATTTAATTGAATTGAATTTCAAAGTACGTAAATCAATTAGACATCGATGGGTGTACTCAATTTGGGTTCAGAAATGCAATATCAAGCTCTAACTATGATTAGTTGTTAATTTACTTTAAGTTTATCAGCTAAATATGTCAAATTAAAGTACTTATTAATGAAAATAAATGTTGCCAATATTTGTTGAATTTACTTTAAGTTTATAAGTTAAATTTGTCAAAGTTAAGCGCTAGTTAATTAAAATAAATGTTTTCCAATAACACGAGCTTAAATTTGGAAAGAAGTTTATTCTCTTTAATCAAATTTTAATTGTATTTTAAAGCTCACTTGCCGTCTTTTGAAATAAAAACTGTTTGTGACATTGATATTGGGCATACTTTTCATAACATCAATACGAAATTCGATAAGTCATTGCAAAAATCGCGAAATACTCGGATCGAATTTATGAAGTTCGTAATATATTTTTCCAATGTTCAACTTACCTATGGGAAAAAGTACACACAACAATTTTCAATTATGTAGACCTTCGAGAATTTAAGAAATGTACATGGTGAAATCAGGCTATTATTAGTCAAATTTTGACAGTAAGTTATCAGTTGTGATTCATCTGCATCTATAGAAATGAGTTGCATAAAAACGCAATTAAATTGTGCTTAAATTTGCTTTCAGTTAGCCCAATTAAGGTTCGCAATTTGACAAAAACTTTCGCATCTCGCATACTGAGTTTTTGCGCCCATATTCATTATAATTATTATAACCGTATTCGGTGCAGCAGTAAATGGTGCCACGCCCCAGCTGCAGTTGCCGCTGTCGAGCCTACATGCTTGCATACAGCTAGGTGCCAGGCAGCCTGTTCGATTACGCAATGTTGAGGCAACTATGCCATGCCATACCACTTGCTGGTGCAGTTGTTTCTGGCAGTTGCTGGCAGTCGCATCCCACGCTACTAGCTCCTAGCTGCTCCTCTGACTGGCGCCTGCCCACGTTGACTGCTTTTAATTGAATTTGGCGCACAATAAAAATAATAAACAAAAATACAAACAGACAGACAGACAAGTTATGAGCGTAATCGGAGCTGCAATTGCTGCTGGCAACACACAAAACGAGTTTTAAATTTTCGTTTTATCAAATTTGTGTCAATATTTTTGAGGCGCTTTCGAAAATGTGTTGATTGCACCTGACGTCAAATTTATGCGTGCATTATTAACATATCGGGAACAACAACAACTCTAATGACTACATATGACCAGCATTAGCTCTGCTTTAAAACATTTCCAGAAGAGCATGGGACTAGCAGATACTCTGTACAAACAGGTGGATGCCTCATCTTGCACTTTATGGAGTCTTTATCCAATTTATAGACTGATTCCAACTATCAATATTTCTTACATTCTCAAATGTCTTGCGAATTTTAGAAATTCGTTCCGAGTTTTTCGCGTGTTTTGCGATGATTTTTCGAATTTCGTATTATTACTATAAAAGGTATGACAATATCAATACAAAATTTAACTTATTTTGTACACTTTATTATAATTTAATGATGAAAGCTTAAGATATACGAAATACTCTTAATTTGTAAATAAAAGATGTGAAGTTAAGCAATTTTGGGAACAGTGGAATCTGACTATTATAGTGTATAAAAACATTGCAGAGCTACGCGTAAAAACTGCTCTTAAATGTTATAAATACAACTTTAGCTTTGGCTGGTAATACAAATTTACATTTGCTTTTGATATAAATGATGCACTCAAAAAGGAAATCAGTAGAAAATCGGTTGAAAATTAACGAAGAACTTATAAGCCAATTTGGACCGCAGTATAAGTTTGAATATAATATATACATATAATGACAACTACTAAATTACATGCATATAAAAAAATACATTGATAGCAAGTAAATTAATATCCTTTCCCATTTTCCCACATAGCTTACATTAAAGTTGTCTTGGGCTTAAATTCCTTTTCCACATCCTTCCTTAGAACATGATTTCCGATCAATATTATATGATATATACATTCACTTACCTGCAAAGAGATTGAAAAACAAATCAAATTAAAAACTTGTTAGATATAAATAATAGTTTTTGCTGACATTTTTTGAACATAATTTACGATTAATGTGCGCCCATACAAAACACACACAGATGACACCTAAAAATAACTAAAATATTCAGACCAAGAACTTCAATTTGATTTAATGGCCCTGTCGCCGAGCATAAAAGTTTGAACAAAAAGTTTATTGGTGCATCCACTCCCACAATTTGGGAGTATACAATGCTCAAGTGGTAGGGGTGTGGGGTTTTGGGGCATGTTGGCGTGGTTCAACTGATAACACGTAAAATTTGTGCACGCCTGGACTGGCAACAAATTATGACCATGTGAAGTGTCATCAGAGCCAAGTAAATCATCTGATTTTGTCACGCATTATTATTTATGGGTCGGGTAGGGTTCAAAAACACTCCAAACCCATTAAAAACAAAAGGTTTTTGCGTATTTTAGGTATCAGTTAATGTACTCTCCAGGAGTCTGTGCCAATAATAAAACTCAACACTCGTTGCGAAGAAGCATTTTAAAGGCAATGCGAAATGTTTTTACTCGCTTTTCTGAATCATCAGCAAACTGAAAACATTTCCCGACGATTTTTCGTTTTCCTTTTCTTATTCCCACTGAATTTAATGGCATGACCAGACCGACCCCAAAGAGCCTCTCCCAAAACAGCCTGACTGGATGTGCGTCAAAACATTTGTCGTGTTCGGGGGCAACCGCAAGAGCAACAACAACAAACACAACAACTCTTACACTTACAATGTATATACATATATGTGTGTTTATATACAATGTGTATATAAGTATATATAATAAAGTGATGCTGTTGAAAGGCGCGCATTAGATGTTATTTTAGTGGGGGGTTTGGGAACTGAGTGGCAAACGTCTGTTGCAAATCGTAAAAAATATTGCAAGGGGACAGAACAACTAACAGCTGAGTCCTCCACAAAGTTGGGGCAGCTACTAGCGCAAAAAAAATCGATAAATGCTTTTGTGAATGTATGAATTATGTGTCTGCCATCTAACACACACACACACACATACGCACACACACACATACGCACACACACACACAGACAGAGATTTCACGTCACAGCTTCCTCTTCAGCTGCTTGTTTATCTGCGGTTGAAGTTCAAATGGTGCAACGAGGCACCCTCTCCGCCAGCCTCACCCGTTCTCCCTTGCCCATTTTACTGACTGTAAATTCTTTTGGCAAGTTTTACGAGCCAGCGTCAATTATGTATTTAATTTTGCAGTCGCATTTTTTTTTTATTATTTTTATGGTCTGCCCACACGCATTGCCGCCGCTGCCCACGGAGTCGCCACACTGACCGCATTAGATAGGCGCCCCGTGGCAGCTGTGATGAAAATATGTTTGCGGCCTAGCCAATTCAATTCAATCGACAACAAAA
Organism: Drosophila silvestris; assembly: GCA_035043445.1. Taxonomy (NCBI): domain Eukaryota; kingdom Metazoa; phylum Arthropoda; class Insecta; order Diptera; family Drosophilidae; genus Drosophila; species Drosophila silvestris. Next base: position 1,389,401 of record JAWNMZ010000027.1, read on the forward strand.
CTAACAACTGGTGCAACAGTGCTGCAAGTTGGCCAGCCAAAGCCACCCAATTGTGTTGCCAAATCAATGTATGCATAAAAACATATATGCAAAGCCACAAACCAAACTACAGTTATCCCAGGCACAACAAGTACAACTACAAGAACAACAAAATCAACTGGCAACAGTGCATAAAAACTCTATAGAGTTGATGGATTCAGTGTCAAAAATGATTATTGTCGTATGTGCAAAATCTGTTCATCAGACAAAATTCCGTATTTATGAGCGAGCTGAAAAATTATAAATAAATAAAGCACAAATCCACAGGCTGATTTTGAATCCGGCACAAATTTAAGTTAGCAGTAAAAAAATATGCTTATTTTATTTATTTATTTGAATTCAACTCAAAAATTCTTTATGGAAATTCGTGCGTTAATCGAATTGCAGCAATTGTAGCGGATGAATAATAAGAAACCATCAAATGAATTAAATCCATATCGATTGCAGCTGCAGCTACGTGACTGCTGTGTATAAAGTGTTCGATAGAAACATAATCAACTGGGTACGGTCTAATAGGGAGTTGAGAGCTGAACTATAGCCTGACCAATTTTCAGCTGTCTGGCCGGGGCAACAACTTTCATAAATAGAAAGCGTTTCCATAATGCGTTATGGATGTACCTAATGCCCAGTGGCAGTGCATGGAATAATGCTCAAAGTCTGCAGTCGACAATCGACCCAGTCATAAATTGTGAGTGCATATGAGTGTATACTTACTCTTATTTATTACCCGGTCTCTCACTCCACAAAAGTCCCAGTACTCACTCCCTCTTTAGGCAATGACGCGGCACGCACAGCTCCAAAACCAAATTAAAAAAAAGAAAAACTATAAATTTGACCCACGGCACAACTCCGAAAAGTTATCTGTAGATCGATGGTCGATGGCCCGAGCTCGTTATCAAGTCGTATGCTTGTACGCTGATATAAGTAAAGACCAGTAAATAACTACACATCATTGAGATTGACCAACGGCGAGATACCCTCTTATGTCTTTATTAATATTCAACAATTTGTTATTTATTTTATTTAATTTACTCAATTCGCAAAAGTTTGCTTTACATCCGCGTCCATGTATAAATAAAAATTGGCCATCCAGGTGAAATTATTAGCCTTCTGGTACAGGCACCTTAGCAAACATCTCGTCAGTCAGTACAAAATCCTTGACAATTATATTATCCTAGGGCGTTTGAAGATAGAAAACGATTTGAAATATTATTCAATGGAATTTCTGAGTGGTACTCACATTATATGGGCAAGTATGGTTCCAATTGGAAAACGGCATAAAAGTAGTAGAAAATGTGTAAGCGATTCGGATGCTTCATGTAGGGGCAAAAATCAACAGTGACGTTGTTGTTTTTTCCAAACACTGTATTTGACCTGGATACTTTCTACTAGTGGTTTTAATAAATCTAGTTGAACATTGGCACCGATACGACCACGACCCAGAACTTTCAGGTTACATATGGGTATTTTGATCACAGGCTTTTCTAGTACCATCACATAGTATCAACGGGAATACAACCAAGTACCACATTGTGAACAACATAATAATTAATATAAATAAGTTTAGTTTAGAACTGTCAACTGCTGCTGTGGTTTGCAAACTGATTCGATATTAGACAAACAACAATGTTTACCTGATACGATTATAATTACAGTGAATAGACTTGTAACATTAATTGATTTTACCGCTTGGCAAGATATTGTAGATTTGCTAAGCAATTGTCCATAACAATCTATTCAACCATATCAGAATGTTAAAGTTATTTTTTACCAAGGTCGCACGTTATTTTAAATAGGATTAATGCGTAATCTGAATCTACTCCTCTCATTAAAATATATAATTTGAGTATAGAAAATTTTGTTAGTGACATATATCAAAAGCGAGAGCGAGAAATTATTTCTAAACGAATCTTTACGAGGTATAATCAAAATCGACATTTTTTAAATAGGTATTTTCAACGGCATTTGAAAATACTTAATGTGATTATAATTAATATATAAGTAATTAGCCTTTTAATATATTATACTATGTTAATAACATTAACTAGTGTTAACCATTCGTAAAGATCTGGGAGATTTTGCTAATCAATTTTAAATGCTTAATATCAAGCTTAAGGCTTCCAAAAATTGCCACATAGCAAATATATAAAGTTCAATAAAACAAGTTAGAATGATTTAGTCGAGATTGCTCTACCAGCAAATAAATTGAATCCAGCTCTTAAATACATGGTAAGTTAGTGATGGTAGTTTGTTCAATGTAGTTTTCGCGAGACGGTTTTCGATTAGATGAAATAAATCTGTTTGGCCTGTGGTGTTCCAGAACTTATATTCTAAACTTGATGTTTCTAACTCTTATAGTTTCAAAGATCGATTTGTTTAAGCAGACGCATATAGCTAAATCAACTTTATCAATAATGTAAATATACGGGGTCGGATATGCTTCCTTGTGTCTGTTACACATGTACATGTACACATGTACACTAATCGATAAATGGTTTTTGTGAATTTATGAATATATATGTGATTCACGGCGTAATATGAGTGAAAATAACAATGAGTGAAAATAAGTAATAAGATTTTTAATATACACCAATTTGTTATTTATTTTATTTAATTTACTCTTTTCGAAAAGTTTGCTTCACATCTATGTCCAAGTAAAAAATTCAAATTTGTTACCCAGATGGACTTAGTTGCTACATTAATTTCAATCATATAGCTACCTTTTGGTACAAAATCCTTGAGAATTATGCTATGCTGAGGGCGTACGAAGATAGAATAAGATTTCATATTTTATTCAATGACATTTTAAACTTCTACTCATTAGGGGCAAGTATGGTTCCAATTGGTAAACTGCATAAAATTGTTGTGAAAGTCGTAGAATATGTGTAAGCGATTCGGACGTCATTTAATTTTTTCTAAACAATAAATTTGACCAGGATTTTAGACATTGGGGTTTTTAATATATATTCATATGGAGATTGGCACCAATACGACCACGACCCAGAACTTTCAGCCTACATATGGGTATTTTTATATATATTTTTCTAGTTCCTCACATTTCATGTTCGTTGGATGTGTACATCCATCACATTGTACCAACAGGAATACGAACAAGTACAAGATACTTAACAACATATTATTGGTCCAATTTAGAACTATCAACTGCTGCGATTTGTGAATTGTTTACTCTGATATTGGCCAAACTTAAAACTTTAAATATACAAATTTTGAGCTAGTTGATACAATCATAATTTCACTAACTGGAATTCTCGTATTATATGATTTAACTATTTAGAAAGATCGTGGAGATATTGGCAAGTAAAAAATCAACCATATCAGAATAAGTCGTTCTCCAACCAGCTTGGCGAATATGGTGAATATATTTATCTGCCTTAGCTCTAAAATCTGCTCATGTCATACTAACTTTTAATTTGAGTGTAGTACATTTTAATACTCCTCAAAAAGAGGGCAAGTAGTAGTAGACAAGTAAAGTATCCTAAACATTATGCTTTGAACCGTCTTTTTTGATAATTGTTTTAGAGTGATCTATGCGAGTTATAACAAATATCCAGATAGTTTAAATTGGTATTTTAAACACACTTTAAAAAGATTATAATTATTATAAATATTATATATAAATATACATATATATAAAATTAAAGTAAATTAAAGTTTTTTAAAGTTATATATATATATATACACTCGTAAAGATCTAGGAGATATTTTTAATCACCTCTAAACTTTAAAAACTTTAATTTTAAAATACCCAAATTGCAAATGGATAAATTTAAAAAAAAAACACCGAATTTTTAGAAGTTCTGAAATAAATTCTGAAGTGTGAGGCGTCATTTACAGTGTAGCACAACGAAATGCATTCCAGACAGCCCACAGCACTGATAAGGCAATCAATAAAACAAATAGCGCAGTTTATTGAACCAGTAAAAGGTCAAAAGACATCTGAGAGGCAATTAAGTTACTTCCCTATTATTGTCAGAAGATCCCGATACCGGAGAGCAGGGGAGCATACTTTCTATTGCGCCCAAATGTTTATTTTCAGCTTAACAAATATTAATGTTGCTTTCGCTAAGGGACGAGAAGATAAGATGGAGAAGGGGACTCCCACCCAAATGGTAGTTCTATTGCTAGTCAATCTTATTAAAGCCTTTTATTTGTACAATAGTCATACGATAATGCTGCAAATATTTACAGGTTAGTCTCGCATTCAGACTTCAGTTGAGAAAGAGTCGTTTACTTTCAAGCAAAATATTTGATATTTGATCTGAATTAATATTTACACAAGAAACCTAACACAAAACTATTTGAGAGCGAAGAGAGAGTTAGAGAAAAAGAGTAGGATGGAGAGGGAAAGAGGGAGAGATGCGACACATGTCTTGGCCCTGAACTTGTTGTCCTCCAGCGGCGCAATTGCAGATTGCAATTTGTGGATTGACAGCAAAACTGCCTTACGGATGGATTTTTAGTCGGGAGCTACAAATGGCAGAAATTTGCATATGCCAAACGCTGAATATGAGGACGACGACTTTTGCATAAAAAACGATACGCGACGATCGGGGAAAAGTTTTAATTAAATGCAAGGCAGGCGACGACTACAGGGACAGGGAATACGAGAAATGCTTGTAGAAATAGGTTTTCCATTGGTCTTGGCTTAACGGCGCATCAATCACTTTTTGGCAGCTGTTCTCTAACTCCACCCACATCTCGCTCTTTACCTAACCCGCTCTCTCTCTCTCTGCTGAGACTACGTGGCGACGTGACTTCCGCTTTAGCAATTTAGAGCTGCTGTCCAGTTGACTCTTCACTTTACTTCTTCCCCCAGTTGGCAAATTCGAAAAAAAGCTGCTTCTTCTTCTTCTTAGTGGCTGTCATGTTGAACACTTTGTGCAAAAGTTCAAGTGCGGGTGTCGCCTGTAGTTGTTGTTTGCTCTTGTTGTTATTCTAGCAAGAGTTGCGACGCCCAATTTCACGCTTGTCAGAGCAGTACAGCAACTGGCGGGTTTCGACAACTGCATCTGCATCTGCGAGTTACTTGGCTTTAGTTTATTATTCAGCTAACGGCATTTGCTGGCGGGTCGCGTGTGAAAGTTATGAGTGTGTCAAAAGATCATAAAAGCTGCCTGTAAACTAACTGGTTGGCTTAACCCAATGTAAAATGCATTTGTACGCGCTTAAGCCAGTTCAGAATTATTAGCAACTAAAAAATATATGCAAAGTAGATTTGGGTGACTATCCTAAAGTAAAAATATACACAAAGCATATTTAATTTCGATAGCTTTCCTTCACATCAAAGTTGAAATAGAATTTTTAATCTGCTGTCCAAGTTAAATTGGAGGCTATATTCAAGTTCAACATTTAGCTGCCTTATGGAAGAGGCGCCTTGGCAAACATCTCGTCACTGAGCCCAATATTTAAATTCAAAATAAAACTCATTCGTTTTTAGCTAACTAGCAAATATGTTCAATTGGTAGTAATACACTGTGATGAAGTGAGTGGGACTCTAGCATGGAGTTACTTAGGTATATGGACACTATCTTGAAAGTTTAATGATATATGTACATTAATATTAGAGAATGATATCGTTATTCTATATTTATATTCCTTGACAAAGGCAAAAAAAAACGAATAATGAAATAATTTCAGTATCTTGTTACCATCGGCAAAGTATTTCCCAACGGTACGTGTTCTTATCTCACGACATCTCTCATAACTATTATTGTATTCTACTCAAATTATGAGTGAAGGGAATACAAATTCATAGCAATATTCATTCTGTTAATGAGTACAGCCCCTAATTGGTATATTTGCTAAGCAATGTAGGCGCCCACACAAGCCCAAGCCGGCTCTATTGTCAACTGGCGCATAATTTGATGCCCGGCATACATCGGTACGTGGAGCACATGTAGCACCGTATTAGGCAGTGGATAAACAATGCCCTGGGCACTCAAACTCGGCTACTAGTTACTCAGAGTAAGTCTCAGGGTCTCAGCCTCAACGGCAGACACAAGACAAAAGCAATTTGTGTCATTGCCAGACGTGAAAAGTGCAGTCGAGTCTGGTATTTTACCACCTCATTACAAGATTTGCATAAATGAGCGACAACTGCAATTGTGAAAGGAAGCCCCATCACAATGGCAATGAAAAGTGGTAAGAAGCAGTTAGTGTAAATAAACTAAGAAATGTTAAAGTAGCATTAAAACTACCATATAACAATTCATGCTTGAGATCCCTTCTTCCTTTTCCCTTTTGTGCTGCATTCTGAAACGTTTGCTGGCTGATATATTAAAATTGTAAGATTTTGCCGTATTGTGTTTAATAAAATAATGTAGATGTGTAGACTTTAATCGTTTCTTAGATGTGCTAGCTTTCTTTTACAACTGAATACAGATGCATGCCGAAATTTGGCAACTTTAGAGTTTATAATCAGTGTGACTTTAGACAGTTAATAACTGTCGCAGAGAACAGCTGCACATGAAATGTTGACCTGGTCGAAAAGTAAACGTTGCCAGCGAAGTTTTGGCTGCAAAGTTACGCAGCTTTCGAGTCGAGTGTTTGGCCAAAGCGGCTGCCGCATTCCAGCCTGCATGGCTCTGGCCGGGACAAACTTAAGTGTCTGTTAAAAGCAGAGAGAGAGAGAGAATCGCGTCAAGTGTTTGCCCGTTGCACATAAAGTTTGGCGTCTAATGGGCCAACAACAACTGAACTCAGCTGAAGTGAACTGAACTGTGCGATGCGTTTGATAGCGAGTGGTCGCATTTTAAACATTTTATGCGAATAACAACGGCGACACGTAAATTAGCGTAAAAAACTTACTCAAAACTGTGGCAACCACAACCTGAACATGACAGCTCAATTGAAGATGCCACCAGCACGAGATGCAGTTGCAGCTGAAGTTTCAGTTGCAGTTACAGCTCTTGGCAAACGCAGATAATTTCCATTAATCAGATATCGACGGGCGCGTCATAAACTGCACATGTTATCGACTCTGTTGCCATTGCAATCGCTTTTAGAGAACACAACAACAGGAACAACAAATGGCAGACAGCGAGTTCAACAGCTCAACAGATCAGAAACAGAAACAGCCAAGAGCTTTAGCCAGGTCTGTGCCATGGCTCTGAAATATGCAGCACTTAGTACCTACTTAAGTTGCGCGAACGCGCCCAGCTGAACGACAACTGGACGGACAGACGGACAACGTTTGAGATAAGATCACAGCACTGCCAACAAAGATCGCTGACTGAGTGTGAGTTTGTGTGCCTCTGACTTGGGAGCTACACGGGTTTGTCGTGCTGCCAGGCAGACTGTGCACAGTGATACACAGCCCAATGGGAAATATTGACATTGTTTAAAGTTGCAACTGGTTGAGTCTTCACTAAAGTGTAGGGTTTTCACTTATATGGACTTAACTCAATCAAATAGATAAACATCTTAAGTGTGATACGATAATTTTTTATATAAAAAATATATAGAAAGGTATGGTTAGAAGAACATATCCTTATATTAGGGCTTTTATTGCTATTTTTGTAGCTTAAACTTTGCTTTTAAAAATGTATTATTCACCTTCGACCCACTGTGCAAATGCAGGGAGGGCAACCACAGTGGCATAGACGCGGTAAGTGGTATGAAGTACGTGCATTTCGTAGTTAATATTGAAATAATAGCAAACGCTGCGCATTCGCTTCGGCTCCAAGTCGAAGATGGAGGCGGATGGCGAAGAATCACGCGGGAATCGCTGTTCAGATCGGAGATCGGAAAAGCGCGCGTCTGTTTCTTTTGTCTTGTGCTGCTTGTAACAAATTACTTGGCTGCCAACAACTACACACTGACCCCCCACCTCCAATTTTCCTCCCTTCCCCCACCCGATAGCATTATGTATATATATACATATATACATGTATATACAAAACGTCGCGTCGCGTCGCGTCGTTTGTCGTCGCCGTTGTAAGCGTCGCTCGTTTTTCATGTTCTATTTTATGTGTGGCAATCGTTGCAGCCAGATAGATTAACGCTACAGATACAGACAGAGATAGGGGAGGAGGTGGAGCTGTGCTGTGCTGTGGAGAGCGGATTGAATTCAACGATCGATCTACTTTCAGGCAGCCATGGCCAACAGCACTAATAACAACAGCAATCGTTTAGTCTGTGGGGTCTGTTTGACCGATAAGCGACTGATAAGTCATCCAATTCAGAGTCGAAGTCGAGACTCTTGTCGAGACATGGGGACATGCCACCTAAATGACCAACTCAATTTGCTGCCGCATTTTCAATTAATGCTGCCCCGCAGCCACAACAACACTAACAACAACAACAATGCAGAAAATTTGCTTGTGCCTTCATAATAATTATGAAGCGAGTTATTTTCAATACCCTATAGCCATTAAATGAGTAAAAGGGTTATGCTAAAATGAGCAGACAGTATGAATAAAGTATTATTATTGGCGGTCTTCATTCACTGCCACATATTTACTCTTCTAAGATTAGGACATGTTAACCTAAGAAATAGCATCTTCTTCTTTGCTAATTTGCTTTGAGGATTTCGTCTCTTTCTAGCAATCGTCAGATTCCGCTATGGTTTTACCTACATTAGCCAGGTGAGCGCGTAGTCTTCAGTGTTTTATCATAAGACCGTTGAGTATTCCAAGTCTCTTAATTAAATAGATCTGATTGTCATTTTTAAAAGATTGTGTTTATGCGGTATCATCTAGTCGAACAATGTTGCTTGCTTTAGGTTATTTGTAGGCACTCCCGTAGGAAAGTGCCGAGTGGCGCTTGCCAGCTAAACTTTTAATTGAGTTCTTTACCCAGCTGCGGGCACAAAGCAAACTCGACTCCAGGCGTGGCTGATCTCCAGCTGAAGTCTGAAGGCTGGAAGTTGTTAGTTGGGAGCAATTACAAAATTTAAAAGAATATATGTATGTGTATAAGTAAAAAAAAGAAAATTAAACCACTGTCGACTTCCGTTTGCAAAAGGTGATTAAATGAATTGGCATCGAGTCTTAGTCTCAGCATAGCTTCGTAGCTCAGCTCCAAATAATGTCTGGGTGTTTTATGTAGCTCCCGTCTGCAAGCCCAGAGGAGCTTTTTGAGAGCTGGGCGTGATAGTTTAACGAGCGTGTTTAACGATTCATTCTGTGAGGGGTGCTCCCGTAACTGCACTTAAAGCTATTCAGCATTTTGCAGCTATTACTATGCCTAGTTGGCGTTGTTAACGCTTAAGGTGCCGTTAAAATATTACTGGGTTAAATACAGCCAGACATGCATTTATGTATAGGATCAGACGTTAAGGAAAATGACAGCAGCAACAACAAAAATATGCAAATGCAACTGGAAAGGCAAAGGGATGAGACCAAGAGACCATGTTAAAGAGTTACGAATATTGAGTAATAAATGGTGTATAGTTGATTGAAAGGTTAATAGTATGAACAGGCATTTTTAAATAATTTTCTTTTGTGTGTCGTTTAAGTTTTCATAAAGCTATGGCAGTTTCAGATTTGGAGACAACCCGAAGTGCAATTTTCTGCGCCTTTTAGAATGGAAAGCTCTTGTGTATGGGTAAAATACCATAAAAGCTGCACACGTGTGGATTTTGCCTAGGCCTGTCGTAAAATAATGTTTCCAATTTAAATGCATTAATAATCTAAATGCCAAATCCTGACTAAAAATGTGCTGCTTTTTGAAATCGGTTCAGTTTTGACAAAGTAATAAATTTGAAACCGTTCCCAAGTGTATTTTTTGAGTTTGATCTCAGATCTCTTCCACTCTGTATTCTGCTTCGCTGTCTTCAGATGCACTTCTTACCAGCTTACATCTCGTCTCGCTTGTCTGCTTTCGTTGTTGTTATTATTATAGTTGCAGCAAGTTAACACTTTATAGCCGAACAACAACTCACACTCTCTAAAAAATAAATGTGCATTGTTGTCTGTGCTATTTACAAGGCTTTTAATAGCCAGTAGAGCTGGCCATCCAGCTCCATTTCCCAGTCGAGATTTAGCTACAGCTCTGCTCTTGGTGCTGATTGGCTGAACCTCCCACTCACATTCTCGCAGCACGTTATGCAAATTGGCTGCACGACCACGCCCACACCCTTACAAAAGCACCCAGTTTTATTTTGGAGTGCATTGCCAATGCCACAAGTAATTGCAAATGAAAATAAAGTGAATTTTATGCCATTTCCTGTTGCCATTCATTTTGCTTGGCTGTAGATGCTTTCAGGTCTCTCTGCCTTCAGATCACACCAAACGACCAGAGAACAACTCGGACCAGCTCTGATATAAAGTTTGCAGTTTTTTGAGTTGTTGTTGTTGTTGCTGTGTTGCGGGGAATTCGGGTGCGTTGAACTGCAACAGCAGCCTCAAGAAACAACAACAACAACAACAGCAGCAGCCAAAGCCACAGCCACAATTTGGAAATGTGTTTTGGGATTTCTCCTGCTGCTGATGTTGTTTTTCTTTGTGAATTATTCATGTTGTCTTTTTTCGAATTGGTTAAAAGGATGAAGAACTCGGCCCAAATTGCATTTGCCAGGCGAGGGAGTCAGCAGATTGAACAACACGAGATAGAGGGAGACACACGCATTTGGGAGTTGTTTTTGCTCATTTTTGAGGAAAAGAATAAAGTTGGATGATGCAGCCAAAAAGCATGTTGTTTTTGTGGTCAGACCATAAAAATGCCTTGAATGTGTGCAACAAAACGAAACATGACATGTTCAAAATGCATTCATAGTTTTTCTGCCGAAAAATGTGTGCGGTATGCATATTAAAATTAATTTTCGCCTTTAAATTTGTTAATTTAATTGTGCAGCTGTGGTGGCAAAAAACGAAAAGCGTTAATAGAGTAACAAAAATAGACTCATTAACTGAAACAAATCCATCAATATGCCAATTAAACAAAAAAATAAACAATTATAACCATTATAAAATATGGAATGCTTTCATATTTATACTATGAGTGAGGATCTAATAATCGCTGTTTCATGCTGATTATATTTTGAAAAGAATATATGGAATTACTTTCCCTCATAAACTTTTTATTAAAATTATTATAAACAAAAAATGAACGCTTATTAAATTCAGACGCTTGTTGCTGATGCGTTTATGGACATTGCGTTAAAAATCGAAGCCTAATATCTATAACAGCTGCTGCTTATAATAGAATATGCTAAGTCAAATAGATATATGAACTATTTACATGAATGTTTACAGGAAAGCACGAAGTTATTCAACAAATATTTGTACTCAGAATACGAAGAAAAACAAACATTCATTTATAGAAGAACATTTGAGAATAGCGATTGCCAATCCTTTATTTAACCTATATGTAAATATTTTATTTCAATATATTTTGCAATAAGCTGTACCGTAAGTGCAACCTTGAACAATGTCAATGCCAGTGCCACGTTAAACAAACACACACACATATATATATAAATATATATACATACACATAAATAACTGACATCCGTTGCAACAACGGCTACGTCAACGACAAAGACGTTGGTTTCTCTTTTTCATACCTTTAGGGTACACATACACAGGGTAGCACTCAGGCACTCCTTAGCTATGTTATTATGTTTGCCCTGATTGAAAATTGACAGAGCGTTGAAAGAATTCAGCGACAGTTACGAGATCCTTGCAGCTCCTGCAACCAGGAACTACAACAACAACCGCAACAACAGCGGCAACTCTGTCAAATTTCCGGAGCTTGAGTAAGACAAGAAAATACTTTTGCAATGGCAATGTAATTAGTTGACAGCCGGGCACGGCAACATTCAGTCAAGACAGTAAAAAGGAAAAGAAATGACCTCATTCTGGGCTCGCTTCCCAACAATTCTCCCCATACATACACCATACAAATTTATGTACATTGTGTACACATTGCGACACATAGCGCCCGAAGCGGACCATATGGAAATGCTTTGGATGTATGACAGCAGCAGCGCACCCTTCGAGCACAACAACCAGAAAAAAAGGGGGTGCGAAATTAGAATAACATGTCACTCATATCATATAACACGTAATGCGGCCAAATATGCTGGTGGTCTGAGTCTGCTATGTCTGCTGGTGTGGATAGTAACTGCTAGCTGCCAGGATTCGCACGGGATACGCTCAGCAGCTAAAGCTAAGCCACCAGCTACCAGCTGGCAACGCAAAATAATTGTCACAGTTCACACAGAGGCCACCAGGCCGGCCAGGCACTAAACAAAGAATTATGACCATTAAAAGTAAAATGTGAAACGAGCAAGACAGAGAGAGAGAGAGAGAGAGAGAGAGAGAGAGAGGGAAGGATTTATTTATATATGCTCCTGGTAGGGAAACAGGAGCTCAGCACGTAAATTTACTGTGCTCTGCTTTCTTCTGGTTACACCCTGTCGTTCATTGTTGTTGCTATTGTTGTATTAAGATTTTTTAATTACCACCTGGCCATTAATTAAACACACTGCGTGTGTCTCTCTCTGTGTGTGTGTGTGTAACAGTTGTTGTCCTGTTATTAAAACCAACCTGGTTTCAGCCACTGTCGATGGTTTACAATATAACGGAATGCGTGTCAAAGTACTGTTTAAAAGAACGCAAGAAAGTTAAGCTAAAAAAAATATTTCCAACTCCAACTCTGAGACTTAAATTTAATTGTAAATCACCACCTGCTATATGTTCTGTATGAGTCCGGTTAATTAACATACATATAATTCTTGTATTTCTAACATCAGGTGTATTAATTTTCATGCGCATAATTTTGTATTAGGTTAATTGAACTAATTTGTTAGTATAAAATCGAAATTTTATTGGTGCCTTATTAATTTATGTATATTTATCATAATTAATTCAGTTTTAAACATTTTTAATTGATGTATGTTTTCTATATTCAACTCAGTATTAAATCAATTTCTACCTTACAACTTAACTGGTAAAATATGATATAAATATAACAAATATTACGTCTTTAATTTATCAATATATTTCGATATATTTGAAACTCCGCAACTGATAAAGTTCCCGCTGAGGAGGAATACCGGCGCGATTCGAAATATATCTGAGTGTAAAAAAATATAATAAGCACTTGACCTGGAGTAATAATTATACTATCGAAAAAGGTCACTAAAAAATAAGCAATCAGGAAATATAATATAAATATAATTAACAAACTTGTCAAAGGGATTTATGTTTAGTTCTTAGCACATAAATATATTCGAATTGATTGTACAACAAATGAGTAAACTTCCCTTTCAGTTGCATATATAAGCCAGTCTTCTTTTTATACATAATACTGATAAGACCAGCAGAGAGTCTGACCCAAATGACTGACATCCCGTAGCACGCAATTTGCATATGTATTTTAGCCGAAAAAGTGGTTTGATAAAGCACATGCCAGCAACGAGGACAGCTTATCATTTTTCCAGCTTGACTCTTCCACTTTCCGGGGATGTTAATTTTTTTGGCTGGCAGTGATAAATTCCAGGCACCCCATGAGCTTAAGCTGTGACTGTTTTTTTTTTTTTTTTGCTTCATGTTATTTTAGGGGGTGCGTTTTGTATTTGGTTGCCTTGACGGCATTCTAGTGCCATTGGGTTGAAAGGAGCATTTAATTTGTTTGCATTATTTGCGCATTTCGTGAGGATTTCAGCTGATGTTGATTTTCCGATAGAAAAAACTGGAAATTGAAAAACGCAAGCGCTGCTTCCGCCTGTTGTTGTACATTAATCAGTTAATGCGTTTCAGCTGCCTGGATATTTGACCTGTTTTCTCTTCTTTTATGCTGGTTACCTACGCCCTCAAAACACTTGTTGTTGGTTTGTTGTTTATGGCACTGCATTTTGTTTAGAGTGGCATTCAAGTATTTATGGATCTGACTCATTGATTTAAGAGATATGGTAAGCAAATTGGGCATAGCGTGTCTTCAAGTCGAGTACTCTGCGTTAATATCGAAACTAAAGCGCTTCAAGTAATGCTGATAAACATTTAAGCATTTTGCAAATAAAGTTATGCCTCAAATTAGCGTGTCAAATACACAATTGACTCAATCGAAACTCATTAAAAGTGCTCGAAAGCTAATTGTAAAATGCTGATAACTTTATATTTACAAAGTCCTTGTCTTATCTATAAAGTGATGTTTGCTACATTCATTATTGCAAACAGTTACCATATGGATAAGAACTTGTGATTTGTGTTTCGTATATTTTGGGGGACTATGGACTGGCAAAAGTCCCCAATTTGCGTCAATTTGCGACATGCGGCAATACCGAAGTGTAATGTGAAATACTAAGTACAGTCAACGACCGCTAAAGGTTACAATTTTGGGTAGTAAAATAAAAAAGTATAATTTTAATATAAAATGAATTCAAATTTACACCTTGCAAAAACTTGGATATATTTTTAGAAAGATACACAAGTGTGCTCGGGTTACAATTACTGATTAATCACTGTACTGCTGAGGTGTGGATATGGTCAAATATTGAGCTTATCAACTGTTGACATTAGGTTAACTAAATTTATTATTAGTTTAGCGTAAAAAACCTGCGCTGTTGCACGTCGGCCAGACAACTTGTCACCCAGTACGTAGTGCCATATCTCAATATCAGTACGTATAGGCGGGCGAACGCGGAACGAAACCAACCTATAATAAAAAATAACACAAATACAATCGTTATCATTAATTTCGTTACTCACCTTGGCTTGCATGCGAAAATGTTGCCAGCTGCAAAATCGTCGCGAACACCACAATCCAAGTCCCCATACAGCTCACTAGTTCCACATCAGCCATTGCGTATATTTGTTGCAATTATAATTGAAACCGTTGTTTGCGTTGATTTTGTGTTTTGAATTTAAATTATAATTATTTCGCTTCTAAACTTTGTTGTATTTGTTGTTTCTAATGTGTTGCTGCATTTTAAGGGCCTCTCTTTTTTGCTTTGGTGTTGTTTTGGGTTTCAGTATCGGTTTCGATTTCCTTTGCGCTGTTACTTTTGCACAAACATTCTACACATTTCCACATTCCGTTGCACATTATTATTTTATTTTGTACGCTCACTCCACCTTTTTCTTTTCTGTGTATTCGCCCGGATTTTGAGTGTTGTGGTTTTTGCTCCGAATATGTTGCGACTATTTGCGCTATTTGCATTGAAACTTCAAGCTGTTACTATTTGTTTTGCCGGCTGCAACAACAGCAACAACAAAACAATCCTTTTATTATTTTCTTGTTCTTTTACAAGCAAAACACTCGCACATCTGACAACAGCAGCAGCAGCAACAACAACTGCATATGAGTAGAAGCGCCAGGCATAATATCTACAGTAACAACAAAAAACGCAACAACAAATTGTGCGCACACACTAGCGTTGTCTCGCTCACACTAACATTTGCGTCGTCTGGCCGCAGGCAACCGTTGCGAATCGTTTTTGTTTTGCCTAATTCATGTTTTGCACTTAATACATGTATATGATAATTGCACTTGGGCCACCCAAACGAAATTTTGATTTTACATTACAGTTATATGCACTTCATTAATCTTTTCATTTATTTAAAGGCTTTGTACACAAGCATTACGCGAGCAACATGTGCGCAACCAACCTCACACGATGAGAATTCAGACGAAACTGTCGAAAGGCATTGAGCAAGAAGCAGAGTTGCAGGCGTTGAATTAGACGGAGAGAGCAAATGGACGCACATTTGCAGTGAGTGGCCAGCTCTGAGAGTGAGTATCGTTACGTGTATCGATGCTAACGCGCTCTCTGCTCTTGCTCTCTGGATTTTCCAACACTGAGTGGCGCCAACTGTCCACAATTTGAATTGACGTAACAAATTAAATCATTTCATGCGTTATTTAAGCTTCAAAGTAAATTGATTAATATTGCATTGCCTTGTCTGTTTGCAATACATGTTGATACAATTTGCAAATGTCGCGACGCTGTTCCAACAATATGTCAACTTTTTCAATTAATTCCAGCTGTCATATATTTATTTACATGTGCCCTTTTGGCTTGTAACTTTTAACTGTTTTATTTTTATTTTATTTTTATTTTTGCCATTAAGCAGCATTGCATTTTTCATTCACATGCATAAAGAGCGCACAACCCGATATACATATATATGTATTTTTTTTAATATTCTGCTGACTGTTGCGGTCACAACTCGTTTGATTGCCCCCCTCTCGGACAAGTTAAGGGTCCCAGCCGACAGCTTGTGTGGTCGAGAGTTGTAGAAAAATGTCCATGGCAAAAGAATGCAGAACAGTTTCGCCCAGGCAATTCATTTACAGTTTTCATTTTTATAAACTCGTCGCAATTTTTAATTTAAAGTTAGACATTAGCCCCAACTGAATAGTTTAGTTCTTTTTAAATTCAGCTTTAAGCTTGCGCGTAAGAGGCTGACTTGCAGGAAAGGTGAAATGATAAATGTAATATTAAATGCACGAACATTTATACAAATTGCCAGAGGAAAAGGGAGTTGAGCTTTAAAAATGAAATTGCTCTCTCTATATTTTGGACAGAACGAGGGAATAAGAGAGAAAGAGAGACGGGAGAGGGAACAGGAGATGATTGCTCTGACTTCACCAGCTCGCCCAAAAGTGGGTCAGGTTTTGAATGTGGATTTATAAAATTTGGCAGCGAAAATATTTTTACACGCTCGCCACTAATTGCTGCTTTTGAATGGGGCCTCCCGGAATGGGGTCTCCCACTATCATTACCCCTCCTCCTTGCCTATCCCCTACAATATAAAACCACTAATTTTCATTTTAATTAATGAAGCTGTCTGTCAGACCAAGGCGAAGAAAGTAACTTCGACGCACTTTAAAACGCCCACAAATTACAAATGAGATACTCCGAGAAGTTCTACATGAATAAACAGTCAGAGCTTGTCGACGTAATTAGAATGCCTTCCTATCTGTGTCTCATTATGTTATATTTATAATTCTCAGACAGATATTGTTTATATGGCAACTATAGACAGTAATTAAATCTTGCTCACTGATAACGACTCTCAGAGGACCTTCTTACAAGCTCAGAATCAGTCAAAAAGCCATCAATTTATAGAGAACGAAATAATAATAATTAAATAATCATCATCACAATTTTACCAACTATTTAGAGCTGCTTTTTGGATATGTATTCTCCTGGTGAGTGTGTACTGCAGACGTTCTTATACTTTGATACCGAATGTATCGACACCCTTAGAGAGAGAGACTTGAAACTTGGAACACATACTGGTATGTGCTCCCTCAGACAAAGTGTAAAATTGAGTGCTACGTCCACCAGGGGGCTGGAAATCGATAAAATCGATATTCGCAAATCGATAAGGCCTGATATCTCCCACAATTTTAAGGATACAGTCAAATTAGGTAGGTATGTTACTGGCAGCTGCCTTAAGAACCGATAACATATTTGTATGGCCACGCCCACACCTACGCCCATAATCGCCAATGCCGATATTTCAGAGTGTGTAAATCGATAAGCCATCGATAAAGCATATCTCCCACAATTCTAAAGATAGTGTAACCACACTTGGAAGGTAACTTGCTGTTAACCTCCTCCAAGGATCAGCATATAGATTTTCAGATCACGCCGACATGGGCTTCGGCCCTAGAAATTTGAAATGCGAATATCTTCCGCAATTTGTAAACTAGAGTCACCAAATCTTAAAAGTATGTTACTGGTAACTCCCCTAAGAGATCGAAGAAATTGGATGGCCACGCCCACTCCACCTCCCCAAACCGATACACCCGTCAGTGTACAATTTGAAAGCTTAGAGTCACAAAATCTGAAAGGTGTATTGCTAGTAACACCCTTCAAAAATCCGGAAAACAATTTTGGATCACGCCCACGCCCACCCCCGACCTCCAAAACAACAAAGGCCTATATATTCCGCAATTTAAGAGCTACAGCTCCCAAACTTGGAAGGCAGATTATTAAAATCGTACTACAACATTTTTTGGCCACACCCACGCCTGCCTCCAAAATTCCCAGAAGCCTATATCTCCCGCAATTTAATAACTACAGTTACACCAAACGGTACCAGCTATATCTACCGCAATTTGAAAGGCAAACTTAGACAGTACTTCGCCCGACTGTAACGTTCTATCTTGTTGAGTCTTTAATTGTAAG
The DNA here is from genome assembly GCA_035043445.1 of Drosophila silvestris. Classification (NCBI taxonomy): domain Eukaryota; kingdom Metazoa; phylum Arthropoda; class Insecta; order Diptera; family Drosophilidae; genus Drosophila; species Drosophila silvestris. The sequence continues at coordinate 1,407,546 of JAWNMZ010000027.1, forward strand.
TGACGTTGCCGCATACCGCAAATTGCGTAGGCTAAGCGAAAATGAGACAAAGACAGTGAGGCATGGTTAGACAGAGAGGGGATGAGAAACGCAACAAATGACTAAGCAAGAGCTAAATTAAGTTAGCGTCGAGTCGACTTGACAGCAACAACAACAACAATAATAAATAAATACATATTTATATGCATTACGCGCATAAATCAAAATCAGCTTGTAAATTTAATATGTCGCCGTGTGTTTCATGGCGCTTGCCACATGATTTATGCCGATTGTATTTTTTTAAATTGGCAAGAGAGCTACAAGTGTATGTGCTATACTAACAAATACCCTGCAGCACAAAAAATGCTTGATTGAAGGTAAAAGTCGAGTTGGGCTTCTAGCCTTAAGCTAACTATATAATTCCCATTATCACATGTTTTATGCCGATTGTATTTTTTAAATTGATGAGACAACTACTAGTGTGTGTGAGCTAGGATTTACGCATACTCTGTAACACATACGAGCTCGAGTTATGCTCCTTGTTTTTAAAATTACTATACTATTCCATTTCTGGAGTCTACAATTCTGAGCAAGCTAATTGGTAGGCACATCAGGTCGATGCAGTTTCTCATAGATACATATATACATATATGTATGTACAATAGCAAAACTAAACCAAAGCCCACAAAATTAATTTTCACACATTAAAATTAGTTGGAAACCACCACTTCAAAAACTATACAACTTCTGACACTGAATAATGACTATTTCAGGCCCTGGCGACAGTTTGACAGCTTGTGGATCTCTCAGTCTCCAATGGAAAATGTATATGTATATATATATATACATATATATCATTTGTTGTTCTTGTTGTAAAACGAAAGTAAAATTGGAACTTGACTTGACTTGCACTTGGACTTGATTAGTGTGTGTATGTGTGTGTGTGTGTTGCAAAGTGGGCATGTCTGGGAGCAAAATAAATGAGTTTGTCAGCCAGCAGCGACATGATTTGATAATTGGTTTTAAGCGCAATTCGAAAGCGGCTCGAAAGTGGCCAAAAACAGGAAACGGATACTTCCAGTAGCCAACATATCTGATCTGCTTCCATTAACATAAATATAAGCATTAATATTCATTTACAGCTAATGCCTGAACTGGCATTATTGGCCAAAAAACTTTGGCCATTGACACTTGAGTGTGCGGCGATAATCAGCTCAAATTTCTTCTTTCTTTTTTCGTGGCAGCAGCTTCCAGCAGTCAATGCCAATGACTCACTGTGGAATTTAAGAGAGGAGGGGGAGGGCTCTGTTACATAAGGTCATTAAGAGACCCCACCCCATGACGCACCGGAATGGGCCAAGTAATAATCAAGCAAGAACAAGAATGAACAGGTTTTTTTTTAATACCCTAGCTATAAATACAGTCTAGTATTCTTAAATAAGAGCTAAAATATTTTAATTAGTGATTCTTTCTAGTCTGCAAATAATTCTAAAATAAATAATAAATAGAAAATTTAAGATTTTTTTTCATAGTATATGTACAATTTTAGTTTTCACAATTTCAAATTTAACATTTTTTTTGACTAGAGTGAATATTATATTAATATTATATCTATCTGTTTGTGGATATAACATATATAGCATGGATTTACTCTTGGAATAAGAAACGTTTTCGCACTCTCAAAAATGTCTTATAAAATTTGTCTTATGTAAATATGACAAATACTCAAACTAGAATTGCGCATATTTTACACATATTTAATATAATTAAGCAAGGCTGCAACTACATTTGAAAAAAGTAAATAAATAATAGAATATATATCAGCCCATCGATGTCTGTCTCAATGCGTCACATAATGCTTGCAAAAGCAACAATATCTGATAATTAAAGGGTATTCCAAACAAAAGAGCTGTCTCACTGAACATAATTCTGACACTCGAAAAGTTTTTTATGAATGCATTCGAAACCGTTAAACGTGTCCATAAAAACAACTTAGTCAGCAAAGCGAGCGTAAGTCAAACTATTTTAATTAAATTCCAGCAGCGGGGATTGGTGGCGTTTGGCGTGGAATAAGTAGTATTATCCCCTTCCCGAATTTTCCCAGTTTTGAGTTATAATGGAGTCGTTAACGCAACCAATAGCCGCCCCTTCAAATTGCGCTTGGCACTTGCAACGCTGGCGCTGAGGCATGCAGCCCATAAATTAATGTTGTCTCTGTGCCACATCCCTCCTCATCCTTTTTCCCCTTACTCACGGCTCAAGTATTTCGTCGCAAGCCAACAAAAATTTACAAGCGACAGCATTTTCCGCATGCTTTTCAAGCGTGAATTTCGCACACATGTCGCAAGTGGATCCACTTGATTTGTGCCCCAGGGTGTGGTGGAGGGGAGGGGCCGAGATTTCATCCAGAGTGGATTGCAACTGGCGCCTGACAGCTAGCAAAACAAAAAATTGAGTAGACTCTGAGGAGGGCTACAACATCGGTAGCATTGGTCAAGATTGTGTCAAGGCAACGAAAAAATGGAAAAAATGTGAAAACCTGTCAACAGCTGCAATCGGGCGTAAAAGGGTTGCAAGAGCTGCCGGGGCAAGGTAAGAATAGAGGAATACACCAATTGGGCTCCTTTAAATGAGAAAAACTCGGATTTAAGTTTAAAAAATAACATTAAACATATTTATGGTCAAGGATAATCAGCGATTAAGTTGGGTTGATAAAGTAGCTTTAAGCTTTGCAAAAACTATTATATAACTTTTGAAGAATATTATATTAGTAGTGGCTAAAATATTTTAAAATCCAAATCTTCAGAAGTAATGCATTTTTATAATCCTGTAGGGGTATTTACATTTTCTCGAGAGCTCAACCATCATATTGAAAAGCTAATCTTGGATTTTTGCAACCAGTAATTTCTTCAAAGAATACCAAAACGAGAAACAAAAATAAATACTGCTCCGTTTCATATTGAATGTTTAATTAATGAGCTTCAACTTACCCGTAACGTGACGATGTGATTCCAGCACATCCACATCCACAACACATCCTTCGTTACAATTTCCCTTAGCTGCCAACTTATTCTCATGGCACAGCAGCAGCGGCTTTTCCGACATTTTCTTGGCGTGTGCGGCGCAGTTGCCGTTGCCATTGCCTGACAGCTTTTCACTTGAGCTGCGAAATTAATTAGGAGCAGTTTTGTAGTTGTTAGGCAATTGTAGCGCCAATAAATCCTTGTTGCCTGTCACACGAAATTCCACAAGCCAAAGGGAATGAAAACAGGTATACGACTGTGTTTATCGCCGTATTGCTGACAAATGAGATCCATTTAAATTAGTCAAGCGCCTAATTTAATTATGCCAGCAACGAATGAAAAATTGAATGAATTTCGCATTTCGACAACATTTCAATGAACTGCCAGCAGGATTATCCAGCTATCTATCTGTCTGTCTATTTGCACATAATTAAAACACAATTCAAAACACAGACAGACCCAGGAGTGTGGAAATGTAAATGCATTTTGGCACCGCCACCAATTTCCAGCTTTGCCTCTGCTAGTCTTATGTTGAAGTTTATTTATTACGCAATTTTCTGTAAACAGAGCATTTGATTTTCACAAATATTGACAGCTGAATAACAGTGCGATGGCAACTTCTATTTTGCAACATGAAATTGCAAATTTTCAACATTCATACGGATATTAAAGACTTTGCAAGAGAAATACCCAGAGAGGGAAAGTATTTTAGGCAAGCCGAATATAAAATACTCTAACCCACAAGAGTTAAAATTTCATTTAAACAAATGCAAGAAACCAACCAGTCCTATGTGCCAGCTATATATATATAATAAGTGTCAGATGCAGGATAAGGTTATATTGACTTGACCACAATATGTGTATATCCATATATCATGCGGTCAGAGTTATAGGTCAAGGTTATATTGACTTGATCCACAATATGTGTATATACATATATCATGCGGTCAGAGTTATCTCTTTCAAAGCAAGAAAATCACAATACCCTCTGTAAAATGTGAGTAAATCAAAAACAAACCACATTTGACCACAAGCCATAAATCTTGTGAAAATATTTAAGCAAGCAAATCAGCTGAAGTAAAACCCAAAAACTCAGCTGCCACCAAACCGGGATAGATATGTAGATAGATACATAGGTTTAGGAATAGAGACACATACAATCAAGTGTTGTTTCCCACCGATAAGTTAAGTAAACTTGGTTAAAGCTACATGACTTGCCATAAATTATGGGTCAAGCTGTTGAGAATTTGGCATATCACATGACTCTATAAGCTAAATAGACAATATTTGTAATAATAATGAGTATTAAGTGTAAACTAGTTTCGAGGCTGAACAACTAGTTGATACCCTGTGGACAGTAGGCTCTACTTGAATTTATGTGAATCGCAGAGTGAGGTCAATTAGCAGTTGAGAAGATGTGTCATTAAGACTTATATAAGAACACAACAGAACCATCCAACGAACTACTAAAATGTACTAAAATCTATAAACTTAAGGAAAATTTATAGCTAAGACAAAAGTTACAAATCAAATTATTTAACATTTAAAGGAAGAAATTAACCAAAATCACTTAAATTAATCAAAATTCAAAATAAACTAAAATAAAGGATATAGGAATATTACCTAGATGGCAAGTAGTTTAAATACAAAAAATAATTGCCGATAAGTTGAGTACGCCCTTAATCATTCTTTACTTATATTAAAATCTACATGCATGCTAATACTTAATGCCAAAGAGGTATCTCTTCTGTCAATTTTATTGAGTAAAGAGCAAACAAATTACCAATATACACATGTCGAGTGAGCCCTACAGTTGGCGTCTTAGCCAACTGCTGCTGTCTCTTGTGTGTTACTTCGCCTTAATTAAAGGCCCAAGTTAATGTTAATGCGTGTGTAAAAGTAATACAAAGATAAACATAGAGCCTCACCACTAATGACCATATATATATTCTATATACATACAGAAACTATGTGTGTGTGCTCATCAATCATACAAAGTCCCTGTGTGTGTGTGTGTGTGGGGAAAACGTTAAAGCGTGACTTCCGACATTGGAGATTTCAATTCGAGAGAGTAAAACGTGTCTCGTATTTATTACACACATATCTGTTGGCCATTTAAGGTAAGCCGCATGCTGTCTCTTTCACAAGTGTGAATACGAAGCGTAGGCCAAGAAAGCGCATTTCTGCATAGCTGTTACCGTTCTGTGCAGCATGGTGAAGCAATTCTCGGTTGCATGTGGCATAAATCACATGCATATTTTGGCCAGTCGCTTGTGAATTGTGTAAAGCACATAAATTTGGTTAACCCTTGCTGTGGTATTTCAATTTGGCTTGCTTGCGCTTTGACGGCTGACCTTTTGCACGTTGTCGTGTCCATAATTGGTTGTTTATAGCCGCATTATAAATTGTTCAACTTGCAGTGCCGAATTTTCCATTTTAATTTAGCGCGCTCAATGTTACAGTTCAGTGTTGAACACTGCAAACACTACGCAACACTGACATTAATTGCACGACATCGATAACTGTGATCAACTTATCGGCGACATATACAAAAAAATGTCGCAAGCCAGTTGGCAAGAACTAATTGTCGAGAATTGATTGAGAGAAAAAGTGAGTTTTAAGTGCATTAAAATGTCACGCGACGAGCTAACAAAGCAGCTAAGAGGCAAACGCACCGAAGTGGAGACGGCCGCAAAGGCAATTAGTGCAAAATTCGAACAAATCAGAAAAGGCGGGACAACAAGCGTCGTTTTGCGATACGAAATAAATGTTTTGCGGCATTTGTGCTGTGCCCTGCAGGACAATAATCACAAATATGCCGACATCTATTGCGACATTGCAGCGAGCATGCTGCCACATGTGGCGCCCTGTCCCACGAAGCCCGAGTTCTGGACGAACCATGTGACAAGCCTGCATTTCATACACCATTCGCTCTGCCAAGAGGTAAATGTGGTTGATATATACAGGAAATAATCCTAACTCTTTTTCTATCTCTCTGCACAGCAAACAATTAAACAATGCCAAAGATTCTATACACTGATCAATGCCCAACGCTGCCAGCTGCAAAGCCAGGCTGAGTACAAGTCTTATATGGGCATTCACATCAAGCATCTGTATTATTTCTGTCAGCAAATGCAGAAACAAGCCACACCAGAAGCCAAGGAACAACTTTGCCAAGCAATCCAAGCACTAGGCGTGCTTTTTGGGCGATGCTGCAGCTGCAGTCGCAGCAGCCAGATATAATCTATGACGAGTTGATTGTGGAGCTGAATCAACTGCTGGGCAAGCGTAGCAGTCGATTTCTCAAGATACTCGGCACTCTGCCCGTCAAATACATCAACAAGCTTTGCGAGCCACTCTTCAAGCTAATTGCCAGCAATAGGCTTAGTGCGGAGCTGCTGCTGCAACAGTTTCCCGAATATTTGAGCGCTTTGTTGGCGCTACTGCAGCTGGATGGCTACGCCTGGCAACAGTCGCCCATGAATTGGAGCATACAGCTTTTGCGCAGCTGTCGAGAGCTGTATAAAAATCAATCTGCCCAAAACTATCCAATTCAGCTGCTCTACTACTACCTCAAATTGATCTGCGCGCAGGACACCCCGACAGCAGCAGCAACAGCCAGCAGCAATTTGAAGCTGGCTTACATCGATCTGACCAAGAAGTTTGTACACTACTTTGAGCAGAAGGGCGCGGCGCATGCCCAGGAGCCGTGGTTCATCGACTTTGTGCTCAGCCTGGTGCGATTGCAGAAGCAACTGCATCAAGTTGACAGCCGGTTGCCAAACTTTAATGGCTTTTGGCAGGGTTTGGAGGGTGAGGATAGCGCTGCCGCGTATGCTGCCCATTTTGAGCTGCTGCAGTGTCTCATTAGCGTCTCAATGGACATGAGCAGCAACAGCAGCAGCCGTTCACTGGCGCCCAGCTGCAGCAACGATCCCAATTGTCAAAGTGTTCGCAAACATTGCATCTTTTCGCTTGGCTACTGCGCCACAGTTGCCTACAGCAATTGGCAGCCAACGAGCCAAGCAACGCTCCAAAAGGTAAGCCTAATGATATGATGATGTTGACTAACTAGTGAGTGTTGAGCAATGTTGACAAGTATCAAGGTACTTGGCAAAGTGGATAACCCTTCCAGGACTTTTAACACACTACTCTAATAACTACAGACAGTATTGGAATCCGTTTAGACCACTATATCATATAGCTGCCATAGGAATAACAGTTCTTGTATATCCCAAGTTATCCCAAACCAAACTCAATAGATACAGGCTTTTATTTATTTATTTAATGTCAAGTAAAATCGAAATTAAATTAAAAACAAAATGTAATATTTAAATGGAAATTTAAAAAAAATAACTCACTAATTTCAGTTTCTCCTTGCTAATCGTAATGTTTTTTTCTTCACCAAATTATCGTTTTCGAACTCACGAGATACTAGCTTAAAAATGCTTTTCCTCCTTTTGTCAACTTTTGATCAGTCTATTATACCACTCGAATAGTATAAATTAATTCGTTTATAATCAAGTTTAGCAGCAAGAGTATTTTAACTACGACCGGCCTAAGCATTGTGCCTTCTTGTATAATAATAACTTAGTAGCTTATTCATAACTACAAACTCAGCTGCATTCCTTTGCATAGAATAAAGAAATAATTATCGCATCTTCAAACAGGCGCAACAGATGAGTCTGGTGAGCATTATGCGATATGCGATGGATGTGGCGAAGGTCACCAAATGTATGCGGCCCAGCAGCGAGGAGCTGATCGGTTTTATCTGGCATCTGACCAACATTGCGGACAAGGTGGCAACGGCGAGGCAAATGTGCCTCGTGCAACAGCTGTTGCAGCCACTGCAGCAGCTGCGTCCACTGCTGGGCGAACCGGAGTTGCGGCAATTGTTGCGTCGTCTCTACAAGGCGAGCGCACACTGTCCCGCTGCGGATGCAGAGCTGGCGGCGCAGCTGCACTGTTCCTATATAGCACACATGGACTGCTCCTCGCGCAGCTTCAATCTGATGTGCATCTACTATCACAAATGCAAACAGGAGGTGCAGAAGTGTGTCTACGAGCTGCACGAGAGCAGTCCACTCTGCAATCCGCTCGACAGCAGACAGAAACGGAAGCTCTACGAATTGGATATGCTGGCAGTGCTGGCCCATAAGAAGACACCTCCAATGCTCCAATCACTGCTGCGACATCGCCAAACGGACTATCAAGCGGTGCTCCTGGCTCGCCAAATGCGCTCCGACAAGCCAACGATCCAACAATTTGAGGAGCTGCGTGTGAAGCTGCAGCGAACAGGACACAAACAGCAACTGAGCCGGCTGCAACAACTGGTGCTGGGACATGTGAGTGTCACAAAGCTATTGGAATCTCTCGAAGCGCAAAAAATCAAAATACCCATTAAGGAAACGACAGAGAAGAGCCTCGAACAGGTGCTCATCAAACATAAAATATTGCACATTAACATTAGCAGCGAAATGCCGCTGGTCGAGCTGGCAACAGCAGCCATTGGCGCCTTTGAGGACTTCTTTAACCGGGTAAGAGTATGCTGATGATAGACTACAAGCATTATCTATCTTTATATATTCTTATATACAGTGTAATTTGTGTTGACTAAGTTAAAGATTGACTGACTGATCTACGCTAGGTAAATTTTGTGTATTCTTCAATTCATCACTTAATTCTTAAAGATTGACAAGTTGAATGTTTTTATCATTCGCGCACAATGATAGATGGGCGTTTCCTTAATAAATCGGGGGAATCTCTAAGATTAAGGACTTACCAATTAGTGATCTATACTATAATCGCTTCAAGCAGACTGACGCGTCTATCTATATATTATATAGTATCAATTGAGCTGTCTAATATAAAGGTTGACTGATAAGATATCAACGCTAGTTTATCAATTTCATAAATTCTTCAATTCTATTCATGAGCATGAAAATTGTGTGGATTTTTTCTTCAAACCAAAGATTTCAAACTAATATTTAAAGCTGCACAAGCTATAATTTTTATCAGTAGTCACCATGATACACACTATACGACTGGAACTTAGAAACGAGGAGACACAGAGACGGCAACAGAGCTGGTCAGAGGCAGTAGGACTCGGACAAGCCAGATGTCTCCTAGGTGGTTGTAATCTTAAACGATTTAAGCAAGTTATAACCATGGGAAAGAACAGCCTTAGGATACTTACCGGTCTATTGACAGGACACTGTAGACTAAGAAGTCACCTAAATTAACTAGGTATATATAGTAGCGATCTTTGCAGGTTCTGTGAAAGAGAGGAAGAATCCTCGATGCACATCCTAGCAGAATGTGTCGCACTATCTAGAAGAAGACGCAGCATCCTAGGAATGCATGTTTTGAATTTCAGAGACATAGAAGACCTCAACCTAACAAAGATCCTCACATTCGTGCGGGAACTGGGGCTGATGGAAGAGCTATAGGCTCAGAAGGGGGCACAGTAGATATAGTAGGTCGCGGTGCAATTACCCCCAACAATAATAATATCACCATGATAGATTGGAGTTTCCTTAATAAACTCTGGGTTTAAATTACGACAAGAGCGTAACTCCGATTTAGCATTTACCAATTGGTTATCTCCCCTCTAATCACTTCTTGAATTTGCAGGCTGACGCAGAGCCTTTGAGTAGTGACGAGGCGCTCATCGACTGGGAGGCGCTGATAGATGATGGCACTGCGACGGCCATGGCGTTGTCCACCATGGGCTACACCACACAGGCGGACAGGGCTTGGCTGCTGCTGTTGCGCATATGTCGTCTGCTTGGCGACAGATTCAACTATTTGCGTGCACTTGGCCACTTTTTGGCACGGTACACGCAACACACTCTGCTCGACTTGCCGCACGAGGTGTTGCATGCGGAGCAGCTGATGGATGAGCTCTGGCCCCAGCTGCATGCCGGCCACTTCTTCAAGCGTCACCATACAACGCTGCTGCTGTGCCTGTGCCACCTGGCGCTCTACTATGCACGCCTGGACAGGATTAGTCATGCCCAGCTGTTGCTGCTGCACGCAGAGCGGCTGCGCGACGGCTTCGAAGAGCGTGTGGGCAAGTGTGATATTGTCCAGCTGACGCTGTTGACTGTTCGCTTTCGCATGTGCTATCAGCAGCGCCACTGTCGCCTCCATCCCGACTGCCCACATCGCTGCAGCAGCTGGACACCCTGTCGGTGAGTGTGCGCAAATTTATTGGCATTTCGTCGATGGATCCGGGTGCTCTGATTCTGCTGCTGAACGATCTGGTGCGTGACACCACCGAGTGCACAGCGAATCGCTTGAGCGATTGTCCCAATTTCTCGAGCAGCCTGCTGCAATTGCTGCTCCAGAGCGGCATGGTGCTGCGCGCCGTCGAGGTGCTCATCTCGTGGCTGTGGACTAATCTGCGCATGGAGTGTCTGGACAAGGCGCAGTCCAAGCTGCGTCTCATCGAGCACTTTCTCTGCATGCAGCCGCTGCTCGAGTCCATTGCACTGCAGGAGCAGCACAGCAAGAGTTGTCATCTAAGTGCGGCTACTGCTGCTGCTGCTGCACCCATGGATGCCCAGACACAACACATGAGCGAACTGGTCGGCAGGATGTTCGCCATGCAACTGGAGCAGCAAGGCGCAGCCAGCGTGGAGCCCATTAGGAAACAACAGCAGCTGGCAATGGCCACATCGCCACGACTGGTAAGCAGACACTAGAAAATATTTTATTTTTATTTATTTATTGTATTTTGTATTTATTAATTGCTTTTTATTTATTAATTATTGCTTATTTATTAATTATTTTGTATATATGAATTATTTTCACAGGAATTGCGTCCACCCGGAAGAAACAACCGACTGAAGCTGCAACGGTACTGCAACTGGACATGCAGGAGTCGCATCCGGTGCTGCGTGGCAGCATTCAGCTGCAGTGCGTCTACTTCGTTGTGGGCTGCCTGCATGCTCGACTCGACTTTCTGAATCGGGAACATGATCAGCTGGATGATTTCTATGCGCTGGCGAAAGCCTGGCTGCAACAGGATGGGGCACGCAGCAACGGCTTGGGGCACTTGCTGATGCTGCTGCACATGTACCAGGCCAACTATTTGCGTGCCACGTGCCGCAAGCAGCAGGCCATTGAGATGCTCACCGCATCCGCATTGCAGCTGAATGGCAGTCAGCATCTGCAGCAACGTGTCGATGTCAATTACCGTTACAATCTGTTGCTGCAGTTGCGCAGCGCACAGCTGGAGTTCCAGCCACCACCTCCGCCAGCATCTAGCAACAAGTCACAAAATCCACGACGTGCACTCAAGTTCAACATATCACCCGAGAGAAAACGCCAGTGGCAACAGCTGCCACCAAAACTGTCGCCAAATCGAAGCAAAAACCATAAGGAAACCGGCGGCATTTGCAATCTACACTGAGGATGCAGCCGTGGCAAGCTGCTCCACTTCCAGTTCAAGTTCCAGTGAGAGGGGCAACAGTCCGGATTGTCAAAAATCAACAAAATCCAGGTCGAATAAACGCCTCGATCTGAATGCCTGCCAGCTGATCATCGATCTCAGCGATGACGAGCCCCAACAGCTCAAGATCTCCAAATCTGTAACCAATACTCGCCTGCCAAGGACTCGTTCGCAGAAGGCAACTGAAACGCCGTTGGCGTCAGTGAGACGCATTGCCACCGCTCCAAATCCCAGTAGCAGCAGCAGAGCCAATGCGGCGCCCGAGGAGACGCCCGGGACAGCAAGCAGCACAATCAGCACACGTGGACGCATCAGACGCCAGCCAGCAGCTGCCACACCTGTGTTGCAGGCAGATTCAATTAGCACCAGACGTCGGCAAAGGAACTGATTACTTTTAGAATTCGTTTTTATATTTGAGTCAACTTATTATATATATTTATATTGTGCAGCAATTAAACGATCCATTTCACAAACTCAGCTCTCAGCTGTTGGATTCGACTTCCGCTTCGGGTTTGCCGGCATCATCGAAATTTTGCAGATGTCATCGCTCCAAATGCCGTGCTGCTGCACAGCTTGACCATGTGGACCCTCGTGATAATAGACGCCGGTGCCGGACTTGCAGCCACGCTCGAATTCACCCACATAGCGATTCCCATTGGCTGTGGAAAAAGGCTCGTTTCAATGACAGAAGAGAGAGCAGCAAACTGATAAGCATATTATCGCTCAGATGATGATCTCCAGCTCTGATGAGGCATTGACTATTCTCACTTCTAATCTTATTGCTCTATTGAAAAGGTTAGCTTAGATTTGGCCAGTTGTGATAACTTGAATTGAGTCCAGCCAAAGTTGTGTCTATGTAATAAATCCCCTAGAAAGGTTCTTCACACTGTGCTTAATCTCTGGCGGGCAATTGTCAGGCAGAAGCAAAATTAGTGTTCGGCAGATTCCTATAATTTGCAGCTTCTGCAGAAATCATGAGCTGGAGCCTTGAAGTATTCCTTCTTAGTTGGGAGAAAGGGTTACAGTAGTGGCTTTTCTGGCTGTGCAGTTGCACTCAATGTCTTGCTGACCAGGCACCCATCTCAGCTGATCTCATTTTGCTTTGCCATTTGATGCAGAGATTTGCGACAGCTCAGAACACTTGAGAATGTTATTCTTATTCTTCAGCTTACATAACAAATAATAAAAGCAATTTAGTAAGATGCGATATTTTGAAGTCTTTGATCTCTTAATCCCATAATACTTAACTACTCGCATCTTCCAATCCTTTCTTCCTTCTCTCTTTCAATTTTTTCAAAATGTTGCTCACTTAACAATTTTTTAAGAGCTCGGATTAAATTTAAAATAGAGAAACAAACAGAAAAGAGCAAAGCTTGAATTAAATCTAAAATAGAGCTCAAAACAAGCTTACAAATGAGTCAACGTTTCTTTCTTGCTAACATTCATCACTTTTCCCTCTAAACTTGAGAAGAAGGTGGCCTATTCCCTTTCCATTCACATCTCACTCTGGGAGCGTCTTGCTGAACTCCAGCCAGCACTCACCTGAGTAGAGCACACCACGGCCGTGCATGGCATCGTGTTGCCACTCTCCCACATAGATGCGTCCATCCGCATGCCACTGGATGCCGCGCCCGTGTCGCTCGTTGTGCAGCCACTGGCCAAAGTAGACGGCACCATTCTCATAATACTGTTTGCCCTCGCCACAGCGCACATCGTCGAGCCACTGGCCCACATAGAGGCGATGGGCGTGTCCGTCGTGGCACTGACGCCGCAATGTGCCGTAGCCATGCCGCTGGCCCGATCGCCATTGGCCCTCGTAGATGACACCGCGTCCGCTGGCCTTGACGCCATAGCCATGATGATGGCCATGCAGCCACTTGCCCTCGTAGTAGCCACCGCCGGCGGTGTACCGGAGGCATCGGACTCCGCTGGCGCTGCCACAGCCAGTTGCACGGTTCGACATTGTGCTCGCAACTGAGTGAAGCAGTGGAACCAGGAAAATCGTTTGTCACATCTGCAGCGGTGCCAGTCGCAAGAAGGGTGTCGATGTGGTTTAGGGTTGGGGCCGCTATTCTAATCAAGCTGCTAACATGTCTTGTTCCTTGCCACAATAGGTTAAACCGCCAGTTTGAATGGAGGCCAATGCCTGACACGCAAACTTAACCAATCCCACAAATTGAACGAGGTTGGGGTAGATTGGGTGGAGCTACATATATATATATCTATATGGGGATATATGGGGTTGGGTTGTGTTTAATTTGGGCATTTCTTACGGGTTTAGGTTGTCTAGAAAAGTAAAACCTTTAATTAAGTATATGCATGTATAAATTACGACGAGATATCGCTTACACATAGGCCTACCAATAAATATGTGTGGTTGTCTTGACTCTTACAGACGGAGTCCCACATTCAGTGGTCGCTTTATAATTCGGGCTTCATATAATACAATCATACTTTTTTTGTTGTTGTAATTTAAACCAATATATATATATACATATGTATATATATCATTTATAATATTTTGTTTTAGAAAACGTTTCCACATGGAATATTTGAATCATTAAATTTAAAAAACAGGAATACTAACTAAACTTTTGAACACTTTTTAAATACATTATTAAATAGGAAAATATTTATATTAAAATGAATTGACTTACTTTCTGTAAATAGTACTATTATTCGTTCTAAACATTTGCGAGCGACCACTGTAATCGCATATATACTATATATGTAGTATTAATATACAAAATATCGTGTATAGTTTTTTAAAGTAGTACAAAAAAATGTATTGCCTTATGCGTATCACAATTGGCTTTAGCCACAACAAACATAATTCACATTACTGAACATTTATATGTAGTCTAAAGATATATGTCTGGCTTCAGCACGTGCAGCCCCGCCACTCCTCTCCTCTCCTGTTATCTCTCTCTCCCTCTCCTCACTCCTCGCTGGGCGCACATTATGTCTTTTTAGATTTTACAAATATATAAAGTGTGGGATTGCATTGTGGAGACTAAACAATATCACCGGAGGCGCCATAGTTGAAGCCATTATTGCGTGTATTGTTGGAGACCTCAAGATGATCCTGTTCCAGCTGCTCCTTGAGCATCTCCAGTTCCCGTATACCGGACACGGTCACTTCGTACTTGTGCGTGACGAGCGATCGATAAAAGTGCACGGCAAAGGCTAGGAATATGATCATGACCGGTATGAGAACAACAACCGCTGACCAGGCAGCCGTTGTGCTCAGATCATAGAACTTCACCCAGCAGAGTATCGCAATCTCCAGCAGAAACAAGATGAGTCCCAGCAGTGTGGAGAATGCCCAGGCCGTCTCGATATACCAATGGAGACGCTCGTGCGGCGACTCGTGCACCAAGGCGATGCTGTGCAGATTGCAAACTGTCTCAATGTTGGGCAGAATGCAGGTGCTGATCATCAGGGCCAACATGTGAACCGCCACCAGCAATGTGGTGCAGATGGCAAAGGCCACCAGCATCCGGGCGGCACACCAGTATCCTTGTCCAGCTGCACCTCCACCATGGCCACCTGCAAAGGCAAACAATCAATGAGTACAAAGAGAGCAAAGAGAGACGGACAGCGAGAGAGAGAGCGATAAAGAGAGAGAGAGATTAATTTATGATGTAGTTTAATTATATTATTAGCCAATTCTTGTTTCGCATTTTGGCAACCGATTTTGTCGCGGATATATATTACATATTCAGTATGAAAAAATATATATACATATATATATATATATATATATATATGCGGCCAATTTATGCGCTTATCCTCGTCTGCATGCCCTCCATTTTATTATGGTATGCAAGTATTTATTTGACTAGTACTCTAGTTATTACGACTAGGAAATACCCTATACCAAAGTTCTGCACTAGTTTATTTCTCTTGGATATGAAAATTTCTGTGTAGATGACAAATATTTTATACGAATAGTCTTTCATGTAAGTTACTATCTAAATTTATGTTAAGAGACTCGTAATAATTAGCTCCTTCTTTGCATATATTATACAAATTGTATTTTATCTACTGCCATTATACCTTATTCAAAGTTGTCATAATAACAAGGTAATCCAAAAGTCAATTTTGCTAATATGTATATTTTAATGGAGGAACATGACAATAATTATATATGCAAACTAACTATATTTGTTGTGCTTGTTGTATAAAGAATTTTTAAAACACAATTCTGATTATTGACCTCAATGCATAAGAATATGTATTTTTATTTATATTTACATTTATTCTAATTCAAAAATGAATATAGGGTATGTAAAAGTTTCACACAACTATTCTGATCAGAGAGAACATGGCATTAATTCAACTTACATATTTTGATTCGCTATGCAATAGAATTGGGGTATACTAAACGATATGGGACTAACTGTTAACGATGATGAATTCATTTGGATTACTCACCATAGCGAAACCCGATAGAAGAGCGGATGTTTTGCTGGAGGCCTTCAGTTTGGCGCGACTCAGCTGAAGTTTGCGCCAGGAGAGATAAGTGGGCGAATGGAGATCTTCGCCGGACTGCGACATGCTGCTGCGGGCGATGCGACGTGGCTGAAAACGAGAGAATTGATGCTCTTGATACGTGCGTAACTTATATGGATATGCACTGGACGAGGACTGTACTATTGAAGCGGATACCCCTGCACCTGCTGGCAACGTTGGCAATGGCAATGGCAATGGCAACAGCGGCGGCGACGACGGCAGTTGAGACGCTGCTAGCTGCGCGTTGAAGCGTCTCGAGCTCGCGTGCGGCGAATTCGAATGCAAATTGCTGTAGTTGCTGAGATACCGCGTCGAACTAACGTTGCTGCTCGCACCCGAGTGGGTGTGACGACTGAGATTGCTAGCTGGCTGGTGCTGGTGCTGTTGCTGTTGCTGCTGACTGCTGTTGTTATTAAGCCTTAGCGGGCGACACGAATCATACAAACTGTATTCGGTTGGTGTGGTAGAGGCGGCGGCTGCAGTCGCTGCCGCTGTGTAGGCATCAACACTGGCCGCCAGCTTTGCCGTCGCATGCAGTGCACTGGCCAAAGCATAACGGCGACTATTCACCGAAGCACCGCCGGCGACAATGCGACCCGAAGACAGCTGCCGAGGCAAACCGAGCATTCTCTCTCGCTGAGAGCATTCTCTCTCGCACTCTCGGGTTAACGGTGTATCGAGCGTCTCGCTGCTCTCGGTGTGCTCTGTCGATGTGAGTGCGCTGCCATCGAATGAGCTTTGCTGATGGCTGAGCAGCAGGTTGCTGTGGCTGAGATTTGTGCGTGCATAGCGTAAATTTGAGTACATGCTTCTGGGATTGAGCGGCAACAGTTTCTCGCTCGCCTGATGATCGCACTCGTCTTCGTGTTCGCTCTCGTGCGCGTGCTCTTGCTCACGCTCGCTCTCTTTGTCCTGGAGCTTTTGGCGTCGAGGCGGTTTGAGCGGCACTTCAGAGAAATTGGAACGCATGTGCACTTCTTGCTTTTTCTTTTTCTTATGCTCTGCCTTTTTACTCACACTTTATTGTATGTGAGTGTGCTTATCAGGTCACGCACACACGCACACATATGTAGATTAATAAAATGTTGTTTGAATTTCAAAGTTTCAAATTGAAAGCAAAATTACAAACACTTCTGAGCCGCCCTAAAAGCTCACGTCAAAGACAGAGAGACCGAGCTGCTCTTAATTTGTCAATTTCACTTAAGCTTTTTCAGCTTATTATTGATGACGATGCTGATAGCGCTTTTTGCTGCTGCTCTTGTTATTAATTAATTATTGCATTCAGGGCGAAAGTTGTGTTGTCAACAGCACATGAGAATTGATCAGCGATTGCACATACACACACATACGAGTACACACACACGCACCTGTGTGCGACTAGGTTTAATTGTCAGTTTGTTGGCAATTTTAGCATCAGCCGTTTTTTTTGTATTCGCTGAATTTCTCTTTGTGTGTGTGGGTTATTTAAATATTTACTTTTTATTTATAAACATTTTATAGTACATAAAAATTGCAAAATACATGTGTCAATAAAACACACACAGCTTAGCGCGTCTTTAGTTATATATTTATTATTTATATTTGCATGGATTAAATAAGGCCAAAAACCGATCAAAAATAAGGACGCTTTGCCGTTGTTCAATTTGGAGATGCGTTTTAGGCGCCTTTTATATGTTTTTTTGTTTTGTTTTTAGCTTAAACAGCATTAATCACGATCACGGGGACAAGTTCAGGGCGAGCAGCGAAACGATAATAAAAAATTTAATAGTAATTCGGCTCTGTTCGACACATTTAATTCATTTCTGTTTCTGTTTCTGTTTCGTCGCTTCATTCGCTCCTTGCGTGCGCTTCTCTCATTCTCTCTCAGTCTTATTGCGTGTCTCTCCCTTCGCTGTGTCGCCTCTCTTTGATGTTTTTTTGCTCTTGCTTTCCGTGTTTCTTGGCTGGGGTGTGTGATGTGTTTGTGGGTGGTTGGTTGGTGACTGGTGATTGGTGATTGGTGGTTGTTGGTGCGAAAACGCGACGACGTCTAGTTAACAACTAAATGATACGATGACGAGAACGACGGACGAAAGCAACTGACGACGGACGACGATGCGCCGCTTTTGATGCGCCGACGTTGGCGCTGTTTGGTGAACTGTCGACGGAGGCGCGCGTGATATTCAAAATAGACAATCAATTCGGGGGCCTGCGACGACAAAAAAAAAAAACAACAACAACAACAATATAACAATAGAAAATCGAATTACAAATGCCATTTGAATTAAACCGAAACAGAAGGCAACTAAACGTAGTCGGAGGTGTGTAAGGAAAAGTAAAACGGAAAAATAACAACTGAAATTAAAAGAGATAGCGACAGAGCGGCAGAGGTGCTTTCTCGCTCTCTCTCTCTCTCTCCGTCTCTCTGCCACGTTACACTTTGTATCTGTCTGGCTGATTCTTGGCAATTAATCAGCGTTTTTTTTTTTTTTTTTGTCTACCTGTTGCGCATCTGTTGATCATCAATGGGGAAATCGACATAACCGTGAACTGTGAACGGGAATGCTGTATGTATGTGTGTGTGAATTCTCTGATTTTGAATTGATTCAATTAGCATTCGAAGACTCGGCTGACCTAACAATTAATTCACTATAAAGTTATTTGGGGTGGCAGAAAGGTTGACAGTAAATCATCGTTAACCAAAGTCAATCAACAAGTACAACTTACGTAAATAACGAATATCAATTTTAATAAA
Source organism: Drosophila silvestris (assembly GCA_035043445.1). Lineage (NCBI taxonomy): Eukaryota > Metazoa > Arthropoda > Insecta > Diptera > Drosophilidae > Drosophila > Drosophila silvestris. The sequence goes on from JAWNMZ010000027.1 coordinate 1,426,252, forward strand.
CAACGGACCTCTTATCTGACAATGTGACATAAAAACAAGCATGTAAACAAAAAATGTTGTTTATTATTATTATTTATTTATTTACATGTCAGAGCATTCTACAAATTATCAATTCTACATTCCTTAGGCATCGGAGACTGTTATAAATTTGTAACGAAATGTGAAGGAGACGTCTGCGATCCCATAAAGTAAACAATATAATTTAAATTTGATAAAAAAGGAAACTTTAATTTAAAGTTTTGACTACCCCTACTACATTTTAATTCGCATTATGTACAAATTAACAGGCGAAAGAATGTAAAACTGATTTACATTACGCGTTTGCTAACAAGTAAAAGGAATGATATTAGTTTTCTGTTAAGCTACTGCTGTTGTTTACAGAGTGCTGCATTCTCCAAATTCTTTATCAGCTGAAAGCTCCAATTTTGTTGCTGTCGTAATCAGAGTTAGGCAGTTGGCAGCTGTAAATATTCTTTGCTTCACGAAAATATTATTATTCAAATATTTGCAACCCGAATGCATATGAATGAAAACGAAAGCTTGGATAATAAAGTGATATGGTTATTATGCAATAATTTTCGACTGTTCACTCTGAAGGTCATTTACATGCAAACAACAGAAGTTGGCACAGCATTGCCAGAGTATTTTATGGCTATATGCAGGATATGCAAGGACGTATGTTAATTTCGCTTTTTTTAACAACAGAAATATAACGCATTTAAATTACAAATTTTAAAGGTCTTTTGTGGCTGGCTTGTTATCGCTGAATAAACCTTAAAAACCAAATGAATATAAATACTTTTTATATTGGATACGTTATCGCTGCTGAATAAAACCAAATCAAAACAAAATATACGTGCATAAATAATTATTATATATTTATATGTATGTAATTAAGGAGGGAACTCAATAAAATGCCTTATTCTTATTTTTATCGTATGTAAACAAGTGATAAACCCAGAGACCAGGTGGGTGTGTGTGTGCACAGTTTCAATTAAAGAGCAGTTTATACAACAAACAAAAGAGAAAAAACAACGACAACAACAATAAACACTTACAAGTCAGAACATATCCGACTGCTGAATACGCTGAAATAACAGCTTAAAATGGGTGATAAATATTCAGTTTTGCTGTCAAAAAATTCAGTAAAAAAGAAACGGCTTTTACTGATTTATTGTCTTGATTTAACTTTTGGAAACTACCCAATCCGCAATATTCTGTTGTCAGTCTATTAACATTTGTATCTCCAACTAATAACACAACTCTGTAAACAAAAACAGAAAGCTTTACCCCAATGACGTCAGCTAGATCATCGAGATCAAAGTGTCAAACCAAAAAAAATTAAATAAGGCAAGCATTCAATATTTTTTAACAGGTACGCACACACACACTCACACTCACACGCACTGTACTCACTGTATGTGTGTGTGTGTGCATGTGGGATCTGGTTGGACTTGACAATGGAGGCCAAGCTTACTGTTTCGATTTGAAAGCGCCGCAAAGAGAACAAGTAAAAGGGAGAGAGACAGTAGAGCGAGTGGGTCAAAGAGAGAGTCTGGAAATGGCGGTGAAATTGATTGGTTATTGTGACTTACCTTTGAGAAATTCTGATTGTGATTCTGGTTGAGATTCGGATTGGAAGCGGGCAGCTGCGATGCCGAATTACCGAGACTGGCACGTTTGAAGCCGTTGCCGCCGTTATTACTACTGCCCGAACTGCTGCTTATGTTGTTGTTATTGCTGTTGTTACTGTTGTTGTTGTTGTGATAGGGCTGCAGGTGAAAATGTTGCTGCTGCTGCTGGCCAGTGGCAATTGTTGTTGCTGCTGTTACAGCTGCGGCGACAACGTGCTGGAAATGCTGCTGCGTTGTATTGTTGGTTGACGTGTGAGTCTCGTTGCCAATTGGCTGCAAAATAGTGCCCAAGTTCAAGTTGTTCAAGTTCGAGCGTTGCGCGTGGTGAGTTATGGACTTGAGTGTGGTGGGTGTCCGCGTCTCTAGGCATTGACCAGCTGAGCTGCTTGTGGTCCACACAGACATCTTGGGCAGTCCGCACAATATTTCCTGCACAGGTCGTCATCCATTTTGCACGTATTCCAATACACAAAGCAAAAGCGAGAAGAAAAAAGCAACAACAGAGAAACACACACAAAAACGGACAAGTCACACGAAAGCGCGACGCATTACAAATATGTTCAATTAAGTACAACACACTAGGAACGACGGGGTAAGTACAGTATTTAAAAAAATAAAACACAATTTAGAAACAATAAATTACATATTAGGTATAATTAGAGTGTTGAGAGTGTATATACATATTAGGCGAGTGCGTGCACACTGTGCAATTGTGAGACAACAAAAAACAGACTGACGCTGGCCGAGCGATTATCGATTGCAGCAATCGTTATCGCCACTGCTGTTACAGCGCTGTTAAGCGCTCAGCTGTGACACTCTCTATGTTAGGCAATTGGTTTTAGTGTGGCAGCACTGTAAGATGAGCGCGCTAATTTGAATTTGTAATTTGAGCTTGACATTAAAACAGTTAAATAAACATTGAGCAAGTGTTTTTTTGTGGCAAGGAACAAAAAAAAAAAAATTAAAAGAAAAACAAAACAAACATTGAGCCCATTAATCAAACGCCCACGAATTGTGGCACTCACTAATTGTATTGAAATGTTCAACTTAAATAAATGAATTGCATTCTTCAACGCTAGCAGTGACACAGATTTTGAATTTTTTCATGCATTTTCATTTGCATTTGTATTTGTTGTTGCTGTTGTTGTTGCTGCGACCGTTTTGCTGATTATTTTTGCATTTGCATTTGCTTTTCGATTTCGTCTTCTTCATTTCTTGTTCTTTTGCTGCTGTTGTTGCTGTTGCCGTTGTTGCTGTTGCTGTTGCTTACTCGCTTGCTTCCGGCGTGGGCGGACGGACGGCTGTTTATTTTTGTCAAGTAGCCACTGACTATAACCAATCTGTATTGTATCTGTATCTGTGTATTGGTGTATCTGTGTATCTGTATCTGCAGCTGTATCTATGCCTTGAACTTGCCAGCTTCTTGTTCGCTTGAACCACAAACAACTTGCAACCCAAAAGTCAAAGAGACCCCAAAAAACAAATCCAATATACATATGCAAATTGCTTTAGCTTTTTTCTGCTGCTTTTGCTTTGGTGCTGTGAATTCATTTGACAAATAGATACATATTTAGATACAGATACAGATACAGATACAGATAGATGAGGTACATTACTGTATGCCACACACAGAGACTCGAGTCATGTGCCGCTTTTAACTGCTTTATTTGGGCCAATAGATATGCTAGCTTTTTCAAATACAGTAAACGCTCGATAAACTACACCTTTTGCTTCTCATTCTTGTTGTCATTTTTAATGATGCTTTCGTGACTTGAAATTGTTGAGCTTAACTTAAGCTTAAAGTGCTTAACTTCCTTAACAAATTTCGTAGTCAAGATTTCCTTTCAAATATATTATATAAATAATATTTATAACGCTTTCCCGACTTGCTGAGCTTAATTTAAGCTTAAGGTTTTTTAATCAACATTCACAAACTAATTTTTAGAACGCATTTTTTGTCTTGAAATTGTTGTGATTTTTTTAACCAAAATTCCCAATTTATTTTTTAGTTTTAGTTTTATCGGCATTTGCCGTAATATGCTGAGTATTAAGATTGTAGTATTTGATTCTCATTTGAATATTATATTTACTTGTGTTAATTTTATAGTTTTTATATTAAGAAAACAGATTTCTAACAACTACTTTTTGTGACTCTCGAAAATGCTTTTGTTTAAAAGCTTTAGCAATAGGTGAAACTAATTAGAACAATTCTCAAGCAGAGAAAATTCATTATAGCGAGCGAGCACTGTTGTCTAAGTGTTATTTTTCCAACAGACTTCCCAGGTGTGCCGCCTTTTGAAGGTGTTACAAATATTCTACGAGGGAGTGCTCGTGTGTGTGTGTGTGTGTGTGTGTGCGTGTGTTTGCTGTTATCAGCTGCTAGCTGTGACGTTTTATTTGTCTTGAAATATATATATATATATATGTGAAATATATATATATATATGAAGAAAGTCAAAGGGTTCAAATAAATATAATACATATGAATTACGTTTAATGCGGACGCGTGTCGAATAATGTGGCATGCAATTTTGCATTCACTGTGGTCGTGATGAATGATTGCGGCACCAGGAACTAACTGGGCAGCAGTTGGCTTCATCGGCAGCTGCTTGTTTTGTTTTTGGCTCAGCAATTAAAGCCAATTAAAATCAATAAACCTCTCAAGTCTCAAGTACAAATTGTTAGCCCTCAAAGTAGTCAATTTCAGCGCATCGATTTTCATTTTTCTTTTCTTTTCATAGTTGGTTTTGTTTGTTTGTTTCTTTAAAGGTTATTTTTGTTATATGCAAAAAAGACAACAACACAGCACAGGGCTAATAATAAACTTTAATGGCTTTCGATAACAACAATAACAACAACAACAACAACAACAGCAAGAAAAGCAACATTACAATCTAGATTCGAGATATGCCAGTCAGCCAGCTTCGGTCTTTGAAAAGTTTTGTGTAAATATGCACGTTCCACTCTTTATACCCTGTAATTATGTTGAAAGTGTGTTTGAAATTTGTGCTAATGTGCGTAACGCGGAAATCTATCCAATTTCATCTGTCTCTTTGATCAGTAGAATAAGTTGTGTGCATTCCTAGCAGCTCTACTTTTATGGATCAACGATCTCAGAGCTTATTCATTTTTTAAGTATTGATTTTTAGTTTGCTATCTGTTTATCTGTATCTGTCTATGTTGACGGATCAACTATCTGAGATTATTAAGAGATTAAACTAGATTATATTCATTTTATAAATATTCACTTTCAGTTTCCTATCTATTCGATTTCACGAGTATGTTGATTTTTAAAGCTGGAGTATATTCTTTTCTTAAATATTCATTTTTACTTTGATAATCGTTAGCTTTTATCGTATATGTATTAATTTTAAACATTTTATTTTTTCAGAATTCATAACGGTTTTCTGTAATAGCTGCTTGATCTTTAACTCCATCACTGCTTCCCCTGATTCCCTTTCGATTTGTAATTCGTTCGTTTTCGCTACCCTTTTACAGGGTATTTTCCAGTCAAGCAGCTGTATTTCTGTTTATTTGCACTTATATCGCAAAAAGTATTTGCTTGCTGCCTTTTTGCTGGGTTTGTTGACTTTCTGTCTGACTTATGACGCTTATTTCTAAATTTAAACAAAAATAAGTAAGCTCATCGATAACAACAAAAAAACCCCCAATGGAAAAAATAGATAAATTGTTTAGGTATATGTAACAAAAGTTTTGTGGAAGTTTTTTACTTCTAACACTGAAGTAAGCCAGTTTTGCGACACGCTTTTTAGATCGCTTGGACCAATATTTAAACAGATATTGAATCTATTTAAACAGATCTCAATAATAGAACTATAAAGCGAACTCATCCCGTAAATAACCTAATTAGTTTGTATGCATTAAGTTTAGGAAACAGCAAAACGTTTTAGAATGCGAAATAATTAAGAATTGCTCAGAAGATTAATTAAAGCTTTGAAGAGAATAAAAGGGAAGCAATAAAAGAGAGCCAATACTATGGCACTCGCAATATGGGGGAAAGAGATAGAACTGAATGCATTTGCAAACGCTTAAGGATGTAAAACAAAGAAGACCAATAAAAGCATACGTCAGAGTAAAAGCGGAACAGTAGAAGAGAGCTATTACCAGTAAAAGCGAAAAGGAGAAGGAAAGAGATAGAAATGCATGCATTTACAAACGTTAAAGGATGTAACACAAAGAGGAATAACAATCAAGGCATATTTACCTGTTACGAAATATAAACAAACAATAAAGTTTTTAGTTTTTTTCAAATGCAATTGCTTATTTAATGCTTAACTTAACACTTAGATGACTAAAAAAAGCCAAGAAATAGGTATAGTTAGGTACAAAGGTACGATAATACACAGCTAAGTACGCGGCACAACTAAACGCTAATAGACAAGATGTACATCACAAGACAATAAAACCCTCCCTAATGAAGGGGAATACCCCCACTCTCTCCCTCCCTCTCTCTCCCTCCGGCTGCCTTAGCCAATATATATATATATACGTATATATATATATATACATGTCAGCGTATCGTGTGCTCAATATTGCCCATGGACTGTTTACGCTGATTGTTGACCTCGAAGCGTTCCATGATTTTGGCCACAATCGACGAGGGCGGCTGATCCGAGCTGGAGGTCAATCCCCGATAGCCCAACGCACTCGAATCGGCCAGTGAGCTGGCCATCTGGAGACGCTTGACAAACGCCTCCGTATCGATGCCGGGCACCTTGGAGGGCTTGAGGAAACGCTTGGGGATGCGCGCGAGCATATCCTCGGTGCCGATGGGGCCAAAGCCCAAATTGATGAGTATCGCCTCCGGATCGGGTTTGCGTGACTCCAGCAGACTGTCGACGCTCGAATAGCGACTCGAATCCGATTGCATCGAGATCGAGCTGTCGCGCAGGAGCAGTGTACTAAATCGATGTTGACGCACCGCCTGCGGACTCATCTCTGGGGCGGTGCTATTCGAATCGAAGGACTCCTCGTGACGAAAGTGGCACTTGCCGGGCAAGCTGTTGTTCGTGTTGTGTGGCAAGTGTGGCAATATTAGTGTGCGCTCCTCTGCCTCCGCCTCCAGATCTGCATCCTCCAGATCAGCGGCATAGGCACTGTCCATGTCCATCAGAACTGGCTGCTGGCGTTGCAGCTTGCGACGCTTACGCAACGGTTTGTTGGGCGGAAGGTGCGATAAGTGTGGCAAGTTGTCGCTGCTGCCGCTGCAGCCGATGCCGCCGCCAGCTGCTGTTGCATGCGGCATGGCAGCCTGATGCGACGCCTCAAAGTTGCTGCAGCTGTGCGAACGCTCCATAATAATAACAGAGATGTTTTTTCTCTTTTCTAATTTGATTTATGTAATTGTGCTGTTATTCGGCTGTGTGCAAAAGTCACGGCTGCTTGGATTACGACGCTACTGGTTTATTTTGTAGGCCGTTTGCTCATATTTGGTAAGAGCAAAAGCCGACACGCTTCCGCGCTCGCGCTCGCGTTCGACTTCGAGATTCGAGATCGAGATCGAGCTCGAATTTCAGCTTAATGACGAAACAATAACAGCAGCAGCAGCAGCAGCGTTCTGCTTCTGGCCCTGTATTTTTTATTATTTGTGTGTGTTTATATTTGTTTAATTCGGTGTCTGTTTTTCTGCATCCAAAACGATTACGGCAATCATTTCAGTTATTTGTTATTATTGTTTTTTATGTTTTATGTGTTTTTTGTGTTTTGCACACGCGAAACGTGTTTTGCGCCGTTCCACCTTTTTAGTCTTTTTTGTTGCTGTTTTGTATTTTGTTTTGTTATTTTTTCGCGCTTCTATTGAACGGTTAATCAGCTGCTGAGCACTTGTGACCCCGGATTCGATTGAGCAGCACTTGACATTGATATTCGAAGACGGAATTGAAATTTTACAAACTGGGTTTTTTTTTGTGTCTCGGCAAGTGTCAGTTTGCGCACAACTTTATTTTTATTTAATTGCTATATTGACTTATGCATTAAGTACACATTTAAGTTAATGACTCCCTTCTGTTAATCGCTCTCTCCCTCTCTCTTTCTCAGCGTGTGTGCGTGTGTTGCGCGCAGTTGTACCGCACAACGCAAAGTGATCTTCAAAACTGAAATCAGAAAACGAAACGAAATGCGACCCAACCAAAAGGCACGCGAAGCCGCAGCCAAAGCTCACCCGAACGACTCAGAGAGAGAAGGAGAGAAACGTTGTGGGAAGTGTGTTGATTGTGTGCAGGTAGAATGGGAGAGTGAGAGCGTGCGAGAGCTGGCTTCACTTGGAAATTGGAAATTACTTTGCGCGCATTTAGCAATTTCCTCGAGCACGACGCCAATCTATAAAACTTTTGATTAAAAGCACAATGTTTTGCGGTTAAGTTGACGTTCCAATGCACTGCGCACGAACAGCGGCATGTGGATAGTGGGTTATGGGGGGTTTAATAAACCAGTTAACCACACAGGCTGTCTTCAGTGTTTTGATTATAGTGGGCTGCTCTCTTGGGGATTTTTGTTTTATTTTTATTTGCACGTCTTTTTTCTTGCTTTGTAAATTGTTTCGTAATAAATTTTGTTTTTTTTTCAAGTTTTTATTATTTTTTAAATCCGTATGAAAACATTTCTAATTAACCATATAAAAATTTGAGCCGAATTGTTAAGATAACAACTCCGCGAATATTTTTTATGGCTTGATGAGTGGCGTGTGAGGTGATCTGCCATATATAACTTTATCAGTTGTTTCATTTAACGATCGCCCAGTTGTTAAGTACTTCTTTTGAAGTAGATTGTATTTGTTTACTTTTGCGGCTGGCCCTCAAGGACCGCCATTAAAGAGATGCAAACAAAAGAGTTTTGTGGGCAAAACCCACAATGAAAATATGTCGACATGTAAATATTTTCCACAGTGCGAGTGCAGCCAAAGCTTCTGTGTGTGCTGAAAGCTTTTGAACCAGCTGATCGCATGACAAGCTTTAACAGTAGCCGTCTCGAGCTTTGAATGCAATGTTGTCGCTCTCAATGAAGTAGCTAACAGCGTTGAAATCTAGCAAACAAACTCAGCGTTCCGGATTTTAAATACTCTTGCTGAAGTTGTTAGCATTATGGAACCTGTACAATATATTGAGGCATGCTTCAAAAAAAAGGTGCGGGGTGGAAGGGGGTCAGATTTGTAATAATATTATCATAATATTATTAATAATAACATTGAAATATATAAGTATTCAAGTTCAGCAAGTTGTTAGAACTCTTTCGAGCTGAACGCTTTCAATTTTGTCAAAAAGGTTTTTCTTTAAGAGTTGACAAATTTAATTTAAATTGTAAAAAATATCGATCGATATAGTATATAAATGTAGCTTACTTCAGCGTGCCAAGCTTTAGACCCAGTTGCGAAAAGGCCACAATGTCACATTCTGGCCCAAATAAATGCTTTACTTTTGAACGTACGTTAATATGATCATTGCCAACAACAACATCAGCAGCAGAAGCAGCAGCAGCAGCAAACAATGTAAACATGCTCAAACGTTGTTTAAAGGCTTTGTTAACAGTTCAGATGAATGTTGCAAGACATTTCAGCCTCAATATTGATTACTCGTAAATTTTGAAATGTGTGCCAAGATAAAAGCAAAAGTAAAGTTTACACAACTCATCGAAATTGACTTTGGTATCTGGTATCAGTAAGCGTTGCAAGCCATAAATTTGGATATGATTCATGCCAAAACAAACCCCCCCCAATTGAATATTAAATTGTATATTTAATTCAAAGCAACAATAAGTCATCGTAATCTAATCAATGTAATTAATTCGCTGTCTGGGAGCTGTAAGTTAAACTTAAGCAATCGAGTGGCGCACAAATCAAAAATTTTAATAAGTTCTACAGCAACCGGTAATAGACTGTTGCACAAACAGACAGAGCAAACTGCACGAAAGGTCGCCAACAAGGGGAAATTCCAATTTCCATTCTCGACATCATGATTTGAACTTAGATTCATTAGTGTGGTGCATGAATATACAATATGTACACCGTGAAAAATATACTTGAAAATATCAAATTTAAACTTTAAATCCACAAATCATAAATGTATACTTAAACTAGTTCGATCAAAATAATACTTCTGCACTAAATCTATAATTTTAGCTCTCTAATTAAGAATATATATTCTTGATTATATGGTACTTGTTTATTCTCTGTGTGTGTATTCAAGTATTCAAGATCCGATGATCAGACTTATTACGCTAGACGCAATTAGAAATGTTGATAAATGATAAACACATCGCGTAAGAACTTCATTTTGTGCATGTACATTTACTTTAATCACAGAGATTAACAATGAGCTTAAATAAATATAAATGGCTGGCATTTTTATTCACACGGTTATGAAAAATATAAATACATATAATCATACCATATGTCAAGCACGAGTTGGACACTTCGTAGACACCCAAAGCAAATATCAAAATAGCAAGTGAACAACTCTGTTGATCGCGTGCCATAACACGGAATCGTAGATCAGGAATTGAAATGGGAATGCGAACTGCGAAATGCCTTTCAGAGCCCATAACTATTTGCGACTCATAACACTTAATGGCTCGCTCCCTTTCAATTGAACTGAATTGCTTTCAAATTAATGCTGTGAACATTACAAAAATATTTGCGACACAAACAGTGCTCAAGTTGATTAATAAACCTACTTAACTATCTCACGACTAGTACTCCAAGTTCTATATATACTTTCCCAACCGAAAATAATTTAATTACAAAATGATCTCTATTATTTCCATAATGATTTTAAAAATATTACCCGTAATTAAAAGCTTTTTGCAAAACGTATCTTAAGCCAAGAATATATTCTAGAATCGCAATTTTTTTTATTTATTCAGACAATTATTTTATTATTCAGTCCGTAATCTAAATATGATCTTAACTGCTTATGCATATTTCATACAACTTTTGGCATCTCAAGCCAAGAAAAATTTCTGTTTGGATATTTTTAGGTTTATTCTTGTATTATGCAGTCCGTAATCTAAACAAGAATTTAAGTGCTGATTTCATCCGCTGAGTATGATTAATATACATTCCTATATTTGTCCAGAGCATACAGAACAATCTTTGTTGACTCGCCCTTTTGTTACACACATTAGCACAATTAAATAAGACACTTTATCAAAAATAAACTAACCAAATAAACTTAGAGCTATGTAATGGAATTCTTACCTCTCTCAGATTATCCAAAATATGTGGTTATTGTTGCTGTTTACCAAACAGTCTTGTGCCTCAAAAACGTGTCAATTCGTTGGCATTTGGTTATGCGTTCGAAACGTTTTAATCGATGGACGACTTTTGTGCAACGGCCTTTGACTATGCAACAGCTGTTGTCGCTTTCTAAGCCTTTCGGAATTTCTCAGTGCAATGCACGAGTGGAAGCAGATAGACAGAGAATGAGAGAGAGAGGGAGAGAGAGAGAGAGCGACAGACCACAATAACTGTAAATCACAACCGGCACGAAACGCACGCAGCAGAGAACTGAGTCTTGGCGATGGTACAACAAATGTTGAATGCTGAATTGTGAATGGATTTTCAGTTGGCTTTCATTGTTGTTACTCCCAACTGCGAAGTATTTTTATCTCTGAGCTGGTAATCAGTTCGGGTTTTGTCATCTACGCTGACATTAGAGATCATCTGGCATATCTGGCTTATCTGCACTGTGGACGCGCACACAATATTCTGTCACATAATTTAGGCCTTGCTCAGCACTGTGTACTTTACAGAAAAAAATACTGCTTTGACTGATTTATCTATATTGTAAGTTGTACGTGTAATGCAGTTAACTGCAACTGTAGCAGACGCTGCAACAACACGGATAAGTAGAAAAACAAATACTAAAATGCTCGAAGCCAAGCAGACGACGCATTCAAACAGTTCGAAAGTGATTTGAATGCAGGCAGCACTGAGAGAGAATGTGTGAGAGAGAGAGAGAGAGAACGAGAAAGAGCGAAATTGCAGGTGGCACTGTTGCTACAGCAACGCGTCTCAATATGCATGCATAGAGTGGAAAGTTTGTGCTGGATGTTGAGTGGGCGCAGCATGTGGGGTGAGACTTATGCAAAGGCAAAAAGCTGAAGAGCCCAGCAGCAAATAGACCACATTACGAATTAGATTCGCAAACCTTGTGTGAGGGATCGTAAATGGAATACTGTACGACTCCATATACCAAGATAGTCTATTGTAATGAAGTTGGATTGTACCCCAAATATGGAAAAATGTAGTAGACATATTCAAAATTTGCTTATATGTATTCCAAATATAGAAAGCTTACTATGTATATGTAAATTGATGACTATTTTAAATTTAAAAATATACAAATATTTTATTTTCACACCACAAATTGCAAATTCCAAAAAAGCACTTTACGACGCGTACTTCAAAACTATAATAAGCAAAGCTGTGCCAGCGCAACAATTTAGAGAGATAGTAAAACAGTTAAGAAACCATTCCATATAAGAAATATGTAATAAGACATTGGCGCACATTTACAAGTGTGCAGAGCTTTTGTTATGGACGCTTTCGCAAAGTCAAGTTTGTGCTTGGCTTAGAAGCTGAAGTATACAACTCTGCATACAGGAGTAGGAGAAGTATAATCAATTACATTGTATTTGTATGTATACAGAAGCGTTCGGTAAAGAGGTGTCATTCGCTAGCTCGCTGCTGGGTAACTCATGAGAGAGTCGCGAGTTTAATTTGCGCAGCTTTTTATGCACTTCCGTTCGCTCACTGCTAAGATGCTGTTATGTACATAGGCATAACAGGGGTAGTGTTAGACATGCGCTGTTAGCAGCATAATGTTGTGGGAAGGTGTGATTTAAGTAAGAAGAAAGATTATTTACTTTTTGTTCTTTATTTAAATTTTGTGTATTCATTATGATAATATTGTACAATTTGTTCTTTATGTATTTTGTTTTGAAAATTTCTCAAGTTACATATATACTACATACATAAATAGCATGAGTTTCACTTGCGCTCAGTTTCAGTTAACTTTTACTATTTTTCGCGGAATCGTTTCCAACAGGTAACAAAAAATAAATTATTGGCTTTTTAACTATACATATACATATATATCGATGTACATACATATATATATATATATATATATATATATATATATATATATATATATATATATAAATATATTGTAGAAAGAGCATAAAACTTATAGGCTATAACTAAAAATACAGATTTATAACATGTCGGCAAGATATTCGATTCTTATTACTTTTTTGTTCCTCTTACTCTTTCACTTCCACTTCCACTTCTTCTTCATCTCCATTTTCTCATTTATAATATTATATGTATATATCTTGGAATTATTACGATTAGAGTTTAGACTACAACTAAAAACAAATTGTGATGTACAACACCGAAGATGACAAATTGAAATAAATGTTGCTTACAATATAGAAAGGGGATAAAGGACCAAAAAAACTGTGTTGAGCAATAGCAATAAAAGGTAGGGTGTGTGTGTGTGTGTGTGTGTGTGTGTTTGAGTGTATGTGTGTTGTTTTATATTGTTTTGTGTGCTAAAAATAATAAACAGATTATAATTGTAGCAATTGATGCGGAGTATTCGTTGGAAAACAAGTTGGAAGCAAATCTCTTAAGTTTCTCGCTTTTGTTTTGTTGTTTTGTTGTTTTGTTTGTTAAACTACTTCACGTTAATTGTAAATTTAAAAACAATTGTTAATTAAATTAAGTAAGCTGTTAATTATGGCAAACAAAGTTTGTAAACGCACTATGTCATATGCTGAATAAGATTTAAATTATTGTATTATGTTTATGTGTATTTTACCATCTATTATTGTAAATCATATATTGTTTCTCTCTCTTTCTCTCTCGCTCTCTCTCTCTCTCTCTCTCACTCTTTCTCTTCCTCTTTATGTACTTTATTCATCTTTTGCTCAGATTTGCCTTATCGTTTTTTTGTGGTGCTACAATTTCAGATGCTGATCTACTCCACTGTTCTTGTTTTTGATTTGTTTTGTTTTTGTTTTTGTTTTTTTTTTTAGTTTTGAATCAACTTTGTTTTGTTGATTATTTTGTAGATTTTCTTGTTTTACAACAAATGCACACATTTCATTTTTCCATTTTTGTTTAGTTTTTTTGTTTTTTTTCTTGTTTTCATTGCCTTAACTTGGACTTAATTACAATTTTTATCAACATGTTTTATTGCAGAGCGACTTATAAATGTAAAAGATAATTACTTTAAAGAGTGTTTTCACGTTTTTTTTCTTCTTGTTTTGATTTTGTTTTGTTTTAGACATTGGAAGCAAAAATGAGACAAAATCTGCCATATTTTTGTATTTTTTATTTCCTTTGTTTTGTTTTTGTGTTTAGCAGAGATCCTAATTATTCTTTTTAATTAAGTATATTTCAACATTGTACAAAAATACATTATAGCCACAAATAACAAGGGTTAATTATTAGGCTTGAGTGTGTATAGTTCAATAAGAAGCATAGAACAAACGATTTGTTTTGGGGTTTTTTGTTTTTTTTTTTTAGTTTGTAAAAATAATTTTACAAATTATGTATATTCAACAATTAAAATATGCTTAAGACAATTTCCACATACAAACGAGTACAATTTAAATACACAATTAGGGGCTAAAAAGTTCAATAGAATATCGGGAATTAATCGGTTTTCTTATTGTGGTTTTTATTGGTTTTAGGGGGGTGGGGGAGGGGGAGGATTGGACCTATGGTCTACCATATATAGCAAGAAGCGAACTTATGTTTTACTGGACAGACATTTTGCACTCTATTCGCGTTGTAATTACTAATAAGTACATATATATATATTTATATTTATATTTATATAAATACATAAAGATGATAATTTCACTTAATTACAGCATTTTTTTCTTTCTTTTATATATATTAACATAGCGAGAATTGAAATTTGATAAACAATTTATGTAATCTCATTGTTACTAAAGTAGCTAAACAAAAACAAAACATGCATAGGTACAACTATATATTGTATTGTGTTCGATTTCGAATATTGTTCAGTTTTACACACATATATATTGTATATATATATATATTCGTTTTGCATACATATTTTTAATAGAGAACTTAGGCTAAGGCTTATAGTTTATTTGAAAAATGGCTTATTGAAACAACTTCTGTTAGCAAAATTGTGTCCACATTTTGTGTATGTGTGCGTGTGTGTATCGGTGTGTGTTGGTGTGTGTTGGTGTGTGTGTGTGTGTATGTTTCACTTTTGAGAGCAAGTACTACTGATTGGGCAGCTCCGTGAGCGTCACATCGTACAGATCATCCTCAATCTGTTGCACTTCCAGCAAGAAAATGTCCTCGTTGCAGTAGAAGGATATCATATCATCGTCAATTTTCGCCGTAATCCTGCAATGGAATATAGACATGTTATATAAGGCATTCCAGATGAGCTAGCTGGAAATCAGTTGGTTGGTTCTTTTGATTTTGATATCGTAGCACCCATAAGCCTGATAAGCATTAGTTGGTTTTAGGCTTGAGTATTATCGGTTAGACTAAACTACACGGATGAATATGTCTTCTTTATTTTCTTTTTTTTTTCTTTTTAGCTGTATGTGATGTGTAGCTTTGGTGCAGGTGGTTGTGTGTGTGTGTGTGTGTGGTGTGTGTGTGTATAGCACTTGGACACAGCTGCCTTACTTACCCCTTCTTATTTGTGCGATATATGTTATTTATGCTCGTTGTTGAGATTTTGTATTTGTTTTCAATCTGCAATTGAGAAACGAGAGAAATATGATGTTTTGTCTGTTGTGTTGCACGAGTGGCGAGTAACGAGTAACGAGTAACGAGAGTGGAAATAAAAACAAACAAAAAAACTAACTAACAAACTAAAATATTTCTCTTATAACTCTTTGTGTGTGTTTGTGATTTTGTTCATTTTTTTAGTTTTCAGCCAATCTTTCAAATCGAATACGAAAATATATTTCTATATGTATATATATATATATATATAGATATATGTATATATATATTGCAAACGCCCCAAACTGTTGACTGTTGTGCCGTTTGTTTTGTGTGGGTTAAGTGTAGTTATAAATGGATAGATTGTACATATACATATGTAAGTATATATTTAAAGATTTGTATTGATTTATTTTTTAATTGCTTGGATCAGCTACTGATGTGTTTTTGGTTGGTTGATGAGGTTTACAATTGATTTAGAATGACAATGGTTACGAGACGCCATCAATTAGTTTCAACTACAATACGATCCATTTGCTTTGTTTTTAATTCTTTTGTTTTAATATGAATAACGATTGATATGAAGTTGGTTTTAAGTAAATGCTTTAGTTGAGAATATGCATTAATTTTTTTATAGACCTCATCTTTCAGATTTGAACATTTTGGATACATATTTTTTGCTTTTTGTTTTTATAATTCTTTTTTTTTAGATAAACCAATTAGACCAAAATGAACAAAATTACAGACGTTATTAGAGTTTTTTATTTTTATTTTATATTTTAGACTGAGAAGTGAGTTTTTTTTTTTTTTTTGATTGGGGAATATTACGTTGGATGGGGGGACACATGCTGGGTCACTCTTCTAGAGCGGCTGCCGCTTCAACTTGTGGTTCAATCCGTACTTACCGCATTTAGCAGACCAATGGTGGTTGGTGGCACCACATGGAGCGGCGTGTAGATCTCCTCGTTCTCCTGCCGCACATATAACATGACACGCTCCGTTGTCGGCGGCGTCATTCTGCCCCGCTTCATTGGTGGGCCAAAATCGGACATGGGCGTACTGGTTAACATATTCTGATCCAATATATGATCCTTTTTGTCACTGTGAAAGAACAACGAATTTAGCGGCATATTTCTTTGGTTTCTGCGGATACGAGGCACATCCTCTGTGGGGAAAGGATTACGATTTTTACTCACGTCTGCATGTCGGGCGGAAAATGATTGTGAAATTTGAGCGTGGGCGTGGCCACCTTCTGACCGTGCAGCAAGAACGGCGAGGCACCTTTCAGCTCCGGCGAGTCAGTCTCATGCCCATAGAAGCTCTGTCAAAAAATGAAAGAAAACATAATGGCGGTTAAACTAGAGAAAAAGCACACAAATGTAGAGTATTTTGTACTGAAATCAAGTACAGACGTTGTCAAAATCCGGCCAAGGTCGATCATCCTAGACCAGAGAACGAAAAAATCAAGTACATAAATTTTAGATGTAGAATTGATCTGAACTATGCGCAAAATTTAATTGGGATGGAAATGTTTTGGAAGTTAAAAGTATTCCTAGAAACTTGAGACCAACAATGTTGACAGAATTCACTTAAAAAACAAACTAAGTGGAAAAATCAATGTCATATTTTTAGATTTCATACAGGCGGGAAAACGGAAAAACGGAAACTTTCCTCTTTTGTTCCGATTTGCGAAAACGGAAAAACTTTCCATATCTAAATAAGAAACATTTATGCCGGACAAGCTCGACTATTTCAATGCAACAATTTTGAGTTTCGAATTAATTCTAATCTCGTTAAGTGATCATTTTCGTGTGACTCCCAATTGGACTGCAGGGGATTATGAACTGTTAGCTTACCTTTTCCATATCCTCGGCGGGCGAGAAGAGCACTGGCGGCTTGGCCAGATCTTGCATGCCATAGAACTCGGAACGATCTGTGACCGGGTGATAGAGCTCGTCCAGCTTCTTGCGTCCAGTGGCTGTCATTTTGCGCTTGGCGGCACGACGCTCCTCATCGCGCGTCTTACGCTCCGCGCCCTGCAAAAGCAGACAGAGATTGAAATAGGGAGAGAGAGAGAGAGAGAGAGAGAATGAGAGAATGAGAGAATGAGAGAGCTGTCTAACACAAATATGGGCTTTGGAGTAGGATTTTTAATTGCGGGTTGCGCTAACAGAATCTGCAGTTGTTTTTCTTTTTTCTTTTTTTATTTTCTTTTTGCTGGCGCTTGCGCAAAACACAGTTACAGGTGTCTTTCTGTCCGTCCGTGTGTCTGTCTATCTTGCTGTCCGTCCGTTTGTATGCATGTGTTTTTGTAATTGGCAATCAATCAAGTGCATGGGATGCCCACAATTTTTATTTATTGCAGTAGCTTTGCATTTTTTGTATTTTTTTATTTAAATTAATTAAATTCTGCGAGTGTTTGAGTTGCATTTATAAAGCCTGACACAGCCTGTGGCAGACAAAACACTCAACTGTTGCCTAGCTGCCTGTCTGCCAGCCTGCCTGCCTGACTGCTGTTCAGTGCTGGCAGTTTGGCTACTTTAGCGCCAATAGAGGTGGCTAAAACCAACCTTAACTCCAAAAAAATAGGGCAAAATATTATGCCCTAAAAAATGCGTATTTTTCAGTGACAAAATTAATCAAGTGAAAGACAGCGCGACAAGCAGATACCCTGTACTCAAGTTTTTAGCCATTAGAAATTATACACGTATGTAGTAAATATCTAATCGGAATAAAACTTGTACAGTTTGTCAATTTGATGCCAAGATATATTTCTTAAACAAAATAATATTTTCTACCTGCAAATTCTGCTGAGCTTAATAATATATGTATAGATCATTTATATATTATTTTAATATATATAATTAATAAATGATTTTCTTAAGTAGCGATTTTCAAGTGCTTCTTCCAGACATTCCATAAAATAAAGTGTTGCTTCTACTACATTAATTTGAACCCAAAACAAGCTTTTATTGCTGCTCAAAATGGGCAACACTGTTGGCTGCCGTTAAGCCTGAAAGAGAAACAAGTTTGTTGCCACCAACGCTGCAAATGCAACTGGCCAAGATGTGGCAGCACCGTTAGGGTCAAAAGCAACAAAAAATACAAAAAAAGAAAAGAAAAAACATATTTGCTGCAAAAATTATTATAAAATACTTAGGAGATGCAGCAGCATAAATATGCATACATCATAAATAATGCGGCGGCGCCCCAAACCATTGCGCGAGTTTGTTGCAAGCAGCATGTGTGTGTGTGTGTGTGTGTGTGTGTGTGTGTATGTGTGTTTGAAGCCTGTCCAATTTGCCCACCTGACCAGCAGCAGCAGCTGCCCAGCTACGCTGCTTGATGATTGCCTTTAAGTGAGTGAGCGGCTAAGACACACACACACAGCTGCATAGGTGTGTGTGTGTGTGTGTATTGTGGCTGATGTGATTGCTGGTTTGCGTGTAAACAGATTCTGCGCTCTTGGCCAACAGCTTGTGTGTGCACTTTGCATTTGTAATTAAAAATCAGCAATTGAGGCGCAGGAAGTGATATTTCCCTCGAGCACCCCACCTCTCCCTCTGCCTGCTGCTGCTGCTGCTGCGCTGGTAGCCATTTTTTATGGCTCTTTTGCTCACGTTATGCAAGGATGTACACACACACACACACACACACACATATATATATATATATATATATATATATAGGTAGCTACACCTGGCTGGCTACCTATAAACCTCTTGCTGCGCTTATCACAGCTACAAATTTAGCCTAGAGCATCAACTGTGTGTATGTGTGCTGGTGTGTGTCTGTGTGTGTTTGTGCCTGCATGTAAATAACTGTATTTTATTACATACTTTTATTTTATCTTGGCAAAAATATCGCCAATGTTGCTCAGACAGCGGCTCGAATCGCCGCCAATGCGGTCAATGTTCGCCGCCTTCTGCTTCATCTTAATCATCATCATCATCATCGTCATCATCATCAGCATCAGCATCAGCATCATCATCATCAGCATCATTTGCTTCTTCTTGTGATTCGACTAACTTATTAAATGGTAATGGCTAGGGAGTTGGATGTGGGGTGCAGTGGTGCAGGGGCGGGGAGGGGATGTGCTTTGGGTCAGTTGCGCATATTTTGGTTAGCTGCGATAGTCACACACAATGCGATTACAAAGCGCAATTATCGATATACTTCGCTGTGGCACAGATCTTGCAGGAAAATATACATCAACTTTCTCTCGGCTAATGCAAAATGTGAACCAATAAATACCTAGTAACTGATAAGTATGTATTATATCAAATCAGTTTGATTTCTAAACTAAGGATTAACAACTTAATGTTGATATTTTCCCAAATATAATCTAATCAACATTTTTCAAACTTCTGTCACTAGCACTGCGCCTCTCCAGCTAAATTCAGGGAAAATCTGTTTTCGACTTTGGAAACTGCCTTTTCAACGCACGCAGTTAAAGTTTAACGCTGTCTATTTGTTTTTTTTTTGCACATTACAAGCCAAATTGCCTCTAAGCAATAAAAACAAATACTATTATTATGCTTGGTGTCCATAAAATAATGACAATAAAGTTGCCTTTAAAATACAACAAAGTCTTTTAAAATGTATATAAGCGTAATTTGTTAATAGATCTGTCCGACTTTTATGTCTTCCTCTTTCTATATATATATATATATGTATATGTATTTCTTACTACATACATGTGTGTTATGATCGTGCCGAAGATATAAAATCTGACGCTCAAGATTGTAATCTTCTGTCATAAATTTATGTTTCATAATGTGGCGGTGTATTTTGAACATACTTTTTAAAGACCGAATTTTGCAATGCGTTGCTTGCTTTGGCGTGATTGCAATTGCAAGAAAAGCAGAGGTGCCAGGAGGAGGCAATTGCAACCGTGTTGCACATGCAGTGAAATCAGACTCCCCAAAGACAACAAAGTAAAAACCAAGAGAAATGCCTATATACATATATATATACATATGTATGTAGTATATAGCCATATGAAATAAGCTGCTTCGCGATATATAATTGATACATTTACCGATAAACACACGCCTCGAAATGCTGAGGGACTCGCTCAAGCAATACAGAAATAAGGGCCCCACTAGTAAGGAGTATGGAGTGCATACACTCAAAAAAAAAAAATGTGACCTATAATTTAGATTGACCGCAAATTACGATAGGCCTGTAAGCCAGAAATAGTTAATGCTTTGTCGATTAACTTCTAAATTTACAGAATACATTTCAAAAAAGTTACTCGACAATATTCAACAATTTCTATGAAGAAGCGTAAGTGGTGCTATTATTTATTTCGCAACGATAAATATATATATTTATATATATATATTTTATTTGATATTTTTGTTTGAGTGTAGGGAGCAGATATCATGCAGTTGGTACAATAAAAGGTAGCCAGGCAGGCATGTGCAACGTTGCAAGCCACGGCAGAAGTGTAATGATATGAGAAAATTAAATTGGAAATCCACGAAATGATTTATTAATAAAGCACATCAAGCGACCAACGAATAAAAAAGTGAAGGGTTCCTTCGTTCGTTTCGCATATAACACAAGAGAGAGAGCGAGAGAGAGAGAGAGAGAGAGAGAGGAAGAGAGACAAGGACAGAGCGAGAGAGACCAAGGCGAAAACGTTAACTAAAAACAAGGGCACCAGGCAGTCCGAAAGGATGGATGATGCCACGGGAATCAGTGCCACAGATGCGAAGAGTCAATCAGAGGGGCGGAGCGGGGTGGTGAACGGGGCGGGGGGGCGGGTCAAGCGTTGTCCATTTACTTTTGTACGCGTTACGCTTTCCACCTGAGGTAGCGAGCAGTTGTGGCTTGATGAAGGGACAACCCATATGAGAAACATCATGCAACAACAGGCAGTTGCCCCCAATTCGATAAAAGCCAGCAACAGCGACAAGTGGCAACAACAACAACAACAACAATAAAAACAACAACACGAGCTGCCTCGAGTCACGTCTTGCAGCTTTTAGTTAGCTTTTGCTTCATTCAACCTGTTGCTGTTGTTGCACGTGGCAGCACGCTGTATGCCCCTGTGCGTGTGTCTGTTTGTGTCTGTTTGTGTGTGTGTGCGTAATTATGTGGCTAGTTACTGCTTGCAGCATTGTAGCGAAATCAAATCACTTACCTTATCGCAGAAGACCTTTATCTGACAGTAGCCGCGATGAAAGACTGTCGCATCCCGCGGATCCTCAAACGTATCGATTTGTACGTGCAACGGCAGACCCTGCAACACAACAAAGAAATACAAAGTATGTATAATGGCATAACACCAATAATAATAATATTAATAATAGTAATAGATAAATAAGTGCTGGAGCTAAGCAATCAATTGCTTGCACTTTAGTTTAGTTTAGTCAGGCTCCACTGTAGCTGTCACATTCTGCTCGCTTTTTAATGAAAGGCAAGAAACTGTGAAGCTGCTGGCCGAGTTCGTATGTTTCTGTCAATGAAATATCAACTTAATGGTACGCATTACAACATACGAAGGATGCAACAGCAACAGCAACCGCAACAACAACTTGCCACAACAACTTGCAACAACAACAACAGCAACTACCTACGTATATGTTTAAAGGCACCTGAAGCAGAAGAAGAGCTGCAGCAATCGCCTGCCCGGCTGCCTGCCCCTTTTTTATGATGCTGGCCTTGCAGCGCCTGCCGGGTATTATGACTATGTGATTAACTGTGTAACACGGGTATTGTATTGTACGGGAGCAAATGGATACGCCTGCAGGGCTCATCAACTTGTAGACAGTTGCGCTAGGTGTATGTGTGTTGTTGTTGTTGTTGCTGTTGTTGTGGTGCATGCACAGGTGTTTATTATTAAGCGTTGCAAGAGGCGTTCGCTCGCTGTGTGTGTGTTCCCCAACTAACTAACTAACTAATAGGACCTTTCCTTCAAGTGGTGTGTATTTCAGATAATATCAGAGGATTGTTATCTACTATGTTTAGCAAATAGAATGCAAAAATAAAATGTTTTTTTCTTTTCTTATATCAGAAAATGATATAATGATATATGTAGTAGCTATTGTTGCCTGCCTTTTAGTTGATTTATTCATGAATTTTAATTTTATTAAACAATCTGGCAATACTAAGATTTTTCATGGATTGTTTGTGATTTAAACGACGAGAATTAAATAGAGAATAAGTGGTTGGCATTTGACTCTTTTATTTTGTATTTGCTTTAAGAATCGGCAAATTTCAAACACAACAAATTTCTTTCGGTTTTTGTCCTCTTTCATAAATTCTATTTAAATCTCTTTCGTTTAATGATCTGCATATAGATATAAATCGAAGACTTAAATAATAATTTTGTTGCTAGCTATAACAACAACTAAATATCTTTTCATTTCTGTTTTAACAGCTCAGCATTTGATTTGCACAATTTATGGTCTGTTTTTTTGCGTGTAATCCAAACTTATGAACTCACGTATGGGTGTTACTTGATATATGCCACTTGATACGTATCTTGTCTCTTTTTTATCGATTTATTAGTCAACTTTTAGGTAACAGTATCCAGTAACATACTTATTATATGATAACGTTTTTTTCTTTAACAAATCAATCGATCAAGATATTCGAAATGTGCTAAACATTAGTTTATAACTTTAATTTGAATTTAAAATTTGTAGATTTTAAAACCTATTTTAGAAACTGCTGACTGTTCAATAAAAAAAGAAAAAGAGCCTAGTAAATGAGATTAAATACAAATGTGGGTGTGTTCAGAAAGTTAACTGCGAATTTGTAATTAGGTGTGATACAGTTTTGCTGTGTTAGAATCGAAGTGTGTCTGTCTGATCCATATCGCCTGTCAAGTGTTAAAAAGTTAACATGTGTGTGTATTTTATATTTTTTAATTTAGTTTGCAGTTGTAACGATTGAAATGATCAACGTCTATGATAAAGTTATCATGCTTTGTTGTTGTGTTAGGTTACTATGAGAACAACTTGAACTGTAATCGATTGGTAATTAATTCTAAACAAGTAAAAAATAAGACTCACCTTAACACCCTTTTGACTGCTGAAATCCGTGCTGAGGCACTGAACTGCAATGTTGATCTGTGAGGAGAAATGTCGAACAATTAAGTCAATTTAAGCAATTAATAAATATTAAATAAAAACTTTTGAAAAAGAAATTAAAGCGACAGACAGATAAACCAACAAACAAAAAGTGCAAATTGAGAAAATCACTGCGTCTGGGGGCTGCGGCAGTGTCTCTGTTATTAGAAGCAATTGTTTTCTCTCTATTAAGTCGATGTCCTCCTTATGCCCACGACAGTTTAAAACATTCCAACATACACACACACACACACACACACACATACCTATACGCACACGCACAACAACAACAAAAGGCGGGGATACTACAGTTGGTTATGGCAATGGCAATGCCAATGGAGATGGAGCTGGAGCTGGAGTTGGAGATGGAGACAATAACGAGGCAATACACAGAGGACCAAACGAACTGTGGCAACATATCTCTTGCACAAGGCGCGGGGGTGGGGAGGGGGTGCGGGCTGCATGCTGCATGCTGCGGCAAGTTGACTTTTGCAACGCATCCAATTCATTTTTTTTTCGACTTCGATTCAGTTGCTCAGCGACAGACTTCAAGTCGCACTGCGCGTTTGTATGTGTGTGTGTGTGTGTGTGTGTGTGTGTGTGTATGTGTGCTTAAAGGCATTTTAAGCATGTCCAAGCCAGATGCGACGAGCCAAAGACAAACAGTCGGACACAACAACAACAGCAACAGCAACAGCAACAGCAAAAGCAACAGCAACAAAAAGAAGAAAAAAATGAGTAGAAAATCCATCAACGCAAAAATACCAAAGGAAACAATCTTAATGGTAAAAGTGCAACGCGGTCGACGCAGCGCTGTCGCTGTCGCTGCCAGCATCGCAGTCAGCGTCGTCGTTGACGTTGTCGATGTGGACGACGTGGAGCAGTATTTAATGTGAATAATTAGCGGGCGCGTACCATATAAGAGGAGACACACAGCCAAACAGACAGACGGACAGATGCTGCGGCAGCAGCAGCAGCAGCAACAGGAGGGGTGCGGTGAGGGGTGTGAGGGGTGCGCGGGGGGCTTTTGGCTTGCACAAGATGCAGCACCTGCGTGTCGGTGCGTACGAAAGTTTTTTTTTGTTTTTTTTTTTACCGCCGCCGCCGCCGCCGCTGCTGCTGTTGCTGCGGCTGCGGCTGGGAAAGGCAAACGATACGCGCACACACAGACACAGATACAGATGCACAGCGACAGATACAGATGCGCAGATACGCAGGAGGAGGGGTATGCGGTGTGCTGCTGCTGCTGCTGCTGCTGCTGCCTAACGGCATAAAACGAAATCGACATTATGCGGCCTTTTGGTTGGCAACATTGGCAGCGCAGCGGACTCTCTCCCAATGTCTGGCCGAGGTTTTGGATTAACATCTCAGCGCGTAAACAATTTGTAAATAAAAAGCGCGATATCGAAATGCAGCCAAAATGCACTTATGTCCATAAGCCAGCTAGCCAGCTAGCCAGCTAACCAGACAGCCAGCCAGTTAGCCAATTTAATAACTGTTTGCCAATTTGACGCAAGTCACTGAACTTGACAGCAAGTGGAAAATCAGTGCGTTTTTTTCACCAAATAAAGTGGCTTTAAATATATATCGATGTATCTATATATTAGATATGATTTGTAAATGGATGAAGAGGCAAGTCGAGTAATTTTGCCATGCCTCAAACTTGCACTATTTGTATTAGCGAAGAAAATATAAACAAGGCTAACAAAGTACAAATCACACTTTTACGCAAATCCCACTTGTATCTTTGTATTAATTGGATCAATTAGCATTTTAAATCACTCGAGTAAATTGTATTGATATTAATGATAGGTGGGATAAGGGGTATGTGTGATTTGAATTATTATTGATTGATATTCTCTATATTTTGCATGCCAATCTGTAGCTAGTTGAATGTTTTAAGTTAAGTAAAGTATAATTTGCTTATGCATAATTCAGATTGTTTCTCTACTCTTCCAATACGAATACTGAACAAATTATTTATAGCACAATTGGGACTAATTAATAATGTTGTTAATAAGTTAAGCACCAAACAAGCAGAAGAACATAAAGTATTTGGGCGTTTGTTCTGAGTAAATACTACTCAAAAATTGTATAAGCAAGTATTTAAACATGTTTTCTGACTACTTTTTAGAATTAGCACAGAAATATTTATTATTACTATTAAAGTGTGTGCTCACTGCGAGCATTAAGGCCCCTAGTTGAGAAAGTCATAGTCTACTTATTTTCGGACAATCTTTCAATCTTTTCTAAGCTACACTCTGCATCTGCCACAAAGTTGAAGCTGATTGCGCAACCTGTAGTGTCCTGTAGGGTAGTTTGTTACTATCCGAAGTGAGTTTTAACTCTTTTGCAGACAGTGTTTTATTTTTTTTTTACTTTGTGTGGCTCCATGAGAAGCTTGACAGACTAGTTCACACTCTCATGCTGCATTTCAAGACGAATTCCATGCTTGACTTAGGCCGGTCCGATTATACAGAAATAACTCAAGCAGCTAAGCACAAAGTCTGGCACTTTTTACGTCATATCTATAGGTCAAGAGGTTATCGTTTGTTCGAATCAAAGCAGGTGTAGATTATTTTATTTTTATTTTAAATTTTTCTGGTAGGTGGAGCTTTTTTCTTGCTAGTTGTAATTCTAAGCATTTAACATTTAACATTTCAATATACAAAGTTGCGTTCAGTGAATATTGGTTTGTTGAATGGGGCGTATACGTAATGTGGCGGCACATGGCGCTTGATTCGCTCAATAGAATTGCAAATATTTGAGGCGATTGAAATTGTTGATAATTGCTAAATTAAACGCGCTGGGAGCTCAGGCTTGAAGCCAATATGCAATAGCAGTACAACTAAGATAGACACACACGAAAAAACACACACACACACACACACATGGAGGGAGACTGAAAATTGCCGAGGCAGGTGATTAAAACTAAGTGTCATAAATAAATAAATGCATAAATTATTCTTTTGAATAAAGCAATAACAATAACAACAACAACAACAACAGCAAAAGCAGCAAGAGCAAAACGACAAAAGCGAGACGGCAATAGCCATGTGTGCGAAAGAGCTAGCAACAGCGACGATTTTGCGACGCGGTTTGAATAATTTGCGTTGTGCATTGCAATTGAAAATAAATCACTAATTTAACACACACACACACACACACACAGATACAAACACACACAGACACACACACACACACAGCAAACAATGAGTGTCATTTATTTGCCGTCTCGTTCATAAAATGCTTCTTTTTGTTTTGCTGTTGTGTTTTTCTTTTCTTTTTTTTTTAATTGAGGCGGCGCTCGCAGCAAACAAAATGGGGACTGAAACAGTTGTCACAACTGTGCAAAAGGGGTGGTGTCGTAGGAGGGGGAGAGGGGTGTTGGCTAGAACTTTGCTTAGCACTTACCTTGGCAGAGCTCTCGAGCGGATTCCAGTAGACGGCGATGGCATTGTGCGACACTTCCTCAATGCAACCAACGAGACCAACCGAGTTCTTTGTATCTGCAACAAATAAGGTAAAAGCACACGATAAGCAAACAGTAAACAGAGAGGTGGAGAAGAACTATGTGTGTGTGTGTGTGGGTGGGGGGGGGGGGAAGCTAAAGTATCGTTTGTATTAACAATTAAGGAAAATTTTCTGTGACAAGTGCCTAATGAGTTATGTTTGATGGGGCAGGCGCGCAACAGGATGCTGCAACAGCAGCAGCACCAACAAAAGCCGCAAGCTGCAACTGGTAACAAGGTAGCCGGAGAGCATTCGGAGAGTCGAGAGCTAGCCAAGATTATCTGCAATCAAACAAACCCGAATGCATTGCGCGTTTATCAATGTCATAACTGCCTTGTCGCTGCCTGCCCCCGGTCGCTTGCCCCGTTCGTCAGCGTAGTCGTTCAATAAAAACCAACAATTTACGGTCTAGAAATCCTATACAACCGAATGCCCCCCCCTATCGCTCCCCACATGCTGTTCTGCTGTTCTGCAGTTCTGCTGCTCGTTTGGGAGCATTTGAGTTTACGCACCTGCATCCAAGATTCTTTGCTTCACGGAATGCTGACGACTGTGCCAGAATTGCCAGGCCTTTATCTCATCTTCGGGACTCTTCTCCTCGCGAAACATCAACATGATCACACTCTGCAAAGAAAAACAAAAAAGACAAGGAAAAAATCAGAAATTAATAAAGTTGTATTTACATATTAGTTTTTTTTTATGCTAAATACCCTGTTAAAATTGGATATGTGGAGCGCTTGTTTTAATTTGTTATGCTAATTCGTTGTCATTCTCCGTTTTCATGAAATACAAAATTAAAATGAATATTAAGACAATGGAATTTATTATTTATTATATGCCATTTGATTCGGATCCAATATATGTTATGTGTTTTGATATAATAAAACAGAAATTAACAAATTAGCATAACTAATTTTTTTTTAGTTTTTTCCATGCTATATATCCTGTTCAAATTTAACATGTGTGGCACTTGATTTAATTTCATTTGCGATTGTCATTCTACTCTGTGATATGATATATTATTTATTATATTTTCGTTGATCATTATTCGTCTTTTGTTTTAACAAATATTATTGATTATATTGCATTTGGTTCTATAGAACTTTGTTGAAACAGAATACAATAACAATATATACTTTATTGTTTTATTGTTATAAGTGCTACCTTAAAACTTGTGAACACTGTTTTAGATCAAGCTTTTTTTTAAATAGGGATAAAGACTAAACTATTGTTACTCTTAATATGAGACATCTGTGAACTCTGCTTAATTCGAGTCCAGAAATTTGGTGAATACATTTACGGAGTATGTGTCAGTCGAGTTGTTTTTTCGTTACCGTCCCGCTTGACATATACGAGTTGTGACACATGTTTTGGCTGCCTATGTCGAGTTATTGCTCGCACCCTACAAAGTCAAAAGGATTAGAAGCGGGACACACAAAAGGACGAACTCGATTTAGCAGAAAAATATCTAACACATATTTGTATCTGAGTATCCGAATATCCGAGTATCTGCGAGTGTCGTCGTCGTTGTCTGTTCCCAGAGATATTTGCATATTGTGTGCATCATTCATGTATTCTATTTTACTTTTGCATTTTGAATAATTATGTTGACAGCGCAAAGGAAGCGCATAGATCCACCGAGTCCCGACAATCCTCAAAACTGAAATTGCAACCCCTTTTTCTTCAACTTACCCCTGATCTGGATCTGCACAGACGCATCAACTGATTACTGGGCATAAATATTTTTGTGTATTTTGTGCGCCTTTTTCTTAGATCCTTAGTTTTCTCCACTGTTTTTTATTTTTTTTATTTTTGTTATATATATCGGAAATATTCATGGGCTAATCAGCTCGTAAATTATACTTGTTGTTTTTTTTTCTCTTGATTTTTGTCAGTTTTTCACCGTTAGCCGCTCTGGGAAATGGATATGGAAATGGACACGTCGTCTATGCAAATTGCGCTGCTTGGGATTTTTCTTTGGGTTACTTTCGTTGAGGTTCTGTAGTTTCTTCAAGTTACACTTAAATGTGTTTTATGGCTGATGCCAGCCCAAAAAAGGGCGAGAGGGTTAAACAAATAAACTCGTAAATTAATTTTGACACTTTTTTCTTCTAGCGCCTTTGCGCAAAATTATTGCACTTTTATGGTAATACGAGCTGGCAAGGCACTTCATAAAGCACAATTAGCAGGGAAGCCAGAGCACCTCAAAAGGGGTTGACCAAAAAAGGCGGCAGAAGAACTCTAAGACTTATATTCTCTAGGCTTGTAAATTCTGTTTTTAATTTATTTAATTTATCGCAAGCTCTGTTCTTAAAAGATCCTTAACTTTTCTTTAAGATTTTTTTGTTTTTCCATTTCTAATCTTCTTTTTTCTTTAAACCCCATTTTTCTCATTTTTAAATCTTATCTCACGATCTTTTTGTTATTTTGACCATTTTTATTCGTTTATTTTTATTTAGATTGTTCTCAAGGTCCATGTATATATTAGTTTTTATTTTTTTGTTTCCTATTTATTTAGATTTAATTATTTCTACGAACAGCAATCATTTTTTACCATTTCATTTCGTTATCACTTAAGATCTTTTTTTATATCATTTTCTTTAGATTTTAAGAACTTTTTTTTACAAGATGGATTTGAAGTTTTTTTGTTTAATTTGTCGCAGCTTTTTATTTACGTATGCAAATTTGTATGTAGATCTGAGAGACAGTTCCGATTTCAAACCCTTTCGCATAGAGAACTCAATCACAATTATTGTTTACTTAGCGAACCGTTGGCACTTCCATTTCCACAACCACTTCCCCACATCGCACTTCCTATTTTTCAACTGTAACTTTGATTGTCATTCTTCAAAACTCAACGGCTTCAGTTTACAATTTGCATTTTCCAGTAGCAGTCAGAAGACGTCATTTAAGCTTATCTGATTGATGATGTTGATGTGTATTGTACCCCGTTCTCAACTACAATCCTTATGTAGTCCTGAATAAACAACGTGTGAGTGTGTGATAGTGTGTGTGTGTGTGTGTGTGTGTGTGTGTGTGTGTGTGTGTGTGTGTGTGTGTGTGTCTGCTGAAAGGCTCACAATTTGCATTGAGCGGCATATTCAAATTCTCATAAAGGTAGCGCCTTGGCGTATCATTTATCATTTATCATCGGGATATGCATATAACGCTGAACACTGAGGATCACAGTGCCTTAAGCAGGATACGCATGTCCTTGTGTGCGTCTTGTGTAATTGAGCAAAGGGTGGCAAGCAATGCCAAACTTGATTAGCGCTCAGGCTGACTGACATTCGGCTCCTCGGGCCAACTGACAAATAGGCTGAAAAGGGTTTTCGCTGCCTAAGCCCCGAAACTGGTGTTGACAACAGCAACAGCAACAACAACAAGCAGACTTAACAGCTCCACAATCAATAGGGTATATAGATTCTGTATATATATGTAGACGTTTGTCGACTTACCTTAACTGTTGTATTCTTGATTGGCTTATCCGCATCGTGCACATACTCCAGCGTAATGCCATAGAACTGACCCTTGTTGATGTAGGTGATGCGATCGTCCTCTCGACGCTGTGACGAGCTGATCGGGCTCTCCAAATTATAACGAAAGCCCACATTTGTGAAGCTGCATAGAAAAATCAAATCAAAAATAAAACAAAAGAACATTAAGTCGATTTACTTTATCAATATCATCAATATAATAGATATTACAGTCTTGGCATAAATATAAATATAAAAAGTTGCTTACATTTTTGGTATTTGTATTTTATCAGCATCATTTTGGCGTCCGAAATCGTGCCAGGGTCTCGAGCGTGTCGAGCCATTTGTGCTTGTGTCCACCAGTGATGTGGTTGGACTATTCTGGCTGCCATGCACCACAGTGCGCTGCTGGATGCTGTTCACCGAAACGGGTATGCTGCCATTCGCATCAATTAAGGTGCCTGGCTGACAAAGTTCCGTATAGTCGAAGGACTGTAACAATAAGTTGAACAAGGTATTAGGTTTAAGATATAAGTGATTTTCGTAAACAAAATTGATTAAAGCTATGTTTTAATGGACAAGCTTACGCGACGCGCTACTCGTTACTCGTTACTCGCAGCAGGGGATACAAGATTAGTCAACTTTTGATGATCTCATATGTTATATTAAGTTTAACGATTATTCCAAAACTTCAAATGAACACGCAAGAATCTGCGCCCTCGCTACTCATCACTCGTTTCTTGCAGTTGATGTTTAAACTTCCGATTGCTTAATACATATCTCCAAATATGTAATTTGAGGCTTTATTAAAAACATTGCTCGTTACTCATAAATAATGTAATCACTTTTTGATTGATGTTGATAAATACGATTATATCTAAGTTATAAGGTTTTAATGGACACGACACGCTTTGCGCTGCTCGTTACTTGTTAGTAAGGGATTAAGCACAAAATATTAGTTAGCAGTTAATGGTTTAATACAACTAAGTCTTAGCTTAAAAATGTTAAGGGACACGCTACGCATTGCACAACTCGTTCCTCGTTACGCACAGTTGGTGGATTGTTTAATTTTAATAGATTTACAACTAGGTTTTAATGGACACGTCACGCATTGCGCTACGCGTTACTCGCTACTTGTACTCGCTACTCGTTACTAAATGAAACTAGCTGCTTAGTACGTCAGTGTGTGTGTTGTGGGTGTGGTTTGTGTGTGTGTGTATGTGTGTGTGTGTGTGTGTATACCTGCTGTATGTGATTTTGATCCCGCGGCGTAATGGCATCCGTGCCAATGCCCGAATCGGGACTGGGTAAATCGACGGTCAGACCCGCCGCCGTTATAGCCTTGGCATATAGTGGAGTACCGCCGCTTTTGCCCGACTGTTCCTGCTGCTGCTGTTGTTGTTGCTGTTGCTGCTGCTGCTGTTGCTGTTGCTGCTGCTGCTGCTGCTGCTGCTGCTGTTGACTGTGGTGGTGTGCATTGCTGCTGGTTAGCACTGTGGTGGTGGTGGGCCCATTGCTGGTGAATCGCGCCTCATAGACACCGCCCACGGGCTGTGGTTGTGTGGCCGCCGCCACGGATACATCCTCGCCGTAGAGGCTGCGCGCTGTGCCGGCGGGCACATAGCCACCCTGGCCATCGGGCGCAAAGTATTCGCGGTAATAGGGTTCCGTTATGAATGTGGTTGCGGGCGGTGGGCCGGGCGGCAATCGTGTGGCCGTATACATGCCATAGCTATCCGTTGTGATATACGGCCCGGGACTGGGACTCTGGGCTTGCAGTGTGCTCTGCTGTGTGCTGGGGCCGGTGCTGTTCTGATGTGAGGTCTGCAGGAGTTCAGGACAATCACTCTCTCTCTCTCTCTCTCTCTTCTCTTTATCTCTGTACTCTCTCGCTCACTCACCTGTAGATAAATCTGTGTGCCGCCCGTTGTAGCATACATCTCTAGATCTGTTGTGGCGCTGGCGGGACTAGTTGCAGTTTCACTTGTTGTTGTTGTTGCTGCAGCAGCTGTTTTATCGCTAATTTCGAGATGCAGTTGCAGTTGCAGTTGAAGTTGCAGTTGCCTCAGCTTCAGTTCTAGCTGCATCCACGCGCAATATCTGTGAATTTTCGTTGGTATTTTTGTTGGTTTCTTTCTTTCAACTGTATTTGCAACTTGCAACTTAAAAGCTACTTTACACTACAAGCTCGACACAAAAATCAAACCCGTCATTAACAGAGTTACCAACTCTAGAAACATAATATTCATAATCTGTTTTTGTCCAATATTTCAATGTGTTTGCATTCTTTAAGGAGCTTAAAACTTGGGCACAACCTTAGTTTTTTGTAGGTGAGATTAGCTTAGGTTAGATTACTTAAGATCTGTTGGTTAGATTATACAATTTTATCTACTGTATTATATTATTATCATTATTAGGGGTAGACATGTTATCAAAATGTTTGTCTAGAACTGATCTTGCATAAATAAAAGTATTTGTAAAACGATGCTATACAAATCTGTAATATGTGAGAAGTTCCTTAAAGATATAGGAATCATTGGAGATAGATATAAGTCAAGCAGAAGAAGCTCTCAATTACTAATTTTAAATAGGAGATCTTAGCTTGACTGGAGATTTTAGAAATTCGATGGAATCGTTGTAGAATTGATTAAGTTTCTCATGAAGCTTTCTTTGCCTGATCTCGAATAGCCGAGACGCCTTCTGAAACTGATGTCGAAGATCGAAGAGATCTGCCATTGAGAAAAGTTACTGAGTGATCTCTGCTAGATCGAAGAAGCTTCCGAGGAATAAACTCGCATAGAGGAATGAACCCTGCGGAAGAAACCTTCTCAGACTGTATATAAAAATTCTTTTTAAGCCGATCTCACACTTTGAACAGAGACCTTAAAAGTTTAATTTCAAGAATCTCAAAGATCTCAGAGGCCTTCAAGGGTAGAGGGTCTACAAGTAGCAGGCGCTATCTAAATTCTACAAGCCGGTACAAATAATCAAAATAATGCTTAATGGTATCGAATTGGTTCAGCTCAAGTATTTGTTTTCGGAATTACATTGATTGATCGCGCACACGTACAAAAATGACAACAACAAACATAATAATAACAACAACAATAATAGCAACAACAACAACAATAATAGCAACAACAACAACAACCACAGCAGCAACTGCTGGTCAATGTTTATTGTTGATTGATGACTGATTATGAACGCGGAAGGTCAAAATGGACCACGGTGACAAAAGAGCTCGTCTCGCGTTTGAGTTCTTTTTCGACTGCTATCCTACCAAGCTGATTCATAAATACAAAAAGCTCCCGCCATCAATAAGTACAGTTTATAAAATAAATATTAAAAAAAAAACAAAAAAAACTCAAAACGCTATAAAATTCGAAACAGTCGCCTGTTGTCGAGTGGAAAGAAACCAATTAAAATGCGAGAAAAAACACACATACACACAACATATATGCATATATATGTACATAACTTATACACATTATAAGTATATATATATATATATATATATAGGTATATAATGATATATATGTATATATGCATATGTTAATTAGCATTGCTTTTTTTTTCTTATTTTTATTTTATTGATCGCACCAAAATGTCAAACGTTTTTCGACTCGGTTTCGACTCTTCGCTGTTGACGCGCACTAAATGAGGTAATACGCCAAGAGACAGATACAGATACAGATACAGATACAAATATTAGAAACACAGAGATACAAAGATACAGTCCGCAGGTGCCACGCCCTGTTTAGTGTTGCTGTGTCTGTCTAAGCGATAAATTAACATTTAGCTGATGAGTCTTTCACGCAGCGAAAGAAAGTGAAATCAAAGACGTCATAAGCCAGACTCGACAAACAATGGTTGCCGAGACCTGATGGATGCAAAAGCTTTCAGAACCTCTTCTTAAGCATAGATCATTTACGTTATTTATTTGTCAACCAAGTTCGATTTGTATTTTTCTTTTTTTTTTAAGTATCTTCTGTTGTTTTGTGTCGGACTGTTGTATAATTTAGCAGCCTTGTTTTTGTTGTGGCTTCTAGTGAAGGGAGGCGGATGGGGGGTCGCTACAAAGATTCTAGCTTCGAGCTAATTAAATTTGTTCATAAAAATCAATTTGCATTTTTTTTTCAAAAAAAAAACTCCAACGTGCAACGTCAGAAGAGGCCTTGGCTAGTGAAGCTGAGCCAACGATCCGACAGTTTTTTTATTTATTTCGATTTTCGGTGATTTTTGTTGTTGTTTTTGTTTTGGTTTTTTCATTTTTCTTTTGGGTTTTTGTGCGTGTCACAAAACATCGAAACTTTAGGAATCGTTCGTTAGCTTGTGCTATTATAAAACAAAACGCTTTGCATAAGCCATATACATAAGATATGGTATCTATATATACTATATATATACATGTACGATACGATACGATACTAAACTGAGCTATTGGCTAGAATTATGCTAAGTGTCTAGCCGCGGCTCTGTCTCAGTCTCTGGCACATATTTATGTATGAGGAAGAAATAAAAAATTTAAATAAAGCCAATTAACTATTTTAATGCCTTTGGTTGATAAAAAGTGAAACTTTTTTCTGTTTCTGTTTCTGTTTTCGTTTGTCAAGATTCTGTTTAGCTGGCATTTTTATGCATATCGTTAACTCTCGGAAATAAACCAAGGCAAAAACAATAATAATACATATAGCATACAGAATAATTATTGTTTTCAAAATATATCTTTATAGGCTTTTTTAATAGTTCTGTTTTTGGCCATTTTTGTGAATCGCTTGTGCGTATTCAGAATAGGTGACGCGTTAATTAGGGCAAGTACTCAGTTTCAGCATCTTGAGAGTATCGAAAACGTTTATCGATAGTTATATTGATCATTTTTAAGCTGCTTAGTTTGCTTCAATATGGCAACAAATAACTGTCTTGAATTGTTGTCTTTATTTATAATATATAATTTCAACTGCCCTTTATTGATAACAAGAGCTGTAATCTAAAAATATTCAGCTTTCTGATTTTAAAACGATAACAAACGATAATAAAATCTGTACCAATTACACAATTTGCCCTTTTAAAACGTATTCATTTGGGGCTTGGGGGTTAAGTTAAGTGCGGCTACAATTAAGACAGTTACTTAATGGCACCTACTTTAAATCAATAATGAAATAATATGCATTAAGCACCAATCGATAACTTTTTTTGTGTGGCTCGACTGTGCGATCTGAGCAATTTTTTACAATTAGCTTAACAGCAGGCGGTTTATTGACACCATTTTTTTTTTCGTTTTTTGTATTGTTGTTGTTGACGTTGTTGTTTGTTATTGGTGCTGTTGCGTTTTGTTATTGGCTTATGATTACACTTTCCGGTCTATAGTTAGAGCATTGCAATAATTTGCAATATCAATTTTTCATTATGTCATTTTTTCATTTTGTCAATTTTTTTTTAATTAAAAATTCTGTGCCATAAATTAGTCAAGCGATTTGTTATATACACAGATACATACATATGTACAAATACAATTTTTTATAAGCCTTTCGACGCGTGTTATGCAAATCGCGTTTAGACAAATATTACGAATAATTAGCTAGCAATGCGAATATGACAAACATATTTATACAAATGCACAATAAATTAGAGTGCAATGCAAATTGCAGAAAAATAGCTAATGGCAAACAACAACGGAACAGCGACAAGAAAACAAGGCAATTAAGTTTAGCTAAGAAAAAAAAGATATTTTGCTCAATGAATTTTTTCTATATTTTACTGTTCACACACACACACACACATACACACACAGGCAGACCAAAAGCCCACTCTCATCTGCAAAAGCGTTAAAAAACAACAACAAACTGTTACTATTTGTGTTACTGTTGTTGTTGTTGTTGTTGCTGTTGGCTGCTGTTGCTGCTGAGTTCTCGCGCGCAAAACAAAAGACTTGGGACACAAACTTGTTCGCTGCGCGTGGTGTTGAAAGGCAACGCGTTGCGGCTCAGCTGAGCACAGCACGCCCACACTCACACACACATACACACAGGTTGCTGCTGTTGTTGTTGATGTCGATGTTGCTGTTGCTGTTGATGTTGCTGTTGCTATTGCTGTTGTTGTTGTTGAAGTTGCTGTTGTTGTTCATTTGTCTTTTGCTCGTGTTCGTTCGATTTGTGTTGCATTTGTTTTTGGTTGTTACTTTTGTTTTTTTGCTTATGCTTTGATTTGGGCGCGCGTTTGCATTTTGATTGCAGGTGTTTTTTTTTATGTTGATGTTATTTATGCATAGATATGTTTTTGTTTTTGTTTTTGTTTGTTTGTTGCATTAGCTAACTGGGCAACTGTGCGCCCACATTCCAATCAAGCGGCACTATATATCTATATATATATATATATATGTATCACATATCATTTATCATAACATATGCAAAATAGCAGCATATCAAATTTACACACACACACACACACACACACACTTACATTGCAGAGAGGGGGGACGGGGGGCGTGTATTTTTAGGTTATTGCCACTGATCACTGACTCTGAACAACAATAATAATAATAATAATAACAGTGATATTAATAATAATACACTTTAAGCACGTTGCTTTTGCTGCTGCTGCGCTCGCATTACAAGATTTTTACGCGCTGAGGAGGCAAGAGAAGCATTCGCGCGAACTGCTTGCGGCTTGCGATACAAAAAATCAGACGAATCGCAGAAACGATCCTACTCCGACAGCGTGATACGACTGACTGACCGATTCCACGTATGACAACGGCGACGGCGACGACGACGACGACGACGACGGCAGCGGCAACGGCAACGGCGACAGCGAACGGCGCTACCTAAACGAACTTACACACACACACACACACACACACATAGAAGCACGCATGCAGACGGGCAGACAGGCAGACAGACGAAGCGTTGCGTCGTCCAGTTGGACCAGCGAGCGAGCAAACACACTCACACACACACACACAACACGTATGATCACACACACACACACCAATACAGACGCACGCATATCAGTTCAAAATGGTTGGAATCTCGACTGCTGTCGCATATTCTGACATGAGAGACAGCAGCCGGACGGACAAACATCGCGCGCGGCATTAAAAAATAGTTAACTTCATTGATTTTGCGCGCTGCGATCGAACGAAGGAAGAACTTACACAGTGTAACTAGTGGGCCGGAAGTGCGCACTTAACTTTTGTCGCCTATAGCTTACATTGTTACTGTTGCTGTTACTGTTGCTGCTGTTGCTGTTGCTTTTGCTGTCACGCAATTTCCCACCATTTCGCAAAGAAAAAAAAAGCAAAAGCAAATCAAAAACAGCAGCAGCTCTTTTTAATTATGGTTTTTCGTATTTCTTTTTCGCATGTGCAATTGATAAAGCAGCGGACAGTGGACAGCGAGCATCGAACATGCAACATGCAACTCGAACCGATGCCGGCGCAACCAACCAGATTTAGGCGTCGCCAAGCGTGCGTGTGAGCGAGCGCAATATACAAAATCAGACAAGTACTCACACAACACACACACACACAAGCACACAGAAACACACACACAGACACAGCAGCGGCGTAGCGACGATGATCGTGTATAACAAGTTGAGCGTATAACAGTTGCTCGAATGCAAACTGAGCTGCGGCT
The DNA here is from genome assembly GCA_035043445.1 of Drosophila silvestris. Taxonomy (NCBI): domain Eukaryota; kingdom Metazoa; phylum Arthropoda; class Insecta; order Diptera; family Drosophilidae; genus Drosophila; species Drosophila silvestris. The sequence continues at coordinate 1,464,337 of JAWNMZ010000027.1, forward strand.
GTTGACGTGTTTGTTGTTGTTGTTGTTGTCTCATTGCTTTTGCGTCAATAGAACCACGACGAGCGACGAACGACGTTGATTCGTATTGGCTGCAGCCACTAATACTCATTGCTCACACTCACACACACAGTTGACAGACCAATTGCAGGTCTTAGAGACGCAACAACAGCAACAACTAGAAACACACTCTGTTTATGTATGCGTTTGTGTGTGTGTGCATGTATGTGTGTTAATTGAGACAAGCAAAAGCAAGTAGAGCGCGCAGGATGTGCTCTGATGTGGACGCTGACGCTGACGTCGACGTCGACGTCGGCGCTGGCTAGTTTAATTTGAGCACGTTAAGCCTAAAAACTAATTTCTAATTGGAAATTCTTGTTGCTCTATTTAATTTTTTACTATTTTTTTTTGCGTGCGTGTCCATTAAAACGTAAAATACCTAAAGCTCTTAGCTGCTAAGTTTTTTTTTGTAATGTTTTTCAAATTTTATTGGTTTTTGTCCTACCTTCTGCGTTATGACTGAACCGTTTGCTGCGGCGCCCAGATTGCCATTCTTGGGATCCTTGCTCAAGTCTTCGGGTTCACGTTTGATGCTCAGCAATTGTTGCTGCTGCTGCTGCTGTTGCTGCTGTTGCACTGCGGCGGAGACAATTGAGCCCGCACTCCCCACTCCCGCCGTGGTTATGGTTACAATGTCGCTGGGATGTGGCGGTTGTTGTTGTTGCTGTTGTTGCTGCTGCTGCTGTTGATGCTGCTGCTGCTGTTGTTGCTGTTGCTGCTGATGTTGCTGTTGCTGTTGTTGTTGTTGTTGCTGCTGCTGCTGATGTTGCTGATTTGAGATTGTTGTTGTGGGCACAACGCCGGTTGTGGCGGCCGACGATGAGGGTGTGAGCCAAGCAGAAAGCCTTGAATTTCATTTTGCGATAGGCCAGAGACATCGATAGGTGTGGTCTGGCCATTGAGTTTGCCGGTGCTGCTCGCATTGCTGCAAAAAGACAACAACGAAGAGGAAAGGGAGATAGAGAGAGAAGGAGAAAGAGAAAGAGAGAGAGAGAGGGAGAGAGCGAGTGCGAGTGCGAGAGAGATAGATGGAGCGTGAGAGAGAGAGAAAGAGAGAGAGAGAGAGAGCGTGCGTGGAGAGAAGAGAAGAAGAGCATTGCATGAGTAAAAAATATTGATATTGATAGAACAAATTATACTACATCTAATTAAATACTTAATAATTACTTAATTACTTATTAGCTGCTAGCAATTGTCACCTAACAAAAGTTGGCAACTAAAATGCAAAAATAATAAGAAATGATTAAAAATTGTAATACACCTAATTAAATGCCTATAACTGCTTTCCATTATCAGCGAGCACAGCTTGATTGCTTAATAATTATTTAATTACTTGATTACTTATCAAGCGTTATCCATTTGAAAAAGTACAGCTATCAGTTATCACCCACCAAAAAGGAAAACTGTCACAGCTCTAACGGTGCACAATCACAATTTGCAATCTGCAATCAGCAAACTGACAATCAAGAGCGCAAAATATGCAACAAATGCAATTTTCAATAGTTAATCCGTTGGCTGCGCCTAATTTGCCAGCCTGCAACAACAACAACTACACCTGTAGCTTTGCAGCTGAGGCCGTAGCTGGACCTGTTACCAACAGGCCAATCGACTCAGCCACACACACACACACACACACGCACACCCAAATAGGAGCAACGACAACTGAAAAACCAAACCAGATTCCAGCTGCAAACAGCTACCCCAAGTCCGAGGCTCAAACCAAAATAAAAATAAAAAAGCAGCCTTTGCGTCGACAACTACAAGAGCAGAAAATCTGCACAATAAAAAACAAATTGCATTCAATGAAAATAATCACAAGTTGTCGTTTATCTTTTATTTTTAATAAAAATATCTCTTTTGGGTTAAAAGGCCTAAAACCGTTGCAAGGCAATGACGAATACAAAATCAACATTTATTTTTTTATAATTTTTGTTGGTATTTCCCTCTGCCGCTGTCAAGGTCACCCGTCCAGAGTGTATAACCAATTTAGGCAACAACTTGAGTCACTTCTTAAAACGAATCTGATGAACACTTTAAGAATGTATAAGCAAAATATTAAATAAAATAAAAGAACAAAGTTGTTGTAGTTGCGAATTATTTATGACGTCAATTGGGGCATATAAGTTACGAATGTTGACAAATAATGAAAAGTAAAGTATATGTTTTATATATTATTGACATTTTGATGCTCGACAGCTCAAAACGTATCTGCTATATATATTTTGTACATTATATATATACATTATTCCTTATCTCAAATATATGCACAATTTAAATTACGTTCATATTTTTAATCAGAGAAGTAAATAAATTGTTGATGGAATTTTTAAACAATACTAAATATATTCATTTTAAATATACAAAATATTGAAACAAATTTCAGATGGAGATCTGAAAAAGAAACAAATAAGCTTAAAAGGCCAACAAAAATGATGAGATATGATCGTATGACGTAAAAGACAGAGGACTACGATCAAATAAGCTAGATTATCCATGCTTATTAGGAATATATGTACATATGTATATATATGTGTGTATGTATATATATGCAAATCTAGCTAATCACACTCGACAGCTAAAAATAAAATTCTGCAAAATAAATTATTTTATTTGCATATCCCAAATATATAATTTATGCACAATTTTAATTTTGTTATTATTTTTAAGCTCAAAAGAATATACATTTTTGAATAGAACTGCTTGAGCAGTAATAAATTTATTCCCTGTGATTTATAATTTAAATAGTATCAGAATTTTGGGTAATTTCAGATTAAGAGAAATGTAGAATTGAATAAACTCAATCTTTGGATTGGTGTACAAAAGAAAATAAGTATTAAAATAATACAGAAATATATACAAATTAAGGTTTTAGGAAAAAAAAAGGGACTACGACTAGATTAGCTAAGCCATGGCTTAACTATATAGTTATAGATTTAGTTACACCTTGAGGTAGACAAGCAATGATTATTAAGAATATAATTATCTGGATGCATAAAGAGAATTACATTTGCATTTTCACAATTTGATAAGACGCTTTTCAGCAAACTGACCACAATAAAAAACCCTCAAAAAAATGAAATGGGTATCAAGAACAAATGTCGCAATTTCTTCAAAAGCAGCTGCCATTTATTTCTTTCGTTTTTTTGGGCAAAGCTTTTCTGGCGATTGCAAGATACTTTTGTATCTAAGTGGATATGTGGACATTGTTGGTTAGCTTGGGTAACAAGAGCGCCCGTTGTAGTGCCCGATTTCACCCGAATTCCACGAGACATGTCATTTAATGTGAGGTTAAGGCCGCATCACTCGTGCAACAGGCGAACATGAAGAACATTTTGCTTTAATGTCTTCTGCAGAACATTTTTCGCTATTAAAACACACATTTTTCGTAACGCGATATGTTTATTATTACTATACTTCTTTTTTTTTCCATTTCTTGTGAGTGTGATATATGTCTGCATGTATATATGTATATATATATGTACATATATCCGCTCGTTTTAGGGTCAGTTCGTGTACATCACGTAGAAGCGCAAAACATTTGTTAGATGCGCAACATAGTGAGAGAGATAGAGAGAGAGAGAGAGAGAGAGAGAGAGAGAGAGAGAGAGGGAAAACGCTCTAAAAAAACTGTCATTTAATTGTGTTTCTAAGCCAAGTGCTACCCGCAACGACCTTTTCCATGCCCCCTTAGCGGTGCTCACCGTTCACCTCCCGTTACAGTTTCGACAGCCTCAACAGCCTCAACCTGAACTTCATTTAAAATAACACAAAACAAGAAGAAAAGAAGAAAAAACCAAAAACACTGAGACAAGAAACAAGAAATTTAAGCAACTCGCTGCGAGCTGCCACCGCAAGTTGCATACCCTAACAGGGGCGACATTTATGGCCAGCGATAAAACAAAGAAAGCACCTCAAGTTCACATGATCTGACCATGCAGAATAGTAGTGGACCAGTGAGCGAGAGAGAAGAATCTTTCAGAAATAAATAAAAATGAAGCAGAGGTAAGAAGGAGAGACAGTATAGGAGTTGAGTATCCAAGTATCATAGAGTAATGTGAAAAGAGGGGAAAAACGGAATGGGGACTTGAAATTATCCTGAACGATTAGCTATTATGTTAATCAAATGAAATCTTGGGATACTCATACAATGAGAGTAATATGATAGATAATAGGGAGAGAGAGAGAGAGAGAAAGAGAATATAGAAGGTAGAGTAATATCAATAAAGAGGAAGAAATGGAATGGGGATTGTTACTGGATTTAACCGATTTGCTGCTATGTTTATCACAAGAAAACTTGGAAAAATAATATAACAATGAAGGAAAGTCAACAAGATACAAAAAATATAGAAATTATTTAGTCAATCAGGAAGCATACTTGAAAAAAGTCGAAATTAATGAATTATAATGTAGTGCTCACCACTCTTAAACTTTAAATATGTCTTTCACTCTCTGCAGGATAACATGTATAATTTTAACAGTACAAATTAAATAAAATGTGAATATAAAAAAACTAGTGACCACTGAAATTAAATGGGAATTTAAGAAGGGCGAATACGATTTTGACAGAGTGGGACAAAGGTCATTCAAATATTAACAAAAAATTATGAAAATATGTAAATATTTATGAAGTACAATTTAAACAATTAAAAATTGTTTATAATTCTATTGTAAGCGCATCACAACAAAAATTTAAATAATTAAAAAAAAATCAAAATGAAAATCTGAATAGTAATTAAAAACACATGTTATAATATCTTTAAGGAATATATAGAAGATATTGGTAAAATAGCTTTAAAAGCTAACAGGAAAAGGGAGTCGTATTAAATTTCCCAACTATTCTATTTTGTTGTCTAAGCTGTGACTTAGTTAAAGTACCCACCATGTTAAAGCATAACAAAAAAAAATTTGAATAAATTATAAAATTATCTAAATTCAAAGGTGAACAATTCGGAAGAGCATGAAGTGTAATATCTATAAAATATAAGGCCTAGATATTGACTGAAGGACTTTAAATATTTATGAAACGTACAATTTAACCATATAGCAAAAGGGAGTCTTATTGTCAATGGTTTTCGTTCGTTCTCTAAGCTGTGACTTAGTTAAGGTGACCTCTGCGTTAGGGCATCAGAACAATAAACAGAACGGCTACTGTCACAGAGCATTGTCAAAGCAAAACAAAAAGACCGCAAAAACACTGAATAAGAAAATAAAAAATAAAAAAACCAGCACAGAAACAATTTCATAACTCGATTTTCGGAAGCGCCGCAAGCAAAGACGTGCCGCAGCGCATTTCGACGAGGAAGAAGAAGACGATGAAGAATACCAGACCAGGAAGAGAGGAGATAACCCAATGCCGAAGTGGGCATCCAGCAGGCAGGAACATCCACTTACCTCCACAGTAGCTGCTGATCTTGTTGTGATCTAGCATTGTGCTGCTGCTGCTGATGCGTGCTGCTGCTGCTGCTGCTGTTGCTCGGCATCCACATCGACATCCACATCGACATCTCGGTAGTAGCTGTAGACCGCATAAGTGGTGTTGGAGGCGTGTGCTGTTGGCGGCGGCGGCGGTGGTGGGGGCGGTGTTGGTGGCGGCGGTGTCGATTGCTGTTCGCTCAGTTGAATCTCGTCGGCCACCGATTGCATGAGCCCAGCGGCGGTCAGCGGCAGGTGCTGTTGCAACTGAACGGCTGCATCCTTGGGCGGCGGCACATACGAGTAATGCGGTGGCGATTGACTCACATAATGCTGATGATGATGCTGATGATGATTAAGATGGTGTGCTTGAAGATGATGATGTGGATGTGGATGCGGATGCAGCTGTTGCTGATGATGAAGTTGCTGCTGCTGCTGTTGCTGCTGGTGTTGCTGCTGGTGTTGTTGCTGCTGCGGTGGTGCTGGTGGCGGGGGCGGCGTTGCTTGCTGTGCAGGCTCCAAGGTATAGCGCCTGACAGTTGTTGGAGGAGTTGGGAGAAGGTAGGGCAAATATTTAGCAAAATTCTAAAGACGAGGAGGGCTGAGACGAGAGCGTTCATGTGCGTGCGGTTGGCCCAATCGAGCGATGTCCATTAGCATTTTATTTACATAACCAACTATGCGTATCAGTGTGTGTGTGTGTGTGTGTGTGTGTTAGCTATCACTTTCTTGCGGCAGCTTTTGAGCTTTTTTATTATTTCCAATCGGTGAACGGCGATCGAGCAACGAAATTGATTTGTTTAGCATTATTAGCGCCATTAGATGAATGCTGTTAAAATGCCAGCAACAGCAGCAACAACAAAGACTCATCAACTTTTTTGTTTTTTTGTGTTAACACTTGAGGGGCACAATGGCGCCCGAGCAGGGATCGCACGGTTGGTTAACTCCCCTCCCCTACGCACCCCGTTGCCTGCTCGGTCACTGCAAGTGGTCCACTAATTATTTATTTCCCATGGGCAGTGCGAAGCTTTTTTTAAGTGCACGGATTGCGATTTCAGCAAACACAAAGAGAGCGATAAAGCAGGAGAGAGATGGAGAGAGGGAAGGAAAGGGGTGGGGGGGTTGGGTCTGAGGGAAGAAGAGGAGAGTGTGATTAGGCAGCACTTCATTAGCACAGCTAAGGCTAAGGCTAAGCAGCAGCGGGGGGCAAGCGCAACAAGTAGCGCAAATTGTGCTTTGCTTTGTTTTCTGCTTTGTGTTTTCTATTTTCTGTTTTGTGTTTTTATTTTTGGCACAGAACAGCAAACTGAAGTAAACGCAACCCTAATCGTGGCGCGGCATGACAACCCTGTTGGATATTATTGGCACATGCAGCGCATTAACACCTGAAAGCTTACTTAAGAAAAAGAAAAAACCAAAAAGGGGCCGTACCAAGTAGGCCGTACTCTGTGGTATCGAGCCTGGGAAGTGCCGGCCCAGGGGCAAGCCAATTCAAATCCAGGCAAGGCAAGGTGCTCGGACTTATAAAGTCTTGGCGCACAAATGGAAAACCGGTAAATGCAGCTGCCACTGCTATTTCCACTGCCACTGCTGCTGCTGCTGGACGAGTCGCATCCCGAGACGCAACCGTTAGATCATAATTGATATTTGTGGCAGGCAACGCAGACAATAGCCGGCAGCTCGGACAGCGTCCAATGCAAAAAGGCGACCCTTTTTTTCTTAAGCGCAACAAAACGCTAATTTGCATAATGCTTTCAGCTGAGCATTACTACAAAAAAGGATTCGAACAACAAGAAAATATTCTATCGGGATGCGCTTTGCAAGGATTCACATGGGCCGTCTTAGCATTTGACACGGTCGAATGAAGCTACCCAAATTCTCCTTCTCAGTATCTCTCTCTCTCTCACTGATCGGGTCGCAATTGTTGTTTGTCATTGTTGCTCAACGTTGGACATCGCACCTCATTCTACGTGTCCGGCGCATAGGACACTCATTCACTTAGAGCGGATAGCATCAATAGCAACCCCTTCTGGACAGTCACTTCATTTGCATAAATATCAATCGTGGACCAGGTAAAACTCCCTGCCGACCATCCGGGCCGAGTAAACTTTACGGTTTATATATTATTTTTTTTCAACCCCCTCCCAAAGCTGGCGATGCTATTAATAAAACTCGAGAGACATTTCCGATTCAACAAAGATCCTTTTTGGGTTCGTCGCAACACCCTCCTCCGTTGCCCAACCCAGAAACCCCTCGCTAGCCATTTCTACAACAGACAGACATATGTATAAAAATAACAACAGGCGAGAGCCTAGGTCCATTAATTTGTCCACAATGCGTGCGCATCCTTTTCTCTGACCAAGATCTCCGCTGAGTGTGAGAAAACGTTTGCGCCTGCGCCAGTCTGATTGGAGTACAAGAACAACAATATACAACAACAACAAAGGCGGCGTCGGCGCCCAACTGTTCCGCTTGGAAAATGAGATTTTGATTTTTTGCTTTTGCTTTTGTATTGGTCTAAGCAGTCGCATTTACATGCTCATATTTTATGCAAATGGTTTTTTGTGTAAGAGCCGAAGAGCGTGTGAGAGAGAGCGAGAGCGAGAGAGAGAGAGGGGAGAGAGAGGGAGCGAGCGACACAGACTCCCCAAAAAAATAATCGAGCGAAGCCAAAGCAAAAGGGCCGCCAGCGTTTGTTTTATTTTTATTTTATTTTTTTTTTCGGGCGTGGGGACCATAAATTTCTCATTCGTATCGCATTAATTACTACAATATTATCAACAGCTACAGCAAAGACATAAAAGCCGAAATAAAACGAATCAACAACAAAAAACGAACGCATAGCGCAGCGGCCATATTGAAAAAAATGCAGGGAGAGTGAGAGAGAGAGGGAGAGAGTGAGCGACGAAGAGAGGGAGAGCGAATGCGACAGGCAAATGAATGAGCGTATTAAAAGCTTTAATTTAAGAGCTTTTCAAATAACAACAACAGAAGAAAACAGTTACAGCATTACAAAGTTACGTTACACACCACACACACACACATGAACAACTGTCGAGTGGATGTGAATCCTTTGGGCAGCACACATGAACGCCATCAACTGCTGCTGCTGCTGCTACTGCTGTTGCTGCTACTACCGTGACTCAGCTATCCAGTCCGTGTAGGAGATGGCATAGCTGCTGGTTGCATCCTGCATCATGTGTCGTCACAGTCACTGTTACTCTCACAGGATCAATGGTAAACAAAACGCGCGCGCAACTTTCTGATGCGCTTCTTCTTCTGCTGCTGCTGCTGGTGCTAGTGTTGCTTGCTTTGAGCGTGCTCATGTCGAACGTTTGAAATTGTAATTGAAGCGATGATCGAAACACATTTTAGTTCTTATCTGAACTTTGAGCGGGATTTAGTTTTTTTTTTTATATTCTTTTTGTAAGTCGTGTTTTTGTTTTTTGTTTTGACTTGCGCGACGCGGCGGAGGCAACGTTGTTGAGTTAAGCCCGAGCACTGATACGAATTCAGAGTATTGAAAGAAGTCGGCAAAAGAATACAAAATATATAAACTTGATGCTGTTGTCGACCTTGTGGCTTTTAGATATCAACTGAAAACCACTTTGAGCGTTCGATAAACTTGTAGCGCCAATTCACAATGTGTTGTACAATGTGGAGATGTCGAGATGTGGAGAAGTGGAGTGAAGCAGGCAGTCGCAGCAGCACCAGCACCAGCACCAGCAGCAGCAGAGACAACAACAGCAACAACTGACGACAACAACAACTGACGACAAACGACAGTCGAAAGCGTACGACGCTGAATTGTGTTAACATGTTTCTTTCTTGTCTCGCTCGACATCGAGGCTGTTGTTGTTGCTGTTGCTGCTGCTGCTGCAGGTAGACTGCGCAGGTGAACAGGTTTGTTTTTGTATCAAAATGTCCAAACGCTGTTGCACCTTTAATATTAATAATAATAAAAATGAGACGAGAAAACAAAAAAAAATCACAAAAAGCAACGCAACAAAACAAACAACTGCAAGCCGAAGATTTGTTGCCCTCACAATCCGATTATCAAGTGAGTTTTGTGTCCTCTCACTAAGTACATGCTTCATACGATTTTCTACGCATTCAGGAGTTCATCGAAGAGCTATTTTTCAAAATCTGGGCTTACAATTCTAAATTCAAATAAAATAATAAAGTCGAATTTACAGCTAGGTGTCTTTCATTGGTAAGTTTCTTTTAGCTTTAGTATTTATAGATCTCATAAATTTTTTTTTTAATTTAAATCTAATATTAAATTTTATTTTTCATTTAATTTAATTGGTTCTTAAAGTGTTAAATAAATAAATAAGTAAAAGAGAATCTTATAAAAATCTACAGCCAAAGAGTTCTTCTTTCAATAAACAACCCAGGAAGTATATCAAATCGATGTCCTTTAGTAGATATCAAATCAGCTTTTCAATGACATCTCTTCGTATTTGCACCACGATAAAGTTGCTAAAAAGCTCAATCAAAGCTGTTGAAGTAAGGCACTTAGGTAAACCAACGAGCTTAAAAGCTTTCGAAAGCACCAGTATCATTAAAACTTAATTCGCAAGATCAACGCGTTTCCACTAGAGCTGCCTTACAAAGTGTTTTACAAAGCTGATATGCTGGGAGCATATCAAATAAAGTTAAAATGCTCTATTTCCAATGGGTGTGCGAGTGCATGAGTGTGCGTTTTCTGTGTGTGACACAACAAAAAGACCTCTGGAGTATTGTGAATTGGGGTAGTTAGTGACAAAGTCAAAGCCAATAACAAGTAAAACGAAACAAAAAATGCGCTTATGGGTTAAATAAAATTAAGACAGCCATCATTTACTCTTAGCCGATTCCAGGCAACGAAAGGTGTCAACAATCTCCTGGCCAGCACTGTGCACACACACACTCACACACACACTTCGTTTTTATCGTGACTAAAATGTCATATTAAAATAAAATAAAAATACAAATTGTATAAAAAAATGAGGGAAAAAATAAATTAAAAAACTTCACAGCAAAAATATGTTTTGCAGCTTGGAAATTTAATATGATCACTAAAGTGAAAGTAAGTAAATAAATGAGGTGTGCCTGCCGGACAATGTAAGTGTGTGTGCGTGTGTGTGTGTGTGTGTGTGTGTGTATGGTGTGCTAGTGTGGCTTTGTGAGAGTGTCTGACCGCGAACGCCCCACAAGGAAGGCTATCATGAAGGGCATCCTTATATATGGAAATTTCATTAAATGCAATTCATTTTAACACAACAATTTTTGTGTGGTTTCCGTGCAGTAAATAAACTACACTGCACTACAAAAGTACATACAAGCTGTCCAGCCTGTAGGCATAAGAACTGACAAATTTTAAAACCAATAAAAACATATATGTTTATGTCCAATTGAAGACACAAAGAGATATGAAGGTGAGCTTATGTTTGTTTTGTAAGCTTAAATAAAAACACAAATCCTAATTAATTTGAACTTTAATCTCTTTTAAGTGCACTAAATTTGATCCACCTGCATCTTGCATTAAACCGTTAACTCAATTATAAAAAATAAGCTATAAAAGACATAATGATTGATTCCCACATGGCATGTGTATATTGTTGCACAATGCGCATTTAATAATACAACAACAATAACAACAAAAGCAAAAGAAGAAGTAGAGGAACAAATAAAACAAGCAAAGCTGTAAAAACTATTTTTATGGCATCTTAGCCATAAATAAAACTATCTACCTTATGTTTGCCAATAATCGTGCATTGCTCGCCACTCAGCCGAGTAATGTGGGTAATAAACAGTTGGGGCGCCTCAGGCAGCCGCAGTCGCAGCCGCAGCCGCAGCCGTTGCGATCAATCCAAGCAGAGCTTTCATCGTCGCCATCGGCATCTCAACATGCCTTGACATTTCGTCAAGCTTACGCAAAAGCTCGCCACGCCGAAGCTTCAAACATGCTGTGCAGTGTAGTCGTAATGCATGTAAGCAGGCTGGTACGCTGGTAAGCAGCTTATTTATGCATAAAAGGGAGATTGCCTGCAAGGAGGAGGAGCCGGAGAAGGAGGAGATGTGGCGACAGGCTTTTTGGGAAAGGATTTGCAGTTAATGTTAAGTGCTGCAAAGGTCAGAGCTGACTGTGGCACGCAGATGGACAGTTGATACGTTCAGCACGCGGCTTAAAGTCACTTTGAGTAGTCAAGTTCAAAGTACACGCGACTGCTAGATACCCTGAGGCAAGCTAGATTCCTTTATACTTCTATTAATTTGTAAGCATTCCATTTCTACAATATATAATTTTCGACTAGGAGATAGATGCTTAAGCACTACTACGTAAGTGAATATACACTATTTACGCTGTGGAAGTTTGAGAATTATTTGTCATAGTAGAACACAATCCATTCAATAATGTAAGCCAGTAAAAAATGCATTCGTTGTATATTATTATTCCACATTTTGAACTGCTAAATATCCCGTAGAATGTTTTAAAATCGATTTTACTACTAATTGCAATACACGTTCAATCAAGTTAGATAGGGAAAAGCAGATCTCTACTATGTTGTAGATAGTTACCCTATAGTAGTTGTATAATTATTTGTCATTGTAGAACACAATGCATTATACAATCCATTATACAATGCATTAGGCCAGTTAAAAGAATACACTCATTATAAATTATTGTGCAGAATTTGGACTGCTACATACCCTGTAGAATGTTTTAAAATCGATTTTACTCCTAATTGGAATCCACACTCCATCAAAAGTTTGAAACAATTTATACATATTTTCATAATGGTGTGGTCAATATTAGATACCCTATACAGTCTCTAGAGAAATCGATAATACGAACATCATAAAAAGTGCTAATTATAAATGTCAAAATCAATTTGCGTATGTTTAGTATTGTATTCATATAGTTGAAGATGTTATTTATAGTTCTTGAAATAATCATCAGTAAATCAGCTTAATATTTGAATATACCAAATTTAGCTTGAATGCAATTTGCATAAGCTAGCATGCCACGTCATATGTTTTTGAAAGGTCAAGGTATTGACAATTGAGCAAGACGACAATAAACCAAAAGTGTCCTAACGCAAAGAGATTGAAACCAAAGCCAAGAAGACTGCAAGGCTGCCACAAAACCAACTGTACAACATGCGAGGCCAGACAATGTTGCAACGTTGCAACGTTGCAAACGCCAACACGCAAGGCGATGCAGCTGAAGCTGTAGCCGAGTCTACGACTAAGGCTGATGCTGCGGCAGGGTGGCAAGCAAAGTGTGGTCAATGTGGCGCGTTTGCTAGAATGCAACAGGCAACAGGCAGCAGCAGGCAGCAGCAGGCAGCAGCAGGCAATAAGAACGGCAATGCCATCAACGTCTTTGGGGCCAGTGTTTGCAGCGCGTTGGTCAAACAGCATGCCAATCCAAGCCAAGCCAAGACAGAGTCCAAGTCCAAGTCAGAGGCGTCCATGGAGTGGAGTCCATGCGGCCCATATGCGGAAACGCAATTTTGTCGTTATTTATGGACGCTGGCGTGTGTTCATGCAACACATGCATGGCGTTGCAGCTGAGGCTGCCTCCGCTATAACAGGATGACCATCGACGTGGCATTAGATGAAGAAGAAGACAACGGCGATGATGCAGAAGCGAAAGACGAAGTATCACAGGTACACTCAGAAAATAAGTCTACCTAGAAAGTTTTTCTTGCTTTTTTAGCAATATTTTCTACAGACAAACATTCTAAAAATTAGAAAGCTTGCCATAAATCGACGACCTCAAATATATACTTTTAATTTAATTTAAGAAATGCATGCTTAAAAAATAGAAATGCAAACATACAATTTTTGAGAAAATCCTTTCTAAAATTCAGAAAGAACTAATAATTCTTATATAATATCATAATACGAAATTATAAACTATCTAAAATGATTAAAGGCTAAATACTAATTTTTGTACAAAAAATAGGCAACAATAAAGCTAATTTAGAGTTATTTGTACACATATGAAAAACACTCTGAAAATTATACACACTTTTTCTACATTTTAGAAAAATGTACTCTGAAATTAAGGAAACGAAAAAACCATGTTTTTAGAAGCAAAGTTTCTGAATAATAAAGTGAGTTATTCTTGGCGAATTTTTAAAATTCAGGGCGATTAATTTTCTGAGTGTAGAAGAAGCTGCATGCAGCATTCAAATGACGATGACTTAGTTGGTGTTGCAGGCAAGCAGGCAGGCAGCGAGGCAGCCAGCACCTTGCTTCGAGACCGTAACGGTTCTCTATTAGATTAATTTATATTCAAATTTTTATTACTTGCGCATACCAAAAGACGACGACGACGACGACGACGACGACGACGACGATGATGATGACGATGGTGGTGGCTGCTGTGGCTGTGGCTGCTCCAAAATGAATTACCAGGCTTGCAACAAGAAGAGATGCGGCAGAGTCGGCGAATCGGGTGGCTTGTGGCACATCCGCGTGGAGGCTGCGTCGCCTGCAACAGCGGCTGCCTCTTTGGTTTTGTGTATTATTAGCCTCTCGCCTACTTGCAGATTCGATGCACGCCAAATGCCAGAGCTGTTGTTGCTGTTGTTGCAATAACGTATGGTCGAAACAGTTACAACGGAAGCTGTCATTCCCCCTTGGGAATGGGGTTTGACTATTGCCAGCGATTGCAGTTGGTCGCCAAATGTTTTTTTTAGGAGCAATGCGCTGGCGTTCTAACAGTTTGTTGTTGTTGTTGATGTTGTTGTTGTTCTTGTTGTTGGCTGTTGCTCTTGTTAGTGTTTGTTGCCTATCGCAATAATTAACAGTAAAACGGACAGCGGTTAATTCAAATGCATGAAAAATGCAAATGACGAAACATTTTGTGCTAAAAAGGACGATGCCAATAAAGACGTTGATGCCTCCGCCGCTGCTGCTGCTGCTGCTGCTGCTGTTGCAGCCAAACACAATTAGCCAAGATTTATGTTGAGATGTGGGCTGACATATGCCACAACCCTCATGAACTAGCGCAACGTTTTGTAATTAAATCATTCGAACATGTAATAACAGTACCATTTAAATAGAAAAATCGCATTTAAATCGAAAAGAAACCGTAGCGAAACTAACAAGTTTTCATATGATTTTTGACTACTATCTAATATAGATGGCTTTCTGAAATCCTTGAAAGTGTTATCAACTTGAAATCGAAATCAATGCTTAGTCATAACAAATTGTTATACCTGAATTAACTATTATCATAGACCCAATAAGTCAAACATATATACGAATTACCTTTTAGAGTTATCAGTTGGCAAGCCTATCCATAACAACCACAGCTCCTATACGCAAAACTTTTCAACGTATCTTCGTCCAAGCTGAAGCCATTTTTATAAAATATATACATTTTGATATCCTTGCGGATAGTATAATAATCTTGTGGTAATAGTGTGTAAGGAACAATCAGTTGAATATTTAAGTTAGCAACGAATCTTAAATGTAAGCAGAAGTTAAAACTCCCAGAATTTTAAGGTGTTCAGCAATTATGATTATAATATGAATAGACAAGGCAAGCCATCATTCACAATACTCCTATAACTCTTTGCATTATTCAAATAATTATATTCTCTCCTCATTAATATATTCTATACTTAAATCATTTTTCTGTATACTTTAAATGATTTTCCTGTTCGTTACTTCTTCCTTCTTTCTCTTAGTCACTGTTTTACTAATCATTCCTTTCAAGAACCGTTTCGAGTACTCTGTAATGATTACAGTTCAGAGTCCTCTATTTAAATTATTTAGAAGACAATTTTCAGCGACTCTTGTCTCATGAATAACATTTGTGGTTGGGCTTGACTAATTCAAACTAAATATTTTGTTGGTCTGATAGAGTTTTTTCTGGATTTCCATGCAACAAATGTTGGACCATTTCGCATTTAAATATCCCCAAAACTCTTATAATTTAAATTTAATATTAATCATATTTTTAATATAATTTAATCACTTTTTTACTTTATGTACTAATTTTAGTTGATTTTAAATAAATAAATAATTCACATTGGATGTATTATATAGATTACTCACCCCTGTAAATGCTCCTCGACGTCGGCGACAATGTAGACGGGCTGTCCTGTGGCACTGGTGGTTGTGGCATATGGCAGACCCGCCTGGACGACAACTTGACCGTCGGAGACGAGACTGCCGATGTCGCCGCCGGAATAGATCTCGAGGCCCTTCTGATCGCTGGTGGAATAGATGACAGTTTTGCTGCCATCATTGTAGATCAGATCGATGTGCTTGTCCGTCTGATACAGTTCGGGATCGAGCTTTTGTGGCACACCCGCCAAATGTGGCAACTGTTTAACATTCACATTCACCCCATTCGGATCCGTTGTGGTATAGATGATGGAGCCACCACCACCAGCCGCATGCTTCTTATGATCCTCGTAGATCTCGGCCTCGGTTTTGATCACATTATCGTTGCCATAGTGCAGCACAGATGCATCCAGTGGAAGTGGCGATGTCTGATAGACACCCTGATGTTCATTGTTCATCTTCTGGGCCTGATTGTACATGGCCGTTGCGACGGCATTATCATTTGGCATCAACTTCGATGGATCGCTTACGATGCGGGTGAGAATATGTTCGCCGGCCTCATTTCTGGACAGGATGTGATGCTCTCCATTGATGATCTCCCGTGAGATGATCTGCTGCTGTTCACCATTGGGTCCAACGACCCGTATTATCTGATTCTCATCGAACTCAATTTTGGCCAGCGGTTGATGTTCCTGGGCCTGCTGCTGCTGTTGCTGTTGCTGCTGCTGTTGCTGCGGTGGCGCCGCCAAATGTTGTGTGCTCATTTGGGCAGCGATGCGGGCGTCTATCACTTGGCCCCCACCATCGTCGTGGCCATTGTTGGAGCCATTGCCGTCGGGCGGCATGACGACCTTGGGCGTCTCATAGATGAAGACGGCCTCTTTGTCGTAGAGCTTGGAGGAGTCTGTGTGCAGATCGAGGACATTCACATTTGTCATTGTGGCCAGCTCGGGCTGTGGACTGTCCGGCGATCGGTGCATTGTGGTCAACAGGGGAACACCGTTCTGGCCCAGGGGGAGCTGTTGTTGCTGCTGGCCACAATGTTGGCGCCCTGTTGTATTGGGGACAGTGAGGCGTCGCTAAGATGGCCACCGACCACGCCCACACCCACACCGACGCCCACACCAACCGAGCCGAGTCGATGTGTGTGTGTGTGCAGTGTGTGTGTGTGTGTGTTGTGCGTGTGTTGCTGCTGCTGCTGCTGCTGCTGCTGTTGCTGCTGCTGCTGCTGCTGATGGTGGGCGTGGCCGTGATGATGGGCGGACAGCGATATATCGTTGGACGTGATGACGCTCGTTGTCGCCGTGGATGTGGACATTATATCCAGCAGGACCTGTACCCCAATTTTGCTTTAGCTTTCGCTTTGCTTTAATTAATTGACTACTAATTGAGCTTTTGAGCTTTTGAGCTTTGAACTTGAGTTGCAGCTGGCAAATGGCGAAGGCATTCGAATCGTTGTTGCTTTGTTGTTGTTGTTGTTGTTGTTTGTTATTTGTTGTAGATTGTTGATTGTTGTTTGTTGTTGTTGGTGGCAAGCTTTTGAGTTGTTACGAGTATATAAACATTATTTAATATCACTATCACGTTTTGAATGAAGGCACTTGTTGTTGTTGTTGTGTTGTTGTAGATTGTGGTTGTTTGTTGTTGTTTGTTGTTGTTTTTCGTTGTTTCAATATTGCATTTTATGGCACTAAGGAACTAATGGGAAACAACTAGCTCCTTTATCGTTTGCAATTAACTGGAAAGACAAAGAAAATAAGTTATTTTAAAAATGGGTATCGAATTGATTAATGTATTAACATCAATCCAAGTTGATTATTAATCAATTTATTCTATTTTTGTAGCATTTTATAACAAACATAATTAATATTTATATTTTTCAGCCACACAACTCATAATTAGAAGTTTAAATCATATTTAAATGATTAATTTTTATCATATTTAAATGATATATTTTTTTAACAGCTTTTACATTTTTGCTTTAATAATTTTTAATTATTTAAAGCTCCTTGCATTGCATCCTTGTATTTAAAACACTTGACAACTTTTCTCCGTTCTCTCTTTAATTGAACAAGATAAAAGGCTTTTAATTGTTGTACTTAATATAATATTAAATTTTATATTTATTTTAATCTAATATATTTTCTACTTATTCTATTATTTTTATGTCCACTGACTTTAGTTGAGATTAAACAAATAAATATGTTCAGAATTAAACTAAGTGCATCTAATTAAAATTCATATATGGGGAGGGGGGTGGGTGGAGCTGTGGGGGCAGCTGCTACGCCCATGCCGCTTCTTATCAGAATACAAAGTGTGAATGACAACTGAAGAGCTTAAGTAGTTGGGACGTGCCTCCAAAAACTAAACGTAACCGGTACGCGGAACGCCGAATGCGGAACGGGTTCAAACGTCAATGAGTTGTTGTTGTTGTTGTAGTTGAACGATTTGCAAAGCGGCGCACAAACAAAACAAAAAGGCGAACAAACATGCAAACAAACACAAAACACAGAAACCGAAACGAGTCGGCATAAGTAGTATAGTAAGTAGTAGTAGAAGGGTAGGGGAGGGAGTGGAGTTATGGAGGGAGGGCGGCATGGAGGCAGGGAGGCAGATAGGGCAAACAAAAGCTGCACACGTGCCCGTCGAACTAGTTTGACTCCTTCGCAAATGTCAAACGTGTAACTGCATAACTCATCACATCAACAACAACATCAGCAACAACAACAACAACAGCAACAGGTGGAAAGAAGAAGCAGCAGCAGCAGCAGCAGCAGCTGAGGCAGCGCTGCCTTATTTGTGTTTTGTTTTGATTTGGCTTTTGTTGTTGTAGTTGTTGCTGCAAATTGAAAATTAAACAAGCGGCTAAGCCCTGAGCCAAAAATGAAAGAAAAAAATGAACAAAAACCGGAGATCCATCAAAGCACAGCTGTGAATGAAAATAGTCCAGTTTCAGTTTCGGTTTCAATTCCAGAATCTCATTCTCTCGCCATCTCCCTCTGTGTGTGTTGCGCTCTCGCTCGAACAAACAACAAAAAACATGTTTCCGAGTTGATTTTGATAAACGAACCATACCGGAGCGAAACAAACAAAACAACAACAAGCTACAACTTTTTTTTTATTTTTTTTTTAGAACAGGTACCGGTAGTCCGGATACCAGGCCCAAACAACAACAACGTGGCCAATCCTTGACCTAATCCAGAAGTTGATGTTGCCGTTTGCCGTTTGCTGACTTTCTGGTTCGACTGCCGAGCAACCTGCCCCCGACCAGGTTCACAATTCAGGTGGCACGTCCAGTTATTGTTTGATAAAAGACACCAAAAAAACAACAACAACAACATCAACAACTACGGCTGCTGCTGCTGCTGCAAAGTTCATGTGGTGTCTGTTGGGGATGTGGATAAACTTGTTTTTCTCACACACAGTAAGTTAGTTCAACCGGCTCGAGAGTTCAGACTCTCGGCGACTCTCAGGTCTGAGATCGTGTCTGCTGCTGCTGCTCCTCCTACTCCTCCTGCTGCTGCTTCCACTTGCTGGCAATGCTGGTTCCGTTAGTAGGTGAGGTCAGTGTCATGTGGCGCGCTTATAGACTAGTTTTTGGCACAGACAATGCAACCATCCCCCTCTGACCCCCCGAGACACCGACAGAAACCGGTCAATATTGATCTGCGGCACGTGGCCAAAAGGCTTAGAAAGAGAGAGACAGAGACAGGGAGAGAGAGAGATGGAGATGGAGATGGAGAGAGATGTGGCGAGGCAGATTCTTAAAGCGATTAGTTTGCCCCACGGCTGCTAATATTGCGTACACTGAGAATAAAAATTGCCCTACATTTACAGTAAGTCGCCAAGGGTCAACATATTATTCAGAAAGTACATATCAAAAATTGATGCTTGTTGTTTGACTTTCTAAAAACCAGAGTTTGCATTCCTAAATTTCAAGGTGGGTTTTTTAAAAATTGGAAAGAATATGTCTAATTTTCAATGTGTTGCTTCCTATGTGACCCATAGAAAATTTCTTTTATTCAAATCAATCATATGTATTTTAATGTTGTACATTTACAAACATTTTAGATAGTACTTAATAAAATTCGTATAAATTAGCTAAACCCTACATTTTATTACTTGTTTCTGAATTTTAGAAATGATTTTTTCTAAATATATTTTAGCAAATGAAAATATTTCTAAAAACGGAAAAAGAAAAAATCCCCATAATTTTGGGATTGTCGATTTAAGGAAAGCCTTTCTAATTTATAGAAATTATTTTTCCCAATATTTAGATCTAAATTTTAAATCCTTAGATTTCTTAGGGCGACTTACTAACATTTACATCTACTTTTTTCTGAGTGTAGAGAGTCGTCGAAAACAATTAGGAAACAATTAAAACGACATCAGGCTGCTGACTTGGCCAATTTCACAGCTCTCTTATGACTTTTGGCTTTAGCCAGCGACAATTACAAAATGGGGTCAATTTGAACAATTCCCCCTCTCTATCATCTCCGCGTCTCCCAAAATAGGGACTTAATTTTACCCTAAAGCTATCGAGTTAAAAAAGTGAGTACTTGGAGCACTTCTGTACACGGTACTTTCAAGTGCTGCTCTTGGCCAAATGCCCCTTTGGGAACAGTTAAAAAAATATCTTGAGCCAAATCTGACGAATTGATTAAACTCTTTTTGTTGTTTGCGTATAAAAGTTGTACTCTAATTGCAAACAAAAGGCGTTAGGGAATTAAAAGAAAAAAGAGTGTTTGATTGTTATTGAAATTGATATTGATTTCTGATACGTATCTTTACCTCGGACACAAGGGTAAGGGAGTCTCCACAAAGAGCCGTGTATCCAAACTGAAATGCAGCATTAATCTTGAGACCAATCCCTGGTCAAAAAGATAAGGTAAAGAAAGTTAAGCCAGTGGACAAATGGAGCAAATCGCAAATATTTGAATTGAAATTTAACATTAATCTACAGGACAAAATCATGGCCAGGAAGAGAAGATAAAGTAAGGATATGGAACGCGCCTAAGTAAATTTAAAATTTCTACATTTAACTTAGTATTAATCTAGAGGACAAAACCATGATCAATTTATTTATATATTTATTTAATATCAACTAAAGTCAGTCCCAACTAAAAAATACAAAAAGGAAAAAATAGATTAAACTAAATTAAAAATCAAAATGATTGTCAAGTTTAAATGAAATAAAACTGCAAAATGGTCCAACATTTTTAGCATGGCTTGAGAAAATCTCAGAAAAAAACCCAATCAGTCAAAAAAATAGGTAGTATGAATTAGTTAAGCCAAACAAGCTAGTTAGTTAAGTCAAGCAAGACTTTTACAATTTAGTTCTCAACAATACAAATAAAGGACTCTGAATGAACCAGAAAGTAAATTAAGGCACTGGAGAATTTTATTTGAGTTTTAATTTAGAGGTTTGGTCGAAAACTAAAATTTAAAAAACTCAGCTTTCTTAAAAAATGAAGATTAAATCTTTTTAATATTAGACACTTCAATTTACTATCTTTGGCAAATGGAAATTATATATTTGTCCAAGACTGGCGACTGGATGTCATTTTCCCCAAATGCAATAAGCATGTGTTCATCTACATAAAACAAACACACGCTTATATAAATTAAATTAAGAACTTAAGTTGTGCATTCTTTTTTTGTTTTGTTTTATTATACAGTATTATCAGCTATATCAGCTAACTGTGGATGTGTGGAAAGCGTATTTTCCCCCTTACCAACATTTCTCGCAGGTCGACAAGAAAAAGAATCGTTGAGGAATAAACATTTCAAAGCAATACCCATTTGAAATCCCATCAAGATTTGACATAATTTAGACTCCAACCATTTGATATATGCATGCATACATATATACATATATATATATATATATATATATATATACATGCTTATGAGCACCCTGGGATAGCGTTACCAAAGACAAGAAAGAAATGTATGAGCCTAACCCTAAGCCATCGGTCAAAGCCGGGCATCAATAACGACCACAGTCAAACAGTCAAAAGCAGAGACGCAGCAACACTGAGAGCCACAGCCAGAGCCACAGCCAGAGCCACAGTCAGAGCCAAGAAGAAGAAGAAGGTAAGAAAAACGCAGAAAAAGCAGAAAAAGAAAAACAATAAACGTTAACACGAACACGAAAATAAAATAACTCTCTCACGAAGTTAACCCCCCTCACACACCCCTCCCCCGCCCGCCGCAATCCCCCGCAACCAACTCCTCTCTTCTATGGCGCGCTGGCTTTTGTGTGTGGGTTAAGTGTGCCCCGAGTCTTTGTAGCCGAGTGTATATATGCTGAGTGTGTGCCTGTGTGTGTGTGTGTGTGTGTGTGTCTGTGTAAGTTGGCTGACGTGCACATGTGAGTGTCACTATTATGTGCGTGTGAGTGTGTGTGTGTGTGTGTGTGTGTGTGTGTGTGTGTGCGTAGTGGCTAACGCAAGACAGCAGCAGCGACTGCGACTGCGACGTCGTTGTTCATTTTACTGTACCATAATCGCAGCCCCAAATTGATCGCCATCATCAATGTGCGGACCACTAACAAAAAGTATAAAGAATAATACATAATACAACACACAAAAAGAAAAAAACGAAGGAAAAACAACAACAACAACAACAACATAAGCAGCAGCAGCGTTAAAGCCAAAGTCAACGAAGCCGTTGTCCAAAACGATACAAGAAGCCACGAGAAAACGTAATCAAAAAACACAAGAGCAACACCAACAACAGCAACTCAACAACACACAACCACATCAGCAGCAGCAGCAGCACAGCAACATCGATTTTCGAACAAGTCGACTGCGACGCTGACAGCGCAGCCGCGTCGTCGCACACACAGACAACACCTTTTGATCCCTTTTCGCTCCCGCTTTGCGCTCGGTCTCTGAACTGAAAAAAACACGCGCTCACTCGCTTGCTCGCTCGCTCTCTGTCTCTCACACACTCTTACACACACACACTCACACTCACACTCGCTCGCTCGCTCTGGCAGCAGCACTATTGCCTATTAACCAACGCGGCTGCGACATCGTCGACGTCTGCGCACCTTACAGGGTGCTCTTTATATTTTGGCTTTTATTGATGTCGACTGTTGCGTTTGTCTTAAGCCTGGGCTTAGACTCTGTCTCTGTGTGGATGTGTGTGTGTGGTTTGTGTTTGTGTGTGTGTGTGTGTGTGTGTGCGCAGTGTTGCATTTTTATGCATTTATAATTACTTCTGTGTAGTTGGGTTGGTACTTACATATGTATGTACACATACATGTATACATATGTATGTATGCATATGTATGTATATTTATGCAGCTGCCTGCCTGCCTGCCTGCCTGGTTGCCTGCCTGCGAGTGCCTGCCTGCCTGCCACAGGTAAAGTCGTATAATATTTGTATGGTTGCAATTTTGGCACTACAATTCGTAAGGATCGCTATGGCACACTATCACTGGAAGCTGCAAGTTCGCATGTCCGAGTGTCCGAATATCGAAAAGAAGAAACCACCGTAAATGTTAACGAATGCGCGTTGCTGCTATTGTTGCGGCTGTTGTTGTTGTTGTTGTTGGTGTTGCTGCTGGTGGGTGCACCTTTCGCCACTTTTGTTGCTGCTGCTGGCTGTGGTATTCGTCTTGGCTTAAAGCCTGGCTGCGAGCTGTGTGCCTTGCTTTGCTGTTAAGCTTCTAATGTGCGACTCCTTCTCAACTGTAATGGCTGCTGTTATTGTTGTTGCTGCTGCTGTTATTGTTGCTGTTGTTGTTGTTGCTGCTGCTGTTATTGTTGCTGTTGCTGTTGTTGTTGCTGCTGCTGCTGCTGTTGCTGTTGTTGTCGTTGTTGTTGGTGGCTGTCTGTGCATTTTGGACACTAAAACAGACACACACACACACTCGCACACACACACACACTTGCATAAACAGTTGCACAAATAATTCACTCACAGCATTAACATTTGATTTGCGTATTTTGCATAAAACTTTTGTTGTTTTAATTGCCACGACGAACACGGCAAAACACGGCAACTGCTGCTGCTGTTGCTGCTGTTGTTGCTGCTGCTGCGTAGCATGCGGGGGCGTAGGTGGGCGGGGCGGCAATGGAAACGAACAGCATTTGCGTCTCTTTGCTGTTGTTGTTGTTGTTGTTGCTTTTGATTTTGTACTTTAGTTAACAGTTTATACATTTTTCATTGCGAGCGCGCTTTTTGATTGTTGCTGTTGCTGTTGCTGTTGTTGCTGTTGCTGTTGTTTTAGTAAGTTACTTTTTTGTGTGTGTAATTTTTTTACGCGCTCTTTTCATTTGTTGTTCTTTTCGCCTTCTGCTTTGTTATTAATCACAATTTTTATTTTGAATTTTATTTCTGCTGCTGTTGCTCAGCTTTGCTTTGATGGCGTCTCGTTTTGGCTCACACACACACACACACTCGCACACACGCGCACACAGACAGCAGGCACGACAGAGCCACTCACACACACACACACACTCACACACACGCATAGATCAAAGCGACTACACACACACACACTAACACACACACATGCACACACACACACACGAAACGAACGCGAACGAATTCTGTTTTTTTTCCTTCTTTATGTGTATTTATTTTTTATTTTATTGTGTATTTTTTTCTGCACTAAAGTAATATAAGTTTCGGACGGAGTGTTGTTTTTGATGTTGTTGTGGTTGCTGTTATTGTTTAATTTTGTTAATAATTAATTTGCGTTTTTTGAAGAGCCAAAGCGAAAAAAATGTAACTCGCCTGCACGAAAGGTACGAAAAACTTGTCGCGGATGAACGTTGAGCTCGGCTATAATGCCCAAAGAGTCAATTGGAGATTGTTCAACTGTTGAATGTGTTGTTGCTGCCGCTGCTGCTTCAGTCGACGCCTGTTGCTGCGCTGTTGTTGCTGCTGCTGCTGCGCAGTCGCTGCTAATGCTGCTCGCCTTTTACCACTGTATTCGTATATATTCGTATGCAAGGTGCTGTCGCTGTGTGTGTGCGCTCCGCGTGTCTGTGCAGGTGAGTATGTGTGTGTCTGTGTGTATGAGAGAGCTCGATTATTATTGCTTTTTATGGTTTCATCTCTTTCGTAACTGATATTGAGCGAGCGCGTCGCTGTCGACGCAGGCGAAACTCAACAGAAATTCATCGAATCGATGAGGTTGTCTCTACACTGGCAGCACACACACACACACCACACACGCGCACACACAGGTAGCAGCAACTCACTTGTGTCCCTGCGCCTGTCGCCGCCTGTCTGTGTGTGCGTGCACCTGCATAACTCTCTTTAGAGCGCGTTGTTCAGGTGCGCACTTATTACTTTTTTTGTGCAATAACAAATGACTTAGGCAACGAACTCAATTCCGAAATTTGACTTGAAACTAGACTGAAGCAAGGCATGCCCGCATAATTGGCATAGCTTAGCATAGCAACTTACATTTTGCAATTTCTATGCAAATATCGCGCGGACCGCTGAACCGGCCCTGCCATTTTTGCGCTTTTGTAGCTTTTGAGCTGTTCATTTTGTGGCGTGCATTCATTTTCGAACTTTCGAACATTCGAACACGCCGTCGTCGCTGTCTGTGTGTTTTTTGTTTTGCTTGTTGCTTTTGTTGCTGCGACTGCTGTTGCTGCTACGGCTGCGCTGCTGCTGCTGCGACTGCTGCTGCTTGGCTTACAGCGCCAGCGCGCACATTGTGAAAGTGGTAGTGCAGTTGGTCTCGGCCAGGTAGAGAGCTGCTCGCTGCTCGCTGCACGCATACCAAGAGAGAGAGAGCTAAAACACACACACACCCACACACACGCACACCGAACACACACACATACATGAAATAGCTATGCATGTAGCACAAATGAATGCCATGTTGCCGTCAGCACAGACTCCGACGCCGCCTTACAACAACAACAACAACAAGATCATCAGCAGCAGCAGCCGCCGCAGCAGCCGCAGAGACAGTGGCAGTGGCAGCAAAATCAACGCTTTGTCGACTGTCGACAGTGTTTGCTCAGTGTGCTTTTTGCCGTGTTTTCTGCTAGGCCGTCGGAACAGGGTGTCCCACTAAGATGAATGCACTCGTGCACTTGCCAATAAAACGATTTGGGCTTTTCCCGTAAAACTTTGTTAAATTCTGTTATTTTTAAAGAAATATTTAGAGCTCATATAATAAATGCCTAAAATGTTTTTTTTAACAGTGTTAGTAACAGGAAAAACGAAATTTCTCTGATTCCCCAAGGTTATATTTTTCTTTTACTTTCCTTTTGAAATCAATCCAAATGTTTTTGAACAACAAAGAAAATAATATATCCTATCATATTTAGAGAACTATGCTTTTAGAATATATTTAATAAATGAACTCTCTATTTTTGCTTACTCCCTCTCTCTTTCTAAGCCTACACTCTCCCTCTCTTTCTTACCCACTCAATTATAGCAATTTTTCGCATATTATTTAAATTCATAAATTTTATTGCATCAAATAAAATTCGTTCTCTCTCTCACGCTCTAGATCTCTATCTCAGTCCATGCTCTCCCTCTCACTCGCCCAAATATCGCCATAGTTCGTCAAGAGTATTCGAAACGCTTATTTCATACATTAAAATCATTGTGAAATAAAATTCGGATATATTTTGAATGCATTTTTCATTGAATTTCAGTTTTATTTTCATGTTGTTTATTGTTGCAATATATTAAACTTTATTTAAAACTAAATGTATGCTTAGTTTAAACGTGTTTTTCTTTTTTGTTTATGTTTTGTATTCATTTTGAAACTGTTGTATGTTTAAATTTGTTATAATAAATTTATTTTGTTTGTGTTTTAACTGGTCGAAACTTTTCACTAATACTTTTTTTGCGATAACATTTACATTTATGTATGTATGTTTGTATTACATATACAGTTATATAGTGTATATATATATTTATATATTTGTGTGTGTTTGTGCCTGCGCATTTGTGTCTGTATTTGTGTACCTAGAAACGTAAAATATACATATAATAGTTTCTTGTTTGTTAGATTTACTTAAATATTTTGTTGTTTTTTCCTTAAAATTATTTTGCATAGTAGAAAAAATAAGAATTTATAAATTAATAAAAGTAGAAACATGTACCAAAAAAACCATCAAATTAAATATTTGGTTTTTCTTTTCTTTTTGTAGCCTAAAATTAAGTTAACAAACCATAGAAAATGACACTTTTTAAAGAACTCGATAACGTGTTATTATCGTTATTGTTATCGATATACATCTACTAATGCAAAAAGGTTGTCGAATTTTCAATTCCAAGTAGCAGCCTGAGTGACATAAATTCAATGAATATTTGGATGTTTTCTTTTTTAGTGGTATTTGTTTTGGGGGCTAGAAAAAGTTATTGGATGACATACCCTAGAACTGAAGCTAAGTCTTATTGAGGGTTATTGTTTAGCGGGAGCAGTTGGAAGACAATATCAATGCTCTTTCTACTTTTAGAACTCTTCCAAAACCGCATGTGTCTGTGTGTGTGTGTGTGTGTGTGTGTGTGTCTTAAGTACATATGTATTTAAACACCAACTAGCTAATAGCTACTAAAAGCATACTCTGCTTCAAACTGAGGTAAACATTTTTCAAATACGAAACTTTTGTTGTTGTTTTTGCAGTTGTGCTTTAAAAATGTTGTGCCTCGAAACTACATCAATATAATCCAATCCAATGGTCTTCGGTTAAAACTCATGTTAACTTTTGTCTATATTGTAAATTTTTTTTTATTTTTTTTAAATTTAAATCGACAACAATTGCTAAAAATTTAAATTTAATGTTTTACATTTACAGTATTTGGTTTTTGGGTTTTTCCCTTTTTATTTTGTTTTTTTTTGTTTTTTTTCTTTCGATTTAAACCCACGCAGAGTTGATTTTCAATTGGTCAAGAGTCACACGTTGAGGTTATGTGGTTACAAATTAGAATTAAATTTAGTAAATAGTTGATTTTCTTTTGTTGTATGTTGGGTATGTGAAGAAAACTGATGAAGTATATAGATTCGGACTACTATATATTATAAAGCTATCATAGGAACAATTAGCTGTAGCTAAGCCGACAACTTTAACTAAGTACAATTAGGTATTCGACTACTAGATAGAATGATGAATGGTTAGCAAACAGATTAGTAGGCAGCTCTGCAAGGGTATTTAAGCGTCGGCATGCCGAAGTTTTGTTATGCTTTGTTTCATATTGTAATACTGGCTGTTGAATGCAGTTGAAAACTAGCTCGCCTCGGCGTGTGAATATTTTTGTATATTTTTTTGGGGCAATGTTGGTGAAAGGGTTTCTAGTATCATCTTGATAAGCCCAGCCCGCAGTTGACAGTGTGTGTATGTGCGTGTGTGTGTGTGTGTAGTGCGTGTTTGTGCGGATAGTAAACGCAACTGCTTTGTATGTGTGATATATATACATATATATATTTATATAAATATATATATATGATATATCTCTTGCGGAGTTGGCAGTGATATTGCAAAACGTTTTGTTGGTAATTATTTTTCATTTTTTTTTTTTTTTTGCGATTTGAAATCAATGCGTTATCCAAATAAAATACTTAGTAATGCATACATAGTTTAGCTTCGTATGCTTGTTTTCGGTTTTTTTTTTTGGTTTTTTGTTTTGGTTTTATCCGATTATAAGAACTGTTTGACATTATTGTAAATGATGTTTTTAAAAACAAGTGTACAGTAATCTAGATATTGTTTATACGATTTTTTACGTTGCATAGTAGTTGTTTATAAACATCAGACACAATGCAAATTGTCTTGATTTCGAGTTCGTATTCCTATTTTAATAATAATATACGTTTTTATTCTTCACAAATCTCGCAACTAAATTGCTATATTTTTGTATTTATTTTCTTCTTTTTTTTTAATATTATAATTATTTTTGTTGTTGTATATATTGTATTTACAGAATGCTTCGATGTCGCTATTCATATATGTATTGTATTTTGTATGATCTAAAACGTTTTCAAAACTAATTAAGTTACATACAAGTATATAAATGTAAGTAATACGTTTAAAAATGTTGCATTTTTTTTTGGTTTTTTTTTTGTTCGTTTGTTTTTAGGTTTGTGGAAAAAGTATTTGCGTTAAAGTTGTTGTTTCATTTCAGTTTGATTAATACGTCTTAGTTTAACAATTATTACGATTTGTATGCAAATTGTTTCGCATCTAATTTGTAGAGGGGGATCAGCATTTAATTTATATATATGTGTATATATATTTTACAATATAAACTTAAAGTTGCTTAAAGTTCAAATGTTAAACTCCCTAAAAAGAAATGCCTGCTGTACTTAAATCCAATTCATGGCATGGAGGTTTTCACTTTTGTTAACAACTAATTTTATAAATTGCCTAGTTTTTGTTTTGGATTTTGTTTTTTTTTTTTGTTTTTGGTTTTAACGACTAGAACATTGTAAAGAAGGAATCGGTTTCACATAATGCATCATATCGTCTAAGTTGTTTTGTGTTGCCTTAAATGGTCGGATCCTTGAGCGTATCCTTGACCAACTGCCACCGAGCCCGTCGCCATCGTCGTACTGTGTTTTTTTTTCTATAAACTTATTATCTTTGGTACTGCACACGCCAAATGGAAATTGATCTATTTAGGTATTTTTTGTTTTTGTTGTATGACATATTGCTTTGTTTCAAGTCCAGAAGCGGAGCGAATGGCGACCGCAGCGGTAATAGTTCCAATTGAATTCGCTTAAGGATAACCAAAGAGAATACTATAGTTAAAAGGTGAAGATGGAAGGGGAAGGGGAACGGGGGACAACAACCACAAAATCAACATAGCACAATTTGTATAAACATAACATCTAAGTGGGACTATCCGCCTTGGAGCCGGCATTCGAATTGTCTTGCATTTGAGCGAGTGTCTTGAACTTTTGCGAGTTTAGGAATCTGTTAATGAACCACAATTACAATGATATATGCATATATATACGTATATAGATATTTAATGTATTTACCTGGGATATGAGTCTCTGTGCATCAACGTATAGATTTGTATTTGAGCTTCGTCGAATGTGTGGGTCGTCGGCTCGATCATATTGCGATTAACAATTTCGCGCACCCGCGAATCGAGGGACACTTCGCGCGGCGACAGTATCGATATATAATCCTCGTATATCAGGCGCGCCTTCTCCTCGACAAGAGCGGCGCTGTTCTCCTTCTTCAGATCCTCGCAGGCTAGCCAAAACAATATGTTCTCCTCACTGAATTCGCTGCGCAGAAAGTCACGAAAAACCTTGCGACCATCTGCAATAGTATTGAATTAATTGCAAATATCTCAAATATCTCAATAATTATGGTTTTTCTTTACTTACTCGAACTTTTCATTAGTTTGTCAAAGCTTTTACCCCAACTACGTATTTCTTCTAATGTGGGTCTGCAAATTGGTATTAGAAATAGTATTAACTAGACAGATATAAAGAGAGATTTTATAATTGATTCTTACTGATCGCCATCTAGGAATTCGGCGTTAGCGAGATCACGTTTGGTGGGCGCGTTTTCATCTGCATTCTTGATGGCAAGACTATCATAAAGAAAGAAGATAAACTTGTGTTAGATAAGATAGATAAGCTTTTTAAATTTGCATGAACTACGGATAAAAGTGCAGGTTTCTTTTGGATAGTTTGTATGTATGTATTATCTATGCTACAGTAATTATTTTTTTCTATATTGCAAGTTACCAAAACAAAGTAAATCGTTCTTACGTACAGCACTCGTTTTGTTAGGCCAAACATTGCATTTAAAGCTTGAATATCCGTATATTAATCAACTGTTTTAACTTTAAAGCTTTGGGTTTGATGAGAATTGCGCTAAGGATCGCTATGATATGAAAAGCTTGAGAAACAGCTGTTCGATCTGGGTTTGCGTCGATTTGGATAGATTTGTGCTTGCGTTGCAATTGTTGTTGCCACCGCTGTGGCTCCCTCTAAACTGGCCACACGTTATCTACGATTAGATTTGGCTGCCTGGTATCAGGTAAGCATTACATGCTCCCTACGTAAAACTCATCAAAGTTCGTTATCTGTTTACCCCGCTTGGACAGCTTGCCAATAACACATAACGGTAAATGCACATATATATATATATACATATATGTATATATTTAGCGTATGTATTTGGGTTCACAAGTACTTGTGTGATTAAATGCGTATTGGTGGACAACAGTTAGGCATACAAAGGCGCGGGAGAAATATAAGTGGCCACCCAAGCAAGAAGAGCTTTTATTTTCATTCACGAAAACTGCAAAATCTTTTCGCAACAACATTTAATATGAATTTTTGAAAAAGGTGCCGTACTGCGAGCTTTAATGGCGCTCTCCAAATTGTGAATGAAACATATAGTTAGTGAGAGGCAGAGAGAGAAAGAGAGAGAAAGCGAGAGCGAGCTTTTACTATGCGCCTAGAACAGAGCATTGCCAGATGTAACCGAAAAACAAACAGGCAATGCCACTCAATGGCTGCGTGGGTGCGTGGGTGTGGGTGTGAGAGGGAGAGAGTGTGTGTGGATGAGAGTGTGCTTGTGCGTGTGTGTCGAGGAACTTACCACTTAGCCCTGGTGTTGTGGTTGGACGACCCGCCGCGTGCAATGAAATAGATTCAGTTCATTATAGATATATATATATATATATATATATATGTATATATAAGTATATACAACAACTCACCAGGAGCAGGAACAACAACAACACCAGCAAAAGCAACACGGCTTCTGTGACTGCGGCCGTTGCAGCGGCGCATTTGACTCCTGCAGCACATTCGATGTTGCGCTTCCGCTGCCCGGCAGCGTTATGCTTGTGTTTGCCGTCCCCCCACCGACGCCGGCGCTGACATTTCCGCCCATACCCATTCCAGCTACGGTTGAGCTTAAAGCGCTGCCCGCGTTGCCAACACTATCGCCATTCCCATTACCGTTACCATTGCCGTTACCATTGCCATTGCCATTGCCGTTTCCATTGTTGGATGCAGTCATGCCGCGCAGACGACAGCCACTGGGCAGCTCGGAGACGGTGCAGGACATGCTGCAACATCAAAAAAACATCATTCAACAAGGCGGCACAAGTGGCATTCGAATTAATTTGAACACTTACCTGTTACAAGTTGATGTTGGCTGGCGTTGGCGTAGCTGCCACAGCTGCTGCTGCTGCCGCTGCTAGGCCGCCCACTGCCACTGACCTAGCTACAGTCCGTCTCGTTCCTGTCTCTCTCCCACTCTCAGCTATCAGTGCTCAGCTCTCAGCTCACACTCCCACACACAAGCACAAACACACGCACTGGCGCCCTTTCCAGCCAAAAAGAGAGAGAGAGAGAGCGCAAGTTGCGTATTTATGTTTTTGCTAATAACTTTTATCGAGTGCTTTTCACTTGTGTGCTTTCGACTCTTTCGCTCGCACGCGCGCTTCTTGTTCTTGTTCTAGTTGTTGTTGTCGTTATTGTTCTTCTTCTTGGTTTAACGAGTGATTATTATTATTATATTTTTTTTGTTAGTTTTTACGTGCATGTGCAGATAATTTTTCTTGGACACTTCTTTGCTTCCTTATTCTTTATTACTTATTGGTAAAAATGTAAAAGCACAGCACACACAACAGTTATCAATATTTTTGCATCATTATTATTGGTGCAGCAGCGACCGTTAGTTCACAACATTATCCGTTAGACGCGCTGCCTGTGCTCGCGTGGGCAGATGCGTGGAAGGGAGAGGGAGATGCACTCGTGATTCTTGCTGCTGTTGTTGTTGTTGCTGGATTCGTATTTACAGCGAATTTAGTTTCTAATTGAGCATCGCATTGATGCGAGAATTTCTTCCAGTGTTATGAAATTGTTTTTTATTTTTCTTTTTAAATTGTACTTTTCCAGTGGGCAGCTGCTGGAGCTGCTGCTCTTGTTTTTGTTGTTGTTGTTGCTGTTGCTGGTCGAAAATTTTATTTATTTCTTGTGCTAGTCATTACACACACACACACGCAAACTCACACACATACACATGCTCGCGAGGTCGCCTGACCGTTATTTTCTTATTGGATGTGGCAGTGGGTGGAATGTGAGGGTAGGAGGCTGATGGGGCGTATGCGTGATTTGTTGTACGTTTTGTTGCTGTTGTTGTTGCGGCAGCAACAGCAGCTAATTGCATTTGATGCTGGGCTTATTTGTTACATTTGCTAAAATATCGAACATTTTCCAATCGTGTCTCGCTTCCGCTGATATTTAAACACACACATACACACACACACGTACACACACGCACACACTGCTTTAATTTGTATTTAGGAGCAACGAATATATACAAATTTTTGCCTGCCACTAAAAATATGTGTGTAGGAATTTTTTTTTGTGTTTCTTTTCTTTTTGCTCTAAATGATTTTTGCTTTGATTCAATTTCTACACAGAGCAAGAGAGAGTAGAAGAGAGAGCGCGAGTGAGTAAGTGAGTATTGGGGGGAGGGTATAGTTGGTGGGGTGTGAACGAGAGAGCGAGTGAGTAGTGCAACTTAGCTAGACACTCGTTAAATTTTTTTTTTGATGATTACATTCGTTGAGTTTTTGATTTTTCATCTTTCCAATATAATCACATTTTTGGCATTTTTGTGCTTGCCATATTTTATTTATTTTTTTTTTGATTTCTTAAGGCTCTGCCTTTACCACATTATTGCCATTTCATTTTCACTGCTGCGCTTTTTTCTATACGTGTATGTGAATTTCTTTGCTATTTTCTTTTTCTTTTATTTTTTGTATTTCTTGGTTGTAGTTGTTTTGTGTGTGTGTGCGCGCTGATAGCCAAAACCCAAAATCCTCGACGACAGCGACAACAACCACTACGACGACCGACGACGACGGCACGAGCACAAGTGCAAACGTTTCTCTTCGCATGGGCAAATGCTAGCTGGCGACTGACTGCTGATTGAAGCAAAAAGCTCCCCCAAATAGCTATACAGTTGCTGGGACCCCCGAAAGCGAACCGTTTAGATTCCTGGTACACATCGCTGCTGCGACATGTGCGCGCGAGTGCTTTTGCAAAGAGCACACAGCACACAGACTAAAAAGCTCGCTCTTCCTCTCTCCCGCTCTCAGTTCAACTTGGCACTGGACTGGAATTTATTAGGCATTTGTGCTTTCGGACAATGCTCTGCGAACTGAGCGTATAAAACTGTAATCTGTGACCTGTAAATGTATTAAATGATCAGCAATTGCGGCGCCTTCGTTTTTGTTGCTGTTGTTCCTTTTTCGTTTCGCTTCGTTTTAGTAAGTTACTCTTACTCTCCATCTCTTTCTTGCAGACATGAGCCCCGGGGGAGCAGTAGCTGCCACACAGGGTTGTATTTGAGCTTTCACCCAGGACACTTTGAACAGCAAAATATGTCATTCAATAAGATACAAATTGTTTACTAACGCAAGTTTCATATAGGAAAAACTGACAATGACTTAAAACTAAATATGCCGCACAATCCTGCATGTGCTTCACGTGTAGAGTCGAATGGTGCAATCAGCGCCCGTTGAGAAGATCCAAGGTTGCACCGGATGCCAATTCACATCCAGGACCCCAAACTCGTCGCGTTTCTCATGCGTCTGCAGCTTCTTGAGCGGGACTATCAAAGGATTCTGCAGCAGATCACTACAATAAAAAAAGAATGATTGGTGATTAATTAATTTTTAAAATAAAAACAGAAAAATAAAATACAAATACAAATTTAGAATTTGAAACTGTACCAGTTACTTTGTCATAAAGGCCCAAATGTTCTTATACTCAATACTTACTTGTATACCATGCCATGGGAAACAATTACAGCCTGGTCATCGCTGCCAGAGGCAAAGAGTGGATAACGCAAATGGAAGGCGATGCTGCGGACAGCATTGCGATGGAGTCGCATCGTTTGGTATGGTTTCGTGGACAAATCCAGATCGAACCAGAGCATCTTCTTGTCGTAGGTGGACACGAGCAGATTATCGCCCTTGGGATGTATGGACATGCCCGATATCCACTTGGAGTTGGTTAACAGCTTCTTGATCAGCTCCTGCTTGACCAAATCATAGATGCGTATATTGTGCTGGGTCTGCAATTATAGACAGGATATATTGAAAATATATAGACAACAGTTCATAGTCTCTCTTTAAGCGACTCACCGCAACAAAGAAGCATGGCTTGACTGGATGGAAGAGCACGCACTGGATGAGGCCCTTGCTCTTCGAGAAGGGTATCTGGGATCGTCGCTTGGACAGCTGATGTATCAGTGCCGAGCGATTGGCGCCCTCGGGCATCACAGTGGCCAGATAATCGCCACGTCCATGCCAGGTGACCTGGCGTATGGGCTTGAAGTGTGTGATGACCACACGCACACCCTTCTCCTGCTCTTCAGGCTCCGCATTCGACCATTGGACAGCGGTCTTGATGCGCTCACTCTCAATGACATCCGAACTGGGCGCCTCAGCGAGCAGATCATCCGTCTTCTTAACGAGCAGCTTGTCACCCACCTTGGGATTGATGAGGAGCAGGCGAGTGCCGGTGGCCACCGCAATGATCGATAGCTTGGCATTGGGACACCAGGCAACGCAGCGCACCACATCGTTCGTCTCAATGGTGCGTATGCAACGACCTGTGGCAATTTCCCAAACTGCAAGCGGAATGGAACACAATTAAATGAATGAATGTTGCATTGATGAGATCAACTTACTTTTGACTGTCTTGTCATCGGAGCCAGATACGATGTACTCGCCCTTCGGTTCCACACTGACGGAACGCACCAGATCCGTGTGGCCGCGATAGACGAGACTCTCCACAGTGGGGAATGGTTGCAGATCGCGTGGCGATGGCAATTTGGGTATCAAATACTCCGCATCGATGTTCAGCTTGACGCGCTTGGCACGCGGACACAAGTAAAGATCGAGGCAGCGTAAGAAGCGTTCGCGCAGGAAGCGGGAATAGGCGGGCACCTCGCGCAACGATTTGAATTTCTGTGGCATAAAGTGTAGTTTGCGCTTGTGCGGCTCATCCTTGTATTTGAGCCACTCCTTCATCTCCTTCGCATCGAACAGATACTCCGGCGGTGGGTTGTAGGACTCAGCATGGCCGGGCAGATCACGTTTGGGCGCCGAGACGGGATCGTGGATGCGACGTATATGCTCACGGCCCGTATCCGTTTCCCAGAGCATATAGAATTTGGGTCCACGTTTCTGTTGCTTGTCGCGCTCCACCTCTTCGGTGGTCTTCATCCAGCCCATTTTGAGCGCGTGCACCATGCGGGAGACTTTCTTCTTTTCGGACACGGACGGCAGGAAGGAACGCTTGTGATCGGGCACATTCTTGATGGGCATCTTCTCCACTTGGGAGCTGAACCATTCGATCCACGGCTCGTATTCATTATGCTCTGGATTGGGTATTCGGGCGGAATTCACGCGTTTGATCAGTGCTATGTCCTCATCGGTTAGCAGCACTTCTTGTCCGGTCTGTGGGTCCTTGACGGTGCGCCAGAAATCGGGATCCTCGATCTTGCGCAAAAAGTCATCAATTTGATCGCCCTTTGGCGGTTTTATAATCTTCTTGGCATCCCAGTCGTAGCCTATATGTTTGTACTCATCATACCAGTGCATGGGTATGTTGCCGACTGTGTTGCGTATATCTTCCTCATCAGAAGTGTCCGAATCCTCATACTCGGGCTTGGAGGGATCCCGTCTTGGCGGGATCGCTACTGCAATATTTGAGCTTTCGCCTGTCTTCTTGCTGAGCGTAGCCTTACTGCCGCTTGGCTGGTCATCTTTAGCATCATCATCGCTGCTGCCAGACTCCTCCTCATCCTCCTCCTCCTCATCATCATCATTATCCTCCTCCTCCCCCTCCTCATCCTCTCCAGAACTTGCCTCTTTTCTGCCCAAATAGTTGCCTTCTTCGTCGCTCTCAAACAGCAGATCATCACTGGTATCCGACTGATATTCCTGATCTATGCCCTCATCGTCCGTTGTATCCTCGCCAGGATCTTTGACGGCTTGCAGCAGATCCTTTTAAAAACACACAAAACGCAAACAAATTGCATTGACACATTTACAAATTACACATTTCTGAATGCTTACCTCATCCTCTTCGTTCTCAGACTGGTCGGAAACTGAGGCTTGCTCATTTGTGGACTCAGGCGCCTTCACTTTACGCTTAATTCCCGGTTTTTTCGCCATTATTTGTAGAAAACAAAACGAATCTAAGCGCGGCGCACGTGTTGCAGCACAAATTTCGATTGTAAGAGATACGTATATCGATATATCGATAGGAGCAATTTATTACATTTTGTGTGAATGCCACATATGTTCAACTTGCGTTGCGCTTTTAGCGTTCAATTAATCGGCGCTGAACGTATTAAAGAAAATTAATGGGACTAACAATAAAAAATTAAAAAGAAATGCCTACAGAAGAATGAGAAGAAATGAAATATTGGCAGCTTGTAGGCGTTGCATAAATGTCACTTGGGTTGTAAGAGATTATCCTAAAAAGAAAATATTTTAATTTAAAGCACCTTCCAGCATTGCATGAATTGCAACTTTGTAACGTATAATCGTATAGCTCTCGCAGGTGCTCTGCTTATTATGGGAAATGTCGCATGTTAAAAAGAGTCAAACAGCATTAACAACTTTTGCAGGGTTGCCATACGGCCGCAAAACGAGTCATCAGCATAGAAATATAAATAATTACCTAAATAACGGCACAAAAACGAAAAAGACCACACAACTCTGATGAGAATAAAAAAATGTAATAGAGCTTTGCCACAATAAAATGTGCAAAGAGTGCTAAATTGGCACAACATTTTCCAAGCGCATAGCAAATAATTGTCAACAAACTATTGCATCATCTGCGAAATTGGCTTACAGCTGCTGGTTCCATCGATTTGGAGAAAATATACATCTAACAAATATATATATTATACTGTAAAAAAAAATGACTGCCCCGCGACGTCTGCGCAAGGAGCTGGTGGATTTGCAGGAAAGCAGCTTAAAATCGTTTCGCGATATCAAGGCCGACGATGATAATCTGCTGCGCTGGACGGGCCTGATTGTGCCCGACAATCCGCCGTACAACAAGGGCGCCTTTCGCATCGAAATCAATTTTCCGGCAGAGTATCCCTTTAAGCCACCAAAGATAAGCTTCAAAACGAAAATCTATCATCCGAACATCGATGAGAAGGGCCAGGTGTGTCTGCCCATCATCAGTACCGAGAACTGGAAGCCAGCGACCCGCACGGATCAAGTCGTCCAGGCGCTGATAGCATTAATTAACGATCCCGAGCCAGAGCATCCGTTGCGCGCCGAGCTGGCCGAGGAGTTCCTCAAGGACAAGAAGAAGTTTGTGAAGAACGCCGAGGATTATACCAGGAAACACAGCGAAAAGCGTCCGGCTGATTAGTCCAACGATGCGGAGGATGCAGATGGGGACGTGGAGGAGGAATCGGAGTCGGAGTCGGCACCCAGCAACAGCAAACGAAGCCGAATAGTAAATCCAAACTGAAAAACGCCGAACGAGGAAAAGAATTAAAAGC
Source organism: Drosophila silvestris (assembly GCA_035043445.1). Taxonomy (NCBI): domain Eukaryota; kingdom Metazoa; phylum Arthropoda; class Insecta; order Diptera; family Drosophilidae; genus Drosophila; species Drosophila silvestris. Next base: position 1,502,400 of record JAWNMZ010000027.1, read on the forward strand.
ATTACACAAACATTAACACACGAAATTGCGTAGAAGATAACGATGGAAACAAATATCACATATACTGATTCATAATATGTGTGTTAACTGAAGCCGGTAGCAATAATACCCTGTTTATACTACGGGTCCTTGTCAAATTTGTATAAACTCGAGTAATACTTGTAGTAGACACTAATTTTCATTAATTGTTTTTTAAATATTAAAACAAACAAAAATTCAATGTGTAAACGAAAATCATTATAATCAACAATTATTTATGTTTAAACAAGAACAAGAACAAAAAAGAACAGTGATCGCCATAAAATTGGAACTTTCCAGAAATTAGAATCGTTAATTCTTATTATCAAAAACATTTTGTTTTCATGGGAACTTGTGCTCTTAAATTTGTTATATTCAATATTTCCAGAATATCCATATAAAGAAAGTGTTATATTGAATACAAAAGGTCTCGTCTATGATTTGTATAAATAAATCAGGCTTTTAAAAATTAGTCTGCAGCTGGAAATTAGAATTCATTTTATGCTCCGTATTCAAGTCTCTTTTTTAGAAACAATTTTTAATATCTTCTGTTTTCAACTACTGGAATCTTCCAAATCCCAGGAAATTATTTTGTAATTTTAAAATACTTGATATAAAAATTATACATTTTTTGTATATTGGATGCAATTAGCACATGATCGTTGTAGTCTCCTTAATGCCTTGGACGATTTGTGTCTGCTCGACGCTCATCCGCCTGGGGAACGAATCCTCGCCGAGCATGCGGCGGAAGCATTCCAAGAGGATGCTATTGTTGTGCAGGATTAGGGCATTGCTAAACGCATTTTTCTGCAGTTCGCGCAGATGCAGCACGCTATGAATAGCTTCATCCGCATCGCCGAGATCATCGCTCAAAACTTTTTGCAGATGCTGCAGCTGCTCTGTGGCATCATTGTTCTTGTGGCAACCACTCAATGTTATGTGCTGATCGAATTCGGTATGCTCATATACCAGTTCAGCCAGAAAGAGAAGCACCGATGCCGCATAATGGGTGAGAAACATAAAATTCTGGAAGACGATTTTCGCTGGCCGCGCTGCCAGCAGTGACTCAACCAGCGTGACAAAAAACCGTCGCTGAACCACATGAAATGTTGACTCATTCCCTTCGCTCGAGGGTGCATAATCAAGTGTCTTAGTGTTGTTGCTGCCATCGAAGAACAAGCATTTGGGCGCCGTTTGCCACAGCGGATCCAGCTCGAAAGTGTCCAGAATTCGCAAACGCAGCAACAGTATCGGTTCCGATGCAAAGAGGCTGCTCTGCAGCTCTTGCACAACTGCACCCTTGGACAGCTGCATTTGAAGGGAGCCAACACGATGCTGCTTGTGCTTGTAACTACTTTTTCCGGTTGGACACTTTTCGAGCTGATTGAATTCTCGTCGCAGGCAGTAGATTTGCTTGAGCAGATCGCCCTGACGCAGATTCTCGCGTTCCGTATACGAGCCACCATAAACGGGCACCGAGTAACCCAGGGCCTGATTAATATCCTCCTGTTTGACGATGCACAGCACATCGGCCAGCGGACGCACCTTGTAGCGATTGTAATACATGGACGAGACAACGCCGCGCAACTGATGCAAATGACGCAAGTAGTAGCGATCCTTCGTCTCGTAGGCGTAAATGCTGCCCTCGATTGCCTCCTGCTGCAGCTTCAGATAGAGACGACACCCGATTTCGTGTTGCATCAGAAAATCATTGGGTATTTGCGCTTTACTAAACAGTGGCAGGACCATTGTATCGTTGGACTGGGCGAGCTTGACACGCATCTCTTGCAGGATGCGCGGCAATCCCGGAGTCTGTTTCTGGTAGTCCAGACAGATGACATAGACTTCCGAATTGCCGCGCTTCGAGGTTGCCGGCTTGTAGATGTGCACAGCACGGAATATGCAGTTCAGCATGTATATTAGCGATACGCTGCACGCCTCGAAGAGCGTAAACATTTTAATCACGAAATTGCCGCCGCCTTTGAGTATGTTCAGGGCACTGATTATCTCCGCAACGAATAGACGCGCTACTAGCTCCTCCTGGCAATCGGGCTGTGCGGAACAATCGATAGATCCATCGGCTGTAATCAAGTGCACCTCGTCCAGCAAATCCTCAGCGCAGCGTTTCGTCATGTGTTCGATGTTTTCCACATTGAGCAGGTTGCCAGTGAGATCCTTGTGAAAGAGCCAATTGTCCAAGGTGTGAAATATGAAGCGATCATCGGTTATCATTTCATTTAACGCATTTCCCTCGTAGTAAGGATTCAAGGTTGTCGATCGCCAGCACCACTTTACCTGAAATTTGATTAGATTAGTTTGAAATTGCTTCTTCATCTCTTTCGAATTCTTTAAGAACCTCGTCCTGTTTGTAAACCGAATGCAGGTAATGATTCAGAGCTGCTATAAAAGCGCCAGGTGCCTCACACAGGTGCAAAGTGTTCAGTTGCGGCTGTTTGACCAGTGGATAACGATGCAGGCACTCGAAGAACTTGCACCAGGCAACCTAAAAATCCATTCATTAGTTGATAGATAATCATCTTGTTAATTTCCTCACTCACTGTGACGAATTCCGCTTTGGTTTCATTTTTGAGACGCCAGGATATCTCGCCGGACGGATCCCGCCTGTTGGTGTGTGTACTCCACTCCTGTACCCCATAATTGTTGAGCTTGCTTTTGACTCCGTTCAGCTGCTCCTTGAGATTCTGCAGCGACTCATATTGATAGAATTCGCTGAAGAGCGGCTCCTGCAAGGGCAGCTGCCAGGCACCGGTTTTTGGCTTTTGGTATTGGAACTTCTTCTCGAATAGTTGTTCCACTTCGTCTCTTATACTTAGTTTGGGACGCATATCTATTCAGTCTATTTAGCTTAATTGAGCAAATTATTACAAATAAAAAGTGATTTTGTTTGTGTTTAGAATTCGCTACAAAAATCCAAGCAACTGTAAAATTTAACAGCGCCAGTGACTTTAACATTCTAAGAACTGTTGTTAACAGCGTGTTATAAACACTTGTAGAAGTAATATAATTAAGATCAATACTCAATTTATCTGACGATAATATTCTAAATGGTGTATGTTTTGAATAACAATAATTCGCTCTTGCTGTTGATTAGCTTTACAATATAACTACGAGTGGGAGTTCGAATTTGAATTCAACAGTTGTCTAGAAACTATCGATAGTTCCATCGGCATACAGAAACTAAAATAATAGATTTTTTAGGAAACTATCGCCCAGGGCTACCGTTTGCTGCTTTAGCAACGTTTTGGCAGCACCAAACATTAAGGCGCCACATTTTAAATTGAAATGTCTGTATAAAAAAAAAATTAATGTTTTATTGCGAACTTTTCTATTTTTAAAGTTAAAACTACATACGCATTAATAAAACAAAATTGACGTATTAATATATTTCTGCAGTTAATAGATACGTTTTTAGGGTGGGCTCAATATTGAGCACAGTACATTTATCCAAGTTTTACATATCTGATTTATTTGTAATAAACTGAAACCATTTTTTCCGGCGTCATTTATGAAAACTTCACCAAAATTTAATTTTTGGTTATTTTTCCAAGTAATAATATGTTTTATATTATCTAACTATAAATTTGCATTTCAAAAAGTCAATTGCACTAAAACCAATTTAATAAAGAATTCAACTATAAATATTAAGTATTTTTAAAATATAATTTATTTATTTGTATTTACTCATGATGAAATTAATGAACAGTTGACAATATTTCCCATATAAAAAGGTACTAGATGCTTTATCTCTCAACTTTTTTAGTTAAAAATGCTTTCCACACTCATTTCCGTTCAATTTCCCGAGAAATTGTCGGTTGTTGTTTTGTAAGAAAAAGAAAATAACTTCCTTGCTTACCAAAAAATGTGCACGAAATATTAAATTGATCATTACAAAAAGTTTCATTAAAAAGGAATGTGCATACAAGGTGACTATAAAAAAATGATAGATAGTTAAGTTAGAAAGACGTACATATTATGAAACAATTGGCTCTACGTAAAAGTACCTCTGGCCAAATCGCTGTCTGTGGCAATGCATATAAATCTGTACATTAAGTCACAATTTAAGTCACAAACGGATATACAAAATATTGGCCACCAAAGAAATCAAAAAATAGACAACGGTACTTTTGGTATGGCTAAAGCCATAATTGTGTTTGGGATTACAAAAGGGTTTCGATTTGAAAATATGAAAAAATTGCAGACGATTAATATGAAACTCTTTGAATCATTGCGATGATGTCTCAAGCATTGGAATTCAAATTGTTTTATATATATATACATATATATATATATATGTATATGTATATTTATAAATATATATATTTATATATATGGTCACTAAATCGGTGCGTGAGCAAACGAAACGTGCGACGTGTGTATATGAATAATAATATTCAAATTATAACTGAGGAGCCCCAAAAGCGTTGCATTCATTAAGTGAAACTCAAATCAACAGAATCGAGTGTACAACATTCTATAGTGAGTACAAGTATATAATGCAGACATTTAAGTGTAAGTCGAGATATACATATATAAGTGTATATATATATATGTATGTATATATATATATCCAGTATGTAGCTGAATGCCAAGGCACGTGACTGTTTTTTCTAATTGGCCATAAATACATATATGTAATGAGAAGGGGCTCCAACTTGCAAAGACTGTCTCCGCACTCGTTTACATATATTCTTGAGCAAGTTGGAGTTCTATTGAAAAGAAAGAAATTAACTGCTTGCAGGTGTCTTCAATATCCACAGAGCGGAAGTAAGGCCATAGCTTAATATCCCTCCCAGCCACATTTGGCATATATGCATTCGATCCGACTCTATTGGCGACAAAGAATAACAAAATTCCAATACGACCGAGGCGACGGCGGCGACTCTATGACTCGGACGTGGACACGGCTTGGTTTTTTTCTGTTTTTTGTTTTTTTTTTATTTGTTGGCAACTACATTTTATTTTAATTTCATATTTTTTCTTTGACTTCTTCAAAATGGGAGTTCATTAATATGCCGGGCAGGCGCCATTGACGCTCAGCGTCAGCGGACAGCGTCAGCTACCTGCCAGTGGCAGTCTGTACAGTAAACACACACAACCATACACACACGATGTGTGTGTGTATGTATTTATCACCCCCACTTTGCATAGGTATTTGATTGTGTGTGTGTGTACGTGTAACTGCTGCCAACGGGTATCAATCCCCGTTTTAGACAACTTTTATTGTATTTTTTTTTAAATGTTTAACTTTTTTTGGTGTGTGTGAGCTGCACATCGCACACACACGCACACACACATACGCACATAAATTGAATCTTCTTCAATTGTCGCTTTTGGACTTCTAGCCGCCTTATTGTTGTTGTTGTTGTCGCTGTGGTTGTCGCTTTTTGTGGCTCACACTTTTAGCCTGGCCGAGGTGTGGTGCTAAGCTCGACTCATGGCTTTCAAATCAGTTGCCAATTAGTCTTCATCGTTGACGGATTACAATTGCCTTTGCCTCTTGTTGTTCGCCCCAATACAAACAAAAACTTGTTAAGTGCTCTCGAAGCAACCCAAAAAAATAAAGCAACACATAAAAACAAGCATTTCATTGATAAAAAAAGTTTCTATCATGCTAAATTACAATAACAAATATATTGTTGAACTTGTTAAAAAAGTGTTTTTTCTGGAAATTGTGGTTCAACTACAAACGTTTCTCGTTGTCTCTCGCGATTCTCATCTGTTGGTGAATTGGCAAGATGTCGGCATAGCTGACGTTTGAAAGCGCATCTTATAGCGCTATGCTGCATCTAGTCAGTTATTCAATGGAACACTCAACATATCCATACTTAAAATGCTTAGAATCTTGGAGTATCTACGGATTGAAATATACCAATCATTAGTTTTTCAGTTCCCTTAAGAAATACATATTTTCTGTTCATATTAATAATTTTGTTTTATTGCAGCCAGACGATGAGAGAGGATAGTGTCAGGATATTGGAACTTTACAGAGCTAAATGATAACTGAGAGCATCTACAACTGAAAACCGTTTGGAAATGATAATCATTAATAACTGCAATTATAAAGAAAGTTCTAAAATATATACAAATTATACAAATTTTATGAATTGCATCTAGTATGAATATTATAAAATATAAATATAAAATTATATCTCTCTTTTAAACCAGTTGACATTAAACAAAAGGGTTGAATATTTCAAATATGAAAAATAACACTAATATTATTTATTAAAACGATTTGTAAAAACTATTTATATAGCAAATTTAAATACATTTAGAAAAAAAAACAGAATAATAAATTGAGTTTTTTAAGCTGCTGCCTTTTGGAATAATAAATATCAACCATTTTCTTTATCATAAAAATTAACACCATAGGTTTGTAGCTTACCCCAATTTCATAATCAAAGAACGTAAACACTTTAAATGTAAACAGATAAAAAGCCCACAAGCCAAGAACTTAAAATTATAGACGAGTTGGCAGCCCACCCTCAAAGCTGGCGCGCATTAGGTTGGGTCGTTTTACAGCACTATTTTCTTAGCCAAGTCTTATCGATAGGCAATCTATCCAGTACTGCATCCCGATCAGCCTTATCGCTGAAAAACGTAAACAATTTTAATAAGAGGATTAAATAAAGCTGGATAATCAACGCAACGCATAATATAAGTGATGGATAGTCAAGTAAGTTGGCATTAAGTACCTGCATATAGCTATGCTATTGATAATTTGAATTGACACGCTGGTGTAAATTAGAAATAATGTACACAAATTAGTCGCGCCACTTGCGCTATCTAAAAGTGACTTTGTTAGAGATCTACTTAAATACACAGATAACAATAGGAATCGCGGGTGCGGGAGCCGCCAATGACGTAATTAAAATGGCTGACTGAAAATAGAAGCAGTAAAAAACAGTTATCAGCTTATCGTAGTCAAATTCAGATTGTTTTTTTGTGTTTTGTTGGTTTCTTAGAAGAGGCGTTGCTGAATTTTTGCAGGCACCTATTGATGATCTATTATTGGACATTGTGGACAATGCTTGGCGAATGGAAGTATTACCCTTCGATCAGATATTAGTACCAATCGAGAAACTACCCGATCCCGAAGCCGACGGCGGTGATTCACATCTAACATTGAGTGAGCAGGTGAGCAATGCCGAACAGCGATAAAGTTTATTTTTATGATGCGATCTACATTAATTATTTTTCTAGGAACAAAAGTGGACGGATCTGGCGCTTGGCTCACTGGCACCGGACGCCGCCTTAATTGATCAGTTGAATATAACAGCTATCTAACCAAGGACGAGCAACCCACGCGGCAGCACGTCCACAACGCTACTCCTGCCACAAATTCACTTAACACCCCAACATGAGTGGCACTAACAACAACAGCAGTAGTAGTAATAATAATGGCAACAGCAACAGTAATAACAATCATTCCAATCACCAACACCTGCACTCACCCAGCAAACTAACCGAATTCGCACGTAATTTTGAGGAGAAGCCCGAGTCGCTTTTCGGTCGCGTCGTCAACAAAATCCAAAATGTTTACAATCAAAGCTACAACACCGTCAATGACATATCCAGCGGCAGCAGCACCACCACCACCAACAGTGGCGCCCTCCAAGTGGGCAAGTCCAAGTTCTACGCTGAGAAGACTGCGGTCAATGTCGAAGCAGGCAACGATGATATTGAGAGCGACATTCCAAGGAATAGTTCATCTTCCAGTTTGAGCACAAATCGCCCGCAGCCGCCAACAACACTGCAACTGCGACTCAATAGCGACACACAGAGTATCAGCAGCAACACTACAACGAACACCACTACAACCGTTGAAGACTCGGAGGCCAATGAGCGTATCTATGAGCTGCCCAGTGAAGCGAATCAGAATCAAGGACGCACCGTTTCTAACGTGCTCAAACACATTAGTCACATTGTTGCCTCGAAGAATGATAATGTAAGTTGTGCTTGCTATGAAATGAGAAGTAATTTTAATTTTGAGCTTGCTCTTTTAGGATATGCGCAACTATAAGGACACGGAGCTGCAGCTGCTGTGGATGCCTGACTCAAAGGCCAAGGAATGCTATGACTGTGCCCAAAAGTTCTCCACATTTCGTCGCAAGCATCACTGTCGTCTGTGCGGCCAAATCTTCTGCTCCAAGTGCTGCAATCAAGTTTTGCCCGGCAGCATTATACGCTGCGAGGGTGATTTGAAGGTGTGCAATAATTACTGCGCCAAGATTGTGCTCAGCACACTGAAATCATCTAGCTCGAACATGGGCGAAGATCTGCAGGCGCTACAGCAGCATCTAAGCAGTAAACTCGAGGAGCAGGGCAATGCGCCAACCACACTCGCCGCCCAGAAGCAGCGGGTGCAAGTCTCGCGCAAGCCCTCGGTTGGTTATCAGGAGGAGCGCTTCAGTTCGCAGGCCAATTATACGGTGCTGTCAATCGATGATCGCAAGAACATATTGCAGCAATCGAATTCGCTGATCACCCTACACGAGGAGATGCAGCGCGTGTTGCCTGTGCAGAGCTGCGGTCAGCAATTGATTGAGTTTCTCAATACAAACAACAAGTCCGCCAATGAGGTCCAAGCTGTGGCCATCTTGAGTGCAATGCTAGCCGCTGGCTTTCTGGAGCCCATTGTGCCGGATGCGGAGCAAACGGAATTTGATGCAACGCTTCACTATCGATTTGCGGAGCTATCGCGCATAGGTGCAGCTGTTGTCGAGGCGCGTGACACCAGCAATGAGCACTCGAATCCGATAAGTCCACAGTTTGATAGCAGCGCTGAACCGCAACCGCCCAAGTCGATGAATGTCTCGCTAAGTTTTCAGTCCGCCCAGGAGCTGGAGCTAGAGAATGACATGTGCCTGACGACAATTTCAACCAAATTGCTCGAATCCTATTGTGACCATGAGGAGCAGCTGCTCGCCCAGCTGCTACATGCGCATCAATTGGACAACGAGTGGGGCAAAGTACTGCAGGGCCTGTGCTCGACGGCAGCAAATCATTTTAAGCCCGAATACTGCTCGAACGATCTGATGGACATACGCAACTATGTTAACTTTAAGAAGGTGCCGGGCGGCAGGCGCAAAGACTCGAAAATCGTGCATGGCGTGGCATTCTCCAAGAATGTGGCGCACAAGGATATGGCTACGCATGTGGCCTCGCCACGCATCCTTCTGCTGCAGTGTCCCATTGTCTATGAGCGCATCGAGGGCAAGTTTGTGACCATTGAGACGGTGCTGCTGCAGGAGAAGGAATATCTGCGCAACGTTTGCACCCGCCTCATGAACTTCAAGCCGAATGTGCTGCTGGTGCACAAGAATGTTGCCGGCATTGCCCAGGATATCTTGCGCTCCCACGACGTCACTTTGGTTGTCGATGTCAAACTGTCGGTCATGGAGCGATTGTCTCGCACTCTCCAGTGCGACATTGTCAGCTCCATTGAGTCGACCATTACGACGCCCAAGTTGGGCTACTGCAATAACTTCTATATACGCAACTATGCCGGCGGCAAGACTCTCATGTTCTTCGAGAAGCTGAACAGTCCGCGTGGCTACACTTGCCTGCTGCGGGGTGGCAACAATTCGGAGCTGACACGCGCCAAGCGGGTCGCCTCGGCGCTGCTCTTTGCCCGCTACAATTGGCGCCTCGAGATGTCCTTTTTGTTGGATGAGTTTGCCCAGCCGCTTGGCCCCAAACCGTCCCTTTTCGACTCGAAGGAGCCCAGTCCCAATACGGAAAACGCAACGGCAGACGAACAGTCGGAAACGGAGGCACAGCTACGCTCCTCTTCGATCACAAAGCGGCCGCTGGCCGAACGGAAATCGGAGGACAAGTTTATATCGGCCGTCAGTGAGAATGTGTCGGATTTCACAGATCCATTGCGCTCCTCACAGGCAGGCGCCGTGACCAGCCCAACCGGTAATCTTAACGTGCCTGCCTTGGCCGTGGAGATGCGATACGATAATCGCTTCCGCAATGCGCTCAGCTCCACGTTGCTGTCGGTCAGTCCATTTCTTACATTTCCGCTGCCCTATCTGGAGACGGAGCAGGGTCGCAATTGCAAGCTGCGCAAGCTCTTCCCTGCCGAGCTGTACTTCTCCAAGCTATGGTCCAAGACGCCAGCTGCACTGGAGCGACCCGAGAGCACCGATGCGGATGCTGTGCTTAAAACTAGTTTGCAGCCAGCCAAGGACAAGGAGAACGAACAGCAATTGCTGCCCGCGCATGATTTTGTCAAGATGAAGATGACAACAGCTGCCACAAGTCGCGATATTCAATCACTGCTCGCCGAATTTCGTTCATTTGGCGGTCGTTTTCCCAAGGGCAAGGCACCAAGTAAGTGCTTGATGCATTATGAATCCTCGTTCCTTTTTCTATTTCCATTATTCATTTAAATTTTTAGTGCTCAGACAGAAGAAGAAGAAGATAGCCGAGGTTACACAGCGACCGCAAAAGGTCACCGATGAGCAGCTGTACAAGGACGCGCTCGATCCACAGAATCATCAGCGTTTGCCAGTGCTCTTCTGCAGCTTTCACTACAACCCGAAGGGCGTTTCCCTATTCTGCAAGCTGCCTATGCTGCTGGACATGAAATTCTATGGTCAGCATGACATCATGCTGGAGCAGTTCCTGCAGCGCTATTGCTGCCTCTTCAATTCGATGTGTCCGTCCTGCAATTTGCCCATGCTGGGCCATGTGCGTCGCTATGTCCACTCGCTGGGCTGTGTGCATGTTTATCTCACCGAGGACTCGACACGTTCGGATCCCAAACGTATCTATTTTACGTCCTGGTGCAGCATCTGCAATGCCAGAACGCCAGCGGTGCCGCTCTCAGATGCCGCCAAACGCCTCTCGTTGGCCAAGTATCTGGAGATGCGTTTCCATGGCCACGCCTACAAGCGGCGACCGCCCACAGAGGTTGGCGTCGCTGCCGGCGAGCAGAGCACTCCCTGCGAGCACTCACTGCACCGCGACTATGTGCATCATTTCAGCTTTCGTGGCGTCGGCGCCAAGTTCCAGTACACGCCCGTTGAGGTGTGGGAAACGGATCTGCCGTCGCTGACACTGCAAATGGAGCCGCCCAAGCCGTTCAATGGCGTCCAGGTGCAGGAGGAGATCAAGAGCTTTTCGCTACGCGGGCATGAGGTGTATACTCGAATACACGAACGCATCGCCGATATGGCCACCGAGGAGGAGAACTCACCCTCTTAGCTAGCCTTAAAGCGACGCTTAACAAGGATCAGTTCACGTTCAAGCAGAAGGTGGAAATTGTGCACACGCTGTTGACAGAACGCCAGGTGAATTCCTACGATGTTGGCGATGCCATCATCATGACCAAGCGTAAGTTGGCCGGGAGCATTGAGCTATGGTGTCGACGTCTTCTCGAAATTGAGCAGCTGACTCTAAAGCAGAACAAGCTGCCACATCAAATTGACGCCGGCACCATATGCACCGAGGAGCTGCGACCAGAGCAGCCGGATGCGCCCAGCCAGGAGCTGCCCAAAAGCAAAGCTAACCAACAGCAGCAAGTGGACAGTGGCGGTGCTCCAATCGAAGGTTCCAGCGAAGATACGTCGGACACTGAGAAGACACTCACCGTTGATCAGATGCTCGCCTCCACAGTTAATGTCAATGCCGATAAGAAGTCCATCAAGTCCCGATTATTAACACTGCGTCAGTCGAATAATAATCACGCAAATGCGCTGCAATCACCGATTGCGGCACAGGATCATCTCACATTGCCCATGGGCAGCATACCTGTTCTGGTGCGTGAAAATGATCTCAGTTCGGTAATTGCCTATGGCCTAACCTCAGCTGAGTATCAGCGCTGCATTGCCGGCGAGTCAGCCAGTGGCGTGGCCAACTCCAGTCCGCAGCCGAAGCACAAGCCGTTGTTGGACAGCGATGCCGAGGAGACAAGCGGCACAACTGCCTCCGAGTCGGAATCAGAGCGCAACAAGCCAAGCAAATCTCAACCACAACCGCCGAGTCCACATGTCTCGCTGACCTTCGGCAGCAGCAGCAGCTGCCTCTTCCAGTGCACGGTTTATTTTGCACGCGAATTTGATGCGTTGCGCGCGAAATGTTTGAGTCCGCCCAAGCTGGACAGCAAGCTGAGAATCTCACAGAATCGCAATGGTTCCGAAATCGAGCTGGTGTCGAAGACCAGCGACGTTGTCGACCAACACGATGAGCAGCCGAATGCCGAAGAGGAATCACGCATTGCTCTCGCACGCAGCCTCTCCAGCAGCATGCAATGGGAGGCGCGTGGCGGCAAATCTGGCTCACGATTCTGCAAAACTCTAGGTAAGCTGGGCAAAAACCTCCTCTTATTTGCACATAGTTTAAGTTGGAGCCGCTTTTGCAGATGATCGTTTCGTGCTCAAGGAGATGAACAGAAAGGAAATGGTTCTGTTTGAGAGCTTTGTGCCCGAGTACCTGGAATACATTGCCAAGTGCAAACAGCAAAAGGATCAGCCCACGTTGCTGGCCAAAATCTTTGGCGTCTTCAGAGTCAGCGTCAAGAACAAAGAGTAAGTGCAGTCCCTAAACAAACTATGAATTTATACTAATCAAGAGGTCGTTGCCCTTGCAGTACATTTGTGGAAAAAACCTTGCTGGTAATGGAGAACTTGTTCTACGGCTGCGACATCTCCAACAAATTCGACTTAAAGGGCTCGGAGCGCAATCGCCTCGTAGACCCCAACAATACAAATGGCGAGATAGTCTTGCTCGATGAGAATCTTGTCCAGAGTAAGTACTTCATTTGAAATGCAACAGTTCCCAAGGATATTCTAATAATTTTCAACTTGTTTATATGGCAACTTGTTTTAGGCATAGTTTAATTTTAGAAGCTACAATTGTAACCAGCCTTATTTTCTTTGTTTTTATAACAAATATTACCAAATTGTTAACAACTCACCGATATTGAATAGGAATCTTGCATCTGCTAACTTTATTTAGATTTATTTCCTTTTTAACTGAACAAATTACCTTGCAGTGTCTTGGTCGAAGCCGCTGTACGTGTTATCTCACAGCAAAGCTGTGCTGCGTGATGCCATACAAAGAGATGCCTCATTTCTGGAGCGCAACGAGGTGATGGACTACTCCTTGCTGGTGGGATTGGATTACAAGCGAAATGTGCTTGTCCTGGGCATTATAGGTGTGTGCCTTAAACCCCAACACTTGATGGCATAATATTTGATTTTGGCCTTGTCATTTACAGATTATATACGCACTTTTACGCTGGACAAGAAGCTGGAGTCAATGATAAAGCAGACGGGCATTTTAGGTGGCGGCATTGGCAAGTCACCGACTGTGTTGGCTCCCCAGCCGTATAAGCAGCGCTTTGTGGAGGCAATGGATCGGTATTTCAGCATGGTGCCCGATCGTTGGGAGGGGCTCTCCAAGATCTGACACTTAAATTTGCTGACGCACTTACCAAATACCAGTTAATTAATAGTATTGTAGTTAACGTAGTTAACATGGACTTAATAAAGTAACTAGCACAATTGTGAAAGCCACATTCACATAAAGCAGCCGACACATCCGCCAACGAATTGCTTTGCTCTTGACCCACATGTGCGCCGGAAACGGCCACAGTTCTTGACAATTGAAAGCAATGAAAATGGTAGAAGAGGAGCAGGAGCAGTCGAATTGCGTGACTGCTGCGCGGAAATTATTATCCTGATTGGAGAATGCGTTGCGAATTGAAATGGGCAGTGGCTCCATGAAGAATGCATGCGAAATGCAACTGGCCCCAATAAGGACTCTCAAAGCTGACAGCTGGCAGCTGTAAACCAATCAACTGCACTATTTGGCAGCGACTCCAAAATGCCATAAAATATTATGTGAACACTAATATGACACCTTCAACTAAATTCGCGCACAGTCAGACCCAAAAACACACACACACACACACAGAGAGTCACTCGCATACACAACTTCGACTCGCACACCTTTATTTAAGTTTTTTGGCGTGTGAAGTTGAGCTGTGGCTCAGTTGGAATTTACGATTTGAGCGGTCAAGTTGTTGTTTGCGCTCGAGCAGCGCATGCTTTTAAGTTACGTGTCTTCCTAATGTGCGACCACTTGGACATATACAGTGGCCAAGTGATGGCGGCTACTCCCAGGCGTTTACGGTTGCAACTCCTCCTGCTAGGTGCCCTTTTCTAAAAAGAGTGCGAAAGTGAACAGCAGCAGCAAAATGGACTGGAATATCAGTGATGGGTAAAGTTTGAAATTAGATTGTCAAACTATCTATCTACTACGCTATCTGTGTTGTGAGCCTTGGCCTTGACCACGGCTTAGTCTTTGTCGTTAGCATAATGGTGCATTCATGTCTCCGGCATTACGTATACGTCCCGTCGCGTGACATGCAAATGTAAATTAAATGCCGCCCATAAATCTATATATAATTATGTACAACAGTTTGCGTACTTGTGTTTACTGTTGTTATTCTTGCTGCTGGTACTGTAATTGCCAATTGATTAGCATATTTAAATGGGTTGCGTTACGCCTTGGTCGCGAATACTAAAAATAGCCAAACTAACCAAAGGTCATTTTGGCATTGTCAAGATTAGACCGCTAAAGTATTTAAAAAAATGTATTTAAAACAATAAGTTAAAGAGGTAAATATGCACTTGCAGTTGAAGAATTCATATTTGCAAATAAACTTTAGATATAGCAAACTGATAATTATCTGTACCAAGTTGCAAAGGCAGAGCTAAGTTGAAGGTCTAGTTTGCTCAGGACATTTACTCACCTTGTTGTTTAGTTGAAGACTATAGAATAATAAAATACTTAATGTAGTCAAGGTCTACTTTTTTTTCAATCAATAAACTTTTTCCCTTAATTAATTCAACCATCTACTATAAATAAAAAGAGTATACATACATCTGTTCCATTTTCGACTAAAGCGATTTTCCTGGTTTGCTTTCATTTCTAACCACCTTGAGTTGGGCGACGAATTGGGTCAACGTTTTGGCACTGTTGCTATTAAAACTTGAGCCCAACATGATTTGGGCACCTTCTGCCGGAGTCCTGTTGTTTGTGTCTATTTCCGTTTTGAGGTACCAGTCACGCACGCAATTACAACTGCAGCTGACATCAGGCTTTTTGGCAAGAACTGATGCAAAGCTGACACTGACAACACGGTCATGATTTATAACCATTAAGTGCTTTGCCTTTGCTACCCTTTTTGCATAAATGCATAACTATTTTTGGATTTTAATGAACTTGTAGAGCATGCGAATGCTATTATGCAAAATTTACCCTAAGTGCAATTTATCTTGACTTGAAATTTACTGTGATACAGTTTGCATGGAATATGGACTATTTAAATAAGATTTGTACAAGTTTTTGTAATAAACTCACACGGCTTGACATGGAAAATTGTCCCTCTTAGACCGCATTTCATATTAAATATAACTTAAACTTAAAATGCTTAGATTTCAGTGGGTACTATCTAGGACGACAATTTCCTAATCCTTTGCTGGCCAACACTTTTGGCATTTGCAAAAGTTAAGATTGATGGTCTTTGCATAAAAGAATATAGCTGTGAATGCGTATGCAAATCTCTTGCCCATTACAAATGCAAATGTGCCGGCCATAATACAGAAACAACCACACCGACAACAACAGAAACAGCTACAACTTTTACAACGGAACAGGCAACAGGTGTGTGGCCTGGCAACGTCTACTGGCATTTGCTTGTGAGGAAAGGTTCATCATTTCTGTGTGCCCAAACACGCTGCTGTAATTAGCCATTTTTGAATGAAATGACTCACAGTCAACTTAAAACAAAACTCATTTCCGGCTTACGATTGGTTTTGGTGGGGGGATTCCAATAACTAAATGCAATTGGCGGCGGCAATCGATAGCTGGCCAATCCTTTTGCATTCGAAGTAAGTCGAATACACAATTTTCCAATTTGTTGCAATTTGTTTTATTGTCAGTTTGTCTGTCAGTTGTGTGTGCCTAGCAACACATGCCATCAGGTGTGCCATACACCTGTGTGTGTGTCTTGTGTGTGCCTGAGTGTTTGTAAGTGTGTTCTGTGCGTGCTGGCACGCTATGAAAAAATTCCCTTAGACTGAACCATAGCTCGGCTAAAGGCGTAATGGTATTATTCATCAGGCACCACTTGCTTAGATTCTCTATCATAGTGTTGATGTTTTCGCTTTAGTGTTTGGGGGTATGTTGGCCAGATCTTCTCTTTACCTTTATAAGTAAAATTGATATATTATTTGATGTTTAGTTTTTATTTTTAAAAAAAGTGGCTGGTTGTCTTTGAGGTTTTTACTATTTCATGCAGTTGATTTCAACTATATTTGGGCATATTTGGGAAATTACAATTTGCTGCCAAGGCTAAGATACTTGTTTGATTCGTAAGTCCCTTTAGATATGGTATATAGGGGGTATGCGACAGTTAAGCATGCTCATCGCTGGCACTCTTTTTGTAGCACTTAATTTCTTGCCGTTATTAGAAATGCCGCTTCGATTCCCTGTTATTTGCTTCCAATGGTAACGCCAAACGTTGCAAACGTAGCCAAGGCTCAGACAATCACGGCCCCCCCATTTTGCCGATTTATTGCTAACAACGTTTCGTCTTTTGTTTGCCGTTTGCAGTGCCGAGGCGGAATTCAATTGGAATCGTTCGTTCTCGGAGCCGGATCTTACATGCAGCCAGAAGCAGCAGCACAGCGACCGCTTTACCATCAAGCACCCCCATGAGCACATTGCCGTCGATGATCTCAAGTTCTTCCGGCGTCGTCAGCCCACACAGCTGCATACGCATAGCAACATCTGCCTCTATAATAGCGACGAGCCAACGTTGTCCTTTGGTTCGTTGAAGTCAGAGTACCGTAAACATTATTGCTGCCAGGGTCACGCCCATTCGCGACCCCGTTCCCTGTTGAGGCGTGCCACGTCGCTGCGTCTGGAAGGCTTAATGCAGCTACTGTCGGAGCATCAGGAGAAATATCACTGGTTCACGCCCGAGGATCTAAAGTTGTAAGTTATTTTTCCAATATTTAAACTGCGAATTTAAATTGTTAGCAATTAAATATAAGATTCAAAATGTAAAAAAAAGGAAAATAATTTAAATCATTATATGGAATATGATTTGCTTGCAGTTCGCGCACGTTTCCAGTCCGCAATCCGGAGAACTTTCAGCTGGGCCGCAGCGCTGAGAGCGATGGGCTTGGCGCGATGAAGAACTCTTCGTATCTGTCCTATCCCATGGTGGATAGCGGCTCGCAAATTCTGCCTCGGGAAATGTTTCGCGAGGTGCCGCCTAACCGGCTGGCGAGCGATAAGTTCAAGCGGGACGTTGCCGCCCAGGAGCAGCACCGATGCCATCTGCAGATGCGGGCAAAGGACACCGAGTACGAGACAACACCATCCGAGTACAAGCGTCAGTTTGTCGAGCAGTTTCCCATCGAGAAGGCGCACTCCATACCCCAGATGAGCAGCATCAAGATGCAGGGCGATTTTGTCACTGTGCCCGAGTATCAAGACAGCTTCAAGATGTATGCCAACTATTCGAAGAGTGCCCCCATCAAAAAGCATGACAATCTGCGCGTCTCTGGCGCGGAACAGCAGAGCACCACAGATGATAAGCCAAGCGGCGCCGATGTGGCCGAATACCGCGATAAATATAATGTCCCACCCAAGCACATGGTCAAAGAGAAATCGTTGAAGATGGACGATCATCTGCGGCCGCGTGGCGAGTTCACCAAAGAGGTGCCCGAGTATCATGAGAGTTTCCGTGATCCACACATCACCGAGATGCCCGAGCGAGGCAAGGTGCGGGAGCCCTACCTGCGCCTGCGTGGAAAGATCGAATTTAATCCCGAGTACCGCAACAACTATTTGGATTTTCCACGCTCGCGTCCCGTGGTACACAAGCCAGTCTCCTCATTTCGACTGCCCAACACCACCAGCACGAACACCACCAAAACCAGCACCACCCCCACCAGTCCACGTGTAGAGCGTGAGTCTGCTGCTGCTGCCAGCTACTTGACTGCCGACGAATTAACTGCCACGCCCGAATACCGAAGGGCCCAGTACAATTATCAGCTGCGAGAACGGGAGCGACCACGTGAGCAAGTTCCACCTGCTCCGGCTCCAGCTGCAACGCCACCTGGTAATTTGCGCAAGAGCTCGGATTCCTCGTTCGAAGCGTCCCATCTGCAGTCACAGGCCAAGCGACGTCCGTCGCGTCATCGTCAGGTGAAGGAACCACCACCGGCTGTGCCCACTTTCGAGGATGTCGCCATTGGTGGTGGTGCCCAGAAACCGGCCAGATACGGAAGACGCGCGTCCGTGCTGCAAAATGCGGTCAACTGTCGCGACAAATCATCCATCATAGAGGGCAATCCCAAGTATGCTGTGGGCTGTCGCCGAGCCAAGCAGAACACTGAGAAACAGAAGGGATCCTTTGTGGTGCTCGATGAGCCTTGCAAGCCTTCCAATTGGATGAAGAAGACCTGGTATGATTCTTAGGCAAAATTCATCAATTAAAATAATAAAGAATTTACTTCTACATATTGATATATGAATTCAATTAAATTGTTAGACTTTATAATGGTATTAATAAAATAAGCCCAGTTTTTGTTTAACATTTTTTCAACTCAAATACTGTCTGTTATTTGTATATATGTACATACGTATGTAGGTTTTCATTTATCAGATGCTTGACTACTTTTTCCCAATTTTTTAGTGACTTATAATCATCAGATCAACGCATATTTACATACCACCCCTCTGTTCGATTCTCACGAAATCAAGTACGGCCTTGCAGCCCTGGAGGCTGTGTGGACTGCTAATATTCATTTCAAAGTGGTATTCCCAAAAAGTGCTGCTTAAGATAGTCAAAATATATCAGATTTTCAAAAACCAGCGTTTTTATTTGTAGTTTGGCCTGTAGATTAATACTACTAAATCTTAAAGTTTGAAACGTGATTCTGACTTAATTTTCATTTAAAATTATACTCCCAGAATATGCTTATAGTGCTTGGGTCAAGACAACGGAATCGTAGTCATCATTTTCTCAAAATGGATCAAATTTTGAATTACCCTGTCTTCTCCAGCACGGAAAGTTAAAGCTTAAAACGTGATTCTGAATTCGTTTTCATTTCAAATTATAACCCCAAAAATATCTACTTGAGACGTGTAAGCACTTCACATATTTATAACCTTTTCAAAATGGCACCGAAAAATCTTGGCTTTTTATTTATTGTTATTCGTGTGGGATAATATTACATTTAAAGCTGGAAACGCGATTATAGCTCGATATTTATTTTAAAATTATACTCCCAAAAAGTTATACTTAAGAAGGATCAAAACTTTCCATAGCCGCAACTTTGTCAAAATTGCAGGGGAATCTTAAAGTACCATGACATGCTCCACAGTTAACCTACTACTACCTTTTAGAGATAAAGCTACGATAAAGCCATGATTTTTGCTTTTCAAAAACAAGCAAAAAAAGGAAGTGGTAAAATTGCATGGCGTACTTCAATTCTCTCCCTCTCTCCCACTAATGTATCGTTTCTTAACCCTCCCTACTTGTGCACGTAAACATAAACAAACCTTAGCGGCCCCAACACGAGACCTAGTCAAGTCGTTTATCTAATCTGCGTCCATTGATAAGCGGTATTCCGAGAGAGCAATGCGCGAATCGGCGGCGCTTACTCATAAGTGGAGTGGCAGTATCATCGAGAATTTCGCAATTGAAACATGTAAAGCGCTGGAGGAGAGTGAATCAAAAGTGAAATTAGCACAAGGAATACTAAAATAAGGACATGAGTGTGGAGGTGGGTCATGCGGCAAGTCCGCCAACTCATATACTGGGCTATACGATCCGTAGCCGGACTCGTATCTATGTCTCCTACATAATTCCCACCTGTCTAGCGCTACTGGTCTTTTTGCTGCAGACAGCAACCGACCTGGCACTGAGCTATCAGCATTTCCGGCAACATGATGTAGGCTATGGAGTTGGTACATTAATAATAGTACTGATGCCACCGCTGCTCACCTACGTCCTGGTGCTCAGCTCCAGGGATCAGCGTAGAAGCGTTCAGGCAAATCGGAGTGCATTTGTCAGCTGTAGCCTGGGAATGCTTCAGCTGTTGTTGTTCCCATTCACGGTTCTTTACAGGTTTGTTAACCACTATTTGCTTGGCTTATCAACAAATAACTCAATGATTCATTCTTTAGGTTTACAGTGCGGCTATTTTGGTCGGTTGAGGCGCTCTTCCATGAGGATGATGTGCAGCGCATGAAGTGTTTGGCGAAGGCAACGCAATCGTCCAGCATTGAGCTTTATTTACTAATCCAAGCCTATGCTCAGGCAGCTCCACAGATTATACTCCAAATGTACTACATGCTCGGCGAGGATCTTTTCCGAAACTATGAAACATGTAAGGAGGGGCATTTCATAGATTAGGAGAAATCATATTAATGGTTATCATTACAGCCGCCTTGCAGGGCATGTGCCTGGTGTTCGCTGCCATAGATCTGGCGGCGATTACGACCAGCTATCATCGCATTGAGAGCCAGCGACGCGTCGGTCGTTGTTATCCCTGGGCAACGCCACAGCAGATGGAGGCACAGCGCTGTCGTCTGGAGCAGAATGAGCGCCTGTGCGGCGAGGTGGAGCGTAGAAAACGTGAATCGGAACGCAGTGTGACAACAAGCTTCCCTCAATCTGAGAAGATCATGGAGAACTTTCATGCCAGGCAGGGTCACAGTCAGGAGGCAACCGTTGGCACACATGAACTGAACATAAGTGGTTATGATGAGGTGGACAACGATGGAATGGAAACCATAGAGACCAAAGCCGTGCTACACACTCCCAGCGTAGCTGCTGACAATGCCACGGACGATGATAAGATTCACCATGCCATGCCCAAATTGGTGCTGCGACGCGAGGAACTGCAGCATGTGGACAGTATCGAAGTACTGGATACTGTGCCAGAGACACCAGCGCCTCCACCACCACCATCGACGGCGCCACCAGCACTGCCCATGCTACGGCTGCCCACAGAGAACAGTCCACCAGAGGTGGCGCCAGATTTGCGACGCACCATGTCCGATAATGAGCATAGACGCAGTCGCCGCATGACGCGACCACTCTCCCAGCTAGAGACATATAAGGATATGCTGCTGATGAATGCAAGGCTGTACATTAAAGAGCATGTGCCACGGCCACCAAAGGTGCTCGTCGGACGTGTCGATGAGGAGGAGCCCAGCGATGAGCGTACTCCTCTGGTGATGGCACAGACGCCCAAGGGCACGCCTCTTACTCCCAAGGATGTGGTGGACTTTTACTTTCCGCGACCCACAAAGATTGTGAATGGCATACAGCAGGATGACTTTGCGGGCAAAACCGTTGCCTTCTTTGGCTGGATAGCCTTCATCGTTATGCGCATGCTGTCGTTGGCCACATTCTGTGTATTCTATCCCCGAGCCTTCTTCATCATTGTGGGCGTCCACTATGCCATAATGCTGGCCGCCTTAGCGCTGGAGACACGCTGTCGAGGCAGCTGGAACCGCACACTGTTCTTTTTGCTGCTTGCGTATATATACATATTTGTGCTGTTGGAGCTTCGTGTGTGCTTTAAGAGTGTGCGATGGTGGTATGGCTGGTATCTAGTGCTCATCCTGGTGGAGAACATCACCATGACTTCCATTTGGTATGGAGCTGAAGAGTTTGAATCGTGGTGGTTTGGTTTCATTTGGGAATGGATCGTCTACAGCGGCATTCTGTTTCTGGCCACCATAATTGTTTACTACTCGATACTGCGACCCAAGGATGTCACCCTCATTGTCGAGGACGATGCACCACAGCAGACGCAACAGTCGGTTGCTTAGTAGCTTGGGCCTGTCGTCAAGCTCGGAATACTATGTTTACCTTAACAAAGCAATCATTCAAAACAGATATCATTGCTCGTATCACAATAATAAATTATTTTCGTTAGTTTAAACACGTACCAAATACAAAATGAACCAAAACGAAAACTTTCGCTTAAGGGGCAAGGGGCCTTGTCCGGCTAAAACTACCGAGACTCAGCGTAGTTTTGGACCACCAGCTCGAAACAAAAAGCTGAGTGAGAGCCCATCTTTGCCAAGCTTGTAGAGTGAAATTTTATTAGCTCATTTTTTTATTGCAGCTACACGTGCTAATCGTATGGAGCAATTCTTGTGGCAAGAATTTTTTGACGAATACAATCGACAGAATTCAGTTAAGGTTGATCTGGGTCCCGATCACACTGAGTACTTTGAGAATTATTGCAAGGATAAGCCGCCGGAGGATGAGGAGCGTATGGAAGCGCGGGCTAACAAGTATCCGCTGTATTGCACCACAGCCATAACTGTATGGAATCATGAGGGAGACACTGCAAAGGACTTCAAAGTCAAGTATTCTATGAGCAGAGCCTTAGCGGAATGCTCTGAGAAATTTGGACCTTAATAGAAGCTAATTGTTCATTATTTAATTTAAGTGACTGTATGTTCATATAAAATTACAGAATCAAAACTTATTAAATCTTAAACATAATAAACGTAACTTAAAAGCATTTAAATTAACGGAACAAGTTGAGCTATCGATAAGACATTAATCGATAACTACGTTGTGTCGATTTTCTTTTAGTACAGGTGTGTGCACACTGGTCTGTGAAATAGTCGCCAGCCCTTATCTTTCACGTCATGGGACAACACTGCCGCTGACGTGTCTGTAAAAAATATCGAAGCTGAAACAGGCGGTGCAGGCTATTTAAGTGTTCTTTATTTATTATACTATAGCCCATAAGTTGCGTTTCCCAACGCCCCACAATATAGGATAATGTTGAGATTATGTAAGTAATTGCAGTAGTTTTAAATCGACGCCAAAGTCAATCGCTCCTCGTGTGCTGCATGCACTGCAAACGCCGGCAAAGCGGCTGTCGCCGTCTCGTTCTATGCCAATTTTGTCGGCGTCGACATTAACTTCGCTGCTGAAATCTTTTCCAATACAATATATATATGATTAATTTTTTCATTTTGTGCTGTGGCAGGCTTCATGCTTCTATGCGTACTGTGCGCTGCAGCAACGACATGGAGTGCTCGCACCGTCGACAGTCATCTGGGTCCAAAGGATCTAACCCGCCTGCAAAAAGTCTTTGTCGATGGCCTAAGCTCCAACGATCTGCAGTCGATTTTCTTTGCCAGTTTAAATATCGAAACCACTGATGCTGCGACAAAGCAAACGCTCTGTCAGAAAATTGTGACGCTGCACGCCGAATCCAAACTAAATGTGAGATACCTTTAAAACAAATCACAAAAATGTTGATGTATTGAGATTACGTATATTTGCAGAACTTTGAGAAAGACTATTACCTGATTGGGGCCAACAAAAATCTGCGTTGTGCGGCAAAACTCGCCGAATCGCTGCTGTCATCGGTATATAGCTCCTTGGATGGAGAGTTGGGCACGACAACGGAGATTTACTATCGCATAGCCACGCACAAGGCGCTCGGCGTGGAGATCAGTGAAGCGGCTCAGACGAAAATTGTCAAGCGGCTGCAAGAGCTGTTGAAGAAGGATGACACACTGAGCGGTCTCGGCTATGCCTTCAATGCCGCAATCCAACTGGGACCAAGCGCCAGTTTTGTGGCAAATCGCATTGAAGATGCTGTTGTTCAGGCTGACGAAGTCGATGGCAAACTGCTACAATTCGAGGGTGGTTTGAGCATTACGGCTTTGATACTCAACGGCGTGTTTGGTGTGTCCAAGGCTTTAAATAAGCCAGCACCTGTCACGGCCGAGCAGGCTGTTAAATTTGCCAACTATTTGTTGAGTCGTCGTTCTGTGCAGACTGCTAAGGGAGCGCATGTGCTCATCGAGGCGCTGAAAACAATAAGTGGCACCGAGAAGATATCGCCCGTGTGTGTTCAGCTAATTGGCAATGGACAACTGGATGCGCAGTCACCAACACTGAATGTGGCCATTGTCGATTTGCTCGGCAAGCCACTGTCGCCTGCTGTGCAGAGTGTCAGTGCCAAGATTAGTGTCAAGAAAGATAACTCAGTGCTGTCAGAGAAGATTCAGTTGGTTTCGAAGTCATCTGATAAAACGACCTACGCAGCTGACTTGAGCAGCCTTAAGCCAGGACGCGGCATTTATGTGGCCGAATTGAATGGCGATGTCGTCTACAAGCAGAAAGTGCAATTCAAGGTGCTAGGACGTGTCAAGGTGCAATCTCTAGAGTTGGGCATTGCCGAATCAGATGCTAGTGCTGCTACACGCAAGCAAAGCATCAATTTTCCCAACAAATTGAAGGACACGCTAACCGCGGACAGCACGCAGAAACTGCTGCTGAAGGCGCAGCTAGTCGATGAGCGCGACAGTAAACCAATCACCGTGCATCAGGCATTTGTGCGCCTGCACAACAAGAACACGGACAAGGAGATCATCTTCGTAGCGGAGCAAGACAGCAGTAAGGCCTACAAATTCGATATGGATGTGGGCAATCAG
Organism: Drosophila silvestris; assembly: GCA_035043445.1. NCBI lineage: Eukaryota > Metazoa > Arthropoda > Insecta > Diptera > Drosophilidae > Drosophila > Drosophila silvestris. The sequence continues at coordinate 1,526,961 of JAWNMZ010000027.1, forward strand.
GCCAAGAATTTCAACTACGAAAATGGCCTGTACAACATCTATCTAACTGTCGGCGATGCCTCGTTGTCCAACTCCTTCGAGTGGCTTTTGGCCGATGTGCAGCTGAAATTCAATCAGCCCGATGGAGGTATGTTGAAACTACAAACCCAATTCTGTGTTTAATTACAATTAATTGCATATTTTACAGAAATCAAGGCCAGCGCTGTGAGTGGATCCCTGCCCGAGATTGTGCATCAGTTCCGTGTGCCCGATAAGCGTCCGCCTCGCATTGTCTCTGATATATTCACAGGCCTGTGCATAACGCCGCTCGTCCTGCTCTTTGTCTTCTGGGCCAAATTGGGCATAAATGTGTCCAACTTCACACTGTCGCCCAGCACAATAGGATTCCATTTGGGTTTCGGCGGCATTCTGGCGCTGTTTTTCGTCTTCTGGCTGCAACTGAACATGTTCCAAACGCTGCGTATGCTTATACCAATCGCAGTATTCACATTCCTTTGCGGCAATCGACTGCTGCGACGCCTCTATGCACAGCGCACGGCCAAGACTTCGGTTGCTAGTACATCGTAAGCGACAGATTCGATGGCTTTAGGACTGTGCTCGATTAGATGATCAATTAGCCGCTGCTAATTAGGGAAACGGTTATAGTTAATCTCTATCTAAAAAACTATAATTAAAAAACCCATCTTTAATAAAGCGTTTAGTGTAAGCTCTATTAAAACACAAAACTGGTCAACATTTCTAACAACAAACTGGATGACCTAAGAAGACCTAAGAATAGCGGACGACTTGAATGGCAAACTAACTAAATTAACAAGCAAGATTTAAATATATATATTTACATATGAAACAATAACAGGCATATAACAAAGACGAAATAACGCCCTATAAAAAAATTTAACGTAATTTTACAAATGCGCTTTCATGAAGGGCTTCAGATATTTGTGGAATGCTTCATTTACTGGCTCCTTGTTGAGCGGATTCTTCTTGGTCGACTCGAATATGTGCTCATACACATTGCCATCGTATGCGCCCAGAGCCGAGTCCAGAACGCGATCATGCAGATCGAAACTGTCGACCAGAGCAACAGCATTGGGACGCAAGCGTTTCAAGCAGCTCTCCAGACGCATCTCCAGTTTGGTAACATCCACATCAGTCAGATCGATGAACTGCATAAGCGAAGGAGAGTATAAGGAGCAACTATTATTTTTAAAAAGCTGATATTATTTATATATACTAACGCGTAAGAAGTCACCAATGCGATTGAGGCATGCATCGACTAGGTACAACTCCAGGACCACCTTCAGCACATCAGCCAGTGCTGGAGAGACTGTTTTGGATACAGCCATCAGTTCTTTGTACGCAGATTCTGCCAAAAAGGCGCGTCCGTGTAGCTAACAATAGTGGATGTGTTAGTACATACAAAATTTTAGTGTCTTTGCCCAGCTTACGTCTGCAGCGCCGGTTAGGAATACACCACTAAGATTGGCAGCCACCTCCGTGCAGTGACCCTGTCGACGACGCTGTTCAATTTGTTCATAAGCAACGCGCACTTTGCTGTGAATAAAAATGCACTAAAGATTGCACTAAGGAACTCGATGCAAAACTCACTTGGCAGCCACAAACTGGAATGCCTTCACAATCGACTCCAATGATCCGTCGAAATTGACAAAGTCCTTTAGCTTGATGGCCTCGTTGATGTAAGCCACCGTGGGCACTAGTTGATCCCCACTTAGCGCTTGGCCATACACCTTGACCAGATAACGGGCCGTCTGCAACAGCATGACGGTGTTCTCGCCCTCGTAGGTGCACACAGCCGTCGTCATGCCATAGATGGTCGGGAAATTAGAGCAGTCCATGTAGCCATGACCGCCGCATGAGAGGCGACAGGTCTCCACGCCAGCTGCTGCATCTGCGCTGCAAATGGCTTTCAGGCAACACGAGAGCGCATGCATCTCCGGCAAGCGATCCAGATTGCCCAGCTCAATTTCACCAGAGAGCACATTATACATATTCCAAATGCCATCGCCAGTAGTCTTGAAAACAATTGCCTTGGCTATTTGCGGAAATAGCTTCAGCTGCTGTGTCGTATGTTCCATGATCTGTGGCTCTGGCTCCTTCGGATCAATGGGACTCTGTCGTCGCACTGCCGAATATCGCGTAGCAATGGTAGAGGCCTTGGCCAAGCTTTGAGCCGTATCCCTAATGAGTGCACAGCGGACAAACATCATTGTGCCATAAGTGAGGACACTGTTCTTCGGCGCCACATAGGTGCCATCCGGCAGCACCTGTTGGTTCTTCATCAGCATATTGTTCAGTGGAACGCGCACATTTTTCAGTCCCAAATAACCATTATTAACCGCTTTCATGCCGAGCTTGGTGCCAATGTCCCCAATATCGATGCCGGAAAGGGGCATATGCGTATCCGTGTCCCTCAGCTGCACAATAAACGGCGCCAGTCCACGGAACTCGCCCTTGGTGTACAGCTGGGCAACGACCACGGCATGATTCACCGTGTGTCCCACTGTGAATGATGATGAGATTTGAATGTAGTGCTGCAATGTGCTTAAGCTGCAAGTTACTCACAGCCGCCGGGCCACCACTTATATGCGCTAAGTGTGGGTGTATTGATCACAAACTGTTGCGTTTGGTCATCGTAATCTGCGCGCGTTTCCAAGCCACGCAAAAAGGTGCCGTGACCCAGTTCGGTTTGTGCATAGGTGCCAATTATCTCACAGTCCCACGCTTTGGGCAGCCACTCCACCTGCTGCTCCATGCTGCCCTGCAAAGCATATAAATCGATTATTTGCTTACAAACTGTTTTATTTACATGCTAAACTCACTTGACCCATAATAGTTGGCACAAACATGACATAGTGCAGTGCAATGGGATTGCCCTCCTTTACTAGAGCAGCGCCCAGTGACCCGCCGAGTAGAGCGCTGTCAAAGAATGGAATTAGTAGATGCATCCTAGCTGGATATAATATGCAATATTTACTTGTAGGTATCTACGCCATCCTCGCCATTTGCGCGCAGCTCTCGTATCTTTTCGCCAATGAGGCATGCCTTGCGCAGACTGTTCTCGTAGAGCTCCTTGTGTGACATATATGAAGTGGGCACCTCATCATTCAGCGCTGGATCCTCCAGGAACATTTTCTCTGCAATTGCCACAAAAAGAACAGCATTTTAAATACGTGACAAGAAAAGACATGTGTTATATATACACAAATATCTATCTGTTAATCATAATACACTTGTGCATTTCTATTATTAGGGATACAAGCGATTAACGCAAATCACATAGATAAAGCTTATCGGCGCAGCACAATAATTTATAACACTTTCAAGTGCGGCTGAACTATGTATTTATTTGCAAATGCATAAGTACATTCAAAGTCTATAGTTCGACGAGTGAAATGAATTAAAAACCAGTTGGAGATGCTTTTAATTGAGCAAAGTTCAACGAATAACGCATTTGATAGTGAGCTAATAATGAATGCGTAAAATTAAAATAATTTCTGCGTTATGAATATCGTCGCAAACTTTTAATGAATGGATAACTTTGCGAAGAGTCTAATAAAAACAAAGACACCGAGAGGCTTGTCATGGGTTGCCAGAAAACTTGCCTGATATATTTATATTATTATTATTTAATTCCCAAAGTTCACAAGGTTCACATTCTTACCGCAGTTATGCATAATAAAGTGAATAAATTGTCAGATTTATACGCTGTGTCATGCTACTGCTGCAATTATTTGCGGTGCTGTTGAATTGCGAAATGCCGCTGCGAGTGCTTTCGAGCGAAGCTCTTCAAGCCGAGCTTAAAAACCAGTTAATTGTGGTAAATGCGGAGTGCGCATTAATATATTTATATGTATATGTATATGGATAGTCGCACTTACCCAAGGCCTTCTTTTCTATGTATTTGTCTGCGCCACCGGCCCAAAAGATTGAAAACTCATTTGGATCAAAGGTCGCTGTATTGCGTTCCTTCTGCAAATCGGGATTTACTTCCAGTGCTGGCATTTTGCTGCAATTGCGTCAACAAAACAGTTTCACAAGCTAAAATCGGCTTAAGATAAGGTAAAATTTCGCGTGCGTCTTCTACGACAGTTGAGTACTAACTAAAAGTGAACGTGGAGACTAAACTTGTTAAGCTCATTTTATGTACAAGTGTACATACACTCGCAGCTTTAAGCAAAACCTAATCTAGCAAGCACATTGAACTGTTACCCAGCAGTAGCTATGCGATTAATTGCCTTTAATCAGTATGTTCAAGTTGCGACTTTGAAAATCAAACGCTAATTGTTATTGTTGATGCTTTGCTATTGTTGTTGGGGCTCTTTGTTTGTTCTATGCAATCAGCTGTGCGCTAGGGCTGGAATACGAAATACAAAGTTGCCAGACGTTCGTTCAGCTAGGCGCGTAATTTAAACATGAAATACTGTTATGTTGGTTTTGCTTTAATTTATTTACGTTATTAGCTAATCGTGTAAGAGTTAAACATAATATTAATCTTTGGCTTATTAAATTACATAACATAAAATACAATCACGATTTTAATACAATTTTCATTAGAATAAAAGCTGAGAAATGTAAGTTAGCACCATAGATCGTACTAAAGACGATGCGCCTGACTGCTGGATATGGCTATGCCCCGCTGATGCTGTCCAACGCCAGCCGACTCATAGGCACAGCAGCCATTGGCGTTGCGTGTTTGCTCCAACTGCAGCCCCATATCATTGGGATACCAGTGTGCATCCTGCAGCTGTGTATAATTGGCCTCGGCAGCCATGTGTGATTCGTGACGTGGCGTCTTTGGGTAGGATTGCGCTTGAGAACTTTGCCAATCCATGCGCGCAGAGCTGAATGTGTGGCTGGAGTTGCTGTTGCGATTGTGTCCTTGTTGCATATGTTGATGAAACTCAAAGGGCCAACTCTAAAAAATAATTCATTGGCAATTAGTACTGTCCAGAATCTGTTAACTAATTTTTAATATCTTCTATCAATATTTTTGCACAAATAATATTGTACAATCCAATGCAATTACTCTATAGAAATCATTAAATAAAAAAAGGATTAAAAAGAATAATTTTTAAATTTGGGCACAAAAAGATAAAGAAATAACTTATCGCGACTCAAATTTGATATTGAAAGATTTGTCTAAACGGTTGCATAGCATATCATATCGATAAAGGATTGTAAAGTAATTTAGGCAGCTAAGTGCTCTATTAGGGGAAACCGCACAACTATAAATGGAACAATATGACGACAAGCCGACAACGACAGCGCCATTGTTTGTTTATACAATTTTGATTGTTTTTAGTGGCTCTTTGGGAAATGTTTTCATAGTTGAACAATAACAGCGTCATTAACGTATCTATAAAAACATAAACAGGCCAAAGACAAGACACAACACACACTCATCGTCGTCAGCCTGGGTAGCCAATGGGTAATGGATTGTGATCTCTCTCTCGCTCTCTCTTTCACTCTCGCAGTTCCCACACCCAGCCCTCAATTCAAGGCGGCGCGTGCGAGTGGGATAAATTAGGGTGTCGGTATTGTCGGTACGGGTACGGGGTCGATCAGTACGATCCTGACAAACGCAAACAAAACACTGCCACCATATGGACACAAGACGCCGTTCAAGCACAATATTTGCTGAAAATTTTCACGCATTCCGCTTCAGCGATTGAATAAACAAATTGTTTGAATTCGGATCTGTCTTTTTTGTTAATATATGTGGGTTATTCTATGTATATCATAATAGATGCAGATGATAAGAGAGGAAAATCGTTAAATTGTGCATATATAAAAACTTTAAATGATTTGAAGTATTTCAGATCTGCGTGAGGGATATCTTCAAGTCGAACACTAACGAGCATTCTCATTTGTTGTAATTACATAGTATGTGTTATCTAGCGCAGAGTCACAAAACGACAGTTTTCCTTGCATGTCATTTTGTTTCTTTGGTCGCTTCAAAGTCGTGCATCTTTAAAAATAACAAGAAATACTGGCGAAGAAGAATAACCAATGTTGTTGCCCCGCACCTCGTCACCGTGGAACGTCGATGTCTCCGTGTGAGTCTGTCACTCATATTTTGTATTTTTGAAATTCACAAAAGTATCTGATTACAGGAAAGCCAGACACAAACTGAAATCACAAAATGTGATTTTTGTTTTTGTACTTACTATTGGGGGGCCCTAGTATACACCTACACCTACATAGAAGGTATAGAAGCTATAGCAGCCCTTGAGCAGATGTTGCCCAACATATAACATGTATATGGTTTTAGATATGAAGTTCCTAACATTAGGTCAGACAAACAATTATTTCACTAATTTTTAGTTTAAATCTTTACATTTTTTAAATAATTCTAATTTGTGAAAAATTTGCAGAAAATACAAATTTCCAAACGATTTCTTTAAAGCATTTAATTTTTGAGGCTTTTTTGGCCCTATTTTCATAATAAATAACTATGATTATATTTATAAGATAAGTAACTGACTCTATATATGAATGAAAAAAAAAAATGAATCCCACAACATTCTATTTATCAAAAACCTTCAAGGCTGTCTTTTGGAAATGCTATAATACATTTTTATTTTAATGATTTCTATAAATCATTTCACAGGATTTTGTATATATGATTATATGCTTGTCTGTATGTCAATATCTATGACGAACACATGAACATTGTATTTAGCAAACATCTCTATCAAACACCTTAAAATAAGATATTATCTCTAATTTTAAACGTTATTTAAAATTTGAACTTTGTCTAGCCTCATATACTGCTGAGTTGTCTTGAGACGTAAGAATAAATGCAAATGGCGTAGAAAATAGCTTGTTATATGCTCTCCAAAATATAAACACTAGTCCTAAGGCCAAAAGAGATATGCCTAGAAGGGGAATAGTTCCTACTATTGTATTAGTTGTTAAAACTTTTCTTTATTTAATGATACTGTAATTGGGTTAAATGCTGTCTGTCGCTGTCGCTTAACAAAAAATCTGTCTAAGTTTGAGCCTATCAACGCAGCGCCTATCATAACTGAACTGACATCTGTCACAGATTGACGTCGTCCAGCTGGAAGTGCGCCGCATCTATATATCTATATATGTACGATATACATATATATATATATATATATATATATATATACCATTCATTCAGTGTTGAATGCAACGTTAAGTGGTGCCACTGACATCACTTATACGCAGCATAAGCGAGCTGGTAAATTTGCCTTGCCACTTTGAGACTTACCATGCCGAGATGTCCAGAATTGTGGAAGTTAAAAGGCGATGCAATGCCGCCGACGGCATTCCCGTAATCTGTCCCTGAATGTCGCGTATCCAGCGCATCTGTCATATCAGCAGGAGAATTGAGATTGGGATGGGTGTTTGTAGTAGAAGTGCCACTGGCACTGTTCGTCTCCACAGCATTAATTAGCTGCTTAATGTAAAGCGTTGCCAGTCGCAATGTATCCAACTTGGACAGCTTTGTGTCCGGCGGAATGTTGGGCAATTTGGTTTTCAAACGTCCATAGGCGCTGGACAAGACCCTCATCCTCATACGCTCTCGGGCATTGGCCGCATTCCTTTGCACGGGCGGCTGTGAACCTGTTGGCATTTGCATAAAGTCATAAATATATATTTGATTAGAGTATAATTCCATATGCTTACTATGTGAACTGGCATCGTCATCGAAGTCATCATCATAGAGATCCAGGGGGCTGGAGGCGCGCTTTTTGCGTCGCATTAGATAATCTTTTCGAATTTTGTTTAGAGCACTTTCACCGATAGTTTTCTGAGAGAATTCTCTAGAAAGACTTTTTTGCTAAATTGTCTTATTCGTATTATTTAAAATCGTTCAGAATAAGTCGTCTATGACCGTGTTGGCGCACATTTAAAACTCATCTGAATGTTACGCTCGGAAAATCTTCCTTTTTACACACATTCCACTCGCACTCAGTCTCCCTCTCTCTCTCTCTGTCTGTCTCTTGTTGTCTTTTGCTCTCGCAATGTTGCCTATTTTTGGCACTTGTAGGCGTGCCCCTGCTCCGTACTAGGTCTTCTGGGCGCTACAATTGGTGGAAGCAGCGAACACATGGTGTGATCTGCTATTTTCTCTGTGCCCAGCCTGCCACGAGATTGGTCCAGCTGGTTTCTTTTGATGCTGCTGCATCATCCCGCTGTTTACGTTAACCAAAATGAATCAATTTGTGTTTATTGAGAATGTATATGAATGATATTTGCTGCATGAGATCCTAACGTTGCGTCTCAAGGATCCGAAGCGTGCTATATGCAGCTGGAGCCACCTGGTCTTAAATTTAACATCTTTGCCTAAGCCAACGTAATCACTGCGGCATCTGATCCGCATCCCGACTTTGACAGCGCACGCGCCATTCACCACATACCCAAATTGATATCATTGTCTTACATTTGGAAATTGAAGGGAATGTTTTTAGACTATTGTCATATGCATAGTAAAAATGTATATTCAACACACATTTATCAAGTGTGTTTCAAACTATTTCCAAATTCGTTAAAAATATTTTCAATAAAATGATTGATAATACGATTATAAATTGGAATTAATAATACTTTTTTTAATGTGAATATTTCTTGCTTCAAATTATTTCGTTCGTGAAGCTTTGAAAATATATTATGAATTTTCTTAAATAAAAAGTGAAATTGTTATTGGTGAATTGCTTTCGAATTAAAACACTTCAACAAACATTCATAGATAGCAAATTCTAGGCAATGGTTTGGACTTTGAAGGCGTCGCCAGTTTTGGGAACTGAAGTACTAACGGTTCCAATGGCGGGACCCAAAAGCGGAAGTGTGGATTAGTTTCAGAGATGGTAGGATGTCAAACTGTGGAGCTATGCGGAGAGTGTGTGCAGCTGGTGCAAACTACAAACTGACAAATGGGACAGGGTCAGCTTGGAGGTCATCAATAGAAAGCTAAATTTCTAAGTAGAAGTGGCTAGCCAAACCCCATTTGAATTTGGTGCAGATAGGTATAAAACTTTTTTAAAAAACGATTTAAGACACTGAAAAGATGGAATGGGCTACCATGAATTGGATACCTCCAAAGTTATAATACAAACCCCGAAACACTCTTCCAAGAAGATGACAATTCTTAACCCAACTGACAAAACGTATATATGCCTTTTTACTATCCTTCGCTCTCATTCTGTCTCTGTCTCTGTCTTGCTCAGAGTGCAGGCAGAACCATTCAAGTGGCTGGAGAAAGCCATAAATTAAATCCACACTCGTCTCAATTGTTCGGAGAAAGGCGATCGTGGCACACATATAACTGTCTGCCTCAATATGTGTGTCGTGGTTAATAGTTCAATTAATTTTGCTGCCCAACTATTATGACATAATGCGTGAGGTTCTTCGAAGCTGAGTACTCCCGAGTACTCGAAATACAAGATGAGAGAAAAACCCACCAGACACTCTGTCGCCTCGTCTGGAATTAGTTGAGCTCGTAACTCAAACTTTAACCTTTTGTGAATGCGAGTAAAGAGATTTTCGTACCCTTTCCAAAAGCATACATTTTGAACACCTGATGTCAAACTAGTGCTTGTAAGTACAATGTTCTTTATTGTTATTAAAATAGAAAATACTGTAAACTTAAAAAACATTTCCTTGTTTCATATTTAGGTCACATTTGAATTGCTCTGCGCGGACTCAATCGTAACAGTTGACGTCGAATTTGAGGTATCAAAGTGTGAAGCGACCAATTCATCCAGTTCGTGGTCAAACTTGAATACGGAACGCATATCACTGTTCAGGCGACAGACGACTCCAGCTGAGCCAATATTCCAGTCCCAACAAATTAGATCGCAGTTCAATGCCTTGAGATCACCTTGCAGTGATATTATGTTCTATTGAAGGTAGCAAATTTTTAATTCGATTTTAATCACAATTAGCTTCTGATTTCTTACCATGGCAACTGTATAGTCAATGGAATTTATTTCATGACCCTTCAATACAACCACACGTATTTTGGTGTCCTGCTGATTAACGACTGCCACAACTTTCTCTTTAATAAACTCAGCACTGGCATAGTCCAGTTTCTGCTTGACATCCATCAGTGCAATCTCAATGCCATTGATCTGCACCATTAGTTAAATATAATTTATTACACTTAAGCTTCAGTTATTTGCGTACCTTTTCAAGCGTTATGGACACCTGTGGCCGAGCGCTACTATATAGTATATAGATGAGATTAGCGATAATGCCGCAGACTATGCCATATTCCAAGCTCCAAAACAAGCAGGTCAGAATTGTCACCACAAATGGAAAGAGATCGCGTTCTAGTATAGATTTATATACAAATATTTTTATATGCAAAGATAGTGTAATTTACACTAAAAAGATATTATAGAGATTATGTTATTATCGTAAAATTCAACATCTTGAGCGCTTTTGTAGTCTTTAAAACTTTTGTAGATAAAGATACTACGATCTAGAATCGCTTTACTCACTTTTTGATTTCCATATCTCCGCAATTCTCTCCAGTTCTACGAGAGATATCATAGCTGCTATAATAAGCGCAGCTAGCGTTGTCTTGGGTATATAGTAAAAAGTTTGGGTGAGAAAGGCTAAGGCCATGAGCACCAAGGTGCCAGTGACGGCACCACCAAGTGGTGTTCTCACACCGCTGGCATTGTTGACGGCTGTGCGTGTAAAGGACCCGGTTACCGGCATGGAAAGCACAAAACTGCCCATTATGTTGCACATGCCCAGAGCAATCATTTCCTGCGAAGCATCCACTATTTTCCCCTTGGCTGTGATGTCGATATATTAGATTATTACATTTTTAAATTTTTTCTATTGAGTTTACTTACAGAACGCCTTCGATATGGCCACAATCTCCAGTATGGCAATCATCGGTATGGAGGCCAATGAGGCACCCACAGTGCTTATCATATCACCAAAGGACACGTACTCCCCATCAACTGTGGTGCTGAAGGGCGGCAACCGAAAAGGTGGCACCCCCGCTGTAATATTACCCGTCACCCGGAAGGGCTGATTACCATCTCGACTGAGGATGTAGGCCAGAAATGTGCCAAAGATGACGGCCAGTGCATTACGCGATAGCGATAGATACTTCCACACCAAGCGGTTGCCCCATTTGATCTTGGTCAGTTGCTGAAAAAACAGATTTGCTTGAATTTTGACATAGATACCATAAGTGGAGGACGTACCTTCATAAGCAGCAGGAACACCAAAGTGGTGACTCCCAGCAAGGCATCCCAGACACTGATCGAGGGTATGTGGGTAAAGAAATGTTTCCATGAGGGCAGCAAATCATTCGAGGGGCCTGGGAATATATTTAAAATTTTGGATAAACATTTATATTAAAATATAATAATAGAATAGTTAAACATATATCAATACTTAAATCAATTATTATTATCAAACGGATACAAACTTAATCTCATACCAAAATTGATTGACTATAGATATTTTAATCTCAGTGATCAAGATTTACAATGTACAATAAATAATGATAAATCACAAGAAACAATAAAAAAGACTTACCTTTGAGGCCAACGAGATTGTTGATCTGGGCACTTCCAATAGTCGTAGCCGCTGCCATTGTGAATCCAGTTATGACCGGAATCGATATGAAGCGCACCAATACGCCCATGTTGAAGAGGCCCAGCAGAAGAATAATACAGCCCGCCAGGAAGCAAACAAGGACCGCATAATCCGGCGTAATAGTCGCATACTGATTAACCATCAGCGCCATTATAGCAGTTGTGGCTGTGAAAAGAGAAGAAAATAAGTTTTTAAAAAATCGACTATATTGATGTAGAATTTCATACCAATAGTGACATCCTTGCATGAGCCAAATACGATGTAGGTGAAGCAGCCCATAAAGGCCGAGTAGAGACCATATTGTGGCTCCAGTCCAGCCACAACTCCGTACGCAATGGCCTGCGGTATTGTGGTCAATCCTACTGTGAAGCCGGCTATAAAATCTTGCACCACATAGGCGGATCGGTAGCGGGGCAGCCAACGTAATATTGGAAATTTATTGGTAATTGTTGCCGCCCGGCAAATCTTGCGTCCACATTCCCTGATAAGCGTGCCTACATTCGGCAACTGCTCCCGGTAGAGATTCTCTACGAGTGCGTGAGAAATATAATCGCAAATTCAAATGAGATTTATAGCACAATGTTCATGACGACGAGAAAAACGCGAGCTGATAAGAAATGGGCGTGTGTGCTTTTAAATCAAATCGTAAATTGAACGATTGTTGAGAAGGTTGTTGCTTGGTAGCAGCACATCAGTCTCAGAAAACATATTAGGGGCCCATAATAACCCAGAGAGATAAGTAAGTTGTTATATCAATTTGTTTCATGAATCAGGCACGTACTTAGCTCGTATCAGCAGAAACCTTCAAAAATCGAAGTTAATCTTTAAATCATGTTTATTATTAACGTTAATAAGATTATTTTCAATAGTTGTTTCCTGCTTGAGCACTTTCTTAATGCATTTTGTATATTTTTTATCTCTATATGGTACATTTCTATTTTTTAAGCTTAAGTCTTCCAGGAAGTACTTTAGAATTGTTATTGCTTCAGTCAACCCCAAGACCGGTATTTCAAATCCCAAAATTCCGGTTTATAAACTCAAACTTAATCGAGTAATATAAAAAAGCCCCTGCTTCCATGGCTTTTAATTAATACAAAACAACAAATATGCAACAGCATGGAAAGAGAGCTCAATATGCAGTCGCAATCCACAAAGTTTCTAAACTTTCAACTGAATTTGAAAAACTTCCCAACTGGCATGAGAACAGCAAATGTAAATTGGAAATCCACCAGCTCCAAATGCCTGCAGACAGTCAGCAAAAACTCACCATCGTTGTCGTCGGCTCTCATAATGTTGCTACCACTTAGTTGTATTTTTTGCTTTTGTTATTTGTTAAAGCTGCATTTATATCGGGTTCGATTTCCGCGTTAAATTACAAAAACGTTCGCTCAATGCGACTCTCCGGACTTGACTGACGCTCTAATCGCTTCGCGGTTTCATCGAAGCCCGGACTGGCTGCACAAGCAAACAATCAAAAACACACAAAACACAACACACACACACACACACACCATCACAAAGTGTATGTGCTTATTTGTGTACGTGTGTGTGGGCCATTTATAATTTGCGAGTTTCATTATCATGTTATCTTACAAGTGTTGCGACTACAAAAGCGATAAGATTTCCGATTATAATGATGCTTGGTAAATTGCAATCAAAACCCAATAAAAATTACTAATTGATATTTTTTTTATGAATTTCCTTTTTTTTTGCTTATTCAATTACAACTTCGCTGCTCTGCCATACGCGTAGATTTTCACTGTGTTGCATCGAGCCCGTTGCAATCAGACTCAATGTGGGGTGGCAGTCGATGCAAACAATTTGCTGCGAGTGCGCTGGCAGTTTCTGGACGAGCTCCTTGCTCTGTAGACTCCATATGTGGAGGCAGTTATCCTCACTGCCCGACACGATCCACATGCCAGCAGTCACAGAAAATTGGGCTGTGATGCAATACCGGAGATTTGTGTGGCCTTCGTAGATACGCACACATTTCGGCTTCTGAAAGTTCCACAGCTTTATCTGACTGTTCAGGTGGGCGGCGAGTATATATCGACCATTGGGTGCAAACTTTACAGAGCCCACCGGCGAATTGTCCTCATCGATGAGCGTCTGCTGCACATTGCCGCTAATCGTGCCCCAAATGCGTACGAGTCCATCGTAGCTGCCAGTGACAAAGAGGCTGCCATTCAGATTAAAGTCCACCGATGTAATGGGATCCTTGTGAGCGGGCACCACTTTCAGTGAGCGACCATTGCGCACATCCCACAGCTGGACGGTGCAGTCGAAACTGGTGGACGCTATCAGACCCGAGTTCGGGTGAATGCTGCAGGCGAACACATTGTCCGTGTGACCCACCAGAGTCCTAAAGCAGTGGCCATTGTGCGGATGCCAGAGCTTAATGGTCTTATCATCGCTGCAGCTGGCCATGAATTTGCCATCCGGCGACCAGGTCACATCATTGATGCCCAACTTATGCCCGGCGTCCAATGTCTGATACAGCTGACCCGTCGCTATGCTCCACATCTTTAGCAAGCGATCGTCGGATGCGCTGGTCAGCCAATCACCGTTGGGGCAGAATCTGATTGCAGTTACGTGACTGAGGTGACCCTGGAGCTTGTACTTAAGCTCATAGCCAGGCGATGTGAATCCCACTTTGGTCTTCTTGTTGAATTCCTTGCAGGGCAGAGGCTTCTTGAAGAGATGCTCAACCAAATTGCTGGCGCCAGCTGCAAGTTCTGCAGGCTCTGCGGTGCCCAACTCTGATTTATTTGCTTCATCCGTTGTTGACATAGTTCTTTAAGTTTAATATAGGTGTTTTGTAAAAGTATTTAAAAAGGTAGATACAAATGGTTTTCACTTTCTCCAAATAATCAGAGCAGTCGTCTAACTGACAATCAAACAGTGACAGGGCAACACTAAATGAAACACAGATTTATTTGACAACTGCTGTCCTGTCAACAGCTTTACTTTAATTCACACAAATTATGGTCACCCTATAAATGTAGATAAGTATTTATGCTTATATATATGTATATATATATATATATATATATTGTCAGTAAACAAATATATTCATTTTTTCCGCTAGGCTGCATAACGAATTTAAATACACCGACAATATTTACATAATTACTTTGTTTCCATCGCTTGATCCAATCTTAATAAATCAACTATACATACATCAACAAAAGACTTTTATTTTATTTAATTGATAACTAAATTTCAAAAGTTTTGGAGATACTTGATTCCATTTTTTCGATGTGCCAGTATTATAAGTATTTTTGAAACTAAAAGTCTGGTTTTCTCAAATACACGCAAAATAATAGTGTTAATAACAGTTGGTTATACAAATTAAATCACAAAGAAATTAGAGTTGTTGTAGGAATTCCTTGAAAATTTCTTCATTTAAATAATTTGTATTTACAAATAAAGTAATTAACTGATTTTCTAACCAGTTCCGTATCCCAACAATGAGAATTTTAGTTACTTTAGATAATCACCAATAAACCTTGTAATATACAGTTCTAATCAGTTAGAGGGTATATTTTAGTCAGTCATTTTATGTTCAATAGCAAGTGCCAGACATGAACCATAAAAAGAAATACTAAGTACAATGAAATGCAAACAAACATCTGTAGTTAAATTGTTACTCGGAACAATAAAACTATCATATTTACCCAACTTGTATTGACGGTGTGCCAGACATGTTAACCAAACATTAAACAATCCGGATTGAAGAGAAGTTATGCGTCCGCGAGAAAGATGCACGCCATGCGACATAAATTGACAAGTCACTGAACTTTAATCATTCTGTTTATATATTAATAAAATTGAGTACTGAACAGCGAATTGTTTAAGTGTTAACTTAATATGAATACCAATTTATGCTAAAATCTATTTGACTTTGAAAAAGGATGAAATGCTTTTGCTACCCTTGGCACCCTTGGCCAGCGCCTTCTCCTTGGCTGTCATGCTGCGCTCCTTGAGCGGCACAGGTGTGCTGGGCGACTTATTGCTCTCCTCCTTGATGTCATCACTGTCCAGCAGACTGCTATTTCGTAGCTGACTTGCCGCATCTTCTTTGCCATTGCTGAGTTTAATTTTTTTGCTATTTGCACCAGCAGCGCCCTGCTGAGATTTACGCTTCTGTGCGGTGGCTTTCTCCTCGACCAGAGCCTGAATCTCGCTGGGTATGTGCAGATAGCGGATGAGTTCAGCATGCAAATCAGCATCCAAATAGCGACCAACATAGTCGCAGGCCATACGCATATAATCCATTTTATTGACATCATTCTCCTCCACCAGTTTCTCGCTGCGCACATAATTTTCCGACTTGGCACCCAATCCGCAGTGCACCTGTTTTGCCTTAAGCACGAGCACAACTTGTCGCGTCTTCAGGGCGAGCCAAGCGAGCGCCCTGTCCGAGTTGTATTTGTAGAAGATCAGATTGCCGGACTTCTTAACATCCGCCACACACTTTAGCCCATCGGCCCTGACGAACTTGGTGAGCAAACGATGCGTGCTCGCATCCGGCTCATCCACGCTAATGCTGTCCAGCGACATGGCCCGCTGGGAGCAATGCCGGCGCAGATGATGCAGTGCCAGCAGCGTGGCATCAATCGGTGTCGTCATGTATGTGCGTCCATTGGAGCACACTTCACTGTTCATTAGCCAGCTGCGCCGTGGCTCCGCATATTCCAGCACCTCCATTATTGCATGCTCCTGCAGTGTTACAAACAAAGCCGGACGCGCCTTGCCGGGATGATAGAAATGCTCCAAACACAGTCGCTGGTCGTCTTTGGCATCTTTTGCATCCAGCAGCTTTTCTGATATGTAAAAAACTTTCTTATCTGCACATGCTACTCGTTGCTGTTGCACCGCATCAGGATCCGCCTTGAGTTTTGTGGAGCGCGTTGACTTTTTACTCATATTTGTAAAATTATGAGAACACGGAATCCCGCCTTTTGTTGATTGTTTATTGTTTTGATCGCTCGTGCTAGAAGAGCTGCCACCTGGTGTAAGCACTCGATATATATGGCGCTGAAATACAATTGATAGCAGCGCTATTCGATAGCTATATTGAAAAAATATGATTGTTAATTCCGGTCTATAAGTACTTCTTTTCAAAGTTGTTATGTGTCTGCAGTCGCTAAATAAATGAAATATTATGCTTAGCAAACACTGTCACTAGATATATTTAAATAATATTATAGGATTTATTGTTGCTCTCGAAACAGTTAGCAGGGCCAGCATAATTTTAAGACAGTTGGCAACGCAGGGCAAATCAAGCGTCTTTAAGTTGAACCGCCAAAAAGCGACAAACCTATTTGATCAAAATATTTAAATTGCCTTAAAATGGATAAAAAGTTAGGAATAAAGCGTGAGATGCGCTCGTTTCTGATGCCCAGAGATCCCAGCGTTGATCGTCGATTTCGACCGTGTCCCGAAAAACAGCTGCGACTGTTCGACGAGGCAATCTCCGAAACCAGCGACAACTCCACCGACAGTTCAGACACGGAATCCGATTATACGAAAAATACGGAAGAGGAGGGCAGTTCAATAGATCCCGGTGAGCTGGAGACAGGACCACAGGTGTTTCTACGTCTGCGACCTGTAGATATGCCATCCAAGCTATATCTGATCTCCGACTGTGGCAATGTGCTCATCACCAGCGCTGCGAATGAGAACAGCGCCAACAACGTTAGCCGCATGGAGAAGCACTATAGCTTTACTAGCATCTTCGACAGCCAAGTGGGTCAGCGGGATGTGTACGACAAGTGCGTCGGTCCACGGATTACGGAAGAGGAGTGCGTTACAATAATGGCATACGGCACCTCAGGTTCCGGCAAAACTTACACGCTGCTGGGTAAGTAAAAATTAAACATCAAATGTAAAATGAGTGAATTGGTGTTGGTAGGATTACTAATAGTCTTCTTCAAGCATCAAGCCTATGCCAGTCAGATTAAAGTGCTCTTCTTATTCCAGGTGACAACGTGCGAGCTGGAGTTGTGCCACGCGCCTTGGAAAACATCTTCACATTGTACGTTAAAAGTGTATATACAACACCCAAGTTGAAGCTAATCAATGCACGGGTTTTAATACTGGAAGATGATGTAATGCTTCAGGAGATGCAGATGCGTCGCCAAATGCTGGCATTATGTCCAGATATCACCGCTCAACACAAGCGCCTGCAGCAAGTCATCAGCGGTGATCATGAGTTCATGGAGAAACCCGTCGATGGTGTATCCGTCATGATATGGGTCTCGTTTGTCGAGATATACAATGAACTCGTCTATGATTTGTTGACCATGGCACCAAGGCAGGCAACTGTGAGCGTGCCGCCACGGAAAAACCTGAAGATCGTCTGCAACAAGGGTCAGGTGTTTATCAAGGGTTTGACCAGCATATTTGTGAAGAGCAGCGAGGAGGCATTGAAACTGCTGCGACTGGGACAGCAGAGACTGACGTACGCATCAACTGCTGTCAATGCGAACTCGAGTCGATCCCACTGCATCTTCACTGTGGACGTTTTGAAATATCATCGCTCGGGCGTCACCACACAGAACTCGTACAAATTTTGTGATCTTGCCGGATCGGAGCGTGTGGATAAAACGGGCACGATTGGATCACGTTTGAGGGAGGCGCAGAGCATCAACACCTCCCTAATGGTATTGGGTCGTTGCCTCGATGCGGCAAGTTCTACAAAAAAGAAGGGCACAGCCGATGTGATACCCTATCGAGACTCAAAGCTCACCATGCTGCTGCAAGCAGCGCTACTGGGCAAGGAGCGCTTGGCGATGATTGTGACAGTGACGCCGCTTGATAAATACTATGAGGAAAATCTGAATGTGCTCAACTTTGCCTCCATCGCGAAAAATATATTATTTAAGCAGCCGCTTGTCAAACAGCACCATGCACGCTACTCGGCATTTGTGGACTACACACAGTCCTCGGTGGCACAAGATAAGGAATACATTGAAGAACTCGAAGCACAAAATATCAGGTGAGTATTTTTTTAATTGCTAATTTGATAAGTATTCATTTCCTTTTTCCAATTGCAGCCTGCGTGCAGAGGTCGATCAGCTGAAGTATGATCATGTGCTGAAGATGCAACTGCAGGAGGAGCGATTGCGCAAGGAGATCACAGACATGTTCCAAGAGACTATAGAAACAAATCTGAAGAAATCCGATGAGCGTCACGAGAAAAAGATCCAAATGCTCAATCGCGAGTTTGAGGCGAAGGTAAGTTTGATCGTTTTAGTGTAACCTGCGAATATAATTTATACATTCATATTATCTATCCGCAGTTGGCATCGCTCAGGCGTAAATATGAGGAGCAGATTGAGGACTTGGAGGATGAAATCGAAGAGCTGAAAGCACCCAATAGCGATATCGAGATAATAGAAGATGATTAATTATTGTTCGTTCGCGTTGTCCTAATGTTATTGTCTTATTATTAAATATTAAACATTCGTCTCAATTTTAAACACTTTTTGCAAAAGCATTTTTATTCAAATTTCTCATATTTTACTGCATTACTTTTTCATTCTTGATTTTTTTTCATCATTTAATTTCATATATCGTCTTGGTTTTTAATAAGTAGGTATTTTCCTTTTTATTTTTAATATGTTTATAATTAGGAGTTTTGTTTTTAATGGAATTACATATATATAGATATATGTATATATAAATATATATACATATATGTATATGCCTGTACTATCTGTGTGTATAGGGTTCTGTGTGTGTGTGTGTGTTATTTATTTTTTTTAGGCTCAACGTGTGAACCACTGCACAAAAAATTATATTTAAAAAAACATAATTATTATTTATGTAATTAATATCTCATTTAGCAAAACGTGCAAAATCGAGTATTTATTATAAATTTTGAATTCTGTTCATTTATTTAAGGTTTTCTTTTGTTTTTTCTTTTTGTTCGAGTTTGCCTTGTAAATATGCATTGTATCATGTATAATTTTGCATTTTGTTTAATTCGTACTGGCTAAAAATTTAGTACTATAAAAGGTTATATTTCAATGTTTTACTTTTTTTCATACTATTCATATTTTTTCGGATTTTGTTTGGTTTTTTGTTTAAGTTAAATTCTGCAAAAGCAATTAAGTTTCTGTTTTATTACAATTAATGATAAAAATACACATATGTCGCATTTGCTTTGCAAACGAAAAGTTTCTTGTTTTTTTGTTTTCTTTTTTTTGTTTTTGTACATTTTGCATAAATATTTTTGCATATTTGTTTACTTTTTCTAAATTCATATTGCGTGTGTGTTAGTGTGTGTACATTCTAATACTATAATTTTCCTGTAAATTATAATTTTCTTCATTTTTAGCTCTACTTAGCTGACCATTTTTGTTAGCAGCGCTTTAACTCGAAACGCAAAAAGTAAATTATATGTTAAATAATAAATTATTGTAAATATGTTTGTGTGTGTCTATGCAATTCTAAAGGTTTTGCTTTTTATTTAATTACTATATTGTTTTTTTTTGTTTTGTTTTTTTGTTTCTTTTCATTGTTTTGTTTTTGCTGTTACCTGTTTTTAACTATACAAATTTGTTCTTGTGTTTAGTTATTATTGGGGCTGTTTTCATTTGTTTTTGCTTTTCTTTTTCAGTTTTGCCTTCGTTTTGAAACATGTTTTAAAAATTAAGCTCAATAATCTTAAATTATTTATGTAGTATTTGCTTTTTTCTGGTTAATTATAAATGTGCCGAGCTTGTTTACACGCTTGCTTCTTTATTTTTCCCATATTTTCCATTTTTGTTGCATTATATAAGTGTGGGTGTATATGTTTTTCTAAAAACTTTTAAACATTGCACTGTGTTACACATACATTTATTTAGGTTTTGCTTCTTTTTTTTGGCTTTCTAAATTGTTTTTTGTTTTTTTTTTTGCGTTACTGCCTGTCTGATGTTAAATGTTGAAGTTAGCTACTTGAAACAATTTACAACAAATTACAAAAATGTTTTGTAATTATTTTTAAAAATGTAATACTCTTTCATGTAAACTGCAATTTCACACACAAGAGTTTCCCTCGTGCTTTCCATTTTGCGTTTGCTTAATGTTTCTTAAATTGTTTACTGCTTTTTGTTTTATTTTTGTGTTTTTTATTATTAGCATTAGAGAGAGTGTAAGTAGGGGGGATGTGTTGTGTGTGTGTGTGTGTAGTATTATTATAAACGCTTTTAAACTACAGCGTGTAATATTTTTTTCTTCTTTTTTTTTGTTGCCTTTATATATTTAAAGTGGGTGCTTTAATTGTTTATAGAATTTTACATCAATCGTGTAATTGCTTTTTTTTTTTTTTTTTTAAATATAGTATGTGTAAATATTCATTATTTGCCCATGACCTGACATGGTAGCTATATATTTGTTTTCGACGCTCGCCTAGATTTCACTTGCTAATTGCGTTTTTTTATTTTTTTATTTTTTTTATCATATATAGTAAGTATTATAATGTATTTAGAAGTATGCGTACGTACTCTGTTCTCGCCAAATGCTAAAAGCTCAACAAGAGACGAAACATCTTATCGAAAAGAAGTTCAAGAAAAACTAGTGAATTTTCTTATAGATTTCATTTTTTAAATGTTCTCTTTCGAAATCTTTATGCCTGACTGTCTGTGTGAGTTGTGGGGGTGTGTGTTTTTTGAATTGCTTTCCTTATTTTTTGATGGTGCTACGGGTGCAGATCGCAAGTGTGTGTGTGGGTGTGGGTGTATTTGTTGCATGTCTCTTCTGTGCTTGCATTTTGTTGTTTGAAATCGTTCTGTTTGTTGCACAATATTAATATTATCTTGTTCATAACTATATATACATATAGTATATATAGGCATAAGCTTCTGTGTGTTTGTATGTTGTGTGTGTTCGTATTTTTTGGGGTCTCTAAATAAACTGTTTTTTTTTTTTTTGTTTAATTTTTTACTTTCGCATCGCTCGCATTATTGGCGATAGATCCGATCCTTTTTGCTGCCTGCTTTGCTTGCCATCCACCAAATATTTGCCGAATTTAGTAGTAGAATATTTGGCCGGCCTTTTGACGCTTACGCTCCTCCAGCTTGCGATTAATCTCCTGCTGCCGCTCGTTCTTGCTGAGCGCCCGTGCAACGTACAAGAACTTGTTGTCGCCCAGTTGCTTGCCATGCAGACCGATAACGGCTGCCAGTGCCGATTGTGGATTCTCGAATGCCACAAATCCGAAGCGTCGCGAACGTCCCTCCTCATCCAGCATCAGCTGCAATTGTTATTTGTTATTGAATTGAACAATGAATTACAATTACAATACAAGAATTGCAGACGAAATTGCAATTTGCTCAATTTCTTTGCTACACGTCGA
This sequence comes from Drosophila silvestris, assembly GCA_035043445.1. Lineage (NCBI taxonomy): Eukaryota > Metazoa > Arthropoda > Insecta > Diptera > Drosophilidae > Drosophila > Drosophila silvestris. The sequence goes on from JAWNMZ010000027.1 coordinate 1,548,925, forward strand.
CTGGTTGTTGAGGGCGGGCATGCGCAGCATAGAGCCGCAGCTGGAGCAAAGAGAGCGTTGTTGGCCTCTTAAGAGCTGAGCAGCCAAAGTGTGCCACATGGTTTTGGCTGCAGCAAAACCAGCTCTCGCTTACGCACCCCACCCCCAGCACCCGCCCACAAAAACAGATTCGTAAGTAGCCAAAAAAAAAAAAAACAGCAGAAAAACCGTAAAACGAAAAGATAAGTAAAGAATAATAAATATAAACGCACCTTGTGACTGGTGATGCGGCCATAGGGTTCGAACATCTCACGCAAATGCTGCTCGGTGAACTCCTCGCTGAGATTCTTCACGTACAGATTCTTGAAGTGGGTGGCCTTCTCCTGCTCCCGATCCCGTCGCGGTATAAACTTGACCACATGTACCTTCTGATTATTGCATAGCATACCGTTGACCTTCTCGATGGCCGCCCGAGCTGCCTCCTCGGAATCGAAGTGGACAAAGCCATAGCCACGCGAGTTGCCTTCCTCATCCTTGGCCACGTTGCAGTTGAGAATGTTGCCAAACACCGAGAAGGTCTCGTACACGGCCTTATTATCAATCGAACGCTCCAAGTTCTTGATGTAGATCTTGCCGCTGTCCGGTGAACTATTGCTGCTGCCACCGCTGCTGCCACTGGCCAGAGCGCCGCCAGCGCTCGAATGCGACGAGGTTGATGTGTGCCCAGCGGCATTCAGTGAATTATGGCCATGGCGGCCCAGCACGGCGGCAGCAGCCAAATGATTGCTGGCCGCATGACCGCCGCCAACGCCATGACTGAGATGACCGGTAGCGGCGGCATGATGATGCAGCTGCTGCTGATGATGGGCAGCGGCGGCGGCCAGCGTATGATGGTTCAGCGCCGGCTGCTGTTGATGATAGTTCGCCGGATTACCGCGGAACGTCATCGAATTGACGAACATTATCGCTGGCTGTTTGTGGAGCGTGGTGGCAGCTAATAAGGTGCAGGTGCTGGTGCTGTAAGGTGGTCTCTGCTCGCTGCTGCTGTGGCTCACAATTTTGACGGTCTTCGGCAGCGGGCTGTCTTCTCTCTCTCTCTCTCGCTTGTTGTTGGTGATTTTGTTGCTGTTTTTCTTTTCTTTTCTTTTTTTGTGTTCGTTTGTTATCGCTGCTGCTGCTGTTGTTGTTGGCGCCGCGTTGCGTTTGCTGTTTCTGGCTTTTGGGTTTACGCTTCTGCTTCTGCTTTCGAATTATTTTCGGCTTCAATTGAAATGAATGCAAATACAACAAATACAAATATACAAAAATACCAATTGCAAACACACAGAGGCAGGCGAAAAAATTTACTCACCAGTTCACAACTTGCACACTCACACACACACACTCACGCACACACACACACACACACGTGTACACGTTTCGTTTCCCCTGTTGTTGTCCACAGCAAAAATATGAAAATACGCGTTGTTCTCTGAAAAAATCGTTTTTCTCTCACCCAGACTCTGACTCTTTTTCACCGTTCGCTCGCTTGCTCTCGCTCTCTCTGTCTTTCTCTTTCTCTCTCACTCTCTGTCGCTCTATCTCTCTTTTTGTACTTTTTCTGGGGACTTTCACTTTTGGCTTGCTTGTGTGCTTTGCCTAACCACGTACACGTTGCAAATTAAATAGATGCGTCTTATTCTACGTTACAGCAATAAAAAACGTAACTAATTCGGCGTCGTTTTTATTGTTTAATTGAGTGAGTGTTTAATAAAAAAAATCTATATGTTTCTGCCGAGACCTATAGGGATGTGTACAGTGTGACCGCGTGAGGTCAACGTCAGAATGCACTAAATCCAGACGAAAAAAAAATACCAAAAGTTACAACTTCGATTTCAACACATTATCCAACATAATTTTAATCGATGACAGCGATAAATAACTATTTTTTATCACCAGTTTGCCAAGATTTTGGGTGTTTTCAGCCCGGCATTTTTAAAGATTTTTCGGTCCACATTACTTATATAAACTGATTTTATTTGTTTATATTACATGTGTACATTGACGGAAAAGAATATAAGGGCAACCACGACAAAAACCACATTGTGTTATCTTTATATTTATATATAAATAAATACGTACACATGTCCCAAATGCGTTTCTTATCTTTTACTTGTAAAAAGCCACAAAGTGATAAAACATATGGGTTTATTTAAGATTATAACGCTAGTAAAAACAGAAATTTACTTAGAATTATATGTTAGGTTCTTCTAGATTATCATATAATTTGTCACTTATAGTAACCTTTCTCGGCAGCAGCTTCCACAATAGTACGGATAGCAGTAAATGCTTCACTAGCCGTCGGCTGTATTTCGACAGCTGGCAAAATGAACAGATCCTGGCTATCGGGCGGACCACGTAGCTCGAATGTGTAGGCAATGGGTATGCCGGCCTCGGCATGAGCCCAATCCATGCTGCCACCGCTCGAGGGATAGATTGTCTCATACAGATTCCCGCTAACATAATCCCGCCCACTTTCCGCCTTGATGGCAGCCGCTGCCTTCTTGCCAAACTCCTGCAAGTCGTCATAGTTGGACACATGCTCCTTGGTATAACCATAGGGAAACATAAGCATCTGAGAGTACGAGTGCAGGGATATATATGTCTTAATCTGTTCCTTCGCCACATTGTTCCGTATGAAGTCAATCAGACGCTTCGTTTCCAGTTCACTGCCGGCACTGGGGCCAGCGTAATCGTAGCGCGTTGGATCACTGCTCGATCCCGTGGAGTTCCAATGATCGGGATAGTTGCGATTCAGGTCGACGCCACGGCAGGTGCCGAACAGCTGGCGATTCTTGCGCCACATGCGATCGTACTCAAACGTATATTTATATCCATCGGGATTGACGCACGGGAAAACAAACCAATTGTAGTTCTTGGCCAAATTCTGGACATGCTCATCCTTCGAGTTGAGCAGCTCATTGATTATATAAGTCGCTGTTGCAGGAGCAATCCATTCTCGTGCATGAATTCCACTCTCAATGAAGATGGCTTTATTCTCGGGGTTATTGCCCAGTTTGATGCCCTTAATCGGATTTCCCTGCGTGCTGCTGCCCATATCCAGCACACTCAACCGATCTGGATGCTTGGCAGCCATATGCTCCATCCAACCATTAATGGTTTTCAGATGGAAAAAGTGCTGCCAATCGTACTTATCCACATCCACATCCTCCGGCAAAACTTCACGCATATTGCGATCAATCTTCTCCTGGAAATTGAAGGTCTGCAGAAACGGATAGATTCGTTATTTGGCAAATACTATTTAAATTGAAAAGCGTTTACCAAAACCCGATGCTGCAGTTTGTAGGTCTGCAATAGATCCGCAAAGTCAGCAACACGATGTGCAGCGACCAATATGGAAAGTTTTTGGCCAATTTCGCGTGCGTGGCCAATAAATGTGAGACTGTCGCTTTGCTCCTCCAATTTTTGGAACAGCTCGATTTGCTCCACATTATCGAATTTGACATTATAGATGCGGTAGTGATCGTAGCGAGCCTGATCTTTAGCTGCTGCTGCACAATCCGACACAAGCCGTTGGCAAGCGCCGTCCTCAGTTTTAGTACCACTCGCCGACATGGTAAACAGTGGAATGAGCAGCAGACGCAGCAACATTTGCCATTTAAACGTAGGCAAAATTCTATGAATTTCCATTCTATTTTGTTATCGTCAACTGAGAGCGAGTGAGAGTGTGAGAGAGAGGGAGAGCATAATACATATATATGCATACATATATATTGCGCACCTATCTATGTTTGTCCAGGCCAACAGCTGTTGAGCAACATATTTTTGCTGCTAATTGCAGTTTATTGCCGCTATTAACATTCCAGGTAAATAAATATGAGTGTTTTTGCCTGCCTGCAGCCGTTTATTATTTTAATCCATTTACAACTATTTGTTAACGTTCGGTATCCGTTAGCCGCCCATAATCTTAAACTATATCTGGCTTTGCATGCAGCTGTTGGCCATCATAAGTGAACTTTTTCATTTATCTTTACATGGAATTATGAACATTTGCGCGCACAGCGTTAATTGCAATTATTTGACCTATAGCAAAATGTTGCCGGCCAGCTTTGCCTATTTTTTTGACAATTGCAGCAATATATCGAAACTATCATTTTAATTCACAATTCAGTTATGTATATCGATTTATATATATATATAAAAGCTTACTAGCATATTTGCAATATAATTTAAAAACTTATCATCTTTACTTCAAAAGCATAATATAAAGAGCTATTAAGTAATATATAGTTATAATTCTGTTTAAGCTCTAGTATTTTTAAATACCAATTTAACTGACTCAGTTCGTTTGAACAGTTAACTAGTTCATCATCTCTGACATGGAACGTTAAAAAAAAACGAGAACACACGGAGAAAACTATACAAACAAAAATCAGAAAATGTTAAAAGTTATTAAATAATACTTAATAAAAGGCATATTTATGCTTGAGTTTTAGTATTATTTAATACCAGTTTAGTTGATTCAGTTCTTTTGAACAATCATCTACCGAAAAAAACAGGAGCTACACGCGAAGAAATATCTATATCAAGCATTTAACGAAAATATTAAGAAAAACTACATACTAATCAAATTGGCGAAAGTTAAAAGTCATTTATTGATATATGGGTATATTTATTTTTAAGTTTAGGTATTTTTAATACCAATTTAACTGACTCAGTTCGTTTGAACAGTTAACTAGCTCATCATCTTTGCTATAGAACGCCGAAAAAACAAGAACAACACGCGGAGAAAACTCGGTAAAGTATTTAACGAAAATATAAAGAAAAAACGAAACATTAGCCAAGTTTGAGAAGGTTGAAAGAGAAATAGAGCAAAAGTGAAAATGGCTGATGTGCTGGATATCGACAACGCCGAAGAGTTTGAAGTGGACGAGGATGGCGACCGTAAGTTTCTTTCTTGCCAACACCGGCTGCTCTTTAACATTTTAAATACTCAAAAATACCCAAACCAACCCACGCAGAGGGCATTGTGCGCTTGAAGGAAAAGGCAAAGCATCGCAAGGGACGTGGCTTTGGCAGCGACAGCAATACGCGCGAGGCAATCCACAGTTACGAACGGGTGCGCATCGAGGACGATGATGAACTGGAACCAGGGCCACAGCGTTCGGTCGAGGGCTGGATTCTGTTTGTGACGTCCATTCACGAGGAGGCGCAGGAGGACGAGATCCAGGAGAAGTTCTGCGACTACGGTGAGATAAAAAACATTCACTTGAATCTGGATCGGCGAACGGGCTTCTCCAAGGGCTATGCGCTTGTGGAGTACGAGACGCACAAGCAGGCGCTTGCCGCCAAGGAGGCGCTTCATGGCGCCGATATTATGGGCCAGACCATCCAGGTCGATTGGTGTTTCGTCAAGGGACCCAAGCGTGTCAAAAAGTCGGAGAAGCGACGCAGATAAGGTGGCCCAAGCGATTATATTTATTATGCATAACATTAGCAAATAAAAATCCCCACTTGTCTTAACATATATATATATATATAAATGAAATAAAATGTATTGGATCCTTGGATTCATTTCATCTTCTTCTGTTGGAGCAGATGTTTGCGCATCGCCATCTGCTTGTCGCGGAAGCTTTTCTTCACCTTGCAGCGCGCCTTGTGCCGCATCATGCCAAAGTTTTTCGTCTTGCTCTTCTCCTTGTTGGTCTTCGAGGAGTTCTCATTGACGCGGCCATCCTTCCAGCCGAAACGATCGCGATCCTTGCGACCTGCCATCACCGTCTCCAGGCGTGACTCCTTGTCGTGTTTGCGCTTCTTGTAAATCATCTCAATGCTGCTCAGTTTCACGAATTCGGCACGATCCTGTTCCAGTGGTCGCTTTCTGGCATTGGTCACCGTCTTCTTCAAATTGGCGGCATTGATGCGCTTGAAGTCCTCGTCGGTGAAGATGCGCGTCAACGCCAATTCCTGTGCAGCTTCCTTTTGATTAAGCATTTTCATATTGGCCTTCTCCTCTTTACCCGACTTGGCGGCTTCTTTGTTTTCAGCAGCGTCGCCGTCGCGTTCCACGCCCTCATCAGAGGCCTCTTCCTCGTCTTCATCCTCCGCCTCATCATCTTCCTCATCTTCATCTTCATCATCCTCTTCCTCATCGCTATCAGTGGCTGCCTCGTCCTCTCCAGCTGCTTCGTTATCGCTGTGCGTAACCGTCACCCACTCCCCATCATTGGAATCGGTGTCATCGTCATCGCTGCCCAAATCAATCATTTTGGAGTCCTTGAGCAGCGCCTCAGCACCCTGCACCGTATCCTTGACATCACGTTCACCATATGCCCGAACTTTGCGCTCTGCCTGCGCCTCCGTCTGTCGTCCGCGATCCTTTTTGTGGAGCAGCGCCGGCAACTGTTCCCGATACAGAGTGATCAAGGAGCGTGCGGCCATCATAACAGATTTCTCCTTGTACGTCTTATACATAGCCAGATCCTGCAGCAGATCCTCCCCCATCGCCAGGGGGCAACGCATGCAAATCTCACGCGATGCATTCAAGCCCATCGCCATCACATCGCTCGAATTCCGTTCCGTGATGAAATTATTCGCAATCGTTTTCAAGATGGGCTCGATAATATCACCGGGCACCAGTTCGTGGGATGCCTGCGCCGCAAACTGGAGGACACGCGTCACCTGGCGCTGATGCGGCTGCATGAATCGGGTGATATACGGATAGTAGCCGAAGAGGAAGAGCTCGTGGATGCCAATCAGGCGTGAGATGACATCTAGATGCATTAGCTTAACCTCGAATCGATCATTGGTGCCTTGCAGTTGCTTGAACAGACCCTCAGCCATGCCCTGCGGATTGTGGATCAGATGTATGCCGGAGAAGTTGAAGACGGGCGCATTTTTCTTTTTCTTTTGTGCCTTGATGGCCTGCTTCTTGATCTGCTGCAGTTGCTTCTGACGCTTCTTGGTCTTCTTGTTCACTCGGTTCTGCATGAGGGCACCCTTCAGATCCACCTCGTTGTCGCTGCCTGAATCCGAGTTGGCCTCATCCTCATCGTCGTGGCCCAAAAAGAATTTCAGCGATGTGACGAGAACCTTAAAAGAGCAAAAACAATCGATTAATGAATATAAAACAAGATGAAGCCAAGAGCCTACTTTGGTTATAGGCGAGAAGCACCCAACGCCGGCGATGACGTTGACCGTCTTGGCATCGTTCCAGATGTTCTTCTTGTACAGATCAATCATAATGTCTACGGACATTTTGGCAGCCTTTGGATTCGCGTCCTTCAGCATGCCGTACATAAAGTTCTGCAGACTCTGTCAAAAGGTATTCAAATTGAAATTTATAGCGACTGCTGAAGCAAGTGGACCAAGTGCGTCAATCAGTTTGCCTTACCGAATTGAGTTTCATGTCCTTGTGCTTGGCGTTCATATTCTTGATGTCAGTGACAATGTGCGTCTGCAGGAAGGTGCGCAGATTCTTGTCCTGGCAGCGCAACAGCTGGAAAAACAGCTCCAATATGTCCAAAGCAGGCACCAGATTCTTATTGCGCAGCAGAATCAAAGCTTTGACGAAACAGTTGCGCATCGCCGGGTCCAGAACGGTGGCACTGTTCCGCAGTAGGTCGGTCAGGTGCTTGGGGAACTGCTGGCAGACGTGCGGATAGCATTGGGCCACCTGGGCAATAAACATGCAAATCTCGTCCAACGATTTGTTTTCCTCGCTCGGATTCAGGGAGAAGATCTCGAGCAGACTGAGAAAATGCTCGTATTGGGTGTGAAACTCATCGCTGTAGGATTCCGGATCACGTTTGATTAGATTCTGCAACTGCGGCAGATTCTCCGGCAGTTGATTGTTGGGCCGCACCATTTTTTCAGGCGTCAACTTTACGTCTTGAAAAAATTGGCTTAAAGAATACACGTGCCTTCTTCTTCTTACTGCACATAGAGTTGCCACTGTGTTGTATTTTCAATTAAGGTGTTTCCACTGTACAGACCAGGCCAAACAGCTGCTTAAATATGCTGCTATATTGTAAAATAAAAACATTTATTAGCAAACAATCAATTCTGGTTAAATACACAAGCTGGCCAGCTAAAAACTATGTATTTTGAAAACGTAAACTCGGCCAGCAACTCGGTACAGGCAGTGGACACAATTGCACATCTGCGCACGTTTTACAACACTGAGTTGCGCCGCAGTAGAATTAATTTTTTCCTGCAAGATGATGGACCTGCAGTCCAACGACGACATTGATTTAGAGGATGGCGAAGTAAGTAATTGCAACAAATAACTCACTAAATGGTAATTAACAAGCGCCAACGTTATGCAGCTGTCAGCGAGCAATGACGAAGATATTTATACGCCGCTCCAGCGACCGGCACCGGCAACGGCAACGCCTGTCACAAGCAGCACACCTGCTGCAATGGACGCAGCGGAGAGCGGCGTTGCCAGCCCCTTGGCCACATGCCATCAAATCCAGAGAGCCCTGGATGATGAGTCGCAGTCGAACAGTGAGTCCTCTAGCGGCGAATCGTCCGAGGAGGGCTGCATCAAGAAGCTGCGCACCGAGAATCCCTCAACGGGTGGTCATAAGAAGCGCAAGAGGCGCATTCGACGCACCGTTATGGTCCGTGTGCCGCCGCCCTCAGATGCCGAACCGAATCGGGCACGTTTCAAGAAATACAACGTTTGGACGGCGGCACTGCAGGAGGAGGCGCTCAGCGAGAATATGCGTGGTTGCGATGTGACGCGCAGCAGCAGCGATCGCAATGTTGAGAACTATGATTTCCCGCTAAAATACCGTGTCAATGGTGAGAATACGCTCAAGCGTCGCCTCTCCAACTCATCCGAGGAGGAGGAGACGCGCTCCCATCCGGCCCATAAGCGTGGTCGGACATCCACGCGCACCGTGCTCGACAGCTGCCAGCGGGAGGAGAGGCAATCGGTGAAGCAACGAATTGGACAGCGTTCGCGCTCGCGTCGTGGCCATTCCTCGACCAGTGGCGGCTCCTCGGACAATTCGGGTGAGCCGCGCCACATACTCGATCTGCAGGAGACGGCCGGACGCGATCCAAGCGATGTGGCCAGAGAAATGGCAAACAAACTGTACGAGGACAAAGACGAACTTTGGGTGAGTATTTCAAATGCATTTAAATAATTAAGAAAATTATTTAAATAAATTTGTTTTTTTCAGTGCGAGTCGTTAAGGTGCTTGGCATAGATGTGCCCCTGCAGCTATATAAGGAAACACAACGCATCGAGGCGGATGGCGGCATGATGATCAAAGTGAGTGTGACACAAATTTTAATAACAAATCCCTAATCGAATGCGACTAAATTTAGAATGGCAGACGTCGTCGTACACCTGGCGGTGTATTTCTGTTTCTGTTGAAGCATCACGATAAAATAACGCCAGCGCATCAAAAATTGATATTCGCCGATGATCGCCAGAATGAGAACAAATCCCGTAAACAGATCGAGACACTGATACGAGATCGAAAGGTTGAGGAGCTGAAGAAATGTTTGAGCGAAAAGAGCACCGAATTGCCTTCATTAAATGCACGCAAGGAACACTATTTGCCAGGCGCCGAATCCATTGCACAGATTCAGCCAGGCAATTGTGAGTAACTCCGTTTATATATAATAATAATATGATTAACAACCTGCTTTCTTTTGTGTGTCCAATCAGTGTCCAATCCGCCGCCTTCGCCAGTTGGCCAGGATCAGAGCAGTCCCGAGTATAAGACCCACGAGATCAATATTAATCTGGTGGATAGCGCTGATCTGCCTTCCACTTCGAAAGCTGCTTTGACGGCGGCGGGCCTTAAGGAGTTGGTCAGCTATGATGATGATATTCTGGATGTTAATTACGGCAAAATGGACTTTTTCTAAGCTAAACGAAAAAAATATGATAAATGGACGCAAAGCGTTCTCTCTTGCACTCGGGCCATTTGTTTATATTGCTAAATATATATATATATATATATATATGTATATATATATTTGTGGCGATAATTTTTACATCAAGCTAGCTAGACCCATATTTGTACATCTAAATAAATGCATAGTGTTTAAGGTTTTTAGTAAGGTTTAAATTTTGAATATAAATGTACACAACAATTGCGATATATCCCATAAATTGTTTTAAATGAGGCGCTAAATTACCATTCTTATCGATAAATGCACGAAATGCATTTCACAACTATCGGGAGCAATGTACAAATAGTTATCGTTATCGGGGCAGCAAATAAATATTGCAAGCAGATGATTTCTAAATTTCTAATTGTAATTGTGGCAACGTAGCCAAAAGGTAAATAAATTATTGTAAATCACTATATATATACATAGATATAGACGGCAAGCTCTTGATTCGTGCATTAATTCGAACAATGACGACAACAACAACAACCTGTGAACTCGCTGCGACGCAGAATGAACAAATAAACAAATTTGTTGCCAAAACCTATAAATACGCATTGCTCGAAAATGTTCATTTGGCTCTCCATGCGCCCGTCCATAGTCCAGGTGAGACGATTTATACGCACGGCAAGTTCAACTATTTCCACTACGGCTGCGATGGCACCTTGGACACGGGTTGGGGCTGCGGCTATCGCACACTGCAAACGGCCATTTCATGGATTATCAACAAGCGCAACCATGAAATGACGCAAAATGTGCCATCGATTGAGGAGATTCAGCGCACGCTGGTCGAGATTGGCGACAAGCCGTCTCGGTTTATTGGCTCACGCGATTGGATTGGCACGCTGGAGGAGTTCTATGTCATCGATGCCATCTTTGAAGATCTGCCTTGCAGAATTGTGCACGTTCAGCAATTAAATTCGCAGCAGATCATTGAGCAAATTCGTAAATATTTTGAGGAATATTGCGGCTTTATTGCCATGGGCGGCATAAGCGACATGGCCTCAAAGGGTATTGCGGGCATTCATCTGAGCCTGACGGGTGACGTCTCGCTCCTAATTGTGGTAAGTAGTAAATCGTTTGAATCCGGTTTAAGAGAAATTCACATATTTTTTGTTGTTTCCTTCTTAGGATCCGCACTTTTCGAGCGTGCCCAGCTCCAAGGAGCAGCTGATTCACAAGGGATACGTGCGCTGGATGCACATAAGCGAGTTCGAAGAGAGCGCCTATAATCTCTGCTTTATACTTCAAAGATAAGCTTAGCTTATTTTCAATCTTTTTTCGCAAGTGCTTTATAAAATGTTTGCAGTTTTTTTTTAGAACTTTTCAAAATTGTCAATTAATCTGAAATAATTACGTTTCTGGCGAATGCATTTAAAAACTTTACACTTTTCATGGCTCTTCATAGATTAACATTAATATAAGAAGAAATTGATTTTTAAAAATCAACATTCATTCTAAGCATTTCTATTTGAAAATAGCCAACTATAAATAGAATAATTTAATATTACAGACGACTGCATTTTGCACTTGTCTAACTAATTCAATTTTTGCCCTTTTTTTAAATGTGAACGCATTTAAATACGCATTTCATGGGTTTTTATATATCTTTTAAAATAACATTAATATTGTTAATTGTATTTTTCAAAATTCCAAGCATTTGTATTTGAAAATATTTAACTATAAATAGAAGAATTTACTTTTTTCGGCAACTGCATTCTGCATTTGTCGTCATAAATATTTGAAATTAACATTGTTAATAGCAGAAACAGATTTTTATATAGAGGAGTTTACTATTCTAGGCAGCTACATTTTGCACTTGTCAAACTAATTAAATTCAAATATTTGTATTAAACAATTTTAACTGGCAGAAAGCCCGGTAAAATCCAGCTATCAATTGTTGCAAAGAGAATTTATAGTTATATTTTATCTTTCTCTTTCAGCACACGCTATGGCCAGGGATCGAATCAATTGATAAGCCACGAATAAACACGTACACACTCACACAGGCGGAGAAACACACACACACATATATTTAAATTGTTATTCGATGACGATGGCGCTGATAAGCATTCAGTGGCACTGAACAATTCCCAATCGGTCCGCAAAAATAACTAAAAACCCACTGCCAAAACGCGAACCTGCAAAAGACAAGCAACCAGTTAAAAGATAAGCATTAAAGGAGCACCACTGATCCACAGACCTGGCTCCTGGCTCCTGGCTATGGATGTAATGCAGCGTGCTTTGTGGACAGCATTGAGTGCCTTGGCGCTGCTCTATGCACTGATCAAATTCCGTCTGGGCTATTGGAAGCGACGGGGCATTCTGCACGAGAAACCCAAGCTGCTGTGGGGCAACATCAAGAGCGTGTTGACCGGTGGTAAGCGGGAACATGTGAGTGGCACGCTGCAGTGCATCTATGAGGGGTACAAGGGACGAGCGCCCTTCATTGGCTGCTATGCGCTGCTCAAGCCATTTGTATTGCTGCTGGATCTGGAGCTGGTGCGGCATGTGCTGCACACACATGATGGTTACTTCACCAGTCGTGGCCTGTATCACAATGAGAGCGGCGAACCCTTGTCCGGCAATCTCCTCCAGCTGGACGGACACAAGTGGCGCACGCTGCACTCGCAGTCCAGCTGCGTGTTTACGCCCATCAACATGGAGAAGCTGCTGCCCAGGCTGCTCGATGTGGCCAAGAGTTTCCAGCGCCAAATGGCCGAGGCGGAGCAACTAAGGAATATGAATGTTAGCCAACTTGTGGATAACTATAATGTGCAAATGATTGCCGCGCTGGCTTATGGCTTGGCCGGGCAGGATGTGTCGCAGTTTCACGCGATGACCAGCAGCTATTGGAGCAACTGGAGTCTGTGGCGCGCCTATTTGTCACTGGAGTTTCCTCTGCTCGCCCGTTTGTTGCAGCAGAAAAGCTACGCCGAACTGGCAACGGATTACTTTCTGCAACAGACGCAGATGCAGTTGAAGGAGCAGCGGCGCCGGGATCGCCAGCCACTGCAGAACTTTATGCAGCTCTACTCGCGCACGGAGCCATCGCTGCGAGATGAGCAGATTGCGGCGCAGGCCTTTGGCTTCATACTGGCCGGGCTGACACCGCTAAATGCGACCCTCGGCTTCTGTCTGTATGAGCTGGCACTGCAGCCGGAGCTGCAGCAACGCGTCCGCTCCGAGATTGAGAAGACGCTGCTCCAACATAATGGACAAATAACAGTAGAGTTGCTCAAGGAGCTGACGTACACGACTCAAGTCTTGAATGGTGCGTAAGTTTAAGTTAAATAAATGTAAAATATGGCTAAATATTATTCGATTGCAGAAACGCTTCGCTTGCATACTCCTTATCCCTTCCTGCTGCGCCGTGCTACCAAGGAATTTGAGCTGAAGGAGTCGGTGTTTGTGATTGCGCGTGGCAACAATGTGATTATACCCGCAGCAGCCATCCATCGAGATCCGGCCATCTATGTGGATCCACTGAAATTCGATCCGGATCGCTTTGAGGCGGCTGCGATGCGTGCTCGCCCCCCAATGTCATTTCTGCCTTTTGGCGAGGGTCTTCGCGGTTGCATTGCCAAGCAGTGGGCGCAACAACAGCTGCTGGTTGGCCTCGTCATCCTGTTGCAGCAACACAAGTACGCCCCCTGTGCCGAAACACAAATTCCCATGCAATATGATGATGGCAAATTGTTGTTAATGCCAAAAACTGAAATACAACTCAGTGTGGAGCGGGTCGAGTAGTTATAATTGTTTCTTTGGTACTTTTTATGTTTTCCTTTGTGTTTGTGTACAAAACGCTTATTTTGTTTACTTGTTTTTTATGTATTTTTATATGCACATTTTTTATTTATTTTGTGAGCACTAGGCTTGTGTGATATGCTGCTGACGATGATACCTTAAATTTTGTAGATTGTAAGTTTGTCGAAATGACCCACATCAGAAACAAATTAATGAACAAATAAATATCGTAATTGTTATTAAATCTAAAAAGAAATGTTTAATTAAATTGTCATTTCCGTTACAAAATTTAAGCAACGCACTAGCGAGCCACTTGAAGTTAGCTGCGTGTGTACAAGCTATCGATACAATTTACATAAAATATAATCGACTTCATTGCGATATCGAAAATCGTTTGTCGCTGTTGAACACTGAATTTTCTATCGACAAACAGAAGCAAAAACAACGTCGAGCGAGTCAGACGTGTGGCAAACGGTGCGCGCGATTTTAAGTGCATTTGTATTAAATAATTAAATGATATTTTTGATAACATAATGCTCGATATAGCGCAAATCGCGCGCCATTATAGATCGGCGTGTGTGTAAGAAAATTGGATTGAGTCGCACGGCATTATTCTCTATGTATGTGTGTGTTAAAAGGCGTCTGTGTTTGCGGTAAATGCATTTAATCTACTTCGTCTGTTTCGTTGTTTTTTCGCTGTTTTTTTTTAATGTCTGCACGAAGTGAACTAAATAACGAAAATGCAAAGCACATCTGACAGAAGCAAGAGCAGAAACAGCATTCAAATCAAAAACGACTGTTGTCTAAATTGAAAGCAAACTGCACACACCAAAAAACTGTTAAGCGAGAGCTTTTAACTGTTGTTTGCTCAAAAATTGGAAAGAACGAAACGGTGCAAAATAGCAAAAGGAAAGGAAATTAATGTGAGGCAAATATTTGAAAATCCTAAGTGAAGAATTTAATGCAACGCACACATGCATACATTACCATTGTCTGGCTGTGTGTGTGTGTATGTTTTACTGTGCTTGTGTGTGTACAACAAAAACAACAAGAATAATAACAACAACAACTGTGTAAGGATCAACCGTTAGGAGGGTAGTTTGTTTGTACAAAGCCAAAGCCCCGCGAGACGACGTTAGACAGAGACGGTGAGACGTGGAGTGGAGAGTGGAGAGATTAAGGAGAGGCAAGAACTCTCTTCTCTTTTTTGTGCGCTTTTGCCGCCTGGAATTCGCTGCAGCACAACAACAAAAACAACAACAGCGGGCGACCGTGACGAGCACACACACAGACACACACTCACAAACACACATATACACACCGGTACCGGCTGAAAGGGGAGGAATCGCTGCTGCTGTTGCTTGCTGGGATTCTGAATGCTGAATGCATTTTGGGCAGATAAAATTCACAAAGCCGAATTGAATGCATTTTCATTGTACGTGAGTATCGCTTAAGTGTGCTTCTCTTGCACTTTAAATGTTTTTGTTGTTGCCGCTCTCTCATCTCATCTCCTTTCTCTCTTTTTCTTTTTGCTTGTGTGGCCCTCTTCAAGTGTGCTAATTATGAAAATTATTTGGCCAATGTAATTGGGTTGAGTTTTGTACAACAACAATAACATACAAAAACAGCTTCCAGATAGTATATTCCAAGGCATTATTCCAGTGCCAATTCCAGTCCAGTGAAAACTCCTTTCATTGGCAGCCAAAAAAAAAAAACCACAGCAGCAGCAGCAAAGCGGCAACAAACACAAAACCAACAACATGAACAGCAATTTTGTGCTCCCTTTCTGAAGTTTGTCGCGCTATTTGCGCAAGTGCAAGCACTCGCCACTAGATGTGAACACTGTTCGTGACACGACTTGCTCGAGCATGCTAATAAATTGTGCATGTAAATAAATATGTACAAAATAAATATAAAAAGAGAGATACAAAATTATTATGCATAAGTTCGAGAAATAATAATACTTATTTTTTGTTTTAATATGTGTTACTTGGTGAAACACGCTCTCATCTCTATTCGTGCATTTACAGCACTGCTGCTTCTATTCTGCTTCTTCTCACCTCTCACTGCTTGTTTTGTTTGTTGATTTTCTTTTTGTGCCCTGTCCTAATGTGCACATTTTTAGCTCCATAATTTTTGCATTATGCGTGGGTTACTTATTAACTTTTGGTGCTCTTGTTTTCTTTTCACCCTTTTTTACAACAATAACAATAATAGGGAAATAATCACAAGTGTGTTGGTGGCATGCCCCAAAATACAGCATCCGGCGACGGAGGGTTCATTGACTTTTGTTCAGCTCTATTATATTCGTATCCGTATTCAATCAGTTTTTCTAGGTTTCCATTTTTTACCTTTTTTTTGGGGTAGCAGAGAAATCTGAAATGGGGTTGTTTATTTTGTTTGTCTGTTGTATTTGATACAACTGCTGGATTTCGTTTATGTCTCCATTTCGCAGTGGAAATCGCTGCGCAGGAACCATAACGGCCGGCACCAGTCATAAATGTGTAAAAGTTGTTTAATTATAATTTCAGTTTGTTTTCGCTTTCCCTCTCTCTCTCACTCTCTATCTCTATTTTCCTTATCGCACATTTACTTGACGCCCTTTCGGGCGATGGTTTCTGTGTGTGTGTGTGTTTTCTTTGCTCTGGGTTTTGCTTACCTTTCAATCGACTTTGCGTCGGGATAGAAACTGATTAGAACTAAAATAAAGTATATATAATTAAAAAATGAATAGAAAATGTTATTACAGCTTAAAGGAAATGTTATTTTTTAGTTATATTGCTTATTGCTTAAGCAAGAAATTATAATACAAATTAGCGACTGCTTCGCGTATTATTTATTAGCATTGCAGCAACAAGTTTCCTTTTGTTTTCTTTTCCGTTAGAATTATATTTCTTATAGTTTGTAGTTTAATGTTAATCTGATATGCTTGGAATTTCTGTGGTATATACAATTACGCAAATATATCTGCACTTGGCACATTTTCATTGTTTCATGTTTATCTGATGCCTCCTTGGCCGCATCTAGCAAGCAAATGTGTAACCGAATCCCAAAAACCATTCAACTGCTGCTGCTGCACCTGTGCAACTGTGTTCCAAAAAGAGACTGGAAGCGAAATAGAGACTGGGTAGACTAACGGAGTGAAGGAGGGAGATAGAGAGACAGAAGGAGAGAGAGAGATAGAAATGTGGTTAAATATTAACAGCTGCCCCGGGTTCCTTTTCTTTGCTTGTACTTGCTTCTATTTTTTTCTTTTTTCCTTTCTTCTTTTTGGCCTGTGCCTTTCGGCTGTAAGAAAGCAGAGTTGATTTTTAATCTGTGCCGAAAATTAAATACCCTTTTAAGCATATGCACAATAAATCTTTTGTATCTTATTCTATCAATTTAAATGTAATATTCAATTTTATTTTTTCTTTGTGTATTTTTTTTGTATCGAAAAACTTAAAAATGAAAAATAAATAATTATTTGAACTTTATTAGCTCGTCTGATGATGACAAACTTTTCTAATTATTTTAAATTAATTTAATTTTTCTTTTCCATAACGCACTTTAATAACTTTGATTGCTTTGATTGATGTTGACATTGGTGAATTTCAACTAACTTGTGCTAAAATGAGAAGGCCGTGGTTGGTTTCTAGCCTTGGTGGAAAGCAGAGAACAGGAATAAGAGAAAGATCCGCGCAGTGCCAGTGCTGATCATTTAGTCTTTTTCAAAGCTAAACAGGCAGACAGTAATACCCCAAGCAATATTTCAGTATATCAGGCAAATGTGTATTTACGCCAACTATATAAACATAAAACTCGCATTGTTCTGCAATTGCAAACACAAGAAAATAAAATAGAAACAAAAACAACATCTACTTAAACTTTTGTGCAACTTTTTCCTATGTTGTTTACTTTGCTCTTTGAGCCATGTAGTTTTTAATTATGCTTTTGGGCAATAGAAGACAGTCTTTATACTACTATATATACAACTACAACCACGGCAACTATACATATATATGTGTACATATATATAATGCTTGATAGTCTGGCCGAGCCTGTTTGCTGTTTGCTGTTTACATACGCCAACGCATCATTGTTGTTGTTGTAGATGTTGTTTTAGTTGTTGCTGGGAACGATTTTCAAGAGGGGCAGCCACTCTTGAAAGTTATAAACTGGCCTCTTTGAGCCAAAAGTAAAACTGCATGAATGAATGCATTTGTTTTGCATGTGGTGAGCTCGTTTCTTCTTGTTGTTGTTGCTGCTGTCTGGCACCCACACAGCAAACATTTTGTCGATTTCGATTTCATTTTAGTTGCTTGCCTGTCCGATGGTTGTTCGTCTGAATGTATGAATGAATTCATGAATATTAAAGGAGAGGCGTAAAGCTTTTAAGCTATATATGCCTATATTCCTATTTATAAATACACATATAGTAAATATATATATACATATTTATATATAGTGCCTGCCCACGCAGCTCAGAGCTCATTAAAAAAAGCTACAGCCAAAAAAGCTTTTCAAATGTCAAAGCCAAAAGTTGAGCTCGACTCTGGCGATATTTATTTCTATTGGCTTCTTAGCTCTTTCTTATCTCGCTCGCATGCATTTTTAGCACTAAAGTACAGTAATCAAAAGCAAAAGCTACAAGTGGATTGATTGTTTGTGTTATTCCAGCAAATTAGTTAGTTTTTCTCTTCCTCCACTTCTTCTTCTTCCCCTTGTGCTTCTTTTACAATCTGCATGCAAGCCATTAAGCGATTTAAGCATTTTCAGCTAACAAGCGAAGCAGACAGAGACGCAAGGCAAACAGAACAGTGAAAATTGACATGTGTCGACTACAAAGTTGCCATTGCTATGCACACAAAACATATACATACCCATATATATATGTATGTATGTGTGTGTGTGTACCCTTTTATATGAACACACACACACTCTCGAGCGTGTAGAAGAAAAGAAAGCAGAATGCTGTGCGGCTTAGAAAAGCGCCAGAGCGAGCCGGCAAAACGGCGACTGATTATAACAAACATGCGGGAAACAAAAACACACAAAAAAAAAGCACAGAAAAGTAATGAAAATACATACGAAACAACAACATGTGCGCCCGTCGTCTAACGGTGCTTTTGTTTATCACTAGCGAGTATTGGCTGTGGCGCAAACAGTTCGCGTCTCTTGCAGTGCAAAATCACCATACGTTCTTCAATGTGTGTTGCCAAAAAAAGCATTAGTTGTTGGACAGATTTCAATTAGCGTTCGACTTGCAACATGTCAGCAAGCGGATATTCTAATGAATAATGAACAGCGAAACGCTAATGTTGCTTTTTCCACGTGTTAACCAACAGAAAGCAGTTGTTACAATAATTACTATTGACCTACAAGCAAATTACCAATTTTTTGTGGGAATACCAAAAAGCAGTAAAAACATTGACTTGCAATAGTTACAGTACTGTAATAATGATATTGTAATTGCATATATATTTCTGAGAAACAATTTTTGTATAATAATGATCTAGAAAATATTGATGTGAAGTTATAGTTATGATATAATATTGTATATTGTATGTGTATACATAATACTGATATAATTAACTACTGATATTACGATAGTAATCTAGATAATAATGACATAATCTTAATATCCATATCTATAACACATTAAATCTTCAATAATAATAATCAAAAGGAATTTGTGAAAGTTTATTTTTATAGGATTTTAACATGACTTTTACTACTAACTCAATCGATAATGAATAAAACAAAAATGTTCTCTACATTTTGTTTTAGTTTTCGAGCTTTCCACTACAATATTTATAGTTCATAAATATACGAACAACTAAATTAGTATGTATTTGCATATAAATACCATGTAATACACACATAGAATGTTGTTTATGTATGTGCACACAGTTTCCACTAATGTTTTTTGGCCATGTTTTCAATGTGTAATCATATAATTTTATGCCCGATTAAACTGTTTAACGCATTTATCCGAACGTTTATTTCCAGAGTCAGGCCAAAACCAAGAACAATTCTCACATACACAAACACTAAACACCGGGGATGATGTTTACATATTTTTGACGTGTGTGTGCGTCTGTGTGTAGTGAGTGTTGGCTATTGCGAAATATGTGTGCGTGTGTGTTGAGTTCTGTTCTACTTTTGGTCGTTTTTTGGTATGCCTTTTTGATAACTTTCGATCGATAATCGATTGCAACATCGATTTACGCCAATATGTGGAACTCGTGTTTTGACATCCGAACCGATAAGATAACGAATAAGTTTGCTGTCGCTTATCACATGCACATGGCCAGCGAAAAGATACGGCGGAGAAAAAAACGATTTATTTGTATACCGTTTAATTAGCGCTAAATGGTTTTTCGCTACTGCGCGTTTTTCAATTTTTGTTCTCTTAATGAGCTGCGAAAAAATTTGAATTTTCTCAGTTGTATTTTAATTTTTTGCTGTGCATTGCTTAACACTATCAATAGTGAGTGTGCGAGTGTGTATATGTGTGTGCCATTTCGTTCATTCAATTGCTAAATGTTATTTATAGATATTTGGGTTAATGACGTCGAGCAGAGCAGAGCAGAGTGGAGCATAAGCTGAGCAAACACAGATGCCGCCAACAACAACACTATTTCTCAGCGCGTTAGAAATGCAGCCCAGAGATGCCACAAAACAGCAATAGATACAAAGATACATAGATACGCAGATATGCTGGGCATACAGCAGATAGATACAAGTCAACTTGTTGATATCATACGAAAAAAAACAACCTTAGATTATCATCATCGTCATTGGGCGCAACAACAGCATCATCGTTTCTCTGATGATGAGTTCTTTTCGCTTCTAAAAATGCATTTTCTAAAATGAAAATACACTCGATGTCAGCGCGCTTTCCCAACAAAAACAACAACAACAAACGGTTGACAACCTACGCGAACTTCCCCTCTCTGAGGAGGAGAGAGCTTTGCCTCATTGTTGACCACAGCTGTTGAGTTGTGTGTTGCTGTTGTTGCTGCTTGGTGAAAGTGTAAAGTCATGATGCGCCCCACTCAATTTGCCCATCCGCATATCGTTTACCTTGTGGCTGGAGCGACACATCCACATCCAAAGTCATATCCACATCCACATCCAAATCCACATCAACATCAACCTTAGCTAAGCCCATAAATCAGTTGCAGCTAAAGCACTAGAGAAGTAATGTCGAGATGGGGCTGGCTGTAAACATGTTTGTTCTGTAGGAGTTTGGTTTCTCTACCCAGAGCCTGATCATAATATTCTTGGATATGTGTATATTTATGCTCGAACCTAATGGGCTTTGAGTATGTGTGCGTGTGTTGTGTGTGTGATGAGGCAGCGAGAAAGCATAACACTAGATTAGAATGTCAAATGTGTTTGGTATGTTTGTTGGCTGTAATATAATGCATATGCTTTCGAGTTCTTCCAGTTTCTACTGCTCTAGCTAGATACCATTTTCTAATTACTCATTATCATAGCTGTTGAATTGGTAAAGGAAATCAATTTCATGCAATTATCGCGTAACTGTAGAAAATAGTTAAAGTGACGCTGCTAATGTAAAAGCATGCCTGGTATTAGCATAAACTGTTAACTAATTTCTGATCACATAAATTGATCGTATTCAAATGATGCATTTCCAAGCAGAAACCAAAATTTCCTGGTTATATTGCGCAGTTGGGCTGACAAAAATCCCCTATTCTCTGCAAATTGTTCGTATTTTTAGCATGTCAGTGATTTATAAAAAAAATCAAATTTAAATTAAACAAAACATAAAAACTCAATCGTATTGTGGCAAAGGAAAAAAACACAAGCGAAGAAAGACATCTGTGATAATCAAGCTGGGCGCAGTCTTCAGATCTAAGACAATCTAAATGTCTGCTATAATCTGAAGCGATTTAGGCAAGTAATATCCAAGGGAAAGGAACAGCAGAAAATTTAATAGCATGGGAAGCGTGTCTTAAACTCAGAAGACATAGATATCCTTAACACAACAAAAATTCTTGAATTCATGCAAGAATTAGGATTGATTGAAGAGATATAGGCTCAGAAGGAGGACCTAAAGATCTAACTAAGTACTCAATAATAAGTAAGAAAACGTAAAAAGTTCTGTGTTTTTGGTTTTAAAGGATCTCGAGTTTTAATGGGTTAAAGTATTGTTGTTCAAATAACACACTTAATATTTGTTTTATCAATATGAAGCGCAAGTTTTGTAAATTCCAGAATTAATTTCTTTCTCTGTGTACAACGACTCAAGTACACTTATCAGCTGAAGCTAGTCCATTCTAGATTCCCCCTTTTGACGAAAGTCCGAGCAAGTGTTGCAGTGGCACGATGTCGATAACATTTCAACTCGCACTCGCATTCACGCATAATTACAGCAATATAAACAAGAACATAGACTCGAGTTGTGCGTGTGCGCACATCTTTCGCTCGCAATTAGGAGTTCACTCTTGCTGTTGGTCGTAGTGGGTTGAGGGGTCTCTGCAGACAGCAGTCAGCAGCCAGCAGCCAGACGAACTCTGTCAAGTCACTTCCTGTAATAGAAACCGAAGTGAAGCAAACCCCCCAGCTGGAATGAACGAACGTGCGGCATGCAACTATAAATGTATACCTAAAACGTGTACACAAATCTATTTGCCGTATCAGGCACAGCCCTTGGCTTGGCTTGACTTTGGTTTGGCTTGGCATCCAGCTTCCGCTGCCAACAGATGCAAATCTCACAGGGCGCCATGGCAACCACACTTAGTTAAGAGAG
The DNA here is from genome assembly GCA_035043445.1 of Drosophila silvestris. Classification (NCBI taxonomy): domain Eukaryota; kingdom Metazoa; phylum Arthropoda; class Insecta; order Diptera; family Drosophilidae; genus Drosophila; species Drosophila silvestris. Next base: position 1,571,327 of record JAWNMZ010000027.1, read on the forward strand.
CCCCTCTACGAGCAGACAGCCGCAGTTTTTGCAGCCACAGATCAAACGTAAATAGGGCGGAAAATTATGCGTAGATAGTTGAAATTAAAACGCACAACAACAACCAACTTGACATTTGTGCTGTGATGCGCGGAATAATAATGCGGGTTCCCTTCGTATTAAACTCCCCCCCCGCCCCCAACTCGTTGACTGTTCTACTCCAACTCCAGCTTGCATTGTGGCTGTTGCTGTCGCTTCAGCTTTGGTTTGAAATCGGTTTTTGCTTGCGAAATTGTCGTTTTCCTGTTTGGCGTTTTATGCACGATTTGGTAATTTGCTGGCTACTGGCCAAGAATCTGGGACTGACTGGCTGTCCGTCCGTCTGTCTGTCGGACTGTTTGTGTGTCTGCTGCAGTAGATCACATCACGTTTTTCCCAGCCTGACCTCTCTCTCTCTCTCTCTTTCTCTCTGAGCAAGGCCAGCGTGATTGGCAATTACGATGGTTGCGTTGCCCATCTTTATTTGCCTTTGCTTGGCCCTTTGGCAACTTATGCCTTTTGCCCCCATTTTCAAGCATGAGCCGTTTTACAACTCGTCCATTTTCAAGATTTAGCTGACGCATTTCTTCTCTCGATGCTTTTGCGGTTGAGCGTTTTCTATGATTAATTCTGACAAGCTTCCTCTGAGTGCAAAATGGAGCACAATTTCCAGAGGAAATTGATATGGTATCAACGCTACTAGTTCAACCACATTTTCAGCAACTTCTTTTATTTAGAATATATTATATATATGCATGTGTAAAGAGTCAGTTTCATTTGTATCTGTGGGGTTTTTAAAATGCTGGATGCATAACAATCGCTTGATTATTTCTAACAATTTGTCACTTTCATAACCCATCAAAACTAAATCGATGTTCAGAAGCCATGTCTCTAAAATTATATATTTTTCGATCTAAGTTAATAACTTGATTTCACCATCAATATTTTTTACATTCTTGAATGTATACAGTATGTAAAAAGTAACGAAAATACGTTGAGTATGTTGCGAATATTAGAAATTATAATTTAATGTTAAAAGCAAAATGGAAATAAAATTCTTTTCAATTTTGAAATTTGCTTCCCATTTATTAGGTTGTTTGAAGAAAGAGTTTATATATAGCCTGTCTTATATATAAATACATTGTTTTGTTGTACATTTCGTAAATAAGCAGAAAAGCTGTTTTTTAAAAGTGGTTTTTAAATGATTTTTAAATCAAAGGGTAATTTTTGTCGAACAGCTGTTTTACTTAAATCAAACGGTAATTTTGCCACTCACAAGTTACCGTCAACGCAGACTAATAATGGAATTACGATTAGAATATGAATGTGAGAAATGTTTTAAGTGGTATCAGGCTGTAATACAGCATTTAATTTTGTCTTAAACTTCATTTTAGCAACACACTTCTGCAAAGGCTACAAAAAAAGAGTTTTTTAAACTGTGTAATTTAAATACCAAGAGTCAAATACTTTATAAATTATAATTGTTTAACAAACCAATTTCAAGGCGAGCGCTGCATTTGGATTTGTTGTTGAAAAACTTCTTTCCGTGCACTTGCGGAAATTGCAAGTCTACCGGCAACAGCAGCACAAATAGCAATAACAACAGCAGCAGAAATAGCAACAACAGTAACAACAACAACTCCGTCAACAAGAGCAGCAAGAACGTTGCCGCCATTGCGGCTGCTTGGTGGCAACAACTTTATCTTGAGAGGTCATTTACACTGGCCAGCGACGCGCTGGCTGCTTGGCTGGCTGGCTGTTGCTGCAACAGCTCTGTCAGCTCCGCGTTTTCTTCAACTTGTTCTCGCTGCATTTCACAGCGCTTTTCCAAACACACACACATACAGAGAGAGAGAGAGAGAGAGAGAGCGCGAGAGAAAGAGAGAGAGAGACACATACATCGTCACAGATACAGCCTGGCCTGGCAATCAGCTTTTGTTGTTGGCTGGCACTCTTCCACTTTTGCTGTTGCTGTTGTCGCGCTTTTGTTGTTAGCATTTATCATTTGTGCATTGTGCATTGTGTTCACTCTTCAAAGCGCTGAGCACTTGTATCTTTGTGAGTGCGTATCTGTGTATCTCTATGTATCTTGTTTGTAATTGCCGCCAGGCCAGAACCCGTCGACAGTTGCTGTCCGTCGAGTGTATCATAATCAGCAACGACACTTCAACTTTGCCTCAAGTCTGAAGTGTGCTGTGGTGTGTATGCATTAAACAAAGCTTTTTCCATGGCCTTGTCAGCATTTCAAATATCAAATGTATCTCGCTGGAGTAGCACAAGGCTTGGCCCTGCATTTTATATATATTTTCGATTTTGGTTTCAGTTCATTTCGATAGCCTCTCCAAAGAGAACCAAGCACGTAGCAACTGGAAATGGGAAACGCAATGAAAATGGGTCAACTACTCGAGTTGCATTTGCTTGCCAACGAGTTGCAAATGTCTTTTTTATGTATGCTCATAACTCTTAACTCATAGCTTGCAACTCCTAACTGGCAACTTATAGCTCATAACTGCTAAACAAGACGCTACTTGCAACTTCCTGTCCACTGACTTTGGCATTGCAACACACACTCACACATACACTCTCACGCACTTGCCGCCTGACATATCAATTAACAATTAGCAATTGCATTAGGGCAATTAGCCTGCAATGATTAAAGTGCTTCGCGGCGAGCCAAAGCACTTGTCGAACACGCACATAACATATAAATCACAACTCGATGATATGATTATTTGGGTCACATTGCATTGCTTTCATTTTCCCCTTTCGTTCGATTCGCCCCGCCCCCACCACTTGATTTATAAATACATATGCTTGATACTCACTGTGTGTGTGTGTGTGTCAGATTTTCATGCGCCCAAAAAATAAAAAAACCACATGCTCTCTCCTCTCTCCCCGCCCCTGCCTTACAAGGCGTAAGAAAAAGCTTATTAATAAACATTATTAAGCATAATAATTTTGTTTGGAAATGTGCGGCTAGTATTCATTATATTATTTACGAGGCTGTTACTACATCGCCCAAGACAAATTTCGAAAATTTATGTTGCATGTGGAACATGAATTACTATTACATGTGCCACATGTGCATTCATTTGCATATGTATATACATATATATACATGTATTCAAAAAAAGCACAAATCGGAAGTGGAAGATTGCTGAATTGAATGAATCATTGACGAGAACTTGATAAAATTGTTTACTATTTGTGTACTAAGGAAATATATTATAGAGAGTAGAAGGCGTATAATGATTAAGTTCTTAAAGTGCCTCAAACTTAGTCATATAATTGTACAACATATACTGATATTATTTGGAATGGGATTTTAAATTTCTTTGAAGAAAATAAATCTGTTAAATCAGACATAAACATATTTTCCCTACACTTTTCCAGCAGGCGCTGCCAATGAATGAACCATCAAAAAAAAGCTGATAAAAATATTTAATTTACTTAGGGAAAATCGAATAGAGTAAACGGCGTTTTAATCGTTATCATTTGCTCTTAAATATTTTGTATGTGTCTGAAGGCGCTTAAAAACTGATTCATACTTAAATATAATCATTAACAAAGCTTAAGTAAAGCATATACATTATATTTTAATAAATCTTCTCATCTTAAACCGTTTATTAAACATATTTTCAACCTTTCGACTTTTCCAGCAGGCGTTACCGAAATCTCTAAGCGACCGTCAAACGAACGTGAACCGAATAAAATGTCGATAAAACGCAAAAATAACAAGCTAAAAGAAATGCTGATTTCCTTGGAGGAAGAGTGAAGAGTAAACAGAACCACCAATCGAATTACCAATTTGAAATCAAAAAATCAGAGGAAAACGCTTACGCAAAGCTAACGAAAACGAGTTCGATCGATTGCATTGACACACCTCGAATATCCCGAGACAGAGACGGAGTCAAGAAGAAGACACCCAAACGAAAATGGATCTCAGTCTCGAACGCGACAATTCTGCGCTGGGCAGTCTATTCCAGCAGATAATCAATGATATGAAGGTGAGTTATTGCATTTATTTACTACATACTACACTTCAAGCACTTTGCGGAAGTTCGTAATTGTAAGGAAATACAACTGGGTTGGGAGAGAGAGAGAGAGAGAGAGAGAGGAGGAAACGTTAGTTGAGTTTCCTCACGAATTGCCGCTTTCATATTCAACAGTTTTCCAGCTAAAGCGACAAAAATTGAAAGTTTCGTTCTGGTTTATTTCGTCGAATTGTAATGGACACGTGTTCAACATCGTCAATTGTGACAATTGTTTGGTTTGCTTGAGAAACATATCGAATAACAACAAACAAACATAAATCAGAGAAAAGGTAATTTTCGCTGCAATTGTTAGACTAAAAATCGCTCTACGACGACGCATTGTCTGTCTGAGTTTTGAGTGGTCAAGAACTCACTCTCATGCTGAGTTTTTGGTTCAAAAATATATGAAACGCTTTGTAAACAGACCGAGCAGAAATAATTAAAGCCAAGGTCACAGCAATGTTAAGTGTGTGTTTTTAGGCTGTGTATGTGTGTGTGTGCGAAATAAACAATGTTTCAGATAAACAATTGGCTTGGAAATAATGGCGAAAACTGTACGCGATAAAAGATATACGTATATATAACATGCAATTCTCTCCGAAGGCTTCACACACACTTAACCAAGTATTTCAGAATGTGGCTAATTGATTTTGGTTTCTATCTCTCTGTCTCTATATAATTATATGACTGGTTCCTTTTTCGCTTGCTGTCTGCAGATGAAAAAATGTCAAATATGTTTCAATTAATCTACGCGAACAGGCACTATTCAATTCAATAAAAAAAAGATACATTTCGCTTTTTATCATTAATTGATTTTAATACCCTATCAGTAGTGTTTAATCGAGCATTTACGAAATGCTAAAAATTGCGATAACAAATACAAAATAAATGTAATGATTTTGATGAGAAAGCAATTACAGAAATAAATTGAAATATAAATGTGAGTCCTTATTTTAATCATTTTCATGTCCATTTATAAAGTGATAAAAGTAAAGTTAATTACAAATCAATTGCAATTATTTTAATAGGAAAGTAATTACAGAAATAAATTAAAAATATAAGTTTGAATCGCTTTTATTAAAAATCCCTTCGAACTATATTAATAATTTTTAAATAAGACTTGAGTCTTGCACATATTGAGATATCGATAACTTTAAATAAATAATTACATGCCTGTAGTCGTCTATGAGCTTATACAGGGTATTCCCCTAACTGGGATGTGTTAGTGTTTTCAAACACATTAGCGATGCTAGTTCATGTATCCATTCACACACATACTACACTTATGTGTATCATTGCAGTGTATCTATCAATAATTTATGGCGATCATGACGCCATTCGCCTCGACTACTTTCATACATAAATGTATCTATTAAATGAGCATAGGCCTCTACTTAATGGCTATTTCAATTAATGCGCTCCAAGTGAATAATTATATAGACATATATTCCAATACTCGTAACATTTTGGCAATTAAAACTTTTTGTTTCCTGTAGAAAAACAAAACGGAATCATGATTGCCTAATGCCTTTGGCGCCTGCTTTTGCCTTCTTGGCCCCGAATCAATGTTTCTTCTGGCCTAAGCTCTGTTGTCAGCCTAATCCGATAACAAAATACTTAAGGCTCGACTCTCGAGGCACAGATCATGACTAATTTATTGCCTGCCCAAGTTAATACAGTATAACATACATATATAATAATGTCTGCATTAATTTCTATTTTGGTTGCTTGGCTGGATAGCTACAGTCAGAAAAATAACTTGTCCTGAACTTTAGAAATTTACTTTTTGCGCCAAGCTTTCCTTACCTTATAATTCAGAAAGTAATTTTTTAAAATTGGAAGGTTGTGGAAAAATCAGGGTTTGTATTTCTTAATTTCGGGGTGCATTTTTTCTACAATTTAGAAAGAAGGCACATTTTTTTCAGGGAGTGTGTTTTTATAGAAGATCTCTCTGAATTTTGAAAATTTCAGAGAAATTTTTTTATAAGTGTAAGGAATATCTATGTGCTTCCTGGAGCTCATTTCCGACTTGACGGTCGACAGGTGTTGAACGAAGGAACAGCAATTTTTGTTTCTGGCTGTTTGATGGCATTTTCGACGCCTTGTCAGCTGTGCTTGCCCAGCATGGAAATAAAAGGCAAACTTCTGTGGCAAAAGATAAAAGTGCGCCGCAGTTACTATTTATAATGCCATCATCATCGCAGCAGCGGCAGCAGCAACAGTCGCGTTTTATGTTGTCTATGCGCACCTTGGCTGCAGACACAAATACATAATACAGAATACAAATACAAAATACGAATACAGGCACAGATACAGCTATAGATACAGGCTAAAGGCGCAGACAGCTGTCAGCCTTTTCTTTCTGTCTTTCTTTTACTTGTGGATGCGGGCGGTTGCATTTTGTATATATGAAATTTTTGGTTTTTGGTAAATGTTGCCACGCAATTGTGCAAAAGTTCGTTGTTCGTTTGCCGACTTGTTTTGGTGTTTGCTGTTTCTTGGCCTGAGTGCGAATTAGAGCAGAAACATGCCTTGAAGCATGTGCACCATTTATGCTTGTGTGTGCGTGTGTGTTTGTGTGTGCCACAGCTGCTGGTGCTGCGCTTGGTTACTTGTTTACTAATCATCATTGTTTTTGTGTGGCTGAAAATGCCAATGGAATTGTCAGAGTAATAGTTGGTGTTTCATTTAAATGTGCTGCGTGGCAAAATTAAGTTTGCTAAAACTTTAATTCGACTTAAAATCCAATAGTTGCACTAAAATTAGTTTGGTTACATTGTTGTTGTTATTGTTGCTGTCTTAATTGCTTCGTTGCGTTTGTGTGTTTGTCTGGATTTAGTTTAGTTGTATATATTTAGCAAAGATCTTAAATGCCAGCAGACCAGAACAAATTTATTCCTCCGTCCCCGCTGCTTAGATGCGGACAGGCCGTCAAGGCGAACTACATACGTGGATGGATAGTCTGGAAATGCACGAATACGAATACAAATATGAATACGAATACGAATACGAATACGAATAGGAATTAATTGACTACTTAGTAAGCAGCTGTTGCTAACGGAATTCGTAAGTAGCTGCAATTAAAAGCGGCTAATTTCAATTGGACTGCAAAGTCACAGTCCGAGTCCAAAGTTTATCATCAACAAAAGCTTCAATGTAGTTGTTCTTCTTGTTGTTATTTTTTCTTTAAATTTTAAGCAAGTGGCGCATTTTAAAAGTTCGTTCACTCTGCGTCTCGCACGGCTGACTTCCTTTCGACTTACACGGCGAGCTTGGTGGAAATCCGTTGAATCTGTCTTGTTGTCAGTCAGTTTGTCAAATTGTCGCATTTGGATGACACTCCCTCGGTGCCACTGAATGTGTAACACAAAACGGCGTTAAATGCGCCAAAATAATTATACCCTGTTACCATGACATCTTTGTACAAGGTGGGTATAACAATCTAGTGTCAAGGGACAGCATCTTGAATACTAAATAGTTTTAATATAATTTTTAACTGCAGATTGGTTGCCTCTTATAAAAACATGAAATATATAGCGATTTATTCTTGTACTTTTTCGGAGAGCATCTACTAGTCGAGCTAACCTTAATTTGTTGTTGCAAAAGTGAAATTTGCCTCAAGCGACGCTTTCTTTGCCACCGCTGGCACTTTTCTGGCTTCCTATCTTCCACCTCCCTCTCACTCCCTCGGTATCTATGGGTGATGTCTCTGTTTCTGTCTCTGTCTATGCTCTTTTGGGCATAACAATTGCTGTCGAGTGTGTCTTAAGGTTTTTATTGTTGTTTTTGTAGCACTCAAGACAGACTCATATGCACATTAGGCCCCATTAATGTCGGACATGATAAACGAGAAAACTTGTTTCTACTTGAAATGTGCATGATTTTCAACAAATTAAACACAAATTTGCACATCTTCAACCTAAATATAAACTGTTTAATATTTTCTTATTATATTCTAGTTGTTTTATTCCGTATTTTACTAGACACTTTTAATAGTTTGCTTTTTTGGCCGTTTAACTCTCCGTTGACATTTGCATTTGACAACCAGATAGTATAATACCAGTTGGATTAGGCCAAAGACGGTCATAAAGCTGGCACCGAGAAAGAGCCCAATAGCACCACCCAGTGACATTAACAGCTGATCCGTGCTGAAAACGACACGTCGCTTCATGCCCATTTTGGGCAAATCCAGCTGGATGATAATCGTCCGCTCAAAATTCGCACCAGCATATTGATGGCCATTCTGTGCAGATAACCGCTTGAGAAAAGAAAACAAACTTGATTATAATGATATTCGTACTTACGCCACTTTGACTCTGCTTCTCGGTAATGATGTAAGTGTTCTCTCGGCAGAGGGGCAGGCAGTCGCAGGGTTTATCCAGCCACTTGTGTTGCGTCAAACAGATCATGTCCTCGATGTTGCAAGTGCGTTCATTTAGTGGTACCGCATAGAAAAACGGTTTGCAATGGCAGAGTTTCAGGGCCACTTTAATGCGACACTCCAGGCGACACAGACTTGGATTATAATCCTGCCAATTGATACAAATAGGATTAACTGATATGTGTAAATCTTCAGGTGCGCTTACGCTGAAGTACTTCAGATAATTCTCATCTTTGTAGCGACACTTGCGATAGGCGATTGGCACCTGTCGCACATCATCTTCTGCCGAGATAGGGCTGAGCAACACCTTCAGCACATAGGAGTATTCGGTGCCGATATCAAAGCCCACCGTTCGTCGATCATGCGGCAGCATTACTTCATAGATGTCGTGTAGATACTAAGTGGTTAATGAGGTTACATTTTGACCTTAAGCCAATTCTTCTTCGATATTCACTTACCAGAAACACCTGCGTTTCGTCAATTGCTGGCTTGAATGTTATCCGACAATTGGCAAACGAATCGCAGATACGCACTTTTGGACCATTTAGCTCTTTGCTGTTATCGAACACCAATTGAGGCAATATTATAATAATATTAATACATTGTTGGTTAGTTAGCTCAAAAAGGTAATCCTCAAGTTAAAGAAAATCACGAAATGAAATGCTAACCATTGTTATTATAGGATATTATAAGACATATTAAATATTAAACTTCATGCACTGCAACCTAGTTAGATTTGTTGCTGCCCCTTCTGAGCTCTTCCATCAACCATGTTTCTTGCGCAATTTAAGAATTTTTGTCGGATTGAAAGTTCCGATGTTTTCCTAGCATAAGACTTTTGCTATCATGTAATTTGAGGCACAAAATCGGCTGATTCAATTACCGATTATACCTAGTTGGGCTAAGTGGTTTATATTACTGGTTTATATTAATCAATTGTGATATAAGTTATTTAAATATAAATATTTCATAAAATAAACAAAACAAAAACGTTTAGCGATTTATTTAAATAATATGGATACGTACCTTTCGCCATAGGGATTGCCAAGATGGGACAGCTGAGTTGTCGTCTGGCAGAGGCCCATTTCGGTGAGTGTGGGCACATAATCAACTGGCTGGTCGTTGGGATTGGGCATAATGCGCTCCTGTAAACTAAGCAGTATATCAGCGAAGTTAATATGCTGCAGGCTTGTATCATTCATATAGGGCATCAGTGTGTCTAGATTGCGGTAGTCCAGATGATTGAGAACGTTGAGAAAGCTGTGGTAGTACTGGGCCTTTTTAAAGTCAACGGCGGCATCTACGCCCCAAATTCTGTTAAATAGTTCAATTAAAATTCAGATTTCTTTACTAAGTGCCTCATCATACTCGTTAATCAGTTTATCTGTTTTATTCAGTTGGCTAAACCTGGTGCAAACGGTGACACCGACCAGCGAAAAGGAGCGCAGAGCAAATAAGTATTCATAGACGTATACAATGGGATGATTGCGATAGCGCTCCCACTGCGAATAGCAGGTGGATCCCGCATAATAGGCGGCTCCAATGACCATTGCCAGCCAGAAGATGCGTTCCAACCCGTGCAGATCACGGCGTGACACATACGGCATGCCATGCACCGACGATTCTTTGCACACCTCCTCCAGCCAGTTCAAATCCTCACTGCGCTTCTCCACATCCTCAACTTGGAGCCGCCAACTGGCCTTGTGCCTCTCCATGCACTGACTAACCATTGCGTACTGAATATCCTTGCATGTGAATCGCTGGCTTTTAAATAGATTCGAGACAGCCGAGTTCTGTTGATGATGCGCTCCACTAATTTGCTGACTTGCAAATGTCATCACATATCTGCATTTGTTAATCAACGCTGCTAATGGCATTCTCTTGTAGTCTAAATTTCTTCATACATGCATTATTAATTACACAACAGCAATGATATTTTGCCAACAACAAACGAAGAGGGAGTTTTTGAATTTGAAAATTTAAATGAGGGAAAAAATGAATTTACAGCCCAAATTGTTTTCGAGTTTTCGAGCTTAACGTCTTGTAAGCCCAAATATGTAAATGGAATGTGAACAATACATTTTATGAATACAAATTCATATATTAATTAGATAATTTTCATGCAAATGCCCAAATTAGTTTCACACTCAATTCATTAGTTAATTAATTAACCAATTTGGAAACAAGCTGGCATTTGCATTGTCTACATTAAAATTGGGCCATAATTTGCAGCACAAGGTTGAGTCTACCGGTTATGAATTTTCTGTTTAGTGAAAATGAACCAAGAAAAGCCTCAAAACCAAAACTAAAACTAATTTCACTAACAATATAAAATGCAATGCGTTTTTAAAATATTGTTGATAGAATTTTAGATGCGTGGCATTCAGGTGCCCGGCTAGCTCATTCGGTAGAGCATGAGACTCTTAATCTCAGGGTCGTGGGTTCGAGCCCCACGTTGGGCGAAAATGCTTTTTGCCATAGCACTTTGATTTAATTTGAGTTATTAAATACAGCTGAGCGGCAACAATTTCTCGTGGATATTTGTGTGGAGCCACTTGTGTACAAATAGGCAAATTTATACTATACGTATATGTATATGTATGGCTAATAATTTGTTATTTATAGCGCTCTGAACGCCGCCTGAACATTGGCAACATGAGGCAGTAGCGAAAATAACAATTACAAACACAACACAAACAGCGGTGACGCAATACTCAATCATTGGTATGACAACATCTCGTTTTTCTCGGACTCCGACTGCTTGAAAATGGCTAAAAGCCGCATTCAAGGCCGCAACTTGGCTGACTGGATGCGGAATGGCACAGCAATGCACACAACAACATTCGTATTTGTATTAAGTATTTTTTTTGCTTTGTTTTGTTTTATATAAAGCTTGTCGCCTTTTTGCTTTTGTCTGTCGTCCCACTCGATACAGAGTGCACAGGATGTGCGCAGGATGTGAGCCATCAAGACAACTGGCAACTGGAAACTGGCACAAGGCTATGACCATGACGATGATGGACGTTTGATGGTTCCTTTCGTGCCTCCGATAATGTGCTTTAGTAGGCCAGTTAAAACAAAAACTAGCAAGCAAAATTTGTAGCTTAAGCTCGCCATATAAAATAATCGCGGAAAACATTTCTTAACTCAACATTTTTGAGTTGTGAATTTCCTCCAAATTATCCCAGCAGCAGCTAAACCATCAAGTTCTCCAATCACATTGTGATCTCATTTAGACTGCATTTCACGTTGCCATAGGTGAATGTCATAGGTTTTTAAGATCTTTTGTTCGCTTAACACATGAACCACTAAAATATGTGAACTACAACAATACATGTTGCTGTCTTCTCTGGTTGATCCAGACAATGATCCCCCACCCGCAGCTTGTAATGTGAGGCATGCCAAAAGTGTTTCCTCTTCAGGCGCCACAAACAATGCAAAATTAAATGGTGGGGAATGGGGAGGAGTTGACAACACAGTTGTCGCTATATTAATTACTTTGCATTATTGTCTAAAACAAGTTGCGGACTGTTGTTGCTCGTGCTGCAGCGAGAAGACAGACTGTTGTCGTTTAGCTTGGCATTTTGACATGATGTGCATATGAAATTGTGTGGCGTGATTGAATTGCGACTGAGACTGTGTACTCGTATTTTACATATAACAAGGGGCCACATCTATACTCTATCGGTCCATCGACAGACAGCTTTAACAACAACAAGCTGCAATTTCTGCTTATAATTAGTATGAAATTGCACTCGCCAATGTTTAAGATATACAGAGATAAACTCAACTAGAGTCTCTTACGTGCTGTGTGTGTGTGTAGGTGTGGCATCATTGCTATTATTATTAATTGTTGCTTTCATCATTGTGCCCCACGCCCAATAATGTGTACTACTTGTTATGCATATAGTGTTTGACTAGAGCAGGGATTGACTGTATATTGGTCAAAATCAAACTCAATCAGATTTCAATTTCAGGTGAAAGTTCAAACAATATGAAATCATACTTAATCAATTACATTTTTGGATGCTCTCATCAGCGACAACATTTGCAACTAGTTTCTCGTGTTTGGTTGGGGAGTTTTTTGATCGTATCTCGAATCATGTTAATTCGAAACAAGTTGCAAGCGGCATGATTGATTAGAACCGTTACATTGTGCAGCTAATTAGACTTTGCTTAACGTAAAGTTTTAACCTCAATTCGGATTCTATATAAATGGACCGATGGCCACATGTTAGCTATACGTATTACAAATTTTGTGAAATGTGGACAATCTTTTTACTGTTCGGACTGAGTTGCCAGACGGTCCTGTCGATCGATTACGAATTTCTTCCTGAGGATCCGGATGTATTTTCGGACTGCAGGAATCCACCTGCACCTCCTCGAGCAACAAATATCAATGGCTTGTTTAATCTGAATGAGCTGGAATTATCTCTGATCGGTGATATGGTTCACTTTGAAGGCAATTTAACAACAGTTTGGGACATACAACCGAATGATCGCATATCGGTAAATCATATTACAGGTTTTACCTGAACATCCCTTAAATATTGACCAACCAATCGACTCCTTTAGGTTAGTGGCACTGTCATGCATTGGGAACGGGGCGTTTGGGAACCAACGACATTAGCCATATCCACTAATGACTTTTGCGAAATCATGTATGATAAGGATCAGTATTGGTACAAGTTTTGGACCACACACGTGACGAATGCGGATGAAGTTGGAAGCAAATGTCTTTATCTTAAGGGAGTAAGTGAGTACTATCGTAATTGATGTATTTGTGTTTAATTCATTTGATATTGCAGTCCAAATTGATGCATAAGCCCTTTGATATCCAAATGGCGCTTTATGGTGTTAGTGGAGTATCATTGCTTGGACGGTATAAGATTGTTGTAACCCTGGAGGCATTTGATGATCAGAAGAAAATTAAACGTCCCACTACCATTTGCTTTGAAATAAAAGGCGAAATGGAAGAGTTATAAAATCAACGATTTTAGCTATATATATGTATATAAAAAACAGATGTGAATTGCTGTTGCGCATAATATATTCTGCATATGTATATAAAATTTTGTGTGTTTACTTATTATGACAAACCCTTGGAGACGGGATATAGCAGTCCGATGTTTCTAAGGAGCACACTAATATACTTTTTAAGATATTTTTTATCCAGACATCTTAGTTAGCAAACATAGATAGGCCATATTCCTTTTCCTTCTTCCCACTAGGCTAAAGCTTTTCCTCGAACCATTTTAATTTTTTCAATATAATATAATTGAAACAAACAGAAAAGCTCTATCAATGAATAATTAAAGTCAAATAAATATATATATCCTTGATCACTTTGAATGGGTTCAGGGTATAATAGGCCAAAAATATTATAGAGAAAAATCATTAAAAGTGCCCAAGAGTAGAAAAGGGCACATTTGCACATTTCATGTCAATTTTCTCTAAATCCCCTCTGAGATAAGTTGCAAAAAACCAAAATATTATTAGCATTTAAAAATGTTGTTAATACCTTTACGGCATAGATACGTTCCACGAAACTTTGCCGCAAAACGAAAAGCCGTATAAGGAAACAGTTATTCTAATACAAATTCATACAAATTTAGCGGGATCGGTTCCAAATTTGTTAAATATATATAACATTCAAAATGCATTTTATTTTTTATTTCATTTAAATCAAAATACATACATAACAAGTACATACATTTGTACATAAAATAATAACAGACCCCAAAAACCAACCATAAGCTATAAACAAAAATGAAACAACTATATTTTACATAAATTGTGTGTATGTATACATACATAATATTTTTTAAATGGCTTTAATCTGAAGACAATGAAGAAATGGTAACCTGCAGATCACTGTCGTCATCATTTTTCGCTGGGATGGGCATGACTTAAAAAAGTGCCCAACGTTGTTTGTCTTGACTTCTTGTCTATTACGTTCTTCAGTGATTTATAACAGCTAATGGCTGAGTTAATTCCTCGAGAAACGCTACGTTCGACGGCAGGATCGTTTTCAAGGAGGATGTTTATTCCTTGTTCGAAATAGGAAAAAGCTTTCGACAAATTTTTTGATGTTAGCTGTTTGGATACAACAAACTAACTCTGACTCTTCATCAAATACCGGTTCTGCTTGCAACGAAATGAGTTCCTCATATGAAAGGGGTTCCCTATTTTTTTTGCCGTTATAGCGAAACATTTTAGGCGAAAATCGAGAATGAAGAGGACCGTTGTATATCGAGGTATGGGTGGGTGTATTAGAAAAGTCAGTTTGTCCCTTCAATTCTGTGGAGATATCCATGTACAGATACATATTACACTGTTGTATGCGTGTTTTGGCGTGTTTGTTGATCATATCTCGAATCATGTTAATTCGAAACAAGTTGCAAACAACCTGATTGATGAGAACCGTTACATTGTGCAGCTAATTAGACATTGCTTAACGTAAAGTTTTGACCTCAATTCGGATTCTATATAAATGGACCGATGGCCACATGTTAGCTATACGTATTACAAATTTTGTGAAATGTGGACAATCTTTTTACTGTTCGGACTGAGTTGCCAGACTGTCCTGTCGGTCGATTACGAATTTCTTCCTGAGGATCCGGATATATTTTCGGACTGCACGAATCCACCTGGACCTCCTGAAGTAACAAATATCAATGGCTTGTTTAATCTTGATGAACTGCAATTGTCCCTGAATGGTGATATGATTCACATTGAAGGCAATTTATCAAGCGTTTGGGACATACAGCCGACCGATCGTATATATGTAAATCATATTACATCTCAAACTGAACGTCCTTTAGTTATTGACTGATCGACTCCCTTAGGCTGCTGTCCGTGTCATGCATTGGAATCGGGGCGTCTGGCAATCAACGATTTTCGATTTGCACACCAAGGACTTGTGCAAAAATTTGTATGATAAGGGTCACTATTGGTACACCGCTTGGGTCAGACACGTGACAAATGTGGATGAAGTTCGCAGTAAATGCTTATACCTTAAGGATGGAGTAAGTGGGCATTATCGTAGTTGATATTGAACAGTTTTGTGTTTAATTCATTTGATTTTGCAGCTCAAAATTATTCATGAGCCCTTTGATCTGCAAATGGTGTATGAAAACATTGAGGGCATCAAATTGCATGGGCGCTATAAGCTTGTTTTCATAATGGAGGCCTTTGAAGAACAGAAGAATATTAAACGACCCACTACCGTTTGCTTTGAGATGATAGGCGATGTGAATCGGGTATAATATCAACTCTATTAGTTATGTACTAGTGTATTGTTGTTAGTTAGTTAAGAGCTTCATATGTTGTATATTTACTTACATAAATTACATTTACTTACATTAATACACATATTAAGTGAGTTTTGTCCAGATATCTTGGTAAACATAAAAGTTTTTTTTAGCTATATGATATAGTGAACCGATCCGACCAGCTTCCGCATATGTGATGTCTGCAGAATTAAGACTGTAAAATTAAAAAATGTATTAGGAAATCTTCAAATTGTGAGATAGTTTGCATATGAACAGACAGACTGATGGACATGGTTGATGCTGCTCAAGAATATATATACCTTATGGGATCGCAAATGTCTCCTTCAACCTCTGCAGGGGTATATTTTTTTGTATTCAATGCGATTTTCATAAATTCAAGTAAAATCTACATATTGAGCTGGGGTTTAGTGAGACTTATATAATTCGTATATCTAATGTTGTACTAACATAAGTAAGTTATCCTTAATATACTTATCTCTTCATGAGGAGTTTATTGCACATTAGTGAAAATAAATTGATCACGCTTTCTCCTTTGTTTCACTTCTTATATATCCATGTCAAACTCACCGTTGGTAAAGGGTATTCGGAATACCCAATTTCTATAATCTCACATTTGATACTGTGGCTGCGGCACGCGCTGATGTCAACAGGCGCTCAACTGTCATTCGAGAGTGGCCTTTGTTGCATGTGAGAAAGAGTTTTTCAAGCGTTTCGTTTGTTAATGCATATGCATGTTAATGTTGTTGTTGTGGCTGTTGCTGTTGCTTATGCCGCATGTCGCAAGCCGCAATCGTCGACGAGTCGTTTTGGGTTACATGGTTTCACAGTGCCTGCTACTTGTAGTGCGTCTGCTGCCAATGTGGCAATGCGATCATTGCCAGTATTTGTAATCGGTTTAGCATATATACATACATAAATACATATACTATTCGAATATGGACGGCCAAACTGCCAAATGGTAATTGGTAATTGGCATATGCAAATGTACGGCTGTCAGTTATTAAATTACTTGATGAATGCCACAAATCGTTGCGTCTATTCTCAGCAAATTCGTTGCGCTTTAATATCGGGGAGCAGTCAGCCGATTTTTAATGCCAACTCATTGCAGAGTTGAACAGAAATGATCTGCCTTCCACCTAAACAATACTTTCATTTTGCATTCGACTATTTGGGCAAAACAGAAGTTATTATTCATCATCAGTGGCAGCTGGGGCAGGCATCATAATCGCATCCAATCAAGGCGTTCATCTTGCAACACTTTCATTTCAAATTCCTTGAAATGTACACTACGCTCAACAATATATTGTAGTGTATATATAAATAATCGCTTTGCAACTTTCTAAAAACAAATCTGTACGAAAAAGGTGCAAATTAGCAGCGCACGATTTTTTTTGTCCAACAGGCAGCAGCAGCAGCAGCAGAAATTATTGCCCCAGGCCAAGCGAATTTGCAACAAAGATGTATGTGTATGCATATAGAAAATCAATTGGTAGAACTCCTTGATGGTCGTTAGTCATAAGCCAGCGACAACTGCTCGCTTTGCATATTGTGCACACAGCACAAGCAAAAAAAAATAAAAATAAATAAATAAAAACAAGTTGGTAACCCAAAAAGTGCAATGTAGGACGTTGCAGCAGCAGCAGAAGTGGCAGCAACAACAACTGAACCCGTTTGGCCAGCTCCCAGTTGCCATCTCCGATCTTGTGCAGCTAACCCGCTCTAACCAAAGATTCACAGGCACTCACAAATTATCAAACAACAACGTTGAAATTGTGTTGCATGAATGGATGGATGATGGCTGTGAACCAGCTGAGAGCTGTTGAGGCAACTTTGGCGAGGCAACAATTTTTTTTTTGTTTTTTCTTTTTTTTTTCTCTGTTAAAACTCGTGTAGGATGTTTTGTAGGCTATTGGAAAGATCAAGAGTTTATAATGTATCTCTGTGTGTGTGTGAGAACTTTTCCAGTTAGCTGTCTGCTGCTTGCAGCTTGCCTCTGGCTGTAGATTGCAACGCCTCTCGCGCTGCCGTTGTTGTTTGTGGCATAAATTGTGGGTTTTTAGGTGTCTCGCACAGTTGCAGTTAAATAGATACATACGAGAACACCCCAGATACAAGATACGTTGCACATTTCACAGCAGCAGCAGCTGTAGGCAAACTGGAAAGTGTTGCCTTTTGCACTCGTCACACATTCACAATCTCAAATGGTATATACTTTGTTTGTTTTTTTTTTCGGGGCCATGACATGCAGCTTCTTAGGTGCTCTTAATTTTGATGAGTTACAGTCTTAGCGCTGAGCCTACTAAATTAAGATTATAAGTAGACAATTCTAGCTCTAATGGGCGCTTCGCACCAAAATGTGCTTCATTCATAACCGAAAAAGACAAAACAGAAAACGGTCGTCGGTCGAAAGCCGACGCGTTAAAAATGTTGACATGCGAGTTTATGGCGCAGAGCGGAGAGAGACAAATTCAGCGCCAAACGCCAACGCCAACGCCATCAACTTGGTCATAATGTTCGTAATGACAGCCTTGCGTGTGCTTCAATCTCTGAATGTGTGTGTTTGTTGGCCGAACGGAGCTCTGAAAAAAAAAACAACAACAGCAACAACACAAATTTTCATTCATAAAATGCCGCCACAAGTCCGCGTCTGAGTACGAGTTCGAATCCGAATTCGAGTTCGAGTCACGTCAGCATAACAACTCATAATGCCTACGCACCAACAACAACCACCCAAGCACAACTAATCTGAGCCAAAGACGCTTATCAAGTTGTTTTTGTTGTTGTTGCTTCTTTTCGATAACTATTTTACGTCGCCAAAAAGTGGCATGTGGGCTGCGATTTATGCCACGCTTTGTCAATCATACGGAAATCGTGTGTTTTTGTTGCTTTTTTAATGCTTTTTTTTCGGCTTAAATAATGCAGTTTCATATATATATTTTTTTCTTTGCAATTCGCCTTGAGCTTTCAATCTGTTTGCCTTGTGCCACTCATATATTTAAATACAGTATTTAATGTATACCCATAACAAATTTACTAAATTTGCTCAAAGCCCTCGCCGTTTTCAGGGGCGGATAGTTTGGATATAAGAAATCTGAAGAATTCGAATTATGTCTTTTATGAATTTGGTTTTAGACTGCTCAAAAATGTTTGAAAATATGTATATATGTATATTTAGTAAATAAAGATAAGTTTTGGTATTTGCTTCGATTTTGATCTAGGAGTTCTTTTGAAATAGTTAAACAATTGCATTAGGTTAGGCTACGAATGTTTTCGTCGAGATGCGAAATGATCCTCATCCCACCAAGTGCTGCACAGATTCCTCTTCATCATTGCAGCTTCTGATGGACGGAAAATCTAGTTGCATGGTTTCACAATAATCGCATTAACTTGTAGATAATTTCTGAACATTTCAAATCACGTTGTCATTCTCTCAATTGCGATTGCGATTAACATACAATCGATTGCGGTAGGTCAAGTGATCCATCGGCCACATGGCTGATGCCAAATATGGCGCATCAGACAGCCTGTCGCGGACATTGACTGACAACAACAACAATTACGTCGATCCTACTGCCTCTGCCACATCCAACTTCTTTTGCCGTTGTCATTGTCGTCGTGTTATGAATTATAAACCTTTGCCGCCGCAAGTTGATGTCTACCGGCTTTAATATCGTTGCAGTGCCACTTTGGTTGGTGCCCATTACGTAGAAGTTGCGGTAAAGGCAAACACAACATGAGCAAAACTTACAATGCGATGCTTGTCTGGGTATGTTCGTTTCGTTAACTCTTCAGCGATCAAGCAAGTTGTATAGTGCAAATTATTATTAATGTCAGCTGCAGTTTGCTTTGGTATTTATATATCTAAACTGATTGCTGGAAGTGATTCTCGTATCTTAGTTTTAGATACATTTCATATATTCTTGCTCGTGTACTTTTTATGCAGTACAGCGTATCTCGTAGTCGTCTTCTAATATAACCACTTTGTATCTGTAGTATTTTATTTTTTATATACCTTTTCGTTTATATTTTTCACAATTGTATGCTATATACCAAGGGAGAGAGAGGAGAGAGAGAGCGAGAAATAAATGCTATGTAGAAATAACCGAAATCGATTTCCGTTCATTTTTTGCTGTTGCACCTCTTTCATGCGGCTCAATGCACTCGGCATAGGACTGCGTCACCTCTTTTATGCAACGCTACAACCCTGCCACCCTACACCCCTCCTCCCCCACATCACCCTGCCATGTTTGCATTTTGGCTTTTGTTAAATGCATTTTCTCGATTGGCATTTGCGCGAGCCTTTTATTGTGCTTACTTTTGTGCTCGAATGCAAAACGTGAAATCGAAAGCGCATTCAAATTGCAATTCAGGCGCTTTTTTGTATTTATTTATTTTTGTTGTTGAGCTCTCTGGACCAGTGCCAACAAGACAAACGCATTGGAAATGTAGACTGTAAATCGATTCTGGTTATTTGAACACTTGGTTGGGCATTTAATTGAGGCACTGTCATCAGTCATAACACTTGCTCGATTTCAATGTCAATTTGCTGGTGTTGTAATTGAAACTGACTAGAAGCACAACGGCAACAACGACAACAACGACAATCACAAAACAAGTGGAGCAATAAATTGGTCATAACGACTTTTTAGTTGCCCGTTGTGCGTCCGTCTGCGTGTATTTACTGTAGTTGTGTGGCTTTCGTGGTCGGAAACCCGTTTTCACTTTTTTTTATTGACCATTTGGCGCTTCTTTACTTACGTTTATTCTCAAATTATGTATAAA
This sequence comes from Drosophila silvestris, assembly GCA_035043445.1. Classification (NCBI taxonomy): domain Eukaryota; kingdom Metazoa; phylum Arthropoda; class Insecta; order Diptera; family Drosophilidae; genus Drosophila; species Drosophila silvestris. The sequence goes on from JAWNMZ010000027.1 coordinate 1,591,837, forward strand.
TCTTTGGCTACTTTTTATGGTGTGTGCACAATTTGCAGCCGCTTGTCTTTTATGGCCTGGCAATGAAACTAGTAAAAACAAAAGCCAAGCTCAACGGCAACGACGACAACCAGCAATAACAATAACAACTACAACCACAACTCATGCTGTGCCATGTGGTTTTGACCATATTTCGCATAGGTAACATTTTGCTATTGCTGAGAATACTGCCAACTGGCAGCTGGCTGCTGATCAGCTATTAAATTGCTTAGCTGGCTAACTACTGGTCGTTGGCCCATTGTTCAATCACTTTCATTCTGCTAACGTGTTGATTGCATTTCGTAAAAAAAGAAGGAATGATAAAAACTTCATTAACCACGCCACAGGCAGCTGCACAGCAGCCCTTCTCAAGCCAAGGGATGAGGAGAAGATACTGTAGAATGAAGAGCTACTAATTGTTGTTCGCTTATAACACGTTTTCAGAGCCAAATTCTCCAATAATCTACGATATATTAGAGTTGTATTCAAACTCAAATTTAGTTTTAATGATACTCTAAATCAAATTTAAGAATAAATTCATTTCTAGTAACTGTTCTTATTCATCTACAAATTTCATGGTGTTATATTGATTTCTTTTTTTTTTGCAACATTTATTCAATTACATTTTAAATTTAAACTTTTCGCTGATTAATACGAGCATTAAATGCAGCCAATTGAGTTGATTTCGTTTTTCATTGAGTTAAATTGTTGAACACACACATAAAACTGAAAAGTTTTTCATCGGGTTTAATCAAATGCACAGACAACAAAAGTCGCAGCTCAATGAGGTAGTATATACTATACATATATATATATATATATATATATATACATATTGAGATTGTCATATAACCACATTTCACATTATTCATGTCAGTAAGTTTTAATGCATTTACGTTGCCCCCACAAAAGTTTTGACAAGCCAAATTCACTGGTTGAAAATGTTCAGCTAATTGGCAGGAGCCAAACACGCAACCAAGTATGCAAAGTGTTCTGCTTGACAGGCCATAATAACAAGGAAAACACTCCTTAAAGCCATATCCTTAACTAATTGGAAATATTATGTGATGACTTTAAGGCCCATTCAAATCAGAATGGATTGCTTTGGTAACTCTTATAAAGGTTATATCCGTAATAGCTGACAGATTACATCCTAAATAAATATAAGCCTTGAAGACATATTATTGTGTTATTTCAAATCAATACGCCTTATTGAAAGCTTTGCTTCTTTATTATTTTGCCAATTTCTTGTCCTTTTTTTTTTTTTTTGATATTGTTGCAGCCAACCTTTTTCTATTTACGATTGGCAACACGTACGCACATTTGTCAAGTCTGTTGCGTGTTTGGGGTGTGTGTGTGGGTGGGATGTATGTGTTGACTTAGATGCCCCTATAAAATAGACATTTGCCTTTGAGCAGCTGTTTATTGCATATTTTGGAACACATTTGCTGAGTTCTTATTGATTTATATACCGTGTAGCTATTAAATAACTAAGAGGCGTAATGATAAATTCATGTATCATATAAAAGAAGCTGACCTGTGGATAAATGTGACTGTAAAACTTGGTACAGGGTATCTGCCAGTTGACAACTCTTGATTAGGGAATTGTTATTCATGTCGAGGGCCACAGAAAAATAAAAAAATTAACGATTTCGCATTGTTATTTGTTGCTTAGATACATTTATATTTGTGCATGTAAACTAATGTCAATTCATGTTGAACAAGTATTTTTAATCTTATTATTGCCACAATGGATAGTACACACAATGTTAATAAAAATTTGCCATACTCTTGTTTATTTGCAGAATACTTCACCATTGTGGGATGATTTTGTGGCCAAGGCGAGTAAACTGCACACATGCCTGCGGTAAGTCTGAAAATTCCAGTAGAAATTAGAATTAAATTGTTTAAACAAATTTGAACATTTGAAGCGATTGCGAAAACCTTACAACAGAATAAAAAATACAAATGAATCGTAAACAAAAGTCGGACTAATATGAGAGTGTCTAAAACTGTTTTTTATGCCAGCCATTTCCTCTCGCAGTCTATGATTATATTCTGGCTGTCTCAACCACCGACGCGGCGTGTGCGTCTTTGTTTATAGTTTTCATTTTGTTTTAGAGTGTGAGTGTGTGAGTGTGTGAGAGTGTGTTTTTATGCTCAGTCTTGGCCCCAATTTGTGACGCCAGCGGCAGTGTCAGTCTGGGCAATATGCAACACTATACTATATACATATGTATGTATTTATGTATACATAAGTAGTGCATTAATCATGCATCTTGAGAAGTCTGTTGTTATTGTTTTTTTTTTTGTTTTTTTGCTTTTTGGCAGAGCAAAAGAAATTCTGAGCCAAGTGTTTGCCCAATGCGCTTGACACAAATACGCACCCCGCTTGACGGCGCCCCGCTTCTTGTGTGTCTCTGTACACTCCGGAGAGCAGACAGGTCGTAGTCTGAAAGTAGCCCAGCCTCTTGATCATCATCTTCATCAGCTGCTCTGCTGCTCTGGGTGCAGTCGCCTCTCAATTGCTCTTTAGACTGGCCTGCCTGTCTGTCTCTCTGTCTGCCTCTGCCATTTTCAATTGAAATGTCGCCCACGGCCAATAAAGTTGTGTTGCAAAGATTATTAGATTTGTAGCCATGTAGCCTGCCATTTGGCATTTTTTTTTTTGCATATTTTTTACATCTTTATACCTATAATCTGTTATTTCTGTTTGCTCTTCTTTTATTTTTATAGCGCTGCTATTCAGGCAATTGCCGCCTATTTGGATGCCTTCCAAAAGATCGCCGATGCGGCCACCAATTCCAGAGGTAAGTTCAAAAGTCGTAAACATAAGGCAAACTTGACCGCCGCTTCCTCTTGTCCCATTGTCGTTGCCTTTTCTGTACAAATGAAGCACATTTTGTAGTTGTACATCCACAATGTACATCCATCTATTATTAATGCGTATTTGTTAGAGAGTCGACGCTGGCGGCGTCAACGTCGGTCATCGATCTGATTTTACACATTTCACGCCTGCCTGCCGGCCTGCCGGCCTGTCTCTTTCCCCGTTTTGGGCTCACGCATTTCAGCGTTTGCTATTTATATTTATTTATTGGCTGGCCTCTCTCGACGGCCGATGGACTTCACGCTCAGCTCGGATTATGCAATGTTGCTCACCTGGGCGGATAACAACAACAACATCAACAAGAATAGCAATCGGGAACGGGAAGCCACTACTGGGTTTGGCTTTTATTTCTTCTATTTATCTTTAACTCTCTGTTGACTGTGGGCAGTAATAGAACCGACAACTTCAACAGAGATCAAAGACCACAACGGAGACAACACGTATTTATCTACTCCATTCAAGTAGTTGCAGTTGACATTGTTTTAGTTACAGTTAGTTAATAAATTGTGAATTGGCAATTTTTGTCACAGATTTTCATCAAATTTAAATATACAAAGTGGATACTTTTGTAAATCAGATATTTCGTATATTATTTTTTTCTTGTTATTGTTAAATAATTAAATACTATATTCGCTTGTCGAAATGAAATTATTATTGAATTTATAAATTCGATTGTCGTTTGTATTCAACTGATTTTTTGTGGGAACATCAATTGAATTTGTAGCATAATGATATTTGCATATATTTCTTACAATTCCCATGTCGCTTCATTATTTATCTATTATCTCTTGGTCTGTGCTTGTATCTGCCGCTCTCTGTTTGCATTTGCGCTGACTGTCTGTGCTTTTGCCTCATTTGCATTTATTGATCGAGTGCCAAGTTTGGCGTTTGCATATTCCCTTGCACAAAAAGTTGCCGCCTGAATCCTCATATGGCCCACCGGTAAAGTAGCCACCATTTGTGCCACCCTTTTTGAGTGCTGTCTGCTCTGTACATTTGCACTTACTAAATGGTTTCATTAGTTTTAGTGGTTACTTGGACTAAGCATGTTGCCTATTGGTTTCGTCTGTGCTCGGTCAAGCAGCGCTGGCAGGACAAGTGTCAATTGTCCATTTGCGCACGAGGGTGAAACTCAATAATTTGCACATGCTTTTGCGTCTTCCATTAGGTGGTTGAATTCAAGCTTTGACTGGTGGCAGGCAACAATTTTTTCCATTTTTTTTTTGTTTTGGGGGCTCTTTTATTCAATTAACTTGGATTTGGGGACGTCCATAAAGTGCTTTATGTGGGATTTGCCTTAAGTACCATTTCATGGGCGAGCAGAAATCAATAGGATAATGGCAGCATTCACTGCGATAATTAGATTTGGGTTGGCTTGCGGAGTGTGGTAGCTAGGAGGAGGAGGAGTAGCGTGTACACATTATTAACTGCTGCTGGCTGGTGCTGCTGCTGTCAGTTGGCTGATAGGCAGCTGCCCAAAGCGTAGCAGTAGCTGGCATAATGGGCACACACGAGACCGGTTGTTGACCGACTTCCCAACAAACCGAATTCCGTGTGGCATGCAATGAGCCAGCCTCAAATTGAACAGACAGCATGGCGTGCAATCGCAATGTATTGGCCTGGTCATACTCCCAAGACAACCACGACAACGACAACGACAACGATGCATTTCCGTAATTAATCATTTTGTTTGGTGCTCTCTGTTTTTTTGCAGGTGCATCCAAGGAGATTGGCACCGCTTTGACGCGCGTCTGCCTGCGCCACAAGGCGGTCGAGACGCGCTTAAAGACGTTCACCAGCGCCATTATGGATTGTCTGGTGCAGCCGCTGCAGGATAAGATTGAGGACTGGAAACGCACCGTGGCCACCATTGACAAGGACCATGCCAAAGAGTATAAGCGCTGTCGCAGCGAACTAAAGAAGCGCTCCAGCGACACGCTGCGTCTGCAGAAGAAGGCCCGCAAGGGCCAAACGGACAACAGTCTCCAATCGCTGATGGACTCACACATGCAGGATGTCACACTACGACGCGCCGAGCTCGAGGAGGTCGAGAAGAAGTCACTGCGCGCTGTCATGGTCGAGGAGCGTCTGCGCTTCTGCAGCTTTGTCCACATGCTGCAGCCGGTGGTGCATGAAGAATGCGAGGTGATGTCCGAGCTGGGACACCTGCAGGTGAGTCTTATTCAAGTTAGTTGATCAGTTTGCATGTGACTAAAGCAAATCATTTTTGATAATTTCTAGGAGGCGATGCAGTCCATCGCTTTGGTCACCAAGGAGCCAAGCGTACTGCCACCGGCCTCTGAGGAGCTTATTCACGATGCTAAGGCAAGCATTAATCTCTATCCGGAGTCGCCGGGCGGCGGTTCTGGCTCCCAGGGCGGCGGCTGCTCTAATTCCCTGGGCTCTCGCAAAAGCTCTGTCTGCTCCATTAGCAGCATGAATAGCAGTGGTTCCAGCAACTCGCCGGGTCACCATCACTATCCGCGCTCCCTGTCGCAGGTTCGTGCGGTCGATCTGATTGCTAAAACACCAACTATGCAACAAAATTAGCTCTGAACAATTGGACACTTTATTTTGTTAACTTGTGCTATACTCAAATGATTGTAAACTCATATTTTATTGTAATCCTATGCATAGATAGAGCAGAATATATTTGTACATTTAGTATATTTAGTTAACAAAGTGTGTCGCTAACTCAACTCTATTTTGTTCATTGTAAATAATTAAAAGCTTTACTTAATGCATAAATATGTAACTCTAATTAGCATCTTTGCTCTCATATTGCAAAGAGAAAATGATAAAACCAAATCGCACATGCATATTATTAAAATCGTGACCAATCTTTTAGAGCATTCTGCTGCATAGTTTAAATTTCAATTGTATTTTTAGTTGTATATATATAATTATGCATCTTAACTTTTTGTGTGTGTGTGTGTGTATGTGTTGTGTGTGTTTGCTTGTTGTTGCCTGTTTTGCCATTTTGGGTTTTTATCTCAACAACGTTCTTTTTGTCTTTTGTGTTTTTGTTTTTAGTTTGTAACGCCCGCAATTCGCTTGAAACCTGGTGAATCCAGTGATAGTGGCTTTTGCTCATCGCCAGCTCTAACAACACAGGTTTTCATTATTTTTTATTAATTTAATTCAATTAAATTACTTTAATATGTGTTTTTGTGCTGAAAACTTTTTCTATTGTAGTTTAAATGAATTGTCTCGTAATTGTTAAAAATGTTTCCGCTCTTTGTCAAAGGCCTCTAATGCGACAAATCAGACGCATGCCGTCTCCACTTGGCCGCCGCATTCCCAGGACGTGGTGGATACGTTGCCGCCGACTGCCGATCGTCCGCACACGATTTCGACAACATACGAGAAGGGACATCAGCGTCCACCGCTCACTGTATACACGTTCCAGAATCCCGAGACTATACCCGAGTCCAGCAGCAGTGGAAGCCTCAACCCAGCAACGGTTGCTGCCAACCAACCAACCAACACGAACAGCAACACCAATGGCTCCTCCTCGAACTCGGGCCAGAATACGCCGGCCACACAGAAATCGCCGGCAGCTTCGCTCAGTCGTCCGCCTCTGCCAGTTGTAAGTATCGCCTGAAGCATGCCTCTAATTTTGATTCTAGTGCTTAAGTTGTTTCTCGTTCACGTTTGCTGTGGCAACCAAACAAAACAAAACAAAACGAAACCAAATCAAACCAATCTAGAAGCCGGCACATGTGGTAAGTGGCAGCGTAGACACTCATTGCGCAATCATTTGCATGCGCTCATCCCTGCCCGCCCAACCGCTCAACCACCAATTAAAGCTAGTCTCTTCTCAGCCAGAGTCAACATCGCCTTCATCTCCAAGTAGCCCTTGATTTTGTATACCCTTGCAGAGTGTATATTTGAATTTAGATCTACTGCATCTATTTTTATAATTATATATGTATTTTTTGATTAAGATCATTATATTAAATAAATTCACAAAACATTAATTGTTACTTTAGCAGAAAACTAATTATATATATATATATATTATATATTATATATTCAATTCTTATATTCTTTAAATTACATACATAATTTTTCAGTAATATATTTTATAAATCTGCAAGGGTATTTACTTAAAATTCGGCTATCCGAAGATAACTCTTACTTTTATGTACAGAATTTTCCTAATACCTTTCGATCATAATTTTATAGCGCTGTTCATCGCTGGAGCGACCGCTGTCGGCGCAGAGCAATCAACGCCAGAATAGTGGACAGAATTTGTTGCAGCGCCAGTGCCCCTCACCGATACCGGCTCATATCACAAAAGGTATAAAAAGTTGTTCACACAATCGTATATGTACATATATATATATATAATTTTATTTGTTGTGATTTTGTGTGCAAGCCTTTTAACGCCTAATACCATTCGGTCAGTTTACTAATCAATCCATGTACTTGTTATTTGTGTTGATCTCTCTTTCCAACAACACCAAACACCAAACATCAAACACAATCACCATGCGCATGCCTTGTCCAACACGCTCATGTTAATGCCAACACACAGAGCTGTCCGCCGCACATCATGCACAGCAGCAGCAATCACAACAGCAACAGCAACAGCAGCAGCAACAGCAACAGCAACAAACCCCGCCCACCTATGTTAACATGTCTGAATTGGCGGCTATGAAACTAACTAACCAGCAACAGCAACAGCAGCAGCAACAGCAACAGCAATCACAACAACAGCAAAAGTCATCCACTCCGTTGCTGCAGCAGCAGAGTAGCATTGATTCAATTTGTTCGCAGCATTCGAATGACTCGTCGACTAGCTCTCTGCAACAGCAACTGTTGCAGCATAATCAGCAGCAGCAGCAACAGCAGCAGCAGCAATCGCACATGAATCATCAGTCGGCCAGTGGTCTTGGTACACGTTCCCATTCCATATCCTCATCGGTGTCCTCCAACACAGCCTCCTCCTCGCTGCACTCGCACCCATCTATCGATTCAGCTGTTGCTGCCTCACTTGTGGCTGCTGGTGGCAATACCAACACTAGCACCACAACGCCATCGAGCGGCTGCTCAACGCCACAGAATCACTATTCACCACTGTTAACCAACTCACCCACGTCCACTGCTGCAGGTACACCGAGCGGTGGCAGCATTGCCAGTGGCCTTGGCTTCGTCTACCAAGTCAGCTCACCCACACCGCCCACCTCCGCCAGCGATGTGTTGAAGATTACCGAACCAGGAGCTGGGACAGCTGTGGTACCACCTGATGTTCACAGCGAGTCAGCCGATTCCGATGAGCGTTCGCGTGCCTCTGTGCTGCAGAAGGCATCCATGTTTGAGAAGCAGGCGGCCGCTGCTGCTGCCACCGTCGCAGCACCCGCACCACCAGCAACAGTCCCAGCTGCCACCACCACTCGTCGCAGCGAGGAGCTGCGCGCTGTTGAGCAACAGGAGATGGGTAAGTCAAAGATAAATGCAGCTCTCTCACCATTCAAGCAGCCTCCCCTCGTCCCCAGCAAAAGCAAACTCCTTCGAGCACAGTTTTTTAAACCACCCAATTCAGAATATCTCCAAGCAAATCCTCCGAATTTTGTTTGATACCCTCCGCCCCTCGTTTATACCTGCTGTATTTCTCGTGTTTTTTTTTGTTTTTTTTTTTACTATATTTAACCCGTTTTCTTTTTTCTGTTTTTCGTTTTTTCCCCCTCTCTCATATTGTTTCTGTTGTGTTTAACACACACACAAAACAATACACTCACACACATACACACTCAACGCACAAACCAACTTTCGCGTTATTTTGTACAAAACACAACAATTTATTTTCGACTCATGTAAAAAAATAAAAAAAATTGCACCAACAACAACAACAACAAAAATGACTTCAACAAACCATAAAACTCAAAACATAATAATTAGACAAATCTTTCGAAGACTCGATTCAAGCACTAAATAATTTAATTGGCGAATTAGACTCCTTTCAACGAGAGATCGATGAGGGCAAGGGCAGCAAGCAGCAGCAATGCAACAGCAACAGCAACAGCAACAACAACGGCATCAACAACAACGGCAACAATAACAACGGCAACAACAGCAACAATAGCAGCAGCAACAGCAGCAATAGCAACGAGAACAACAACTGCAACGATCTACTCATGCCCAGCAGCAGCATCAACATTGAATGCTGTGCGATTAGCAATCAAACAAATTCCAGCGGCTGCGGCACCGATATATCGGACACCACCTCCGAGGAGCTGGTCGGCGATGAAAGTGTAGGATTGGCCGCTGCCCGACGTCATCAGCAGTTGGGCGCCAGCGATTCGGAGCTGAGTCGCTGCTATGTGAGCGAGACCAGTTCACTGACTGGCGGCATACTGGCCGGTGGCTATGAGAATCCCACATTTGCGCATTTTGCCAATCGCGAGGATCCCTCCGGCGGATGTTCATCCTCACTGTATGCGCAATCCGCCGCCGACAGCATATCGCTGGCGACCTCGGATAGCCTCTGCCAGCAGCGGCATGCGTATGTGGACACGTGCAGTGATGACGGAAGCGCCGTCGTTGTTATCTATGACCATCAGATACCCAATACGCCGGACATTGAGTTTGTCAAGCAGAACTCGGAGATTGTTCTGTTGCGCCACAAGGATCCGCAGCAATTGCAGCTGCACGAGATGCGTGAATTGCAGCAGTTGCCCGACAATCTGAGCGGCTCGCCCGAGTCCCCAGATGGTGGTAGTGGTGGTGGTATTGGTGGGTCAACAACGGCCAGTGGGTCAAAGCCGGCAACAGCAACCGTGGCGCCCGCCAAGCAGCGACTCTCCTCGTTTCGCGCCAGCAGCGAGCAGCAGCTACAGTTGCTCGGACGTGCCAGTCCGCACAGAGGTACGGAAAAGCTTAGGGTTAGTGTAGACCAACAGCAGCAGCAACAGTTGTCAGCAAATGATAGCAGCAGCAGCACAGTGCGGCGCAAGTTACCGCCCAAGCCGATTAGCCTGAGCATATTTAATGGTCCGTCGCTTGAAGCAGCGGGCAACAGCAACAACAGCAGCAGCAGCAAGCCAATGATACCTAGAAAGTTTGACTTTAAGGCCGATCTAGATGCCAAAATACGCAAGCAGAAACTAAAAGTGCAGCAGCAATTGCAACAGCAACAAGAGCAGCAGCAACAGCAGCAGCAACAGCAGCAGCAACCGCAGCAGCAACAACAACAATCACCACACTCACCCCAGTCGCCCCAAACAACAACAACCACAACAACAACAACAGCAACAACCGCAGCAAACTGTAATGTCACTAATAAAACAGCTGTTACTGCATCCGCATCCAATTCCATCCAACAAAATCATAGAATGCCAAACCAATATCAGACTCAAATATCAACAACATCCACCAATCATGCGCCATACAAAACGCCCACAACAGCAGCAACATTTACAACAACCGCATCTGCATTATCATCAAACTCATCATTATTATTATCAGCAACATCACCTGGGGCCAAGTTGTCATTGCCATTATCATCATCGACATCAACATCGACATTATCTGCAGCAGCAGCAACAACAACAACAACAATGCTTGCGCCCGCATCGCTGCCACCTCCGCTGCCTCCCGTTCCCGCGAAACCAACACCATCCAATTCATATATGTGCTCCACTACTGCCAATGCCAATGCCAATGCCATTGCCAATCCCCATGCCAAACCGTGCATAACGCCCAGGCCGGCATCGTTGTCGGGTTCGTTTCATTTCGTATTATTTTTATTTTTGTTCGAATTCTCATAAGTTTCTTTACCAATTAATAAACCATCAACTCCTCGGTTTGATTTCTTTTCTCTCAGCAACAATTGTTTTTCTTGGCTTTGGTTTATCACCACTTTCATCATTTTGTATTGTTTCTAATTGTGTAATATTGTTTCGTCTTTGAACCTAGCTTGGCGGCTCGTCTATAAGGTTTTAACCCCGTTCAACTCATAATCACTCACTCAGCACCATCTACAGAATACAATACTTATGCTAGATAAATACACTCAAACAAAAACTGCACGCAACTGCGACTAATTGTAACACTGCTTTACACTAATATATATACTGCGTATATCGCAACTATCGAATCAATCGAATCAGCATTGTAAGATATACTCGTACTCGTTTATATATGTATTCAATTCGTCTGCTGGCTTAGGGTATTCAAAAATTATTACCATTTGGCAAAGAAAATTGATTAATTTGTTTTCGTTTCGAGAGGTGAAAAAGTGTCTAACGTTCGTCTTCAATGTTGTGTATTAGCTAACATTAAAGATATATGCATCTGAGATGCATGTAGATTAGTAATGCGTCTTCTAACAGCTACATATTTGGTATATGGTGTTTTCTGTGTTTTTTATTATTCTGCCACACACTGTATATAAATGTTATTAACTCGAAAAATAGTTAAATTGCTTGAACATATGCTAATATCTTTTCTGGCACACATTTCACAGGAGGTGGAGCAGCAGTAGCTGGAGGATTGGGTGGGGGCAGTTCCTCCACACGTATCGCACGTCGTTCATCCATTAATCAGGCGAAGCCACCGCCGCCAGTGCGTCGCAGCTCATCGGTGACGCCCAGTCCCAATGTGGGGGTAAGTGTTGCACTCCTCGGTGGCAGCCCTATAACTATAATTAATTATGCGCTATCAATTAAGTTAGTTAGTAAGCGTAAGTTAAGTAAGCTTTTAGCAGTGAGTGATCGATCGTGCATCAACCACAAAAACTCACACAAACAGACACATTTCCTTTTCTTTTCTTGCTTATGTTCATTTTCGTTTCTCACTTATGATTTCAATAATGCCTCAATGCAGCTGCAACAAGAACAGCAGCAGCAGCAGCAACAGCAGCAGCAACAGCAGCAACAGCATCAGCAGCAGCAGCAACAGCAACAACTCAACAGCAACAACTTATACTCCAGCGATCATTTGCCACCGCCGCCGGCATTTATGTTGGAGGCAAGCGCCTACTCCACATCGCCTACCCCTAACTCCATGCCCAGCTCAGCGCTCAAGGTGTCGGAGACGGTGCGCGCTCTGGCTGCCATGCGGCATCAGCCTGCCTCGCCCGTTGCTCTGCGACGCATGCAGCAACAGCAACAGTTGCAACTGCAGCAACAGCAGCAGCAACAACAGCAATCTTTACAGCAGGTGTGTGCACATCTCTTGGCTTGGGCTTTACTCTTTTGTTTATCTATGATTTCTTTTCATTTTTCATTTTCATTTCTATTCAAATTTGCTTAACCTTATCGCACACACACAATACAATACACAAAACACAACAACAATGCCAAATATTAAAAATATAAACTTAGACCGTGCACAAGCAATCATCTAGCGATGAAGCTGATTATGAAGGTTACTATAACTCCTATATGGAGCTGCATGCCTATGCTCATGCCTCACAAGCACCACAACCAACACCACCAGCAACTTACTCCCAGCAGCAGCAACACCAGCAGCAGCAATATCAGCTGCAGCAGCAGCAATGCTATATACAGCTCCAACAGCAACAGCAGCAACATTTGCATCAGCAGCATCATCATCATCATAATCATCATCAGCAGCCACCAACGCCACCGCCATATCAGGGGCCACCGCAGTTAGATGCCGTAAGTGCAACCACTTGACTGTGTGCACCACTAACCCGTCGACAACAACAGCAACAACTATTAAAATTGAATTGGTTCATCTCTCTCTCTCTCTCATCGTGCCTACTACTAATCTCTCTAATATCGCTGCTTACTTTAGTTGAAATAATTCCCATTTATAACTATATTTAATATACCATGCATAACTAGACATAGATGTATATTTAATCATATATAGAATGGTCGCACACAAATTAGAACGATTCGGTGCCAAGTGCCTGAATGAAATGGAATTCAAACTAAACCTTGGGTGTAAAAATTAAATAGAAAAAATCTGTATATTTATCATAATTCAATATTTGTTTATATCTATAGACAAATTTCTTTTTCACACAAAAATGATAAATAATGTGTTTTTTTAAAAAAAAGAATAATGCCGACGCCAACATTCTGGCCAGTTCTAATTTCTATGCGATCCAGTTTATAACTTATTAGAACGTGCATATATAGACCATATATCATATACATATAAACAAACATCTAGCTTATTGTTGCTATTTTTGTGGCCACTTTATAATTTAATGCCTTTTGTTTTCTTTCTACTTGCGCACACACACACAATCACAGTCTTCGTTCCGCACATCATCGCCCAGTGCTGGGGGCGGCATCTATGCACAGCCCAAAATGGTGAGCAACATGTCCAGCTTTCGCACCAGCAGTCCCAGTCCAAATGGACATGCTGGGCATCCACTGCCACCGACACAGCCCAAGGCGAATCCGAATCTGATTGCGCAGCTCAATGCACGACTCAACAGCAAACAGCAGCAGCAGCAGCAACAGCAACATGTTGCTGAGGGCATTTATGGAAATGCAGGTAGCGAATCCATTTATATGCGCGGCGGCAACGGTTTGTCCATGACACAGCAGCAGCAGCAACAGCAGCAACACTACGACGGTAAATTTGAGCATAAGCTTGCACAGCAGCAACATAGAATTTACGCTAGTTTCGGCACAACATCATCATCAGCAACATCATCATCAACAACAGCATTGTTGACCAATAATGCAATAACTAACTCATCTTCTGTTTTAACACCATCCACATCTTCCACCTCATTCAATGCTTTGCCACACTTTCCACTATCTTCATCCACATCATCGTTGCTCTCTAAAGTCAGTTCATTTTCAAACGCATCAACAACCACATCGACAACAGCAAACAATACATCGCATTATCAGCCACCACAAGCGCCACAAGCGGCGAGCAGCAAAGATTTTGGCAACTATACAAATTCGTTTACAAAAAATTCAGCAGCTGCGCAAACTGCAGCAAACATGCGACAACACCAACAGCAGCAGCAGCAGCAGCAGCAGCAGCAACTACAGCAGCACCAGCAGCAACATTACACATGTCCACCGCCGCTTGAAAATCCACCACCGCCGCCCATTTATTCAGCAACCATGCCCAAGAAAATGGCACGTGCCAATGCTGCGCACAGCAACAACAGCAGCAGCAATAGCAACAACATGAGCAATAATTTGGTGGGTGCCTATGCTGCAGCTTCGAACAGTGCCACGTTGCCCAAAAACATATTACAACAGCAACGTTTACAGCAGCAACAACAGCAACAACAGCAGCAACAGCAGCAACAGCAACAATATCAACAGCCAACCGGTATCGGCGTTGGCAACGGACATTCTAATCAGCGAGCACCTATGCCGCTGCCCCAGCAGCAGCAGCAGCAGACAACAACAACAACAACAACACAACAACTGCAGCAACAGCAACAACGCCAGCCACCCATACCATCGCGTCATTCCAGTGTGCAGCAAAAGATATTTGTTTCCACGAATCCATTCATACAGACAACGGCCGTCAAATTTCATTCACCATCGTCTGTGCACACGACGCCGGCTGCCTCGCCCACTTGTGGCTCGCCCGCATCAGCATCCTTGGCCAGCATTTATGGCACAACAGCGCGAGGTGGTCAGCACCACCACCATCAACAACAGCAGCAGCAGCAGCAACACCATCACCATCAGCAACATCAACTGCAACATCAACAGCAACATCAACAGCAACAACAACAACAACAACAACACAGCATTACTATCGCGATGTTGCTGGCGGCAACAGCAATGGTGGCGCTGCTTACTATGCCAGCCACAACCACGGCCATGGGCACGCCCACGCCCATGTGGGGCATATGCCTCATGTCCAGGCACACCATTCAAGTGAGAGCGCGTTTGATTTGATTTGATTGCAGCGCAGTTTTATTCGTTGTTTATTTTGCTGACTATTTTATTTATATCGTTTTGTTGTTTTTTTTTTATCACACATTGACATTGTATAATTGAATTCTTAATTCTCGTTGCGAAGTTTTTTCTTTTCTTTGGCAAAAGTTGCATGTTGCTTTGTTGTTGTTATTATTTTGTTTGAATTTGATATTGATTTAGAATATATACAAATATATGGTGTACCCAGCAAGTGTTGACAACTAATACTTTAACCAGCGAAGAAACAGGACAAAATGGACCATTGATACAAAGAATAGTAATTCATATCTCTCATCACATCTCTTTAACATGACCTAATGTTTAATATAGTTATCTCTGACTATCACATCAACCTGATATGCATCTCATGGCACTTTATCTATGGACATATTTCGATTTGATTTTCTGTTTATATATATTTTGCATTTGTTTTGAATTTGTCTGCATTTTATGAGCATTTTTCCATCTCACTCACAATGAAACGTTTGTCAAAACAACATTTTTGCTTCTCTTTCTCTTTTTTCACTTTTATGTGCGCGCTTTTTCGTGCACCCATCCACATTCATCCACACCTGCTGAACGCATATCCCTAGACTATGCCACGAGCACCAATATTGAAAAGACTGGCAGCATACGTGCCAAGACCAAGGCTGAATTTCTCGAGAATCTCAATGCAAAGTTGGCCAAACAGGGCATGTCTGGACGTGCATTTGCAGTGCGAAATCTAATTAATAGCAAGGCTCTGGTAAGTACGCTTTGATCACACAATCAATGAATGCAACAGCGCCACACACCTCAATCTCAATCTCAATATAAATATAAATATATAAATGTGTGTAATGTGCATTTAGATGTATCAAAATCCACAAAATCTATCGCGCCCCAGTGTACAATATCGTAGACCACCCACCTATCCCAACACCAACACCAACAACACCAACAACAACAGCAACAACACAAGCAGCACTTGTGGTGAGCAGTGTTAAGGTATTTTCAACATTGTTTGTTCCGTTTTTGTGTTCTTTTCAATATATCTAATCCCCAAATGTTGCTGAGCATTAACTACATATGTATTATAGCATACAATTCTACTATAATATGTCCAAGCTTCTTATCAATCAGTCCATGGCTGCAATAAATTTCTATTTTTGTAATTTGTGTATTCTACATTTTGCAGCCGGATCCACGTATTTGTCATGAGTCGCTGATGGATCAAATAAAACGAGGCGCGAATCTAAAACGGAATCAGAAGATCAACGATCGCAGTGCCCCGAAAATACATTGAATACATTAATTTAGCAAGCGAATATTATTTATTTTTAATCCCACAAATAACTATGAGGCGGCGTTGCCTGCTCGATTGCAGGTCGCAGAGTTTAGTTTGAAACTAAAAAAAACTCACGTATATACAATATAACAACAACTACACACACCCACACACACACATATGATAACTGATAAATCTATGCATAAACAAAATATAACTAATTAATTGCTATATACATAAATGATTAACAAATATGAAAAGCCACAGTTTGGAAAATCTGAGAAGGGCTCTCGAAAAATCGCTGGTTGCAAAAGTTAAACTAATTGGCATTTCAATTCTCTTTCCTATCTATCTATATAAATATTATATATTCAACTGGATTTAAGTTATTCTTTTTGTTAAGTGAGAAGTAAACAACAAAATGGAAGACAATTGAATTAATATTGGATACAAATCTTTCATGGATTATTTATAATTTAATCTCGAATTTATTGTTAGTTGAACCTTAGTTGCTGCGCTTTTATTTAATATTATTTATAATTTCTTCTTGTTTATGTAAATATCATATATTAATTTAAATACCAATACAATACTAATAATAAATGAAATTGTCGTATCTATACAGATTCATTTTGCGTTTGATCATTTCTATTCATATTTGGTTTTTGCAATCCCAACAGCAAATGCAAGTCAATTTAAAGGGTCTGAGTATATAAACATAATAAACACTTTTACAACTATACATACAAACATACTCGTAGCTATAGGATGCAACATATATAGACTTGAACGTAAGAACACGCATAAGTAGATGATATATGAACTTTTAAAAGTCCAACTGGAACATTAACATTAACCTGTATCTTCAGAGAGAGGACTCCTGGATCTATTGCATTAACGTAGTGCGCTATATATAATATGAACGGGTTCATATCAAAAGAGCATTAAACTAAAATATTTCAATTGGACTGAATCTTTTATTGTGCTACAAACAAATTGTCATTTAAAATGCAAACTGAGTAGACTAGAGAGCAGTTTCTCAATTAAACTACAAATCTAGTATACTGAATATCATTTCCCTTCATATCAGTTACGAAACACTAAAGAAGAAATACATAGAACTACAAGAATTCATACATACATATATATCTACAGTTTTAACGTCATTTTTATAGAGATTTTGGTTTTAAATGCAATCTGGCAGATCTAAATGTATGCTCTTACTATATACATATAAATATTAATTAATAAACATACCCAGCAACTTGTTGATAGCATTTATATACTATACACAAATGGTATTTCTAATATTTTGATATATACTCGAAAAAGTTCTGTCTAGTTAACAAACTTTTTAAATATTTACAAAATATTTTGTATATACGCTTTTTAAAGCTTCAATTGTAATCATATAGCTATTTAAATGATATTGATATTGGCATCTATTAGTCTATTGCAAAGCGTCTATCGTAAACAAAGTAAAAGAAATGGCAAAAAGAGGGCAATAACTAAGCTACAAAAAACTCCACTAGTCTTTAAAACATACAAGCATACCTACATACGAGTACTACATGTAGAAATTGCAGCATAAACATATATATTTTTTGGCGATCATCTCTATATATACACATACAAACATACAAAATACTCGAAGAAAAAATGAAGTTAATTAAAAAAAAAATATTTAAAAAAACCAAACAATTATTTACAAATCTAAATGTTAATCTTAATGTGTTTCTGTGTGTTTAGTGCAAAACAAAAAATACTAATTCATATACAAAGATCAAGTTATAATGCGTATTTTTGAATTCATTTGCATTTAGGACATGAGAAACAATAATAACAACATACAATAAATGTAAAAGCATGAAATGTATTATCATTCTACAATTTGTTTTATTTCGATTTGCTAAAGAACAGATCCAATGTGTTCTGATAGTAAATTTCGGCTAGCTTCTCCATGGGCTCCTGTCTAATGCCCGCAATCGCCTCCAGTACTTGGCTGAAAGTGCAGTAATCCGTAATAATTAATTTATTTATTGGCTAAGCTGAACACTCACCCAATCTGGCATGGTTCGTTGCGTCCATCGATCAAAGTCTCAGCAGTCCATTTCTCCTTCTTTTTGACGGTTGGAAACTTTGTGGTCACGTGCTTGTGACTCGCATGCGAGGGGCGTATGCCACACCAGGGGCAATCCGTCTCGAGCATGATGCGATCATTGGGCAGCTGACGCACAACTTCAACATTCTCCTTCGTCTTCAGGGAGCAGCCGTTAAGACCTATGTACAGTCCACCGAAAGCCAGTATGTTCTTGGCCTCCTCTAGAGTGCCCGTGAAACTGTGAACCACACCACCACCACATGCCTGCAGTTTCTCTCGATTTCGCTCCAATATGGCCATGAAATCCTCGTGCGCATTTCGCATGTGCAGAAACAGCGGCAATCGAAACTCTTCCGCCAAGCTGAGCTGCTTCTCAAAGTACTCCAATTGCGTTTGCTTCGCACAGAAGTGCAAACGATCATAGTCCAGGCCACATTCGCCCACAGCGACTACTTTCGCTGGATTCGCCATGATTCTGGAGCGCAAATCCGTGTAATATTTCACCGGATCGTCCAGAAATTGAGAACATCGTGTGGGATGTGCTCCCACTGTGGTATACAGGCGCTCTGCAAGAGAGAGTTCAGTAAGTATATAATACTTTTCGTGAGTGTTGCTACTTGCCATCCTTTGCAGTGAGATTTAGTGCCTCGTCCACATCACTCACGCAACCGGAGGTTATTATCAACTTCTGCAAGCCATGTTGCCACGCACGTTCCAGGACAATGTGCAAGTCTGCCGGATGTTTCGCAGAGCCACCATAGCAGCCCTGAAACATGGGATCCGTTAGATTGGCCCCAATGTCTGCAAGAATTCAGCTTGTCTCAAATTTGCAAAGAATCTTCATGTTTATAGTATTTACCAATGTATTTTAAGGCCATTCTTAAATATTTGTGTGCACGCATTAAAAAGCACCAGATAATACCAAATGCCGGTAAGTCAGCTGTGACCAGATGACATTCCCCATTAGCGTAGTTTTCGAAAATTCCACTAGATGGCGCATGCTGCACCGAACGGTTATTATTTAAAAGTTTAATATACGTTGTAAGTAACAATTGGCAAATTTATTCTGATAAATCATTTTATAATAAAATTTAAATAAATCCTCACCACGTGTGTGTGATCTTAACAGTATGCCACAAAATTTCAAACAAATTTCGAGCATTAGATCACTTAAGCTACTTAAATGCAAAATCAATGCCAAAGTAAATTGCATTTCGCAATGCGCATAATTTCAATTAATTAGACAGCTGGCAACGCTGTTCATCGTATCGCCAACACATATATGTTAGCGAGTGCAATGAAATAGGATACAATATGCTAATTTTTGAATGTGGTGTCCTGTAAATAAATCACCGCTTTCCGATGCGCTTAGTAACCTATTTGGCATTCAAAGTTCAGTTGATTTAAATTCATTGGCATTTCCCATTTACATTTCATACATTGCGGAATTTACTAGAAATGCCATTAGCTACTTTTAATGGAACTGTGGTTGGTGGGAGTCACGGAGGGGGGAGCTCTTCTGTTTGTATGGGTGTAAAATGTATGTGTGACTAGTTGAATTGATTTACTACTGGCAATTATTGATGTGTTTTTAGCTCTATGCAATTATGCAAGCGAATGTTTACTGCATAGACATATTAAATACACAGGTATTTTTTCATATGGATATTCGCTGAATTGAATATTAATAATAATTAAATTCTTATTTAAATTGTGTCTGTGTTGACAAAGCGCAATTGCGCATTCAGTGTAAATATTTGATATGAATTGCGAAATATGTCTTTTGACACCCCAAAAACCACCCATAATGTAAAACAATGAAAGAAAATACTTTGGTTTCATTAATTTAATGGACACATTTAGTAAGTTTTTTATTTGATTTGCTTTGATATTTTTTAAATGAAGTACATTTTTCATATGTTTTTTTGTAGATATTGTGAGTAACTGTAACTCGGCATTGTTTGTCTTGGGATTTTCTAGTTTATTTTTTAAGTTTCATTATGAACATTCGAATTACGTACACAAATATATGCATAAAATTTCTTTGCATCTATTTTAACAAAATCTATAATTAAGTAATCTTTGCGCAACAACAATTACGGAGTATATAGTAAGAAGTAGTACATATAAGTGCTAAATTGTGTTCCCTTTTGTCGCTGATATACTTTATTAGAGATAGTTGTCAATACTTGATGCTTGGGTTGTTTAGATTTGTTATAATTTAACTACATTCAATAACAATGTATAAACATATGTAAGTATTACATACAAAACGAATCATCAGTATCAATACTTATTTGCTTAATCATGCCTTATACTAAATGTTTTATTTTTATTGGACGTTCGCGATGCAAGCCATCCAAAAGATATAACATACTCTCCTGTTTTCCCATAACCAATTACAAGCTATTCATTATTTTATATTATATTTTCATTATATTTATGCATTATTTTCATCACAATTCACTTTGCATCTGCCTTTTATTTGTTGGTTCATTTACAAAGCGCCGTCAAGTAGCGCGAATCCTTTAATAGCATTTAAGAAACACTTGTATCTCATTTAATACCAAAATAATTCCTATTCGAATAAAAAACTGAAATATTTAACATCAAAGCTATGCGCTAACTTTTCAAATTGTCTTCAGAAACATTTATTGATTATGACGGCAAAAATTTTAAGCCTCTTTGAGTGACTACATAATTATAATTAACATCTAATATTTAATGCAAAAATGTGTTCATCTTCATAATAATTTGATTGGCTCTTAATTTTGGCAATTACCATGCACCCTGTATTATCCATGAATATCATTTAATCATTATTCTTTATATCTGTTTGCCTTGGCTGTAAAAAAAACACAAATCCTTCTTAAATCACAAACTATGCGCTGCATTTGTACATCAACGTACAAACATTAATTAGGAGCTCAATTTGCATAATAAATTGTGTTGTGCTTTTAACTGCAGCGTTTGCATTTGGCTTTCGCATTTTGTGCGAGCAAAGCAAGGTTGGAAAAAAGTAGAAAATTCCATAAATTGCTCAAACATTGTTTTGCCTGTTGGCTTAACCAAGGTCAACGCTTGTCAGCCATTGGCTTAAATTCAACCTTTGTGCCTCTTGTTGCTGGCAAAAGAACTTGCCGCATAACGAAGTTGTTCTGTTGCAAACGAGACTTGAGCTAATGTAACTACACACAGGTTTCGTACCTAGAATAATTAAGTAAATGTGTACACTTAGACATTTTGAATACATTGTATTTAAATATTTCTAACGCTAAACATTCTTCACATCTAAATAGTTACTTATGTATCTACATCTTAAGACTATGAAGACATCTTAAGAAAATAAAAACTTGTGCTTAAATGAAAATATGATTAACTTAGTCTAACAGAGCTATTAATTTGTCGTCAAAGGAACTCTATGATTTCGACTCTTCAAATTGCCTTAAGACTGTCATCAATTTTTATAAGTTCCACACACACTACACACACACACGCACATACACCCACACACATACTCATCCAAGTACACAATCTACTATCTAATGGTAACGCAAGTTTATGGCCAAATAAAATTGGTATGACAGTAATCTTCATCTGCTGGAAGAGATGGTGCCAAAGTTTGCATATTCTTTCTGATGGAAAAACATACAATTTATTGGAAATATTACATCTCCAAGGAGTTTCAGATTTTATAAAAATGATTATAAAGAAAACTGGTCCCGTTAAAGCATTTACAAATAATGATGATAGCTCGAACCAACAAAAACCATATAAATGTGTTTAGTAATTATCTTAATACCGATAAAACATTATACAATATATCGAAATTGCCATTGAGCAACATTCTTATATTATTAAATATAATCAGAATAATTAGCTCAGTTAAATATTGGCTGGCTTACAATTCAGCCAACCAGCTGGTTATGAGTACTAGGTACGCATTATCTTTAATTGTCTGATATATAGTGTTAATAGTATTACGTTAATGCGCATACACAGAGTTATTTGTTAGCAATTTACTGCAAATTACAGTCATCGGATGCGTTGTTGATTTGCTGCTTGGTCTTGCGTGATGCACGGCGTATGAGCGATCTAAAAGGATGTTATAGAGAGAGAAAAATATACGTCAATAGACTAAAAACAAAATTCCTATTTAATGCACACGTAAAACTTATCTAAAAAAACCAAAGTAAAATTGATTAACTCCAGAATGAACAGTGGATTGGGAGGCATTGCTTAATTTTTTGAATTCTTGCGCAACTTTTCTTCAGAGTGTGTATAATGAGTTCATGCAATACCCACCTGGACCGTGGCTTCAACTTGGCCTCTGCACTGGTGCTGGCCACATCGACGGCATCCACAAGATTCGACTTCTTATCGCCACTCACAGAAGGACTGTTCATGCGATTCTTATCTGCAACGAGTGGAAAGGAATAAAAATGTATATTCTTTAATTTATTCTCAATTAAAATTTTAACGCAAACACCGCACGCTGAAGTACGCCTGACATATTCTGCCAGCAACATGAATTTACCGAATTTCCCACACGTGAATACAGAATGAGACCGAAAATCCAATTTGGCAGTAACACTGCAATGTGAAACTGGCTGCAGTTACCAATTACTTCACAGTTGTCAGAGCAACAGCACTGAGGAGCCAACAAAGGCAGCAATAGCAACGCAAAGAGCCCAATCGAAATGTGCTCTGCAATAATGAAATAACCGTGGATATTGAGCTGGAAAATGAGCGGCCGTGTGGCAAGCACGCAATTATGTCGGCATAGTTTCCATGGCGCATGAAGAGCATAATTACTTGTCTTCATTTCAAAGCGAAAACCGGAGTAACGCACAATTTGCAATATTGAATTCAACTCCCTCGCTCGCTTTGAAATGCTTTGAATGCACCGAGTAGATGCTACTGAATTCCACATGCAACATGCAACATGCAACCAAAGGCAAATTAGTAAATTGCTTAAGCTTTAAAGTGCATAGCGCACAGTAAATACAAACAAAAACTTTGAACTAATTGCAGATTATTGTTGGAGCTAAACAACTTTTCTTTTTTATTATTATTTACCGAATAGTTTTTAATGCTAATTGCAAAACTTTTCAAAATTAAGAGATTATTCTAAAAGTGCCAGAATTTATTTGATATAATGTTGAATAGAATTTATAGCTCAGAAATAATAATTGCAGTAAACGCCTTTTCACTGAAATATTATATTGTAAGCTATTACTCACATTACATAATGGCTTCATTGTGTTCTATACATAGTCCAACAGCCTTTCAAGTCCTTTTTATTGTGTAATTTGTGTGTGTGTGTGTGCTTGTGTGTGTGTGTGTGTGTCCCTATCTGTTTGTGTGTGGGCAAAATTCTTGGAAAACGGATGAGCTCTGTGCACAAATGATTAGGTTATACTGTGCATATTGATTAACTGATTTTGATGGATTTAAAGCGCTTCCGACCTAAACAAAAGGTGAAGTCTAACATAATGATGATTTATACAACACAGCGACGCGTTAAAGCAGAAGAGTGCCTATCGTAAAGCAGAGCATAAACAACTGATTCAAACTACGAAATCGAAAAGGAGGCATTAAATATGGACTTAAGCAGGGCTATAAAAAATGTATGCTTTAAGTACTTTATAAAATCTATCTAAGAGAGAACTTGTGAAAATCTTTTAAGCAGTTACTGGCCTGATTTAATCAGTTCAAGTGGAATCGAACACACAGAGAAAAAATCTATTGACAGCAGAAGGCTTCAAAAGTGAACGGAGCAGAATGAATGTTTGACTAAAAATATATTCCAGATATAAGATACAATTTTGTAAATGTTCTCTATTGGAATGCATTGTTCTGTGTGTAGATTTTGTTGTTGTTGTTTGCATTTCATATTGCTTGGTTAAGGATGTGTGTTGTGTGTGCAGTGTCAACTGCAAACAAAATGGCTGACGGCGGAATTGTTACTTTTGTTGTTGCTGTCGTTGCCACAAAGAGCGCGAAAAATGCCCCAAAACTGTTAGAATCATGCAAAAATCGAGTGTTACTTGTCGCTTGGCCGCACGCTGTGTGTGTGTGGCAAACAACACACACCCAAAGTGAGAAACGATTGCGCAATGTGTGTGTGTGTATTGGGTTTTTTGGGGGAATATTACGCAGTGGCCGCTGCCACGGATGCAGAACATACAAAAAGGAACCCCATTCACACAAATTCGCAGGCATAGAGCATACGAAATTGTTTGAAAAAAAGGAGAAAAAAACTCGCATATACATAGATGGAATACGCAAGTAATGCGAGCAGTAACAGTACCGGTATCGGGGGCACCCCAATAATTGTGCATATATGGCTGTGTTTGAGGACTGAGCGAAACGGAAATTTAAATTACATTTTCATTTTCATAAGCCCACCGCCACCACCAGCAGAGGTTATTATAATTTTCACAGGAAGTGTGTAACACATTGAGTGGCTGGACTTACGAGCCCATAAATTATTCAAGGTGTCTATCTGCAACAGACTGCCTGAGCTCACGGAAAAAGTGGAATACCACTTTAACGTTAGTTGGATATTTTGGGCAAATATTCATTGTAGGTAGTTTTGCCAATTGTTAAACATAGGCAACATAAAAAACACTAGGACATAATTATTTAAGAATTTCTATAACACAACTTTTTGCTGAGTGTAAAACTGCTGTTTCGCTGGCATTTAATTGACTCAATTTCTGCTTAAGTGCAGATAACAGGCAGCTGTCGCTCAAGCAATTTAATCTGTATACAAGTGCACAGAATATTCGGCAACCTGAAGATAACTATATCCATTATGTTTGCCTTTTTCTGTTTTTACTTATGGTTACACAATAGGTTTTTCGTTGGCCTGTGCAAATGGTGCAAAACATGAGCAGCTCGCTGACTGTTAAGATTTTTTGTTAAATAGTATTTGGCCTAGCCGAGATATACAGATATGCGCAGCAACCGTGCGTCATGTGTGGCGTGTGACGTGTGGCATGTAGCATGTAGCATGGCGTATGCGTACTACAGACGCACATGTGGAAGTTTCAATTGAGTTACGGTTTCAGTTGACTGCCTGCAAATAAAACTGCTTGTGGTGTCTGCTACGTCCTGCAACCACAAAGCTCAACCACATACCGTTGTCGACTGCGCGAGTCCTGCGGCTGTTACCAACAAGGCTGCTGGGGCAGGACAGTACAGGAGAGGACAGGACGGACGAAGTCGGTGACGGCGCGCTTCCTTTCGGCTGTGTGCGAATCCTTCAGCAAGTGCTCTTGCTTCTTCAGCTTTCGCTCCCAGCCAGCTTTTATGCGCCATCAGCTAAGAACGTACATATAGACACACGTGTTTAGGCTATTGAGTTGTCAGACACCCCCATACGTCCACACACACACACACACACACACACACACACACACACACACACACACACACATTAACAAAGACACCTTCAAGCCAAATGTGGACGATTTATTGTTTGCATATGACGCGCAGTAAAGTCACAGAAATACATGTGGCATAGAAAGGTAACTAGCCACATTAATATTATTTCTTATCTTCTTCTAATAATATTGAAGTCTTATTAAAATATATGAGAGTTACATAATAGTTTGATTACAAATTATAATAAATTTAAGTTCCAATATCTTAAATATATATTCACCGTTTTCCTCAATTATCATCAATTGCCATTTCTGATTTAAGTTATCTCAATTATGGGATTTGTTCATTTCCATAATTATTATTTTTTGATTGTTGTAAAGTAGTTTTTCTCTTAAGCATTACTGTTCAAGAAGCACAACATTTATTTAATTTTTTAAGTGAACTCATAAAATTTAAATTTCGAATCCGACGAAATATTTTTCTGAAGAATTTTTAAAGTTTCTTTCTTAAAAGCTGTTTGGGTTCACTATACAAAATATATATTTATTATATAATTATATACCCGTTCAAGAAATGTACAAGGCAAATTATGAATACTAAAAAATAAATCCGAATGTTGAATTTCTGACTTTGAGCTTTAAGTTGATTTTCTCACAAGTGCACAATGTTTTTAAGGCAATCACTTATGGTTGTTGTTGTCTTCAATTCGCGTGCTTAACTGCTCTGACTTATTTTTAATGGCGAATGCAAGTCAAGGAATTGGATTTTTATATATGTATGCCCCAGACAAGGTGGTGTTTTGAAAGAGGCTCGAAAGAGGCAGTGAGTGGAAGGTGGCAGACTTGTGCAAATACTTAGCGCTATCAATGCTGACGGCTCTTTGTCAATTGTGTTGTCACAAGTATTTGCTTCCATTCGACGTTCGACCTTCGCTATTCAGACAAACATAGACACACACACACACACCTCGCATACACACACTCGGACACACACAGCTGTCAGCGGCAGTTGTGTGTAGTTGTCTGCTTGGACAATGCTTGCCTCTATTTGGCCAAAAGTAATTTACAAATTGCCTTCTGTCGCTTTTTTACTCACATATAATAAGTGTAAGATTGTGTGGTATGTGTAGTGTTTAGTGTGTGTGTGTGTGTAAGCTACACAGAAACTGTATAGCAGCATTTTAGGTTCGCTGGCACACACACTTGAGCCTTGCTGTTGTTGTGGCTGCGGAAAAAGGACCATTAAAGCCTTAAATTGCATTTAATTTCTACTCTGTTTGATGGCGCCCAACTTTGCACTTCATTTAAATGACTTATGCTGTGCGGACATGCTCAAATAATAACTTACATTTTATCAAATGGCGCCAGCAAACAATTAAATTATTGTGCAAACTGGGAAAAGGAAGTGGGCCGGGGCCAAGAGCTGTCTTAATAACTTTTAAGAAGGGAAATTACAATCATTATTTTGTACTAAACCCAACCAAGCATTAACAGCGCTTGACTGAGAGGGCCAAAAGAGCAGTAGAGCAGCAGAGCAACGGGGCAGCAGTTGGCCAACATTAATTAACTGTTCATTTATATTGGTAACAGGCGTTGCTCTCAAATATTGAAAACTTCTGGCAACAAAGTGCAGGAAACGAACTTTTTAATGAGATAATATACCTGGCCACTGGAAATTAAATGCGTTTATCGGTAATTAGAAGGTCAAGCTATTTACATAATTAAAATTAATACACGTGCCGTTCGACTTTTGATTAACTTTTCAAAAGATGGAGCAATTGAATAACACTCAACGAATATTACAATTATGTTTAATTTCTATTGAAGTCTTGCCTGAAATATGTTTTCGTTGCTATGGGATGAGCAAGTATATATATATGTATATATTCTATACTTGCTCTTAACTAATTTCTTGAGGAATAGAGTGAACATTGAGAAGCAATCAAAGCTCATAAAATTCGGTTTCGATAATCACAGGATATTGGAAATGCAACGAAAATGTTCAATTTGCCACATGCTTGTGGCATGCTCATCAACAGCAAAGCTTTCAGTGTTTTTGTGTATGCCACAAAAACTTCCATGTCAAGTATTGACCAAGTTTGTAGATTGAAATTTTGAAAAATCCCTTAAGCGACTATTTCTCAGCTGAATGGTGATTTAGACTAAGCCAAAATCTCAATTTCCAGATATTTCCAGCAACAACACATATCTGTATGTGTAATTGTAGCAAGGACAATGAAAAGTTCAATTTCCATCAGAATTTATAATTCTTTGTTTTGGCTTGCTATTAATAATTTGTGTTTCCCTACTTGCGTCACTTTTGTATATTGCCTTGCCGCACGATATTGTATAAATACAAATAATGAAAAGGGTTTGTCTTGTGCCACTCTCATCCCGTTAGTCGGCCTAACCAAATTTTGTTGTTTTTTCTTTTATGTTCGTTGCCAAATTTTAACAATTAATTTGGGTCAAATGCAGACGAAGACGGCAAAGTCAAAGACGGGGCTAACAAGAATGTTAATTACACTCAATTAGCCAAATTGTCGACAATTTGTCAACGTTATACACGTTCTGGGAAATTCAATTTCCACTAATTAGAAGCTGATTTCGTGCCAACTTGGAATTGTCAACTGTACAGCACGATATGTTTGCCAAGAACAGGTGCGCACACAAGTCTCGTAAATATCCTGAATTTAAATCATAATTATATACATTAATTACGCCAAATTGAAAATTACACACGAATCAGTCTTAAATTCGCATCCTGCTGCTGATACTATTAATAATAAGCTTTTGGATTAAAGCGACTCATTTTACCTATATCAGTAAATTCATATATATAATTTGTAATTATTGCCGTGGCTTTCCACGTATCGTATTTGAATTTCGTATTAATTACACTTTTGATTACACCTGCACTTTAAATCCCAATAATTCTGTATTTGTTCAAGATAGTTTTTTTGTAGCTGCAGCTGCTGCTGTTGATTTCTGTAAGATTCTATAAGATACTTTCTCTCTCTCTCTTCCATTCCCTGTCTCTCTCAACCCCTGTCAGGATGCAAACAGGCGCAGGCGCTGCTTTTATTTTTGCAATCAAGTGGCAAATTGATATTTGCAACTGCAACAACGAGCACAAAGGCATATTCGGGGCCAGACGAGTTGTGAAATTATTTCCGTTGACAGTTACCTGACTGACAAAAGTTGCAGCATTTACTATTTACATCCTGTATAAATTAAAAGCTTGAAAATAGAGTTCTATGACATCGGAATCGATCTAGTCTTATCAGTCTGTATCAAGACCCAATCTCAGCGAGTATAGAAGCTGCATAAGCCACATTTGTCAAGTAAATATATTAAACGCAAATCAAATTTATATCATTTTTATTTTAAACTTCTCCATTTCTTTAATTAAAAGCCTTCAATTTGGTAGTAGGAATTTGACCAAAATTGATTAAAATATCAATATTTAAAAAAACGTTTATTTATTGAGTTAAGGTGGATTGGACAGGTTTTAAAAATACAAATTTAAAATTAAAGTTACAAATAAAATTAAACAAAATAAAAGTAAATACAAATGTAAAATGAAAATAATTATAGCCAAATAAAGAATATAATAAATCCGTTGGTAACTGTAAAATGGTC
This sequence comes from Drosophila silvestris, assembly GCA_035043445.1. Lineage (NCBI taxonomy): Eukaryota > Metazoa > Arthropoda > Insecta > Diptera > Drosophilidae > Drosophila > Drosophila silvestris. The sequence continues at coordinate 1,621,025 of JAWNMZ010000027.1, forward strand.
CAACAAGGATTGGGGAAATCCAGATAAAAATTGTTAAGCGCAATGAGCTTAGTAATAAGGAAAGTAAAATATTATTAAGGCAAAGTGAGATGGAAAATTAAATATAGTATATATATAAATTATTGGAGTACTGGATATCTTCTGGTCGAGCTCTCTTGACTAAAACACTCCCATATGCTTTTAATTTTAGTTACACTTTTCTGCTTTAGAACAAGTCAAACAATTTGACAATGGACTTTTGAATGCTCCTCCCTCCACTCCCCCTGAACATGTGAAGGCATAAATTCCGTCTGTGTCATACTTACTGCGACTGGACGATGCGCTGACATAGGCCGAGGAGCGGCGCTTGAAGCCACTGGGCGCCGCCTCGCCGCTGGCGCCTCCTGGTCCGCCGTTGCCGCTGCTGGCGGGCAGGAAGCGGGAAAGGGAGAGCAGGGTCTTGAATAGTTCGGTCACACTGGTGTCCTCCTTTGCCGAGCACTCAAGCACTTTGGCCCTGCAAAGAAGAGAAGGAAACAATTCCACGAATAATGGTTAGTGTCAAAACTATGCATAAAGTGTGGCAAAGTTTAGGGCCTGAGGCATTTCGCATATATTACGTATACGTCATGCGTGAGTTTTTGGGGCAACCCTAAAATTATGACGCACATTAACATGACACGGCAAAAACCGGAAAAAAACGAATATAAAAAGTACTTTCTTAGCACAACAGCAACGAAAACATAACGAATATGCAAACGAATGTAGAGCTCGAAACGCTAAAACTCAAAGCAACACTAGTTAAACAGACTAGGAGATACCCTACGATAGCCTTAGAAATTATCTCTATAAAAAGAGCCCATAGATATTATTTCTTATTGACTATATATACTTGTTTTGAACTTAATTTCTAACTCGTTTCCCCTATTCGCAAGCATTCGAAGCACACCCAATTCGGTTTCTAGAATCACAGGGTATTCGAAATGCAACGAAAATGTTCAATTTGGCACACGCTTGTGGCATGCTCATCAACAGCAACGCTGTTAGCGTTTTTGTGTATGCCAAAAAATGTCCATGTCAAGTCTTGACCAAGTTCGCAGACTGAAATTTAAAAAATAGCAAAATAGCGACTATTACTCAGCTGAATGCTGTTGGCGAATATAATTTATTCAAAGTTTTTTACGAAAATATGGCGTACTGTAAAAAGAATAACACTCGAGAAATTACAGTCGCATTTTGAGACGATATATATATTCAGACTCTCTTAAAAACCAATCTGCACTTTACCCAAGTCACATAGATATATTTTAAGAACTTGCGACTTGTGAGTCTCGGCCAAAAAACCATTGAATGATACCCATTAGAGCCGAAGAGAATCGGAAACGGAGTCAATATCCAGTTGCAAGCAGCTAACGGAGCATTTAAATTGGTAAATAAGTCGTGCCATACATTTGAGCAGCGTTGCGGACACGAATTATTGCGGCAAGTTGGCCAGTTGTCGGCTTACTGTCATCGCCAGCTCGCCAAGAGCCAAGTGGCCGCGGGCCAAAAGCAACTGCAGCGGAAAGCTGCAAGTTGAAATTGAAACTTCTGTATTTGTATATATATGCGTTTCGTGACTGAAATACATTAATATATTTCTTATACCCGATATTTACTTTTGAGTGCGAAAGCCGCATTTTCAATATGAATTGTTAACGCAAAAATGATTAAATCAAGCTATGTAAGCAAAGTTCAATTTTATTTACTTTGAAAGTCTTTTCAACTGAAAGACAAAAATATAAATCGTGTTATTTTAATTTTAAATACTTACAATGTAAACGAATCATATTATTGGAAACATGCCAGCTGAAATAAATACACTTCACAGGGTGTGTGCGTGTGTGTGTAGATGTGTTTAACCACAGACAGACAGGCGGTAACAAATTGCAACGCTGTTGCCATGCAACGCTGTTGCCATGCAACACTACAGCAGGCTGCAAATTGCAACATGTTAAGTGAGCCACGAACAGAAACACAACCAAACCGCAGAGGCTCAAACCGGCGCTTGGTTAAAAAGAAAAGTACACAGGTTGGCACGTGAAGTGGAAATGTGAGGCGATTGGGGTGAAGAACGAAGGAGGATCTGGGTCTGAATCAGCTAAGGGAAACAGCAGCAGAAAGTTCAAGGTGCGTTCACGCCGCACCATCAATCTGCTTAAATGTTTAATCCAGCAGAGATTTGTATGTATTTGCATATATTTATATATACCATATAGAGAGCCACACATATGCATATATTGTGAGTCCTCTGGTTTCGTGCGTGTCCTTCATGTGAATATGTTTTATTAAATAAGTTTACACACGCTTGCTTAAACAGCAACACGAGCCAGTCACGCCTCTTAACTCTCCTATCCCAGTCCCTTCTGCCTGCCTGCCTCTGGCGCTTGAAATTATGGCAGTTGCGGCCAACACATTGCCCAGATCCAGGAAAACCAGACCACCTGCCCCCTGCCCCCTGCCCCATCTCCATCACGAAGTCGACGACTGTAAGTGATTTTTATTAACGTACAGTTACTTATATTTCTGTGTGTTCATCACGGCAAATAAATAAGAGTAGCGATGAAAGCGATGAAAGCGGATATTCAACTTTAAATCGTCCCAGATTTGAAAGCAAAGTTCTTCACGCAAATTACCATTCAACTGTATTAACAAACATCGCATAAATAAAATAAACACATTCACAACTGCCAAGTGTAGTTAACAAAATACTCTGAAATTGAATGGCAACTTTAAGCGAAAACCATTAAAGTAATTGGATACCGCATATCTTCTAGTCTAGACTAGTGTTTGGAGCAAAGGAAAAATCGTGTCTATTTTTGTCTAGATATCTTTGTAACACTTAACATAAGTTTCTAAAATTTCACATCAGAATTTTGAAAAAATGTTCAGCTTTGACAAACTTAAACATGTAGAATTTTTGGGCCATTCCTTCCAATATATGTATATATATGTATATATATATGGTACAGTTATCCAACACTCAAAATATTGACGATGCTCAAGATTCTATACTCCTGAGGGAATTACCAGAATTGTCATATTTAAAGCGTTATATAATAAGATTTGCAGGTGAATAATGAGAATCGGGACCTCACACACAATATGGCACAGATATCGAGGTTTTTACGACGGAGATATGAGGTGCCTCGTTCAGTTGATGCCGTTTTAAGTCGTTATGCAAGCGATATAAATGTAATAACACTTTTAAAAGCCTCCCCCACATGGCAGATAAATATTGAATGAGTGCTCAGCAGTCGAGAAGAGATGCACTTCAAAAGTGCTCTATTAGAGCAGCATGTGTCTTATGAATAAACATGTGATTTATCCTTGTTGCAGTTGTGAGCTGCTTAGCATGCATGGCGAGTGCAAAGTGCATTGAACGTCCTTGACAGCAGGAGCTAGGAAGGGAAGAATATCAATTTCAATTTGTAAGGGACACCAACTGACCCAGCTGATTGGCAATTAGGGTGGATTCTGTGTATATAGAGTATTTACTATTTTCGCCAATTTCATTGCATTGCTGAAAAACATATTTACCCAAGCGCTTACGCCAGCAAACGGCCCCAACTGATTTTGGTAGCCGACACGCCCACATCGGCCCCACTTGCAACCACCTTATGGCTGGCAGTCACGCTTTTTGTCGCTTAATTCCATTTGTTGCATTTAATTGCGTTTGTCGGCAACTGCTGCTGCTGCTGCTGCTGCCAACAAGGGCCAACAAGGAGCGGACCATTTTGCTGTTGCTCACATTTGTTTTAGCTGCGCAAAATTTATTGCCCATTTTTATTGCACTTTTTTGCCTGGGCATTACTTATAAAAATGGCTGCTTTGCGGTTCCTGTGCCGCTTATTTTCATTGCGCAACTTTGTCATTTGTTCGCAATTTGGCCTAATTGCAATTGTGTCCTGACTTTTACAGCTGTTACTGCAGCATTTACATAAACTGACATTTGGGATTTATTTGGCTTAAATGCCAGTTAATGGATAATTAAAATATCAGTGAACATTGCGTGCGAAACTCACCTGAGGCGTGGCAGCTCGCAAAAGACCCAATCTGTGACCTCCTCCTGTCGCACCTCCCTGTGAGTCGTCGCCAAGTCGGCTTTGTTGCCGGCTATAACAATGGGTATATCCTGTTAATAGAGATAAGGAATTAGTTCAACTAAAGACTAAGCTGCTGCTGCTGCTGTTGTTAGTGCCAAAAGCTTGCTGTCGGCGGATTGAGGGCCGGGCCAACAGGCAGATAGAGAAGACGTTGCTATAATTAACACCCGCGAACAGTGCCACAGCGAAAAATATAAGGCCAAGCTAAACAGTAACAACAATAGCAACGGCATTAACAACAAAAACAATTAAGATTTTTGTGGAAAATCTGCCAGCATAAAACTCAAATTCAGCGCAGGTGGGACTTTTAGATAAAGTTGTGTTTATGCATACCCTTGCAGAAGTCCTATTCATTTTGTTGTTAAGTTTGTGTAACGCATTGAACTATAAAACATTTAAATATTCCTGATAAGTCGACAAGTCTATACTATAAGTTGACAAAGCTACAATACGTATACTAATCATCTAGGGCCAATATTATATTCCTAGATTAAGTCGGAAAAACATTAAGACCTGTTTCTTGTCGACTCACTTTTTGATTTCTTTCTCATTTGAAAGAATACTTTCTTGTTCAAAAACTGTTCAACTTAATTTAAAGTTAAAATTGATAAATTGAAAATGATCAATTTTAGATTAAAAAAGTGATTCTCCCTTGTGATATAAATCTCTTAATTGGTGCAACTTTGGCTATCTCCATCATCTTGCTGTACATGGTATAATTATCACTCAATCAGAATTTGATCCCTGAATGTTCTGCAAGGGTATGTAAAGTTCGTCATGCCCAAAATGCTGTCTTTTTGTCACTTTTGTATTTTTAATTGCTGTGGGGCATTGAAATTGGGTTACATGCGAGATATGTATTTGTTTTTGTTTTTTTGTAAGCTTCCTCCATGTGTGCTAATTGCATGCAAAATGCAAAACAAAATGCTGAGGGAACGAAAGAAATTTGAAAACCCACCTGAAAGTCTGCACGCTGCTCGCGGATCTCCTCGAAGCACTGTTTCACACACTGAAAACTGGGCGCAGATGTTGTCGCATAGACCAGCATGAAGGCATGGGCCGTCGCAATGGAGAGGCGTCGCATGGCGGGGAATTGCATGTCACCGGATGTGTCCAAAATGTCCACCTGCGTAAGCAAACAAGGGGCAAAAACAAGGGCAAAGTCAAGTCAAAGCTCAAAAGCTGCCACACACATAAAACAAGGCAGCCGCGAATAATTAAATACGAAATGTCAAAAGCAAAAATACATGGAAAAACATATTGTATTACATGGCTGATGCGGCGAATGCTTAATTTAAGCGATCAAGCTGGACCCTTATATGTATGTGTGTGCGTGTGTGTGTGTCTTTGCCCACATGTCCCGCATACGCCACGTGTCCCGAACTGCGGTTACGATTTTAATATGATTTCCAATATTGCACTAAGCCCATAAACAGTTCGATTTTAATACCACATCTGGCCAAAAGAATATTTTATACACTTGACGTGCCGCAAAAGCATACAATTTAAATTCAAATTCCAACCTTCTTCAAATGTTAGTACGTATTTCAGTACAAAATTTATTCACTTCATAAATTGAATTTATGCTTCTGTGGTCTGTATCCAAATGCAATAAAACTAAATAAAATATTTTTGATCGGAAAATTGGAAATTTTATATTGCACTGTACTCTAATCGCATTTGATTTTTGCAATTGTAATACTATAATTGTAAATATAAATATGCATTAGCCAAGGTCGATGTGTTGATTTTTGAATAGGAGTCGAATTCAAAAGACTTAAATAAACCATTCCGTTTTAATTTCAAAATGACTTTACCATCATTCATATATTGCATTTTGACCGAATCATGTATCTGTTTTTCGTTTTTCAGTTTAAAATTGGCATTCATTGCGCCTTTATTGAAAACACTCTCCAACAAAATTTAATAAACTTCATGGAAAATATGTGAATGTTTTCTCTTCTCTTAGCTAATACTTATATCAATAATTCTATATTAACTTTAACATAGCTTTCCCAGCATGCACATATTGCACAATATTACATTTTAGATATCATCATATGTATATCTGTTATTTGCTTTTGAATTTAAAATTGTCAAAACTGAAATTGGTATGAATTATTCCCATTCATTGGAAACTCTCTACACACTCAAAGCTCAATTGACATGTTTATTTCAACAGAACTACACTTGGATTTTTGCATAGCTCTCCTAGCGGCTTTGTCATTGCGGTGCCGAGAAGTGTGTTAAGCAAATTTGCCAGTTGCCATTGAATTTTAAATTGAAGTGGTCATCGTAAATTTTGCAATGGCAGCGACACCCAAAAAATCGAGACAACTAAAAACCCACAAGCCCACACAAGCAAATAAAGTCTGATTTACAAGAGAGAGAAACAGAGAGGCACTGAGGGGGATGAGTGTGGAGTCAGATAAGGGTACCGTTCAATGCACACTTAATGCCAGCTAATCCCAAGAGTCAGCATCTGTTTTACGTGTATAAATAAATATAGTATTTTCGCATTCCCCACTCAGGGATACCGACAGAAAGACAGACGATGGAGTAGCCACAATGTCAACAACAATACCAAAGCAGAGCATTTGGCGATGGCGGTAAGCTGCCACAACCAGGACCTGGTGGCCCCTGGCCATTGTTCGGCAATTTGTGGCACATTGTTGCAGCTCGCGATCGTGTTGGCTAACATTATTAAAAATGCGCGAAAATGCGCAACGACAATGAAAGCCAATATATATGTTTTGGGCCAAGGCTTTCCGCTTTGTTTGCTTTCGTTCCAGCTGTGTTGGTACAACGAATTGTCATTAGGGTCGCGCTGTTAAACGCTCTTGTCGTACTAGCGTCTAATGTACCATTTGATGGTTGCAGCCACAGCAGGTTGCAGCAACAACAACAACAACAGACAATCTGTTAAATGCGCATTTTTTCCATGTACTTCTAATAGAGAATTCTGTTTTGAATTTAATTGAGTTTGATGAGCGGACAAACTACGTGACTTATACGCAATGTTCTGCTAACTCTGGTTAGTTGCCTTAAGGGGCTCAAGCCTGCGGCTGGCAGAAACTCAATCAAATGGGTGGCATTTGGGTTCAGTTTTTAACTAAAAAAAAGAAGTATTAGTTGCAGACAAAGAGCGAAAGGGCCACAGAGTCACCGCTGTGGCCTCAGGCATTTGGTCAGGGTATCGAGCGTTAAAATGAAATTAATTAAAACAAAAATTTAAGAGATGATGACATTGTCGATGATGGTAGACGCCAACAGCGACGAAGACGTCGCCACCACCAAGGGTGTCAATGTCGCCATTGCCACCACCTCAACGCAGTTTAGTCAACATCAATTTGTCCTGCGCCTTGGCTGGCAGCTAGCAGCAAAGAGAGACAAAAATTGATACACTTAAAAAAAAAGTATGTCTACATTTAGATGAATCATAATTCTTTGTATTAAATTACAGAAAATTGTCGGTTAGATACCAAAACTACCGATTCCAAATTACGAGCAAGTTAATTATAATCAATTTTAATGGTAAGCTTAAAATATAAATTAAATATTAGAAATGAAATATTTTTGGTATTGCGCTTTTACTTTTGAGTAGTTTAGTTCACTAAAAACACTTTAGGGATATTTAATTTCATAAGATATTAATTTTAAAGAAAAAATCGACTTCTGTATTTCCGGAGGACTTTTTTTTTGCCGAGTGTTGAGAGAGAGAGAGCGGAAGGATAAAGGATAGATGCTGCATACCTATTAATCAAAATTTTGTTACAACTTTTGTGGTTATTCTGCGTTGTATGCTGTGGTTGCGTTACGGCCAACTTTCGAGGCAGCAAATAATCAGCTTGTGCACCATGCCCTGAATGATGTGCCATCAAAGCAACTTGGCCAGACATGAGTGCGGGCTGGCTGGCGGGCAGGCAGGCAGGCAGGCAGGCAGCCAGGCAGGAGATAAACTCCACCACAACATAACAGCAGCATAATATCCATAACATGTGTGGGCCTGTGTCTCAAATTTATAAGTTGTTGTTGCCACAGTTTTGAGGCGGAGCGTGTAAATTTGATTAATGAGGGATCCTGTCTAACTGCTCATTTGCCTGGCAACTTGTCTAAGCCCTAGTGAAGCCCACGTTAAACTCAAATATGAATTTGCATTCACGTCGAGTGGTGAGAGTGAGAGTGCCCGCAGGATAAACTATGTATTAACCCAATTGCCCATAATTTACCCACTTTATATATGCTCAATTTGCGACTCAGTCACTTGAATGTTTTATACATTTTTGCTGGGGCTTCAGTCACAACATTTTTTAACTTTTAATGGATTGCGAATATGAACGTTCATTTACAACTCTATAAATTATCTTTAAATATGACTTGTAGACGCGTGTCCATATTTTAAATTACCATAGCTTTGTCAAAAACAGGCTCGTTCAGATTTTCATATTTCGTTTTAGTTTAGGCCTTGGCTTTTACGTACATCTCTCTAATTGTGATTATCAAAGGCAGCCGACAGACAGACTCACAAGCAAATGTGTGCATTTGATTAAGCTAATAACATGGCAAACATACATTTACAAATGTCGCCGTAGGGCTTATTATGAAATCGGCGGCTTTGGCCACTTGAATATAATTGACTGGGCACAGAAACGATTTGGGCTTAACTAATTCGATCAAAACTTGGTGGGGCTCAGCTTTGAATTAATTAGTTGCTCACTTCGAATTTCTTGAAAGCATCTACAATCTACGTTTCAGTCGTGTACACTGTCATAAACCCAGTTACTCAACTGCATTGTGCAACTTAAGTGCACACGGAGAGCAACAGCCGGGAAGACGACAAACAATGGTAAACTTTACGCTTGCTTACAATTACGGGTTAAATGTTCTGGTTGCTAACTGGACTAAACGCAATAAAAACAAATTGAAAATATTTTGTTCTCAAATAAAATACAAATTATTATGGGAGTTGTAAATTCAATAACAAACGACAGCAGTATTCACCAAATTAAAAAGACTATTGTGGACAATTTATGTATTTTAATGGTTGGCTTCCTAAAACATGTCAGATACCATCAAAATCGAGAACTTTGTGACTTAAAAGAACTAAATGTGCAATGTATATAAATGTTCAAGTTATCAAGCTCTTTATTATCATAATATCAAGCATTAAAGTTTTTAAATATATCGTAGTTGTATATATCCCATTTCTTTATTACAATTTTTCGCTGAGTGTTTGTTTAATTTGTTAACCGTATGGCAAACAGCATCCGTAGTTTTGGGACGGGTCAAGTTGGTGAGCTGTAAACAACTGGAGCAACTGGGATTTGCTACTGCAACTGCATACAACTGCAGATGCACTTCAACTCACACCAAATGCACACACACACACACACACACACACACACAGTGCACATAAGTGGATGCCCCTTTAGATTTCCTTTTCTAATGGTCGCTCTCCCCCTCTCTCTCTCTCTCTCTCTCTGTGTGTCACTTACCTTTAACGTGACGCCGCCGAGGTCATATTCGCGATTATAGAGATCCTCGACGGTGGCGCGGTATTTGTCCGTGTAGCTCTTGAATAGGAAGCGCTTCACAATGGAACTCTTGCCGACACCAGCGCCGCCGAGCAGCACGAGTCGTATGCGTTCCAGGTCCGCCATTCTATTTTTGTGTTGGTGGTCCTGGTGTTGTTGGTGATGTGGTTTTTGCTGGGGGTTTTCGTAAATCGCTTGGCTTTAAGTACACTGTTTTGTTATGTTTTCCAAGCGGTTGTTGACGCTGTAAATGTTCAACTTTGTTTGAATTGAATTGGCCTGTTTGCGTAGCTTAAGCGTTGCTATTGTTTGTTATGCAGCTGCATTATGTTTTCACTGCTGCACTTCAATTTGAATTTCGGCATTATAGTCGACTGACGGACTTCCGCTATCAATTTGTTTTTGTTGTTGTTGTTGTTATTGTTGTTGTTACTGTTGTTGCGCTTGGCGGCAACACTTGCACCTAATAACAAACAGCTCAAGCTTCCGCCGTCAAAGTTGACTTCCGCTTCCGCCTGGGGAGTAGATCCTAGATTCGTACGTGAATGCCTGTGAATGCAAACGAAAGGCGGATGCTTTAAAACTCATTCTCGCAAAGGGTAAAGTTTTTTAGTCAGAGCCAAAACAGATTTCAATTTTCATGCCACACTGTTTACATACTGTGTGTTTGTGTTTTTGACTTTTTGTTTATTATTTTATGATAATTGCAAAATCGGCCGCCCGTCCAAAATCAGCATAAACGGTAATAATAACAACAACAAAATCCAGCCAACAATTTGGCCAGCTGTTAGCCTATCCACCGACTTTACGGCCCACCCTTCCAGTTATCTCTTCGCATATATACACATATTATTGCCACACACAAACTGCAGTCAAAACTCAGAAATACCGTAAATCACTGTGTATACAGTGTGTGTGTGTGTGTGAGTGTGTTTGTCTGCGTATTTGTGTACCGCTATAATCGTAATCTGGGTACGTTTTCGCATCAATACATTCGCAAACACAACATTGGGCAAAGGATGGACCTGCACTCGCAGAACGGCTAAAAGGCTTGTCGACTTGCACATACCCTGTAACTCTGTCCTATAGCTTAAGCTTGAAATGCATACACGCAGAAATGTTCTCTTAGCCGGAATCTTTTGGGATAATCGTTTTTGCACAAAGAAAATCATTCTTTGTGCATTTCAAGGGCTTTCAATTAAAACGTATAATTATCTGTGACAAGCTTTGCATTTAAACTGTTGTGTTTGAAATTTTAATGCATTTTAAATAGAGTGTTTTCTTTTAAATAAATGTGCTTGCAAACATGTTATAAAAAAAGAATTGCGTTGCATAGTTTTTTTTTATATGTACACAAATGCTATATGTCCAATGTACACCACATGTGTGTGTGGCACAGGAGTGTAAGAAATGAAAATGGCAAGTGGCAGACGAACCAGCCGATTGCAAATGCTTTGTGCTTTGCACATCAAGAGGAGAGCTAAGCAGCCCTTAGCAGCTTTCTTTCTCTGACTGTCTGACTGTTTGTCTGTCTGTTTGTCTGCTTGTGTGTGTTGCAATGCAATTCACAGGCTAAGTGCAGCAGGTAATTCAATATACCTGCACATAGAAGCAAAGTTCCTTTAAAGCCCAATATAGGGCAATTTTTGCACGTATTTCCCGACGGCTCTGATAGCTTTACGATGGCAACTGTATACAGTACTCTGTGGCAGCTAAGACCGTTGCCTGTCTGTCAACGAGCAGCAGCTGCAGCAGGAGTAGGGGCAGCAGCAGGTTGGATAAAGATAGAAGCATCTGCTATCTAATTGCAATTGCAACGTGATATAATCATGTTAGCTGGCAAATGAAATTTGTTGCAATCAGGTGCACGGATTGAGCGTGAAACTTTGTCAGTCAGGCTGAGAATCTCTGATACTGTCTGTAAGACTATCAACTGCAGCGTAAGGACATTTTTCGATTAACCACACAAGTGTTGCTCTAAAAGCAACCAATTTACAATTATTGTTGTTGAACAAGTTGGGGAAATTTAGAAAAACAGACGACACAAGCTGTGGCTGCAACTTCAAACGAGAGCTGCATACGTATCTGCACCTTAGAAGTCCTCCATGTGTGTGTGGCTTTTGTCTTCTATGTGAGATGGAACAATGCAACAGAACGGCAGTAACCTGGCTAATTATAATAACTTCGCAAGCGGATATGCAAATTATGATAGTCAGGCTGCAGAATAAATATAAGCATTTTGTGTCTGGCTGCATTTAAATCGCAGTGCAAGAATATATGAGTGAGGAGCGGCAGCTTGTGGCACAAACCCTTTTGTTATCTAGAAGTGTTTGATATTTAAATAAAACTGATTTATTCACTAGCAGACAGACTACCTGAAGGGTAAGTCAAAGTCAAGCACTCCCTGCGCTTGCATTCGACATTTTTTTATTATTTGATTTTGGTTTTGTGGCTCTAAATGCATTTTCTATTTGCGTTTCTGGCTGCAAATCTGTTGAATTTTCATCTAACTTTTGTTATTATAAGGACGACAAAGTTTGTGCTTCATAAACACATAGTAATAATTACAATTATAGTTAACTGCCAGTCTTTAAAATTAAGATTCATTTTAATGATTTTTATGGCAAGGCAAAAGATGGCGGCCGGGCATTGAGGAAGACGTAATTCAATTTGCCGCAGTGAGGGAAAGTAGGCAACACTTGACAGCAAAAGTTCAGCGCAACCTTTGCCATCTTTTTCTATATAAAATTTTAATTAAATCTACTAGGCCTGAACCCACACCCATACACAGGCAACTCACACACACACACACACACGCCCACATTGCGAACAAGACACCAGCTGTGCAACAACAAAAACAACAAGAACAACAAGAACAATTGTGAAGTCCCAAAGTGAACTTTGCATTGTTGTCATGGCCCCGTTTCGCTTTACATTTTAAAGCAACTCGAGTCTCGGGACTTGAATTAATGTTTTTTTGTATTTTATATACGGCCAAAGATTTTACAAATAAAAAATGAAAATATGGCTGTTGTTGACATTTCTTTTCTGTGCTTGTGGTTTGAGGCATTTTACTTTCTTTCTGTTTTTTTTTTTTTTTTTTTTTTTTTGTTTGCCAGGATGCGTCTAAAACTTTTACGATGCGTGTAAGATGTGTTGTTGTTTGTTTTGTTTTGTCTGCGTGCCCAGGCAAGCAAACAAAAAATATAAAAAATAACGCATGTAATTCTTTTTCTATACACAATCAATTTTTGGCTTGTTAGCAGGCATATATGTTTTTTTTTGAAATTGTGAACAGGTTGCGAGCGATTTATTGATAACAAGAAAACAGCTTCTTTAATAATACAAGGCACAACATTGCTCGACACGACGGCATTCAAAATGTCATCAAAAGCACATTTGTCACTTCGACAACAGCAACAATAAGCAATGCAACAAGATGATGAACAATAAAGAAGCTGCACTCAGGGATGCTTCGTGGGCAACACACAGCACAGCATAATAGCCGACTCACATGGCATACAAAGTACCACACACACACGCACAAACAGAGAGAGAGAGAGAGGGAGACAGAAAGAACTACTTATCGAATTAGGAGGAGAGAGCATCTAGCATTGCCGTATATACATATGCGCTTGTCTCCGGCCTGACCACGACTTCTGTACGTGAAGGCGGCCACAGCTGACAGAAAGTGCTCAGCGAATAACGTTGCCAGTCGGTCAGTCAGTTAGACAGCGAGTCAGACTTCCTTTTCCCCATACAACCCCACTGCACCCCTCACGCACTCTTCCTAAATGCTGCTGGTCAGCAAATTTATAAATATTCATTAGCCGCCCCTCGTTTGGCAAGCGTTTGAATACAATTGCTCGACCAGCTTTCTGGGAATGTAGTTTATTAAAATGACTCGAATTCCGCTGGGCAACCGAGATGGAAGCTGGCAGATGGCAGCTGGCAGCTGGCAGCTGGCGTGCAAAAGCCCCGTTGGCCATAAGAAAGAACTAGAAGCTCGCGCAAAAAGTTGGCAACATTGATACGTCCTGACATCCATCAGAGTGTATGTGTCTGTGTGTGTGCGTGTGTGCGTGTGTGTCTGCCTGTGGGTGGGTCAAATGTACACTACTTCCGCTTGATCACACTGGCTGGTTGGAGGACACAGTTGCTGATGCGAGCTGATAGCACAGTCCCAACCTTTTTTCATAATGACCAAAAGCAGACAATTCAAACAGCTCACAATTTGGCAGAGTCAGCTCATTTGTGGCTGAAAGTTTGGCTTTAAGCAGTTGCAATTGTTTTCAATTTTCTACCATGCCATATACCAGTAATTAATTATGACCACAACAATTTGTTTGCCACTTCAGAAGCTGGCCAAGCAATAAATCGACTACTACTACTACAATCGACTATTGGATTTCACTTTAAAATTAATTTTATTCAACTGCAAGCAGAATATTGTTGAAGTAGCGAAGATATGATTCGCCTGGGAGAAACACTTACGATAGTTCAAAACTTTAAGCAGTAAGCCCAAACAACTCCATTCAGCTCTGATACAAGGTATAATTAGTCAGATTTATGGTTTCGGGAAAACATTTAATTTAAGTGTTTCTCTTTATGTGTGGCTAGTGGCTTTGCGGCTCTTAAATCATGAAATCCAGGCCAATAGAAAGCATATGGCGGAACTAAAAAGTATTCGCAAAATGGGCTTTGGCTTTGGCTTGATTTCGGCCAAATTTATTGCAATTAATTTAAGCTCTTAATGGAGTAAAAACCGCAGCAATAAACAAATTATTTTATGGCTTTCACCAGGTCAGGCGTAAGAAATTAAGTGTTGTGTGTGTGTGTGTGTGTATGTGTGTGTGTGTGTGTGTGTGTGTAGTTGTTGTAGTATCAGTTTGTCCTTGTTGCTGGTTTAATGATTACAAACTGGCGTCAGACGATGACTAAAAAAGAGGCCAGAAGCAATGCCGTTAAACTTTTGATGACGGACGCTGATGATGCTGCTCTTAATGATAGATACACACATACGCACACACTCACATAAGCACACACAGACAGCACACACACACACACACACGAAACAGACATGCAGAGTCAGAAGGGAAAATACCTGTCTGCGGCATTAAAGCCTTTTTCTGGTTCATTGGCGTGCAGAAAATGGGTCACTAACTGTTACTTATTTATACTAATCAGAGCAAATTGCCGACAACGACAACGACAACGATAACGCCCCAATGAGACGGAGGGTGTGGAGCTGTGTGAGGGCTTGCAGAGGCCAAAGGTGAAGGGTTGTTAGAGGACTTGTTCTGTTCGCTTTTATCTGCTGCCTCAAGTGTTATTAAAAACTTTGTTGAGGTAGCTAAATATAGCTGCACAATGAGCTGCGCGCAAATTTTACTGGCCTCTGCAAGGGGAGAGAAAGAGAGAGAAAAAGGGAGAGTGAGTGAGAGGGACTGTGTTCTTGACCCGCTCAGCACTTGGCCAACACTTTTGGTCGTTTGGCAGTGCTCATTATACTGTTGCTTTGACTTAATGAGCAGCTTTGCACATTCTTGTTGCAATTTGGTGTCATTTTGGAAATTTGCAATTTTATTGCAATTACTTTTATTTAAATACCAGATACGATGACGTAGTTCAAAAGAATATCAATTTAAATAAGTCTGTCAAACGAGATTTGTCAGCTAATCCCGTTTGCCGCTTGTAATCAGAACAGATTCGATTACAAAAACATACAAAAAAAATAAAAATCGACAACGAAATTAGTAATTCGATCCAATAAATTTGATTGTAGCTGAAGCGTGAAAGACAACGGGTAAAAGCTGAATGCGCTGTAAAAAAGGTCAGTAACCGTAGCGAGTAAGTGGCACGTGCCTCCGACCTTCTCTCGACAGCGCGTCGCCAGCAAAGAAAATTAATGCAAAAACCTAATCAGGCGCATAATGAAGTTGCAGCTACCCCCACCCAGCCCCCCACCGTGCACTGCCCAGCAGCCTGAACAAGTTGTGAACAATGGGATTGCAATCGACCAAGCTAACAGTTGCTGGATCTTTCGGCTTTTAGCTTTACAGCGGCAGCAACAACAACTTGCAGCGCCTGTCACGTCGCAGTCACGACATCATCGATAGTCCACATCTGTGGCTGTGCCACAAATTAAACACAAACATGTGCAGCGGAGGGGAGGAGGGGGCATTCTCACTTGCTGAATTTCAGCTCACTGCTCCTTTGTGTTTGTCTTTTGGTCCAAAAATAGGCAAACGCTTCGACATCAACCCCAGCAAGCACGTCATTATCATAATTGCATTGTACTATGGACAATTTAACATTTTCCAAGAGCTATAATTTTTAAAAGTACTTATTTAATGTCTGCTAATATCAGTAAAATTCAAAAACTAATAATATATTTTAATATTTACCTTAAATGAAAAAATGTAGAACAAATTGGAATATTTATTTATTATTAATATTTAATTCCAAAATTGGGTCAACATATGTCACATTATTTGGGAAAACCAAGAAAAACCCCAATCAGACTAAAAGCCAATAGAAATATAGTATGAAGATGCCCAAGAACAAATGCCTGTGAAAATGTAAATAACGAGACAAGGCGTTTAAGATTGAGTTCTTAATATAAATAAAGTGGCCTTTAAATACATCTTTACTGCAGCCATTTAAATAGAAAATTGTATCCTCGTTGAAAATGGAATTTGTTTTGTCAGTTTCTTGAACAATTGTCAATTATTTCTGATAAAGTTCTAAATCATTGTTTTTTGGGTTCTTACGAATGTGAATTGTGTTGATTTATAATATTAAAAACTTAAGCCTGCGAAAAAACTTCACTTTATCTTTGGGGAATTGGATTTTTTGAAGAAGAACTCATATTTTCACATGTGCAGTGGCATTCTCATTGCACTCAACATGTTACACTGATGACGGGGCACGTAGTCCGAAAGACAGCGCACATCTTCTGAACTTTGGCTCGATTGGCCTTTGTGTGTATTTGTTTGTTGGTGGGTGAGTGAGAGGATGTTTGGATGGAAGGAAGTAAGGAAGGAAGTCCGGGATGTAGGCTAATCGCATACGCAAGCCAATGTGTGTGTGTGTGTGTGTGCAGTTTTCACGCCAAAGATTGCACTTGCCACAAACTCTGACCCACTTGATGCGACCTCGCTACCCATGACTCTCTGTGTGACTAGCAATTTTCGCAACTCAAATGTGTTTGTTTAGCGCTTGTCTATGTGTGTGTGTGTGTGTGTGTGTGTGTAAGTATTTGTGTCAAGTGCAATACAAAAAATGAATCAGTTTTGTCAGCGCTTTGTACAAATATATAAAAAAGGAAAACAATATTGAAAATTGAAAATAATTGAAACAAATGAGCGAAGTTTCGAATGCTGCATGCCACTCAGAAATTGACATGCAAGGTGTACGTTTACATATGCGTGGGTAATGTAAGAAAAATTAAAAATGAATTTGAAAATGCAAATAACATTTGCTGATATTGGAAAAATCTGGGAGCGAGCAAAATATTCCAGTTTTTTTATTTTAATGCAAATAATATGCATAACATTTCCTAAGAAGTGGAAAACAATTTCTCATATATTTACATAAAATATAAGCATTAAAAAATAATAATAAATCATAATTTGTATTCCATTATAATTCTATTTATCTTTACGTTCAGAACACGCAGAGCAAATTCATTAGGTGCTTCACAGATTGTCTAGCATTCCAAGAACTTGGGCGACGGCTTAGCTTTTAGCCGTATTTCAATTTGCGTGGCAAATTTCAATTTAAATAAAATACCTGCATTGTCAAAGAATTGCTAACCTTCAATACAATGAAACACAAAACGAGACACGTGCAGCCACACACACACACACACACACATAGGCACACACACAGGCAGGGATAGGCAGGAAAAACATGCGTCGGCAATGCTTTGTTGAATGCTTAAATGGTAAATATCTGCGGAGATAAATTGAGCTTATTTATCAAAGTTTTAATTAAAATCTTCATAGCAGCAATCTCTTAATTGCTAAGTGTGTAATTACAGCTGCCACGTTGACGACACCAAGAACAACTTCAAAATGAAGTGCAAGGAGTAAAGCAGTGGCAAAGCTGCACTAGCTGGCACTCTGAGCAGCCGATAAATATTTCAACGTCCCCAGCCCTGATGTGATGTATGCAACAAAATAAAATTCACACAAAATTGAATTATTCTTAATAAACAGGAATACTAAAATGCCAGCTGGAGGCATCTGGATGTTCGCAATTCTCGGCTCTTCTCTCTAATTTCTCCTATTTGCGTCTTGCTGCCGGCCACAGCGCAAAAGTCGCAAGTAAATAAAAGAATATATACATATATATATATATATATATATAAGTATGTGTATAAGAGACGAAGTACTAGAAGTAATAGAGAAGCACGCAGAAATTCATAAAGCGCGGAACGCGCTTTACGCGTGGCTGAATTTAACGGTACTGCTTCAACCAAAAGAAACAGGCAAACAACAAGAGCAATCTCGAGTAAGAAGAAATGTCTAAAGGAAATCACAAACAACATTCCAAGCATTACAAAGGCCACACGACAACAGCAACCGAAACAGAAGAGTGAAACGAGCAACGGTAAAATTGCCCGAATTGACGAAGTTCTTCGGAATTCTACACTTTTCGGAACACAAGCACCTGAAAATATTAAATATATCTACTCTTATCTGTAAGTAATACAAGTTGTAATATATTATTATTAAACACTTGCGAGATTACAATCAGTTTGATTTTATATTGGATTGACATAAATAACGCCCACTAAAGCTAACAAGCTGCAAGGGAATATTCTATCAACCGTGTCTGCTGGAAATATAAAAATATTGACTGAGTTTAACAGGCAGCTTACTCATGGATTTACAGGGACAAATATGATCGCATCTTTTCTGATATTTTCTAAGTGGGCCATACAGAGAAATGTTGGTCAGAGCTTTATAAATAATGTTTATGGATAATGTTTAAAGCGAAAAACGTAAAGAAATTTTCTCAAAGTGCAGACCGGAAAGAGCAACACGAAATGCCAGCGGGGTTGACAGAACGCCACACAAATAGGCAGAGAGGCAAACAGACAGACAGACAAACGGGCAGTGAAAAGTACTGAAACAGTTGGCCGGGGCGTGCACCCACAACAAAAAACAACAACTGGTACATCAACTAGGGGACAAAGCAAAGGCAAGGAAAAGTCGCTGTCGCGGCCGTTTTGAGCAAAAGAAATATAAAATAAATTGCGAAATGCCAACAAATAAAAAAAGTGTAGGCATGAAAAGCGGGCAACACCACAAAATCCAACCCAACCACCCACACATCCACCCATCCACCGCCGACAGGTTGCCGCCCCCCTGGGCCCGGGGTCATTGGGAGGTTTATAGCGAAGACAAGACAAGACAAGCATCAGTACAAAATACAGCCAAGCAGATTATAAAGAGATTTGTGTGTCTGGGCTGACTGTGTGTAAGTGGGTGTCTAGCAGGGTGTAGCATGAGAAGCCCCAGCGACAATATCTAGCGCTGATGAGCCGCTGATGACAGTCATCATAATAACGATTATGATAATATTATAATAATCGCAATCATCAATGCTACGGCAGTTGTTATCTTTTTGCCGTTCAAGCTGCTCACTTCTTGCTGGCCATTTGATTCAGACATTGGCCAATTTGAAAAACAAAAGGCGGAAACGTGAATTCAATATAAAAAGGCTAGCCAAAATTGCTTGCTCTTGATTTTATAACAAATATATGGAGAGCGAAACATGTTCCAAATACAATTGACATTGCCGCAGAATACTGCCAATTATATCTAGCATTTTATTTATTATAAATATATCAATCATGGCAATTATTGTAAGATGTAAAAATATTACTTAAATATCATTTTATATTCAATTTTTTTGAACTCAGCATTTTAAAGGGATTTAATTGAAGCTGTGAATATTATCGATTTTCGCTTAAGCTCTATGGCACTAATTTAAATACGTAATAAGTCCTTTCTGGCTTGACCCAATCTAAATGAGCCATAAATAAAAATGCAAATGGCTTTGAATGAAACGATCTATTTTACTTTAAGCTGGTTGGTTCAACGACTTCTATAAACTGGGCTCGACAAAAGACTCGGCGGACTGTTTCATTAATGGCTTCCTTCATTATGCCGAGCGCATCAATTACATTTTTTATGCCTACTTTTGGGCACACGACAAAGCAGGCCGCAATATCAAGCTGAAAAGGGCGCAAATCAAACAACTACTAAATATGAGCAATAAATGAGGAAAAATGAAAACTTTTCCGAAACTCATTCTTTCCAGATATGCGAACTTATTGATTGATCTGGCAATTTTAGTCAGCCGCTGCCAACAAACAAAAAAACTAAACAAAACTGCAGCCAAAAAAATAATATTAATAAATAAAAAGATAAAAGGAAAATCGCTGCACGTGAAGGCTGTGTTGAGCCCTGTGTTTGGCAGCGGAAGTTAAACACAGATTGCCAATATCTAAACAAAAACAAAAAGTGGGTACGTCCTGTGTGGGGGTGTGTTGTGTGTGTGTGTGTGTGTGTGGGCGGTGGACGTGTGTGTGTTGTCTGTTATTGACCCTGTCTAGTTGACTGGCTTAGAAGCTGGCATTTGCTGCGTTTAATATTGGTATATGCTCTTTTTTGCCCTGCACTTTGCATAACAACAAAAAATGTGGAATTTAAATAGTGAACAGTGCTCGACTAGCAAATACCCCGTTAGCAAAACTAAGAAATACCTCCTTTAGTCGATGCAACTTTGCTGTACACCTAAAGAATGAATTAAAGAACTGCTTACAAAATTAGAAACAAAAGTTTGGCCGCAGTTTCGCAAGCAATGACTGCGAGGTCAAGTAAAAGTTGGCGCACTGTTATTGCGGTTGGTTTAAGCCAAGTTAGTTGGCCAGCTGGGCATGTCAATGTCAGTTGGGCAGCCAAGCATAAGCAGACAGTTCACTTGGTCAATGCTTCCTTATTAAAACTGTCTGCAGAAACCGACAGACGCCAAACGATAGTCGACAGTTTGTGGTTAGACAATGGCACCTGCCACATCTGCGCTGCTGCTGCTGCATTGTGCAGCATCATAGATAGAGAGAGAGAGAGAGCGAGATGGAGAGAGAGGGGGAAAAAGAGAGTGAGTGAAATGGTTGATATCTAGTTTTCATTTTCCACTTGATGGAGTGCAAATTTATGGCAACGCTCTGTGCAACGAGCCATATATTATTAAATTATAAACATTTTCGTGGTTGCAAAATGTTTTGTTAATGAGCAGAACATGTTCAGCAGATAATGTTAATTATGTTGCCTCACTGCCCATTTATTGAGTCATTTACTCACATTTTGTAATTCGTTTGGTTGCATTCTATTTCCCCCTTCCAAAATGGGCAAACGAATCTTTATGCAATTACACAAATTGTCGCCAACATTTATGCTCATGAATTTCGCATCACATCGCATTGCCATACATAATTTATTTTCTCAACTACCGCCATTATGACATCAAGTTGAAAGACGTGCTTCAAAACGTTTTTCCTGCACTACCCAGTCAAAAACAAAAAAAAAGAGAAAAAGAGACGCTTACCTCATTTTTCAGCCTCTTGCTCTGTTTTTGGCCAAGTGGGCATTTGTCGCCAAGTTGAAATGGCTTTTAATAAAATACAATTTCTGTTTGCTTTCGTCTTGGCCCACATTCCACGAATGCTCAGCAATTCTCAAAATGAACATTTTATAGTCATTAAGTGCCATCAAAAGACGCACAAGCACAAACTTGCTGAACTTGTTGACAAATCTCGTAGGTACACTGCGAATTTCAATAAACTGTTGGCTTAGAAACAAACAGCAACAATCTGACTGACCACCACACACTCACACACACGCCTGTGTGTGTACAGGAAGGGACATCAGGCAATCAAATGTTTGTGGCACTTTAATCAATGCCTGGTTAGGGCAAATGCGACCACAAAGGCTCAAGCCAGCAGTTCATCCATAAACACAATTCTACACTCACGAGTGTTCAGACGTGTGTGTGTGTGTGTGTGTTGTGTGTGTGTACCAGAGATTTCAATAAAGCCATCGAGAGAGGCTCGAGTGCCGACAACAAGGGCTGCCCGAAAAGAACAAAAAACTATTAGAGTAAGTGGAAATGTGCGCATTAGGGCGTGAGACCCGACTTGGACGGGGTTAAGGGTTGGGGTGTGGTGGGCTGGGGTGGGATGGTTGGTTGGGATGATGTCCAACCCATTCGTTGCTTGATCGCGTCGCCATTGAGCAGTCGGCATATGTGCGCAGCAGTTGCCTATGTGAACCTTTTATATGCTTTTAATTTCCATAAAAATTGAGTAATGAAATATTTGAAATTGTAAAAACATGAACTGATTTCTGTACCCAATGCCTTTTTCAATTTTTCTTTGTATTTTCATGCGTTTTCGATTTTCAATTTTCAATTTTCGTTAATATTTTTTTAAATTTTCACTTTGCATAAGCGTTGCAGCATTTTTTGTGTGCAGCTGTCGCTGTTCTCAGGCAACTTGAAGCAAAAGCCCGCCATACACGCGGCGTATGCGTGATATGCAAATATCCGTATTTCCGGGTGGAAATCTCGTTTGCAGCGTTACGCCCATTGGGTATTACGTGTGACTTGAGAGTGCTTGGGATTGCTTGGGTGTGTGGGTATTCCCCCGCGTGACTCAGCAGTCACCCTGATCCGTTCATACTAAACACAAGTCATCATTGCTGATTCGAGTGGACTCTACTGGGCTTTTGCCTGCTTCATTAATTGCATTAGCAGTTTGACTCCCAAGTGCAATTAATTACTTGCTCAAGGCGTCGGTCTTAGGCCTGTTCTTCGACTTGGCCTAGGTTTGCAGGATGTGGAAACTGAAGTTTGTGGACATTAGCATCAAAAACAGGCTTTATCAATTCCGAGTAGATGGCACAAATATAATTAATGGCCCACAGTAACTGGTTACTGGTGTCTTTTGTCTATGACAAATGATAATGATGCGACCAAAACACTAATGAACCGCATAGAAATGAGGTTTGGCCCATCCCCAATAACAGTCGAACTGGCAAATTTAACGGAAATTGTGCATATAGGCTGCTGTTTAGTCGGATATAAAGCTAACTAAGTGCCGCATTATAGCATCCGGTCTAGACTTTAGTATCACGCTAAAATTCTAGCGCTTTTTTTGTGCGCATGCTGTGCAACTGGCAGGCGCCAAAGTAGCCAAAATGAGCAGCCGGCAAATGAGAAACAAAAAAAATATATATATGTATATGGAAGTATATAAATAAAAGAACATCAGACAGCGGCAGGCGTGCGACATGTGCCTCGAGGTGTGTGTTCGCATGAATATGCCTGTTATTATTCCCCATTTGCAGTTGGCAGTAGAACGTTTAATCTGCCATAAGCACATGACTCAGTATTTATGAGCATGCATATGTGAGTGTATCAGTATGGATGTGTGAGTGTGACTCGACAGGAGAGCGTTTTGGCTAAGCTGTTGTGATTCTTTTTTGTGCATATTGAATATCACTCAGTTAATAATTTGAAGGCCTGCTAATACGTTTTTGGTGGGGTTAAAGTTAAAGCTTGCATTTTTCACTTTAAACGAAAACCTTTACTTTCATTTTCGAAATTCATTATTCATAATGTTACCTTGAAATTATAGAAAACAATTTTTAACTTGAAGAAGAGTGAAGCCTTAGATTTCGTCGGAAAAAAATCCTTTTATGCTAAGAAGCAAAAAAAAACTATGCGTATGCAAAAAATCCAATTACTTTTCTCCCCATTTTGTGTGTATCGATTCCAGGAATAAGATGCCTTTATGATGGCTGAAGTTCCTGAATAGGTAGCTAAGCCGTTGAAATCAAGCCAGGATATTAAAATTGTGACATAATGCTTTTAGCCATTAAATTAAGTATTTCGCTTTAAATAACTATCCTTACAAGGGTGATATATATACTACGTATATTTATATACAACAGCAAATCCGATTATAAAAAGGCTATGTAAAATATAAAAGGGACATAAATGTGAAGCTTGTTTTATTTTATTTTTGCCTCTCATATTTATTTGACAATTTTCGAATTTATTGTTAGACTCGAACACATACTTCAAGGCACACTTTAGCCACTCAGACCCAACAGATACCACTAAAGTCCCCACCACTGTGTGCCCCATGTGCGAGGATAATAAAAATGCATAGCATCGCTCCTGGCACTGTGACCAAGGAGTTTAAGCTTCCGGTGGAGGGTCGAACTCAAACAGGTTTCGATTATCGAGTGGTAAAAAGGCAAAAATAATAAAACTGGCGCCGGCTGCAAATTTAATGCGCTTACGATAAATTTTCATTAGGTGTGCGAATCGGATTTTGACATATCTCTATGACGGGGAATCTGCAATCAGGAAACACAAAGAAAGCACACACAATTTGAATGGCGAGTGTCCTTTGAGCATAGCGTCACGTGTCCAATTGCTGTTGTTGTTGTTATTGTGGATATTATTGTTATTTATGATTTAATGCGCTCGTAAAATGCAGGACAGGTCACAGCCAAGGCTGGCTGGCCAGCAGGACACACACACACACACACACACAGACGCATTGCTTTTGGTCGCTTAGTAGGTCAAAGGGATTTAGTAACTTCTTTTGTGCGTCGGCTTACCTGACGTATACTTAATCACCAAAGCTGCGAATCACTCGGCTGGTTGGTTGCTAACTGAAACTGGAGGCGCCGCCAAAGACGAAAGGTCAACTACTCGTTGGCAAGTGAGATTGATTAAGCGACTGATTTATTGTTACTGGCATACACGCTAACACGCATATATATTCTTAGAGTGGTATTCTAGTCTAGCACTGCGCACAAATACCAAATAACAAATGGCAATTCACAACGCTTATCCGCCACCTAGTCTGATTTGCCAGCCTTTTTTTTATTTTTTTCTCATTGTGCTCCACAATGTTTTTCTTTAATGTGTTTGTTGTTCCTTGTGGGTGCAGGAGGCAAGAACGAAACGCGCGCGTTGCGTGCAAGTTGGGAACTGTTTGGTTGCCCGCACAGCGTGTTGCTTTTATAAAGCCGCCAAACTGATTGCTGCACAGCATTCAAAACACAACATGTTCGATGGCGTGCTTGCAACGAAAACAAAACTTCCAGCAGGACTCGAAGCACGAGCGCCAAGCAGGGGAAACGCAAATTCGCTTTTATGGCACAGCAGCAAATGCCCGACGTTTAGCCAGGACTCGCACCAAAGCTTGGGCCTTCACTTCGACTTGACGATGTCTCCTCGCTGGAAATGTTTGCCTGGAACATGCTCGAAGGACTGCTACCAATCGCATTGCCAACTTACTCTCTCTCTCTCTCCCTCTCCCTCTCTAGTTCTCGGATATTTCAATTTGTGCATGTTGCATTGCATTTCTCGAGCCAGTCTCTGAAATTGTACGTTTACTATAAAGTAGTTAATGGAACAATTTTTAAAACTATATAGTTTTAATACTCGAATTTAAGTATTTTGCATAGAATTATCTGTATATACTAGCAAAGTTCGTTCTTGTCGTTAAATTATTGCCAAAGTTAACTATTGCGTTTTTTTATTTATATACCACAACTATTAATTCAAAACTATTTTGAGCCTTCTCATAAATCGTTCACTTTAAGTTTTATTTAGCTAGTTGCTAGTTGTATTTATTCAATAATGTTTTAAGTATGTTCAATCAAAGAAAAGTCTCAGTTATTAATGCAAAAACCTGACTCATAGCTGCAGGTAATTTGAACCAACCTGCCACTCAAATCGAAATACATCAATTCGCAATTTAAGCTGGCAGGCCTGCTGCCCCAGTTATCCTTCATGTGTGTAGCCTGACGACAAGTCGATGCTCTTCACCAGGCATAGCCCTGCCTAATACTGTTCGAGTAACCGAATAACCAATAAAAAGGGGAAGCTTACAATTAGGCATTGCTCTCAGAGTTGCTTCCTCTGCTGAGCACCTGTCATACGGGTTGAAGTTCGAGTGGTAGACAGAAATTCATTACATTGTTTGCCGCTTTTGTCAATATTGACATGCTGGCAGTACTTACAAATGTTAATTATCCGCAAAGTGGGTCAACAAACACAACGGCTAACCAAACACAAGCATCGCAAATAATCCAATAATTTGCAACAAGCTGAGATTTCAATTGATATATGTAGAATTCTTTTGAATCGGTTAATGTTGCATTTTCAACAACAATCAATGGCAAACGTTCAATTTAAAGTGTTGACAGCGTTTTGCACTTTGCATGCCCAAAATGGGCAGCCAGGACGCATTCAGCTGCCCAATCTAGCCGGTTTCCGTGTTACGTCAACAACTTTCAGTTAACAACAGCTTTCATTAACCTGACTCGTCCAGACACGCCCCATGTCAGGCAACTGTCTATGCATGAACGTTAACTGGTTTTCCACGAACTCACACTCAAAGCTTGTCAATTTTCTTTTTGTTTTCATGCCCTGTAGCCTTTTACTGGTTAAATGGAGGTTGCCAAAGTCCTGTACAAGGACTTACACACCTATATGCTTGACACACATTAAAGGTCGAGAAAAAATAATCACCTGGAATCAAGTTGTGCACTTGCTGAATCATAAACTGATTCAAACACACTCTAGAGTTAGATTGTAGTTCTTAACTTCAACTTGAAATTTCTTAAGTAAGATCTCGTATTAAATTAGCAAATATGTACTATGAATATACGATTTCTGGCAGTGTTAATTTGAAGTCTCTAGTTCTTAAAATGGGTATGGAGAACTCGGCTCAGCTTTTAATGCCCCTTTTGGGGGCGGATATGCTTCTTTTTTTAATCAATTTTTAATGCAAAGAGGGTAAACAGAGTATCCTATTAGTCCAGCACTCGCAACTTAAACTTTTTGGCTCGTTTTTTGCTTTTTGTTGTTTATTTTAATGATTCTTTTACGTTACTGCAGTGAAGCGTTCACGTAGAGCAACAGGAACCCGAACGAGTATTTATTTATTTTATTATCATTTTTGCGGTAGTTTTACAGTAAATGTGTGTTTGTGTCAGTGTCTGTGTCAGTGTCTGTGTCAGTGTCTGTGTCTATGTTAGTGTGTGTGTGTGTCTGTTATCTGTTGTCGGGCGCAAAAAGTTTTGGGCATTTCGGTCCTCAGTGCGCATTTCAATTTGCTTTCTCCACTTTTTGTAATGTTTGTTTATGTTCTTTGAACTGTGCCTGACCTTTAACAGCATGAAAAAATAGTAATTCTGAATACTGAGCACCAAACGTATATCGATTCATTAAATAAGCTCGTTGACAGCGAAACTCTTTTTTTAAATTTCATGGTCAGTTGGAGGATTCAGCTGTAGTTTTGCGAAAATCAAATATGAAATGTGATAAACGCTTGGGGGCAACTTTTCAAATTAAATGCCAATTGGAATATGCAAACAAATCTCTAAAAGAATTCTGTCATGACAACCAATAGCTATTAGCAAGAAATGCTCTCCACACACACACACACACACACACGCATCTATGCATAACAAACTTAACTGGCACTCATTGCAATGTAAGCGCAAATGTGCGCATGACATAATTCCTTAATTACCAAAGTTGTCATATGCACCTGAAAGCCAAAGGAACCATTCCCCACCGCCTTCTTCATTTGCTCCGTATCCTTGGTCGTCTGTGTTGCTGCTGCTACTGCTGCAAAATTGCAAAATTAAACTGACAAGTGGACAATTGCTTCCAGCTTCAGTTCGAAATGAAAGCAGAAACTAGCATAAGGCTGATGAAAAGATACACACAGCAATAGGGATGCCTTAACCTAGTCTGGCTACTCCTTGTGTGTCCATTTAACATGTATCTGAGACAGCATTTAGCACACTTGCAATATTTCCGATTATTTATTTGATATAGCGTATATATGTTGCAATATCTACATATCTCTTATTCGCCTTTCATCTGCAGATTCACGTTGTTGCCTTCGGTTCTTATTGCCGTAAGTTATTATGATTAAAGCTTTTGAGACTGTTTACTGAAGTACTATATATATATACCATATCTCACATAATTAACAATATTAAAATTAATATTAACTACCATTTTCAATGATTCTATCTTTTGTACGCTGACAGCCCAATTTTCCACTTGATTTAACAACGAAGAACAAGGCGAATGAATTTTATAAAAAGCACCTTAAGATCAATATTATTTTAAGCAATTAATGAAAATGACAACTTTTCCAATATTTTTAACAATTAGCCAACTTGCAGATACTTGCAATATTGCCGTTTATTTCGTTGATAAAACATATCTTATGTTATATAAATATGATACAATATTATGGCGTATGATTAATATATTAAAGACTGGTAAAAGCAGATTCTTGCTTAATATAACATAATTAACGTATTTAGAATTCATTTCAACTACCATTTTTAACGCCGTATTTTTTGTGCTGACAACCCAATTTTCCAGTTGATTCAGCAATGAACAACATGACGTATAATGATTTTAAGAATCTGCTCAAGCTTAAAATTATTTTAGACTGCTAATGAAATTAAAAGCTTTACCATTTTTTTTTAACAATAATCTGATTGACTTTGATAAGACATTTGTTTATTCGTAATATAGTCAAGTATAATGCTAAGCCGCCTCAAAATTACCTCGAATTTCCCTAAGGTATTTCTATTATTATTATCTGTAACTGATACAGGATCTGCGAGACGAGAGACTGATGGCTGACAGCAACAAACGGGTTTTGCCAATTTGGCTAAATTCTTGGCAATCACAAATGCAGCAGCGGTATCATTATAGTTCTTGTAATGGCCACAGTTGCTCTATTTTCCCCCTGAGGGTGCCGGGACTATCTTTGAAGTATACGGAGTCTGCCATTGGCATGCAGCCACCTTGAGACGTTGAAATTTCAAACTTGCTGCTGTGTGCAGCGCGTTGCGTTTCCTTCCGTTTCCGTTTTCGTTTTCGTTTGCCGTTGCGGTCTTGTGCCGGCATTTCAATTTCAATTTGCTGACGGAAATCGTGAAACGCAAAACGCAAAAAGCTCTCGTTGCCACTGACAACACACACACACACGAGAAGTTTGACGCAAATTTCTCAGTACTTCGTTGATGCTGCCACACCCCGCTCCCATAGGCCGCAGCGCAGTGCCACCAATTAGTGTCGTTTCGTCTGCCACAGCAGATGCCAAGCGGCACGTTAGACAGGTGACCTTCGAGCCAACTGTCGAAAGTGTAACACAATCATACAAAATGTCACAACAAGCAACAAGCAAATTTAATTAAAATATTTGATACGTGCGTAAATCTATATAAATTATTTTTCACTTGAATGCTGCAATGGTTGCTGCACCTGATGCAATATCAATTATGTTTTTAATCATTTTGTAATTTTTGTTTATTTTCGCACAGCTGCCCAGCTTACTGTATAGAATTAATTGGTTTTTAGCAAACGAAGGTTACTTTATATTTTATTTTTTTAATTTTTGTATACATAATTTGCTCTTGCTCTTGCCCTTACGCACTATAAAATTGCATTACATTTTTAACGCATTAAAGGAAACGTCTCCGGCCCTATATAATATGTACTTTAGACCAACATCACTAGCCGAATTGAGATAGTCATGTCCGTCTGTAGCTCCCGTCGGAACAATTATGGGATTGATTGACACAATATGACTATATATAGAAGAAGATCTAGCAGCAGGACGTTAACCAGGATACATATAAATAAAATGTCCTTGAAACATATTAATATCTTGAAGTAAGTTAAGAAAACGGATGGCTCATAAAATAGCAGTTCTTTCTCCTTTTATGGATACATTATTGTATAATATTATATAAATATAATGATATATAAATATAATTTCGAGTTTTAAGTTCCGATTTCAGAGTTCTGACTGTTAATAGATTTTTTTTTCGAATCAATGACCTGGATACGGAAAGTAGTCTCAATAGACAAATCTTTCGAATTCTGCCCCGATCCACCAAAATAATATATTTTTGGGATTGCAGTCTAGCTTGTATGGGATACTTCTGAAACTCTCCTCGCTACTAACCTTTGATATTTATCTATTTAAATGAAGAGCTCTTTGATATATGCGAATGTGCAATGCTTTAAAATATTCTAGGGTGAAACTGAACCGTATGTCAGCTACAATGCTGCAGGCTGTTCAGGCTTGCCTCAAAGTATAGGCAACAGGAAAAGGCACTATCCGGCAACACAATAAAACAAGCTGGCCAAAAACCCTGGACCACTCATAACCTGCACAAAAAAGAATGCCTGATTGCTGAAAATTTGTCGGCACTGTGTGTATAAGTGTGTGTGCGTGTTTGTGTGTGTGTGTGTTTGTGTGTGTGTGTGTGTGTGTGTGTGTGTGTGTGTTTGACTGCGTGTGTCTCTCGTGCTTGCTCTCTTAACGATGACATTCAAATTTCGCTGGTGCATCTCACAGTTGTTTGGCTGCTCCTTTGTCGTGGATTGATAACTGCAGCAACTTTGATTTATTGCCGACTGTTTTCGCCGGACACACGCCTTAAGCAAATAAACGAATTGGACGAATAGTCCAGTTAACTGGCCCCGTGAGCATTGCCAAACTCGATAGTTGCCACCGTTGCCAGTTTGCCTCTAATAATCGATCAGCATCAGTTGTCGTTTGGAAGGCCAACAACAGTAAAAACTGTCACAGAAACAAGCGAAACTAATCAAAGTATCTTCTTTTTTTTGCACTGCAACGGTTTACATTTAATAAAACTTTGTCTTTAGTCCCAAAAAGTTGTTCATGTGTTAAATACTTGTTATGGAATTAAGAATTCAGCTTGAGAGAGAGAGCTCTTGTTTAAATAACTTTTGTGATTTCTGCTTCTGAGTTTTGCAATGCTTCTGTATCAGATAAATTGAGTTATATTAAACTCAGTTTGGCATTTACTTCTATCTAAATAAATAAACATTGTGGTGAAATTTTTCATGCATTTAAGGAAATGTGCCGAACTCATAAAATATCACTTGCCAAGTCGAGAGAATCTTTTCGGTCTGTATACAATAGATGTGAATATGAGTTTTACGTTGTGGGATTGAGAAGTCTAGCTTAACTTATGTAGAAGATTGATAGCTACAATCAGTCAATTCTTAAAATTTATAAGCTAAATAACAATAACTTAACTATCAAATTAACATTAGTCAAGGTAGCCTTGGGCGAAGGCAAAGAAATTGTGCCAAGAATAGCCAAGATTAGTCTGCTGCTGATTAATTCCTATTGGTGTCCTACAATTGCAATTTAAATGGGGCAGTTTGACCTCTCTATCAATACGCCCAGTTGGCCAAGAATCGAAGTCGAGCCATTTGAAATCGCATTTCAAAGTGTTTGCCGGGATATTCGCGAGCCAGATTAAAATTTGTGTTTTCTTTTGAATCCGTTTGGGGTTTTTCAGCTATGTTTTTTGAAAGCCGTTTTGCACAAAAGCGACTTCCGGGAATGGGAAATGCATTTACCACGGTGTTTTCCCAGTTGAGGCCAGCCTTCATATTATGATTTTGCTAAAACAGAGTGAAACAAATATTAACAAATTCATAAACACGCTGATTAGCAGCTATAAATATATTTATACCCCTCATGATAAGCAATGGGGGATGTACAAAACGGAGCCAACGCAAATGGGGGATGTACAAAACGAAGCCAACGCAAATAGACACAATTATTATTGTCTAATCATAGATAATAGATTCCGAAATAATTAATATATCTTTCTTCAAATTCCGCTTGGCTGCAACATGCCCAGCTGAGAGTACGTTGAACTAACAATCAATCAAAGAGAGAACTGCCTCATTTACCTGCTTGAATACCTCTGACAGTCATATTCTATAGGAACACGAAAACCACATTTAATAAAATACAATTAAATGACTACCTTCGTAGATTTGTGTGATAATACAAATATTTATTGAATAAATGCTTTGGCGGATGTTTAACATAAATTATATAAAAATTGTTTCATTTAATATTATTAATATTAATATTATATAACAAAACAATGGATGGTCTACAAAGCAATATTCGGGCCTCAGCCACCCTCCAAGAACAAAGAAGAAACGCTGTTAGGAGGAAATGGATATTTAAATTCCATATACCGATTCACATACGAATTAAATTGAACAAAAAGAGAAAACTAAATATAATAAATATGAATCAACTATCAATTGTAATAATACTCAATAGAAAGTGTAAATTATTATTAAAAATAGTTAGTAAATTATAATTCAGCATTTCAATAATATTGTTTACGACTTAGAATCAACCCTTCAACTATTTTTAATAATGCAAGAAAAACTAAATTATAGACAATGTTTTTTTAATATATATAAATATTTATCTCGTTGAAAGGTTCAATAAGGAATCAGTCAGCACAGAGTGAACCTGAAAATTATCTTTTTGATGTGGTTTCAAATAGCGACCGATGAAAAAGATTGCTTTGCTGCTCCGAATAAGGAATAGGAATGGATGATCCACCTTAAAGGTTGCTTTATTCATATTCAAGCTCATCGGCACCACTTTCAAGACTGCAAAAAGGCAATTGAATGGATTATAAATTTAATTTTAAGACTTGAAGACTCTTACCGCTAACCGCTGCCGCTTCACAGCCCGCCTCGTTGACATCGATGTAGCCGCGATGCTTGGCTGCTGAGATTTTCTGTCCCTTTGCCTCCTCGAAAATTCGACTCAGATTTGCCCCATCGCCAAATAGGTCTGTGATGCCTAGCTGTGGATGAGTACTTTATTGTATTATTTGGCCTGTCAAGTAGCCTACAATGGAATCTCACCTGCTGCAGCGTGTCCTTCAGATCCAAATCGAATTCAATGGTGAACTTAGGCATGGCTATCTCCACATCTTGCATCTCCATGCTTTTGTCAATGTTCCAAAAATCCAGATGATTTAGCTTGCACTCCAATTCCGGCAGTCCACATATCTTGTTGGGCAGCATAATTAGCATGGATATATCCGAGTCCTCGAAGGGCAACGCAACCGCTCTGGCATCCAGGTCGGGCAGCTCCACATATTTGAACTTGTCCTCCTGGTACATCATATCAACGGTCACATGCTGTTTCTTATCCACATAGAAGTCGTCGGGCATTGTGGACTCGGGCGAGAAGGGTTTATGGAACAGTCCCTTAAAGTACAGCGCATTCACAATGACAGCACTTGTTTCCGCATTCACCGCATCCGGCTGCAAAAGGTTCCGTATTTTGTTCTCTGTTACCTGCTCCACCAAAGTGTTGATTTGTTGTGTGGCCTTTGCTGATTGCGCGAAATTTATCTTTTGTGGCTTAAACTGAAAGTAGTCTAAGGCGATTTCAGCAAAGTCGGGCTTCACACTCAGTTGCTCGTTGACGAATAAATGAGTCACGGTCTTCAGTTTTAATCTCTCCCCACATTCGCTCAGCCTCGACCAGAAATCGTGATAGATCTTGGCAATCTCTTGTCTGTCCTCTGGTCCCAACTTTAGGCCCTTGCGCAGCTGCTCTGATGTAGATCCTGCCGCTCCCACAAAGGCGAGCATTAGGGATGTTTGTATCGAGGCAGGTGAGAATATCATATTACTGCCTTGCACACAGTTTTGGGCGCTAGCACTCCTGTATACCACATCGTACAGGTCCTTGGCAAATGCATTGAAACTATCTCGACTCTCTGTCATATTCCACGCAGCACAGAAGGCCAATCTGCCATATATTCAAAATTTATTTGTTCATCGTAAAAAGCACATATTTCAAAGCCAAAAATATTTAAACCATTCTCAATGTCAAATTTTCAACTCTGGATTACTAAATTATTATATGAATATTAATTAAAATTCGTAAAGACGCAACCATTGGAGGCATAGTTTTTTCAATAACAATTTCAATGAACAGTAATTAAATATTTAATTTTTGTTTCTACCATTTAGACAATTTATAATTATTAGTATATATATCTGGTGCTTATATTTTCTGTGGAATGTCTAGATGGAAGCACTAACTGCAATTGAACGATATGAATATGAATTTTATTGGCCTTTTTTATTATAGCGCACAACTAAATTTACAGGTAGCTTATAAATATGTATTAAAATGCAAGGTGATCCAACTGGTTTATTTTTTACCTGGAAGTGTCAACAATGATGATTATATGTAAGGGAACGAACCGGTTTAGCTGAGTATATGGAACAGACTAACACCACAGGTGAGTCAGAACCAAGCGATTTTCGCCAACAATTATAAGAGATAAGATAAATACAATAGAGAGGACTGAGTAGCTATGAGAAGAACAGACCGCATGGCTCCTCCACAACATTTCCTCGCAATAAATTTAACCAAGTATGTACATTTTGAAAATGTCAGTTGTCAATAAATTAAACTATTCCATAAATTTGACTGCAAACCCTGAATCTAAGCACAATTTTTTACCTAAGAGTTGCAGCTGACAGACACGCTTTGGCCAATGAGAATATGATTTGTCCATAGCTGATACGGTTATCTTACGTTGCGATACCAGTTTATTATTACACTACAAAAAAATAAGCAAAAACAGAATGCAAGGAATGCAGAGAAAGAGAAGAGAGCGCAAAGCATGGAAAGAATCTGTTTACAGCATTTGTGAACAGACAATTAAAACTAAAAGTAGCTGTAATCTTAGGTTTTGTATTATAATCAGTATTTCATATACACAGTACTAATATGCATATACATATGTATATACATATATATGTATAAATATTTATTTATTTATTTACTTATTAATGTGCGGCTCAAAACAAGGCAGAAATTCAGATCGACTATGTCTAATTTTCACTCCGAATTACTGATAAGAAGAGCGCCAACGGTAAGTAGGAACTGTGCACAAGTCAGTCTCTAACGAACATCTGTCGAAGCAGTTCATAAAATCAGTTCAGCGGTATTATTCAGTTATTGTTATTGAGTTGTAAATCCTAAAACGGTTTCTGATATTATACAACTAAGCTACCGAAATGAAGCAACTTTTGCAATTAGATGGTAAGCCAATAAAAAACAAAATAACAGCTGATAAGCAACTGAGAAAGCGTGAGAGACCCCACGTAAGAGAGATCTGACACGCTCACGCTGTGCAAAAGTGAATATAAGAGAAACAATGTAGAGAGAGCAAATCAAGTATGTGGATATACATAATATAAATGCGCTTTCACACATACACGTGCATGTGGTGTTCTCTCTCTCTCTCTCTCTCTCTGTGTGTGTTTAAAACAACAGCGAACTGAGCGCAAGCATTCAGTTAGCGTTCAGTCGCCTGTTCAAACACAAGAAAGTGTCATCATCTACGAGCTGAGAAAGCAAAAGGAAAGCCAAAACAAAATAAGAAGCTGCTAGAAACGATATTGAACAAAGCCGAAAAGCACAAATACAAATTTTTTGTGAATCCGCATTTAGTTTGTGAGTTAACACAACGGGCAAAACGGCTAAACAACGCCAAATACTAAACAACGCTCGACGAGGTGACTCATCTAGTGGCAATTTCAATTACATAAATTTATGAAATCATTTCACGCCTTGTTTGTTTTTGCCACAAAAAACTCTCTCTAACACAACACACGCATTTGTTATTTACTACCCACAGTTTGTGTGACGCTCTCGCTGCTTCTGCTGCTGCTCCAGGCACCCCTTCAACTAGCCCAAACCCAGCCCCAAGCCAAGAGCCCAGCTGACGTCATGGCCGACTCAGAGAGCACAAATTTAGCCGAATTCTCTCGCCGGCTGGCCAACTTTTCGGTTAACATGTATGGCAAACTGAGTGCCACGAAGCCCAACACAAATGTCGTCTTCTCGCCCTTCTCCATTCAGACCTGTGCAGCAATGGCACGTTTGGGGGCTGAGGGGGAGACTGCCGCCGAGTTGGATCGGGGCCTTCAACTGGTCTCCAGCGATGTGACCAAGATAGCCGAAAGCTTTCACCAAGTGCTGGCTGCCTATGAGAAGAGCACCATTCTGCGCATCGCCAACAAAATCTACTTGATGAAGGGCTATGAACTGAATGATGAGTTCAGCGCTCTGGTCTCCAATAAGTTTCTGTCGCCCGCCCAGAATGTGGACTTTTCAAAGAATGTGGAGGCAGCAAATCTAATTAATACCTGGGTGGAGCAGCAGACGAATAACCTGATCAAGGATCTCGTCGCACCCAGCCTACTGGATTCGGAGACGCGTCTGGTGCTGATCAATGCGATTCACTTTAAGGGCAACTGGATGCACAAGTTCCCGGAGCACGCCACGCGCGATGAGCGTTTCCATTTGAGCGAAACCGAAAGCGTCAATGTGCCGATGATGAACCTGAAGGAACGCTTCCGCTATGCCAATCTGCCCAATCTGGATGCTGCTGCCCTCGAATTGCCCTACAAGAACTCGGATCTGTCCATGCTGATATTGTTGCCCAACAGTAAGACGGGCCTGGCACAACTTGAGGAGAAGTTGAGCTCCACGCCGCTTTCTCAGATCACGGAGCAGCTGCAAAGCACCCAGGTGATGGTCAAGCTGCCCAAGTTCAAGGCCGAGTTCCAGGTGGAGCTAACACCCGTGTTCAAGCAGGTAATTTAAATACTATTGCATATCTATTTACTCTATGTCTAACTGCATCCGTTACCCACTTCCAGCTGGGCATGACGAGGATGTTCTCCCAAAAGGCAGAGTTTGGTAAAATGCTGAAGGCACCCGAGGAGTTGAAGGTGTCTGCTATCATACACAAGGCTTTCATCGATGTCAATGAGCATGGAACTGAGGCAGCGGCAGCCACCGGTAAGTGACAATCCATCCATCTCTGTTCTTGGGTCATCATCCATTGCATCCTGATCATGATTGCATGTGACAGTTTTGTACATTGTCTCTCTCGGTCTTTTGTCTATTCTCATTGCTAGTCGCTGTGGTCCGTAAAAAACGGAGCCTCGGGTACCAGCAGACGGTCGAGTTTCATGCCGATCATCAATTCATCTATGTTCTGGCGCACACGCAGCATTTGCCCATCTTCTATGGCTCCGTTGTGCGGCTAAATGGGGCAACATCAGACGCGCCTCTTGCCGCACCAGGCAGCGAACACGACGAGCTTTGATCACAGTTACTAGATTAGAAAAAAAAAACGGGTGTTTTTATATATATATCTTTATACGTAGATAAATGATAATAAAATGGCAGTATTTCTATATGTCTATATTAATTGCGTCAATCTTATCTAATCATGTACCGATTTTCCGTGGGTTACAGTGAAATACTGCAGCTTTCGCTCGAATAATTGCCAGAAATGTATATGCCAAATTTTAATGCAATCATTTTTTTTAATCAGATACATAATTCCACTATTTAAAAATCGTATCATATTTAAATTATCTGCGCCACTGCTGAACTTGCTTGAATTGTTTACTAGCTCCTTTTTTGTTTTCTAATCCCCACAGCTGTAATTATGTGTCGCGTGGCATGGATCACAATCGAGCCAGAACCCAAACCATTCTATGCGAATCGACCATTCACATATTATATTGCCAATACGCAGGGCGCGGTGCTCTTTGCTGGCAAACAGCAACAGTTCAAATAACTTTAACATCAAATTTAAGCAGATTCTATAGCTTTTTGTATAATAATGATATATTTGCAGTACTCGAAATTTGTATACGGCATGTTTTAACAAATAGCTGAAATGTATAACTGATTAAATGAATATAAATTACTGATGAGCTCACACTAAATAATCCTTTATAGGTCTGGTTTTTTTTTTCTCTAATCTTATCATGTTCATTGAATCATTTAATTACTTCACAACTAATCATCTGTGTTTTGTGTTTGTCTTTCATATTTGTAGCAATGGTCGTATGCTGTGAAATGATGATAATTGAGCCTGATCCGATTGATTTTAATGCTGATCATCCATTCCTCTATTACATTATCAATGAGCAGAACTCGGTGCTCTTTGCCGGCAAATTGCAACAATTTTAGGGCCATTTGTTCTACTATTTAAATAACTAACACAAGCTGCAAAGGCTGTCATTTGTTGGTAGTATTTTAGTGTACACATTTTACTTAAAAAAATACATGACAAATTTAGATTTCCACTGGTGAATCATTCTACACAAGCAGTGGGCGTTTCCACTTTATCATTAAATCTGTGACAACAAAAATAGCAGACATGTTGCCCTTAA
This sequence comes from Drosophila silvestris, assembly GCA_035043445.1. Taxonomy (NCBI): domain Eukaryota; kingdom Metazoa; phylum Arthropoda; class Insecta; order Diptera; family Drosophilidae; genus Drosophila; species Drosophila silvestris. The sequence continues at coordinate 1,658,910 of JAWNMZ010000027.1, forward strand.
AGTAAATTCAATTTGCCTAAATATATATATATGTATATATATATGGGTACTGTGGACCTCAGCTTGCATTACTGACACGAATAACAAGGTTTGCTTAACATTTTTATTATACTTGACTTGTTATTATAAAATGCCAGAGTGCTGTTTAGATTATTACTGTTGAATTTAAATAAAATAAATTTCAAAAATAAAATAGAATTGTAATTCATTTTATACTGTCAAATTCTCGCAATGACAAAACTCACATTTTCCTATTCAAGAACTTGAAGCTTGATTTTATCAAAAGAGATATTTTCTCGTCCTTTATTTCTTTAAGATTGTATGTAAATCGGAGGATGGCATTACTACTAACAATGTTGCTTTTTTATTCTTGGCTTAAACTATGACAGGTTATGTCATTCTCTGCAAAGGACCCCATCCTTTCTTAGCAGATCATCTATTCATTTATTATATAGCCAATACGCAGGATGCGGTGCTATTTGCCGGAATAATGCAACAATTTTGATTTTAATTCATTATTTCGGCCTGATCCTGATCACCTTTGTGTTTAATTCACCAACGTTGCTCAACTCAGTCATCCAAAATTATTAAATTTTCGCGTTTTGTGTTTATCTTTCATTTCTACAGCCATGATGATAGAATTGGATATGTTGATTATTGAGCCTGATCCGATTGATTTTAATGCTGATCATCCATTCCTCTATTACATTATCAATGAGCAGAACTCGCTGCTCTTTGCCGGCAATTTGCAACAATTTTAAGTAATGAAAATCCACATAAATCACAAATTTTCTATTAGTATAATGTATAACTCGATAACTAACACAAACTTAAAGGCTCTAATTTGGTGGTAGTATTTTATTATAAATTTTACTCAATCTTTGTGCACGCCATGTTGCACAACAAATGCTAAAAAAAACAATTTAAATTATCGCTAACTTAAAAAGTTTGCATACAGTCGTAAATATTCTGCTTGTAGATTAAGTTATACTATAATTAACCCTCTAGTGCCCTGTTCCATTTTTTTGCGCTTATTCGTTTGTAAGACCCCCAAAAATGTCATCAAAAGTCGCATCCAGCATTTGTTTTTGGGCTTTCAACACTATGAAAATATATATTTCCAGCTGCAACCAATTTTAATAATTTTTAGTATTTTGAAATCAACACTTTTGGCCAAAATGTATTAATCAAAATATCCAGCTACTTTAAGCACCAGCATGTGTTGCTATCGGCAGAAAATTAGTTTATTATTAAGATTATTGCTTATAAATGAATTGCCATTAAATATACCAGCAAATAATCGGAAAATTCTTAGTTGAAGGTCACAGAACTAAGCTAGGTTGTTAAGTTTATAACTAGATTTTAGAATAATATAAAATTGGTGCGATTGTAAAACTTGTATTTTCCTATTGAAGAACTTAATGCGTATCTTCGGCCAAAGTAAAGTTTCCTATTTAATTTAAAGAGTTCTTCTCTCCTTCTCTCCTTGTTTCCTCATATTAATATTGATGCATGGCATTAAAGTATAGATACATATCTATCCACAACTAAGAGCGCTTCTTTTCTTGGTTCTTGTTTTATATTATTACAGCCCTAACCATACGCATCAGAGCGAGGCAAATGCTGGAGCCCCTACGCTTTTATGCCGATCATTCATTCCTTTACTATATAGCCAATAAGCAGGTTGCGGTGCTCTTTGCCGGAAAAATGCAAAAGTTTTGATATGATCTCACACAATAAATTCGTTTAGAAATCCTTTCAATTACTATGTTTATTACTAATTATTCGATTACAGTAATAAAATGTATTTTCGATATCCATAGAAATATGGGTCTTCTTGTTAATCTCATTCGTTGAACATTATTAATCATTTGGAGTTTAATGTTTATCTCTCATTTCTACAGCCATATTCATGAAATGGGTCAAAATTGCAACAATTTTGAAACAGATTTGATTTTACTAATAATACATACTTACCCACCTACACATTTAGTAATAAAATTCCAGAAAGCATGTCCTTGGGTCTTTTCTCTGTGCGTATCCAATATACCATAAGTTCTCTTGGTTTCGTTTTTACAGAAATGCTGGGTGTGTTGATGCTTGAGCCGGATCCTATTGATTTTAATGCAGATCACCCCTGTCTTTATTATATAATCAATGGGCAGGATGCTGTATTTTTTGCTGGCAAGCTGCAAAAGTTTTGAGCAATGCAAAGGCAATATAAATATTTTCAATCAATCAACTAAAGAAAAGATACATTCAGAATTCATTCCCTTTTGCATGGCATATTACTATAGATGTTCTTCGAGAACAGTAAATAACTTTGACTATCACACCATCACGTGGCTCACAATATAGTATTTTAATCGGGTGTGTTTTTTGTTCTTGTCTCCCATTATTTCAGCTATGGTCATGTGCTTTGCATCGATGCCCATGTTCCAGCCGGAGCCCATACGTTTCCATGCAGAGCATCCATTCTTTTACTACATTGCCACTAAGCAGGGCGCGGTGCTCTTTGCTGGGAAGCTATTAAAACTATAATAAATAAAAGATAGAATAATAACATGATAACATAACACCCAAAATACCATTCCACAAAGACTGCACACGACGACAATCGATTTTACTAAAAGCTTTTAATACTTTTATTTTTTGCTACTAATCCAGCATGTTAATTGTGTTTTATAATAAATAATATTTGAGCAAATTGAACTCTATGGCGTTCTATGACTTATCCACAGTTTTCCGCATCATGCCCGTCATGGCTCTCAGGCGACGCAAATTCTTTGCTAAACATCCGTTTGCCTACTTTATCAAGACCCAAAGCGACATTTTACTCTTTGCTGGCAAATATTTGGCCTGATTCATCGATAGTCTAAACAAAACAAATCAAAACAGAAAGAAACAAAAACAAAAAACTAAGCCAACTAGTTTTAAGCTCAATGGCAAGCGACATAAATAAATTGTCTGTTTGAAACAGAAACTTTGCGTTCTTTATATAAATTTGAAAAAGGTTATTTAAGTTTTCTGTTGGAATTTTTCTGGTTGTGAAAATGTAAGTATAAATGGAACAGCTTATTTCATTAAGTGAATATATGAATATATTAAAAAGACTTACAATGGAAAAAGACTTACAATAAGTGAAACAGATATGATGATATAAGCTATATATAGCATTTACTCAACCATTGTACATAGAAGTTAAGAAGAAAAACTTAATATGTTTAGGGTTGGCAATTTGAAATTACAAACGCTTGCAACTCTGACCTTATATTAATAGTTGTTTTTGTGTATTTTGATTGATCCGTTGTATAATATATAAAGCATTTACTCAACCATTGATGCGTTGAATTCAGGCACGCAAATCCTACATATATCAATTTTGCGAAAATGTCTCGAGCGAGTCTCGAACAGTTAATCTTGCAATGCGAATCAAGATGCATTGCTTCGGTTTCGCACTGCTGCTAATAATGCTTCATTGTGTTGGAGCGCAATTTAACTGTAAGTGATGCGGAATTGGTTCTCCAACCCAGTTCGATCCCGATATACAAATTCAAACTCAACAGTAACTGCCTATAAGCAAATGCCTGCTTTGTATCACCTGGATGACTACGATCTGTGCCTGCAGCAGCCACCTACTCGTCTTTTATTCCGCAGCACCTACTGCCTCGTCTACGTTGAGATTGTGTCCAATGCCAGCTCAAATCTTTGGCAGCAGATCGAGCGAGTGTCGCGCGATGAGAAGCATCACTTTCGTCACGATCATCTATTTGTGGGGGTTTGTTTGGAACGCTGCAAGCAGGCGCTGCATACTCTCTCCAAATTTCAGATACAGCAGCTGTACGAGGGAAAGGTGACAGATAAAGAGGTATGTCTTGGATTTTGCTTATATACATATATATATATATATATTTGTTGCTCAATTTGCAACAAAAAGCCTTCATAAAGTCAAATTTATATTTAAAATGTAGCGGCCAATTTGTCTTGGAGTGTTGCCAAATTGGTCATTGTGAGTTAGTCGCTTAAAGCGTTGCCACATTTTTTTGGTATATTTAGTTCACTTTCTGAACTTGCAAATTGAGCAAAGCATAAATGTAGTTTGATTGTATTAACATTAGTACACCTGCACAGCTGAGCAGTTATTATGCCAAAGTGCATAAGCGGACATCAGATGAGCGCCTACTCTACGATCACCTAGTCAATAGCTGCCTAAATCGCCAGCTGGGCAACCGATTCCAATTGCGTCTGCGCAGCAGCATTGAATACTGCGAGCGGGCCGATGAACCACTCGATCACGGTAAATGTGCTTAAGTGTGACCAGCAATTAAAAAGTTGTTTAACCGTTTTTGCACGCAGATGCACTCGATTTAATTGTTTACGGGCTGCTCATCATGCTGCTGCTGCTCACCGTGCTCTCCAGCTACTATGATTTCAGGCTCAAGCGACAGCAAAATGTATCCGCTTCAACTGATGGGAATCTCTTTTACCAGCAGCGCCTCAGGATGCGTGGTTAGCTCTACACTAAAAGCTGTTATCTTGCTCAACTCGTAACTGTCTCTCTTTATCTCCTTCTCACTCTATTCCACTCTCCCGGTTAGCTCAAAGATTTCTCTGCTCCTTTTCGCTGTGCCGCAATTATTATCGTCTTGTGCTCCCCTTGAGCAGCGATATCTCCAAGGATCTGCGCTTCTTTAATGCTTTCCGGGTGATGGGCGTTTTTATCGTTATATTGGGACACACGTTGATGGTCTTTATGACGGTGCAGTTGCAGAATCCGGAGTTTTTCGAGCAGTATCTGTACAAATTTGAGACTTCAATATTTCAGAATGGCAACGCCTGCATTCAAATCTTTTTCGTGATGAGCGCTTTTCTGCTCTACGTGAATTTTACGGAGCTTAAGTGGATCAAGCCGGAGACGGGAGCTCTGCGTTGTATTGCGGTTTACTTACGAGTGTTCTTTTGCAGATATTTTAGGCTGCTGCCATCGTTAATAATGTTGATACTCTGCAATGGCACAATTTTAACCCGTTTGGGCAATGGACCCCTTTGGAGACATTTGACGGAGGCCGAAAGAGTATTCTGTCGCGAGAACTGGTGGAAAAATGTTTTCTTTGTGAACAATTTTCTGCTGGAGGAGAGTGTAAGTGCATTGACTGTATGCCTGACTAGAGTATACCCTGTAAACTATATATATTTCGCTGACAGTGTGCACACCAAACTTGGTATTTATCAGCAGATATGCAGCTCTTTGAACTCTTTCTCATTGTCATCATCATAGCAAATAAGTAAGAAAAGCTAATTTAATAGAAAAGCTAAAGCTTATCAGACATTGTTTGCAGATATCCCAGACTGGCCAGATATATGTATATAGTTCTGATCGCATTGGCATTGGCTGTGCCAGCTCTGTTGACCTATTACCTAAAACTGGATCCAGTTTATCACTTGAAGCCTGAGTAAGTCTGATTTGAATTATAATTTAAACTAAAAGAGAATTTCTAACTCAACAGCAACTATCGATAGAAACTATCGTTATTTGTATTTTCGAAATTCGGAGACCTTTTACAGCATCTATTTGCCATTCTACACAAATATCGGTGGCTATTTGATGGGTTTTCTCTGTGCTCATCTCTATCTCAAGTCGCGTTCCACTCCAAATGGGGCCAGCTACAAAGGCAACTCGAAGTTGGAGCTGGGCATGTGGATGCTGTTTTTGATCCTGTTTTTGATCCTCTTCTCTGGCTTCATCTTCATCAGGCACGACTTTGAGAAGCCCTCCATTTGGCTGGCACTCTATGCGTGCCTCTACAAGAATCTGTGGATTCTGGTCTGTGCGGGCTTTGTGTGCTGCATGTGCTTCAAAGTGGGCTGTAAGTGGAACCCATTGATTTAGCGAGTATTTCTATTCTTCTTCCTATCTTTTTTCCAGGGCTGGCCTTAGAATTTAGTTCTCTGGGCATTTTTCGACCTTTGGCTCGACTTTCATTTCAGACTTTTCTGTGGCATACTTTTGTATTGCGCCTCGTTGCTGGTTATTTTCGAGAGCCAGTCTATGTCAACAAATTATATTTGGTAAGTTTTTGGTTAAATCATAAATTAAAAATATAATTTTGCTTTTACTTTTAGCTTGGCAATGTAATTGTTGTGTTTGTCCTGACGCAAATTTTGGCTTTTGTTGTGGCGTTGCTATTTGAATACCCGCTGGCAGAACTCTTAAAGCAGCTAACTAGCCAAGAGTCAACTGTTGTTGATCAAAAACCGAATGCAACCTATGCAAATGCATTTCAAATTGAGCTTAATTCGCGCTAATGTTTTGGTATTTTAATTTGAATTGGACAAATAAATAAAATATTCCGTTCTTTGGGTGACCAGCATTTCAGAAATACTATATCAACTTAGTATTTTTTGTAACAAGTTGGCAGCTCTAGTTTCGTATTATTTCACTCTTCTGCCTTCGGCCACACTGCCAAGCTGTTCAGTTTTGTTTTCTCTCGTCTCGCTCGTCGGCGTTTTGCTACGTTTCGTCTTCTCGCAACCGCAAATTCTTAAACAGTTCACAACAAAGTGCGAAATTACAAATTGCATATTCTCAATTAAATATCAAGCATAAATGCTAAATTAAAGTGAGTGTTCGTTCAAGGGTGTGTGTGGATATTTTGTATACTTTCAATTGCGGCAACCTTTTGCATTTCCAATACAAAAATATGTCAATGAATCATTTGTGACATTTCTACTAGCAAACGCCAAGTGGCAGCCATTTAAAATGATTTGTTATTAATACTCCATTAGTTTGTAATAAGATTACATTTAAATAATCAACGCGCGTATTACAAAATCATTCAAATCACGGCAAATAAAATAAGTGCGACAATGTTTGTGTTTTTGCTTTTGTGTGTGTGTGTGGTGCGTATGTGTGTGTGTGCGCGCGCTCTTGTACGTGTGTGCGTGTTTGAGTGGTGAGCGCAATGCATGTGAAGAGTGCAGCTATAAAATGTTGGCACTCGCGCTCTCGCTCCCACACAGTGTTATATGAGTCGCAACACTCCAAAAAAGGGAATAAAAATGAGAAGCGTCTTGTGAACAGCAACAACAACAACAAAAAAAGACCGAACGCCGAAAAATGTTGCAAAATGAAAGAAAAGCAAATAAAACGAAAGCAAGCAAGCAAGATTTCTGCGTTTTTAGCCACACACACACACATCTACCATCTACATTTAAATTAATTGTTCTTTTTATATATCGCTTTTAGCTGTAATTTTTGTGCTCACATTTTCCGGCTTGTTTATAAAGTTCTCGAGAGAGAGAGAGAGAGAGAGAGAGGAGAGAGAGAGAGCGCGCCCAATTGTTGCTCTGCTCTGCTGCTGGAAGCAACAAGTAACCAAAAAACGCACGGGGGTGTCTCAAAATGCGTGCTCTCTTTTATTATTATTTTGATGTTGAGCTGTGGGCGCAAACGCAGCCGATAAGCCGCAATTGAAATATTGTGGCAATTACGCCAAAAGAAACGTGGCTTCAAGTTGGCCAAAGCGTAGCATTGCAGCAGCTCAGCAATACAGGCAGAGGCTCTTTCACTCTGCATGCGTGTGCGTGTACATGTGTGTGTGTGTGTGAAACAAGTGTGAAAAACAAACGACCTCCAGCAGCGTCTACGTCTGCGTCAGCATCTGTGTCTGTGTCGCGCTCTCTTAGAAAGTGTAAGAAGAGCGCGTGCGAGCACGAAAGCCCCCCACGCACAGTCGTTGTTATTGTTCTTGTTGTTGTCACAGGCGTTGTCATTGCTGTTGCTGTTGTCCAAAAATGGGTTAAGCAACGACGACGACGGCGAAAAAGAAACAAAAGCAGCAAACGCCAATTAGTGACAATATATAAATGAAAAACGCATGCAGTGCGCGTGTCTGTCTGTCTGTGTGTGTGTCTGCGCAAATGTGTATGCAAATTAAGTGGCAGTGTCCAAAAAAAAGCAACCACAACAACAACTGCCACCAATCTGACTAAGCGCAAACGCAGCAGAAATAGCAACAAGTAGACGCGAAACGGAGAAGCGTCGTGCAATTAAGACAGCAGCAACAACAACAAGCAATGCATAGTTAAATTTAGCAGCAGAGTTCCACTTTCACTCGACGGCGGCGGCGACACCGGCACCCACCAAGCCCCCTCCTTGCTGTTGCATGTTAAATTGAATGCGTGCTTTGCACGAGTCTGCAACTACTAACAACACGATAATCGTAATTTAAATATGCACATAATTTGATACGATACGATAAATCGATAAATGGCTAATCGTTAGAAAATTCAACTTTGGCAGTGTGACCACTATTGTGAGTTCAAAGTTCTAACGCGCCTAAGTACTAACATTAAGCAGCCAATACATACATATATATTGCCTGCTTAGTGGCACTAATTGAGTACTGTCATATTTTGTCACTTGAAAGTCCATCTCCAATTGGCTTGTGGCAAGCAGTAAGATAGGGAGACAGGCGCGGCAGACACTTGCGCGCTTTATGTCAAGATTTGAGTTAACCGTCTGCAAAGCAGCAGTTTGATGAACTTAACTACAACAAGGCAATGCAATCACAAAAAACGATGAATATGCTGCTGTTTTTCTTGTTGTTGTTGTTGTTGCTGCTGCTGCTGCTGCATGCCACTGGTAATTACAGTAATGCCTAATGATGACATCATCGTCAAGCTCCACGCTGACAGCTGCTACTGCAGCATTGCATTCACAATGATATTCAGGCGAAAGTTTCCATCGATGCGAGTCTGCTGATAAGGCCAAGCGGGGCAGCAGTAGCTGTTAGCTTCAGCTGTAGATGCTTATCAGCAGCAATCGCTCGTCTGGCAATGATGATGATTCATTTGACATGCCACCTACAACACAATGCATCACACATCAAACTGCATAGCTCTACTTAATGTTATTGATATACCCTGTAGTCATAAAATGTGCTAAACGGCACTAAGAAAATAGATATTGCATTGAGCAGCATCAACTTAAGAACTGGTTACGCTTAATTTGATTCTTGTTAGCCAAAAAATAAATATATATATATTTTAATGTAGAATTTGTACAAATTAGGATAACTCTTTCATTGAATTCAGGCTAGAATAGTGGAATATGTAACATTTTTCTGTTATCGATAACTCTTGAATTGAATTGAATATCTTTTTTGGCCTTATATCGAGGAGTTCGTAGAATGTGTAGAATATTTTAAATTATTGACAACTCTTCGAGTGGATACATTTTTTTAGTCATACATTGAGGATTTATTTATATTTATTAATAACTGTTTAATTAAATTTAATCCACCATAAGTTTCGATACCAAATTTTGTACTTTCTTCTACTTTTCTACACCAGAAACAGAAAAGGAACGTTAGTATTCAAATGATGCTATTGTATAGCAAACTATCTAAATTGCATTTACACTGCATTAATTTTGAATATCAGTCCAGTTACAGGGTAGCTTCAAGTCGAGCGAATGTACTTTTGTTTGTTATTTGGTTGCTGTTGCTCATCGCACATTCATGCCGCCCGTTGTCCACTAATTAGATGCTGGACAGTTGGGATTATAACTGGTCGCATATTAGCATTGTGCAGCAACCAATTGGAGCATAGCCACTTGTGCCCCATGCCACCATGCCCCGTTGCGCCTTGGCCCCTTTCAGTTATTGTTCGCTTCATTTGTCACACTCGATTTCTTACTTTCTTACACTCGATTGCATTGTGCGCAGTGAAACACTACAACAACGCTTAATTGACGATTACTCCTGTTGTCCCCATCCCCTTACCCTCACCTCAACGGGGGTGCTTTGGCGTTTTAGTCACGCCGACAAGCAGGCATGAAGGCGGCAGGCAGCAAAAACACAACATTTGTTAGCAATTAGAATTGGCCGGTGAACAGCGTTTCGACAAAGCGTTAAGATTTGCAATCAAGCATTAAGTCAATTTGTGGCCAGTCTACGCCGTCGTCGTTGTTGACGCGTTGCAATCATCAACTGCTGATGATGAACCGATCAGCGCGTTGCATCGTAATGAGAAATGGTCTCTGGAAGCTGCCATGGAATGAATGAAGTCAGCGCATACTAACCAGTACAGTGCGTGCCATAAGTCTGCTTACCCCAATTGCATACTTACGCATATTGCTCCTCTTCAAATGTTATTTAAATAGTATACCGCTTCATTATTTATGTAATGTGCACTAAAAACAGTCAGGAACTTTTAAAAAGATTTAAACAATTTATATTGTTAAAGTACAAGATACGATTTAGAATACATACAATGAGTAATTAAATGAAAAATAAAAGTATATAATTAATCTGGTAATTTGAAAATGTAAAACAGTCTAGCATTTATGGCAAAGATTGGAGAGCCAAAAAAAAAAACTCAAGCACACTAAAAACTGCTAATCGATAGAAAAGTAGATATTCAATAAACAATCTCCATAAGTGAAGTACTTTAAAAATGCAACTATTTTTATTTAACTTCTTATTATGTTAGCTTCTGAACAATATGACAAACATCTCTGAAATGTGTTCTTAAAAATTACTACATTATTAGTGCAATTGCAATTTTTGATGAGAAAATGGTTTTCACAAGAACTCGCCTGAGACTATGCCCAGAATTGGAAGTGCTAATTACTATTATTAAAGTTGTCTTTAAAAATCACTAATAAAATAATTTCAATGGCCATTTTTAACGCCTTTTGGAAACGCGTGATAATACTCCCAAAACTGGAACTATTAATTATTATTATAGTAATCAAAATTCTTTTCATAGAGAAAGCTCTTAGCTGTTATTCAAAAATGAAATTCCACAACCGAAACGATTTCCAAAAAATTCTTTAGCATTGATTTCATTCAGTGTAGGAATGTTAAAATATAAATATTAAACAAACTAACAATAAAAATAATAGCTAGCATATCTTATCAGTTGAACTATGATAAATGATTGCATTGCTTATACTACTTGTACCTATTAAAAGTAGATAAACTCAAGGACAAGTGGCATTAACAAATCATGTTTCAAGCTAACATTGATCAATAACTATTGCAAGCCATTGTTGTGTGTGTGTGCGTGTGTGTGTGTGTGTGTGCGGGTGTGTGTGTATACAATCAGTATTTGCTGTCGTTGTCGGCGTCTCTGTTTGTTGAGCTCTCAATCAGACCACCCACCCGCACTCCCCTCTCCCTGCACTCCCCGCAGTCAGTCTTGAGCCCGCATATAACAAGTAATTCTACATGCTGGCTACTCATAGTATACCACTTTGTATCAACTTCCGTTATTTATATGCTGTTATACATATGTTTTGTGTGAGGCATTATCGCTAGTTAAACGAATGCGAGGCGAGTCGAGACGAGACGAGGCGACATATGCAACTTGTAATTGTGCGGCAATTGTTTTGCCTCAATAAAATTGTGCCAAAATGCCAAAGAGGCCAAAAAGAAGCAATCTAAAATAAATGTTGAACAAATATTGCAAACAAATCAAGACATTAAAATGGCAAATTACAGGCGCTCAATGAATGGGTGTGCCAATGAGTGTGTGTGCGTCTCTCTCTCTGTGTGTGTGTGTGTGTGTGTGTATTCTTGTGTATTAATATGAAAATTGAATTTTACCCCAAGATGATTGAATTTTCTATTAATAAGTTTTAACCTTCAGCAAGCTGTGAAATGTATAAAAATTCTCTAGCGAAGGTGTTTGTTGAGACATATAAACACCATAAATAACTCTCACACACACAGACACATCTATATGTATAAGCATATATGCATATGTGTATGTGTTTAGTTAGCTCGATCGAAATATATATACATATATATATATTTCTATAGCAAATTCAATAGCTATTTTTTGAGTGTTAGAATATTATTAGAGTGCTTTGAGAACATTCTTTTTTGTTAGCTGATATAATTTATCAGCAGCGCCATTGATAGTGACTGTATTGATACACACCCACACACACACACACGCGCACACTCCATGACAGAGTTTACCTTGCAGCGAAAAGAAAATAAATACTAAAAATGTGTACATATAAAAAGTTTATGATTTTTAGCGGGTCAATGACAAATTCATTGTGCCCCACAGCATATTTCTACATACTCACAAATATATGTATATATATATATATATATATATATAACACAGAAAAGCAGAAAAATGAGCATATTAATAAATTAATGGCCGTCTTTCCGTTTTGTTTCTGTTGCTTTTAGCGGCTTTTTTGTTTTTTCCTTTCCACTGATTAAAAACGAAAGCTTCGCGCCGTTGTTTAGTCAGCCTTTTGGCCATATTCGTAATGGGTATTTGTAGGCCCAACCCCAGTCAAGAGTTTGGCGAATTTGTTAGAGTTCATTTGTGTTGTGCTGAGGTTGGGTTATTTTCTGTTTTGTCAGTTTATGTAGCCATAATTCACGTGTTGTCAGCCAATTCGTTATTTCAGCGTTATGATGTCATATAAAAAGCAACTTAGCAGCTACCTATCAATGTCGTTCTTGTTGTTGTAGTTTCTCCTTAATTTTTGATAATTGAACAAGTTTGAAGTGCCATTCGGGGTGAAAGTGTTCTTAGGCGCCTCAATTGCCGCCATAACATTTGTATATGTGTTGTTTTTTGTCTGTTTCTGTTTTCTATCTCTTTGTTTGAGCTTTATGCAACATTTGAATACAAAAATACAAATCAAAACAATGCCAACGATTTGTTTTCGCATACAATTTATAAGCTTAAGTCACAGTTTAACGGAGCTGCTGTTTACTGATTGTTGCTGGCCGACGTAATATGCAAATTTATTAAACAAATCGAGGTTGTCAAACAAAAAATAAAAACAACTCTGGCTTCAGTGGCGATCGACAGACTAACGATGCCATTTTCAAGGGGGGAACGAATGCAAGTGGAAACTGCAATGGAAATCTATCGATTACGAATCGTAACTACGTTTTCAAATCAATTATATATATATATCTGCATATATTATTATTATATTAGCTCTCTCTTAACTGTGGTCAATTAAATTGGTTCCATAGTTAGTTTCTTCCTGCAATAGTAAAAGTTGTGTTTTATGTGCACAGTGAAAAACTTTAAACTTTAAAGTTTAAAGTAAACGCTTAGAATATGCCTGCAAAATTGAAAATATACATTGTAATATGCACGAACAATGTCTTGGATATTTAAATTTTATATGTTATTGTTTTGTCTCATAGATTTTTTTAGAGTTATCTTTTATATCCAGAGTGAATATCTTGCATTCTTTTTTTTATGTAAATTTTGAATGTTTGAAAAGAGAATTTGATTAATATAGATTGGGTAATGAATTTTTAGCTTAAAAATATAAATAAATAAATTAGTAAACTTTTACTTTTTATTTAAAAATAAAGCGAAAATATAATTTAACTTTTGTGGTGCTAATTTGCTAAATAATTAAAGTAATTTGTTAAAATAATTAAAAGTTGCTTTAAGTTTTCGAACTGAAGCCATCTTATAAATTATATATCTTTGATCATGGTGTCTCTTTAAGCTACACTGAAAAATCTTAATAACAATCACAATAATAAAGCACCGAAATTTAAGTTATGATATACATACAGTATTTATAACTGTAATCGACTGGATCGGACCTCTATATGATATAACTGCCATAGAAAGTAGTCGTTGAAAGATGAGATTCGTTGTTAAGAACTCGATATTTGAATCAAACTCAAAAGTAAACTTTGCCTTATTCTGCAATCAGTAAATTAAAAAGAACAAAAAAATAATAAATAGATATACTCAATACATTTGTTAAGAGCTGTCTGTCATTTGATCTGTACTGTTTTTAAAATTAATACACAACTTGGTTTCTATTTTCATTCAGTTCTCACAGTCAAGTTACAAGTTGTATCTTTAATCTTCGCAGGTAAACAAAACGCTGCAACAACAAAACTACTTTAATTGAGACCTACAACGAATTCTCGCATCAGCATAAATACGACCACAACAACAACAAGAACAACAACTGAAGTTAGCCCAAATTGAGCACGACGCCTAGCATAGAGGAGAGAAGAGTACAGCAGAGGAGTACTTATAACGGGGCTAGCAACAGCAACAACAACAACAAACACAAACACACTCAACTAACCGGGAATCGGTCAAACGAGCACAAGAAGAAGTAGACGACGAAGAAGAAGAAGGAGAAGAAGTAGAGCCACAAAACAGAGTTAAAGATGTCATTTCGTGTTGTGCGCAGCTCAAAATTTCGTCACGTCTATGGACAGTCGCTGAAACGGGAGCAATGCTACGACAATATACGCGTCTCCAAGTCCAGCTGGGACTCCACATTCTGTGCGGTCAATCCAAAATTCTTGGCCATCATTGTGGAGTCGGCGGGCGGCGGTGCATTCATTGTGTTGCCACACAATAAAGTGAGTATTATAATTAATCAACTCAGACTCTCCAAAGTAAATTCCAAATTTGGTTGCATTGCCTTTAAGATATTTACTATATATATATATATATATATATTTATATATGTGTGTGCGTATGGGCCAAAGTATTTTTATATAGACACAATGGAGCCCGGCTATTTATAGGGGATCTCAGTGCAAAATGTTTGCAGCCATTTGCGGGCTTGTTGCCATCTACACAACATCTACTCACACACGCGCGCACACACACACATACACACATCTAGGAAATGACGTCGAGTGATTTGGCATGAAACATGCGCGTGGTTTTTATGCTTATAAATAAAGCCCATAGTTATGAATATATTCTATGCGACCAATCGACGTGCTCTCTCTCTCTCTCTCTCTCTCTCTCTCTCCACAGTCTCGCTCTCTCTTGAGAATAATGTGCTCTCAATTTCTCATTAAACGTATCTGTTGGGCGCACTTTTCGGTTTTGGCCCCGGCCAACATGACACACCAAATCGTCTAAATTTAACAGCAAACAAATAGAAAAAAAGCAAAAAAAAAGAATTACAAATAAAATGATATTCTGTATAATCATTGCATTTTGGCCTGGCTTCTGCCGATGCAATCTGTGCCCCATTACTTAAGCGATGGCAAAATGGAAAATTTATTAATTTCTACGAAAACACTTTTTGGCAGCGCCAAAATCGAACATCCGTTCAGCTGTCACCAGTAGCAGCAGCAGCAGCAACTGCGTGGGCAGAATATATATATATATATTTTATTTATTTTTGTCTATCCAATTTTGAACGCGATCGGTGCGCATTTGGTTAAAACGTATTTGGCCAAGTGTCTGTTGTATGTTGTCTGTTCTAATTGGCCCAAATTTGTATGCAAAATGTGCGCCGCCATCCACGAAAGCTGAAGACACCACCATCTGCCACCGATTTCTATGTGGTGCCGCTTTCACACGCTCTAATTTGAATACTTTATGGGATTCGAGTCGAATCTGCATCCGAATTTTGTGTATCAATTAAATGGACACGCTTCATCATTAGAAATATATACCTGTTATTGATGAACGTCTGATTGGGAATAAGTTGTTGATTAAAGCAAATTTTTCAACCTTAAACCTGAAACCTTATCCAAAATGTTATAAAATTGAAATTTAATTCATTTGAAATGTGTTTAGTATACACTGTATTTCAGCAACAGTAAAACATACATTATATGTATATGTATATACATATCAGTCCATTTCTTGGAAGTTCTATCAAGTTGAGTTTTATTATATCTGGTAAACCAAAAAGCCTTTCATTGTGAGTCACTTTCTAATCACATTTCTTGCACATAAATGTAGTTAAAACACTCACGTCCACACTTGTATGTACAGTCATGCAAATGATAAATCACTATTCGGCACTTAAGACTCGCCAGCTCAACAAATAATTCGGGGGAAACTCAGGAATTTATGCAAGTGTCTATATTTCGCACGTGTTTGAAACTTCACACAAAAACACCTGCCTGCGTTCGCCCAGATCCCCAGATAAGGCGGGAATTGGGCACAGATCTTGACAGCAGGCGACAGGCGTGAAGTTTAGCATTATGAATTGCGAATTGCTGGCAAATCCAGAAATAAAGCTGTGCACAAATTATGGCAAATGGGTCGGTGTCGTTAATTGGAATTTGCATTTGCAAATCATTTCAGGTTGGACGCATTGCGGCGGATCATCCACTGGTGGGCGGACACAAAGGTCCAGTGCTAGACATTGCGTGGTGTCCGCACAATGATAATGTGATCGCATCCGGCTCTGAGGATTGTGTGGTCAAGGTGTGGCAAATACCCGACGGGGGACTCTCGCGCACACTCACCGAACCCGTCGTCGATCTGGTGCTCCATCAGCGGCGCGTCGGTCTGGTTCTATGGCATCCATCGGCGCTCAATGTTCTGCTCACTGCCGGCTCCGACAATCAGGTGAGCATCAGTTGGCTTTCAATTCTTTTTGGGTCTTTAACTGAAACGTCGATTGGCATTGCAGGTAGTCATCTGGAATGTAGGCACTGGCGAGATACTCGTGCACATTGACTCGCATCCGGATATTGTGTACAGCGCCTGCTTTAACTGGGACGGCTCCAAACTGGTCACCACGTGCAAGGACAAAAAGATACGCATCTATAATCCGCGCAGCGGTGAACTGGAGAGCGAGGCGATGTGCCATGAGGGCTCCAAGGCGACACGGGCGATCTTTTTGCGTCACGGCCTGATCTTCACCACCGGCTTCAATCGTAGCTCGGAGCGTCAGTATTCGCTGCGCGCGCCCGATGCCCTCAACGAGCCCATCGTCATGGTCGAATTGGACACGTCGAACGGTGTCATGTTCCCGCTCTACGATGCGGACACAAATCTGATCTATCTGTGCGGCAAGGGCGATTCTGTGATTCGTTATTTCGAGGTGAGTCGCTGCCGCTCATTGATTGGTATTCATTGACCAACGTATGCTTTGCAGGTGACGCCGGAGCCACCGTTTGTGCACTACATCAACACATTTCAAACGCCAGATCCGCAGCGTGGCATTGGACTGATGCCGAAGCGAGGCTGTGATGTGACTACCTGCGAGATAGCCAAATTCTATCGCCTCAATAACAATGGTCTCTGCCAGGTCATTTCGATGACGGTGCCGCGCAAGTCCGATCTCTTCCAGGAAGACTTATATCCGGACACACTGGCCGAGGATGCGGCCATCACTGCCGAAGAGTGGATTGCCGGCAAGGATGCCGAGCCACTCACCTTCTCGCTCAAAGTAAGTGGCACCAGTTGCAATTGCTGCATCTCTCCACACATTTGGAATACAGCGCTCATCGTGCTGCGGCTCCGTCGTTGCTTCCCTGCTTCGGCGCCACAGTTGCGCTCCACCCACTGAGTAATAGAGCGTACATGGAACCTGATCTTCTGTAAATTGGCCATGGGCCAAAAGCAATTAGTGTATTCCAAAAAGGCTTGCTTTCCCGCAACCCGCGTGGCTACCACAAAATTTGTATTATGCTTGGATGCTCTTGCCTCTCTCTTATGTTCCCTTATCATCAGCTTTATCTACGTTTGTCTGTCGTCTCGTCAGCCTTTTGCCCCAGCCAACAACACACACACGCACACACACTCAAACACTCTGTCAATACGCACTAACGGCAAAAACTCACATGCAAAAATACTCCTTGATGACATCTTTTGGCATTGATATAGGATTCGTCTTGTGAAATCTCTTAAGGAAAACTGTCTCTATAAAGTACACAAATAATTTATTAAAACTAGCAGAGATATTCCTACCTACTCTCTTTGACAAAACCTTGAACTGCTTGATAAGACTAGAGATCAAAACCCAACCGATAAAGACATAAAAATCCTAAATGATCAAGTAGTTTCCTTTTCTTACTTCCTTAATATATTCTTTAAAAAAACCCAAATGAAACTAATTTAATATTTCTTATTTATTATTATTTAAAAACCCCATATGATATTACCCTTAATAACATGATATTAGCTAACTGCATACAGAACTGAAAACTTTCATTCTTTTCACTCAGCTATTGCTGCTCAAAGCAAAACTGCTTTTAGAAATTCTTTGTAAAATAATGTGAAGATTATATAATGAACCCGTTCGATGGGATTGTCACCAAGTTCATCATGTAGAATATTCGGCCATGGTACACACAACCCACAGAATAAAACATAGCAACCAAAAAAATTTGACCAGCTTACACACACCGCCTTAACACGCACGCAGCGTGGCGCTTGTTGTTGTGTTCTTTGTTCTTTGTTGTAATGTAAAACGAACAGTGATTCTAAAAAGCCTAATCAGGATCGCGTTTCCATTGTGCAGGGCGGCTACGTATCCTCGTCGGGCGGTAATACGCTCTCCGTCAGCAAGAAGGCCAACATTCTGAATAAGACGTCCGCATCCCGAGGAGGCGGCGGCGGTGGCAGCAGCTATGCTGGTGGCAATCATTCATCCGCGAACAATAACGAGTCCAGCGACGGTCCACCACCAGCGATATTCACGGTAACATTTAGTTATAGATACATTATTATATACAGCAATTGTTTACATTTGAATCGTCTGCTGCTTGCAGGAAAAGGATCATCGCAATATTCTGGATGAGATACGCAAGCTGAAGGCGATCATTGTGAAGCAGGAGAATCGCATTCGCGCCCTCGAGGCCAAGGTCTCTGCGGCGGCAACCGGCGATGAGACGGATGCCCGAAATAGCAATAAAAACGGCAGCGGACAATCCTCTGCTGCGGCGTCGGCGGCGGCGGCAGCAGCGGAAAGCAGCAGCCATGCCAGTGAAAGTGCCAATGATCATGCTGCGTCTAAATCCGCAACAAATGCGGACAACGATGAGGATTAAACGGAGCTGGAGAGGAGGAGTAAAAGCTGCAGAGAGGAGAAGAGCACAGGAAATGAAAGCTGATACTACAGAGAGAGAAAGAGTTTTCGGGAGAGAGTAGAGAGAGAGAGAGAGAGAGAGAGAGTGCTTGAAGAAGCTCGTCGTTATCGTTTGAATTTCTCTAAATGGAAAATTATGTTTATATTTTGTACACGCTAAATGAGAGTCGTCGTCTATGATTATGATTTCGATTATTTATTTTATATAATTTAATATTAGGTCTTTTTACGAGCGAAATGAGTTGAGCGTAATATAAATTAATAACAAAACAAAACAAAGCAAAACACACAGCAATCAAAGCAGAACGCATATAATATATATACACACAATATCCTGCCAAAAATATATAGTGAAACCTAACGAACTACCTACAAGTTGCGCCCAAAATCGAATCGGAAGTTAAAAGTCAAAGTCCCCATCCACCTGGGTGGGTTGCCTTTGCTTTCGAGCTGTGTTTTTTTGTGTAACGCAAAATGTGAAATTGTTGTAAATTTAACAAAAACAAAAAAAATCAAAATATATAGACTAAATTGCAATCATCTAAAATTAATGCTATTTACCTACCTACCAATTTACATACTTTTTCTATACATATACATATATACTATATATATATACACAATTGATTACCCTAATCGAGGCAATATATTCATGACAATAGCTTTTATAACAAACCAGTAGGCAAAAAGAAAAAGGAAAAAATTGACTTAACTTGTATCCCATACCGCCGTCGCTTTCATAAAACATTTTTCTCGTTCTAACTAATAATAAGTTGTATTTTGTAATAATAAATGAAAGAAAACCAACGAACCATTTTCAAAATACTGTCGATATTGTATTTCCAATTGTTGCGATAAAGTACGCCTAACGATTGTGTAACGATCAAACGAAAAACAAAAATTGTAAGAGTGCTGACTATAAATACCTAGAATATTCTGTATAAATAATTTACAATTTGATACGGAATAAACTATTATACAACAACAATATGCAGTTTCTATTCGTTTGAATTAACGACTGTTAAGATCGATTGCAAACGGTCACATAGTCAAATCAATATGGCCAGATTGTTTAACTTTTGATTGCAAATCATATCGATCTTATGTATCGGAATCATTTCAAGATATCGCAAATAAATTGATCAACGTAACAGCTGTCGCCGTCAAGAGCAGCACCACAAATTTTGATACTTATTGAACTGCCCCAAAAAATAAGCATTCGCATGAAACGCCAAAATTCAAATCTATATTCGAAAGAGGTAAATAAAAGTAAGCAATAATCCACTTAAGCATAAAAGTTATGAAATTCAGTTATGAATAACTTCTAGGCAATTTGAAAATGTTACCTGTGGGTTGAGTATCTCATATTGAACACCCCATTTATTCAGAGCAGTTAACATTTCATTTAATCTTATATACTCCTTGAGCCACCCTGTTGATTGGCATTCGCCCTTTACGTCGACGATTGACATCTTAGTGGTGCAATTTAGTTATCGATATATCGATACACTACACACTTCTCTTATTTGTTGTTCGGTTTGCGCCACTACAAAAGCCCAACATCGGCTGTTGAGCGAATCATTCGTGTTTCCCTCGTCTTTCGGTTGAGCATAGCAAGCAAGGCAAGCCACACAAGAGCGAGCCAGAAAATAAGTTTTGCACGCGCATTCAAAAAGCTACAAAAAAATACAAGTCCAGAATTATTTAATCGGTTTAACATGTATTTTGCAATAGTGAAATAATACAAGCAAGCAAGGAAGCAAAATCTGGTATTGTAGCATCAAGAGAAGAAATGCATTTGGAGTTACATAAGCAAATGGCAGAGTGCAAGTCATTTTTGAAATAATCGTCTAACGAAAACGAAGCAATTTGGTTCGTCACTTCACATTGAAATACATTTCATCAGCCAAAAAAAGAGAGATAAATATATATATATACATATATATATGAACGAAGCTAAAGCAAAAGCAGAGTAACAAATAAAACTGAATTGAATTGAACTGTCGAATTTGCCAAAGAGAAAATATGTGCTCGGCAACAAAACAAAGGCAGAAATGTTTAAGTATACGCAATAACAGCAGCAACAACAGTAACAGCAGCAGCGAAAAGAACGACAGTAAAAAGTCAGCGCCTAGCAACAAGACAAATATAGGAGCAGCAAAAGCCGCCATGTGCAACGAGTTTCTCTGATTTGCCGTTAACAGAGCCAAACTCAAACTCAGCCAAAGATTGTAAATATTCAAACATTATATAATATATAAATAGTACAATTTGCCAGTCGCACAAGCAAAAGTAGAGAATATTATTGTTGTTGTAACAATAATAAATAAAAATTTATCGCAAGTCAAAAGAAGCACAAGCAACAAAATGAATACAAACGCAGCACCAAGCAGCAGTCCCGCAAAATTCAACGTGTTTGCTCATTTGAAATATGAGCATCTGGTAGCCGGCGTCTCCGGCGGCGTTGCTTCAACGCTAATCCTGCACCCATTGGATCTCATCAAAATTCGCTTTGCTGGTGAGTACTGAAAATTAACCACTTTACGAGATACACTGTAAACAGCTGCACACAGCTGTAAACTGTTGAATTTTTAATGTAAACAAACCGATCGACTGTTAGTTTCTAACTGTAATTGTAGTGATCTGCATACGCAGTCAGACCAGGGCATGATGTAATGATAGTTCTGTGTCTACTGATAAGGCACCTGTTAAGTAGCTGTTAAGCAGCTGCTTGTAGTTTTGTTGGTTGCTGGATTTATATATTTAATTAGTTAATTTAATGTCAACTAAACGTCAGTCGACACAAAAGATAAATAGTAAATATAAAATAAATATTAAAAATGTATTTTAAATTATAAAAAAAGAATTATTTGTTAGATTTTTGTACTTAAATGCGAAATGGTCCCAGAAACCCAGACAAAAAATTCAATTCCAGTGGCTTAGTTGCACTTGCAGGTTGTAGAAATTAAATTAAATTAAAACTGATACCTCAACGTAGCTCACCTATAAAAAAAAAACATGTCACATTCAGATTAGATGCAATAGTTTGAAAGAGACAAAACAGTCTGCGATTTGTAGCACTGTCTGACTTTTGTCTGGTACGTGATTGAGTCAGCGAGTCGATTGCGTCAGGGTTGTATTTGTATTCCGTTGCAATTGGCTGCAGTCTGAATTATCGTTCGCGTTTCCCTCGACTCTTATCACACACAAAAGTTTCCATTGAAATATTGTAAGCGGAAAAACTACAGCAGCAACAACTGCAACCACAGCAAATTAAGCCGCACGTGGAAGTCTTAAAATAATGATGTTTACACATTAGTTATTATTGTTGTTGATGATTTGCACCTCGAGTTGCCAGGCTGACGTTAATTCATGGCGTATTTTGACAGTCACGAAAACAATTTTAATTTTAAAATACTTCCAAACTTGCGCCTGATTATGAGCGCTGATTAGCTCAAAAGTTGATAGCGAGCAGCAATCAAGTCGATTCTAGAATTAGCGCAAAGCACACGCCCCCAAAATATTATTGTTTTTTAAGACCCAACGTTTTATGGAATACAATTCATATATATATATAAATATATATATATATTTATAATCGATTTATGGTGCAGTTCAAAGCTCCACAATAATTGTTTAGCTCTTAATAAAAGATATTGTTTATTGCATTTATATGAATCAATATTCTCAGCTGTTGTTTTGCTTGCGAATATGTACTCTATAAATATATATACATATGTATGTTTATTGCGTCTCGTATCAACTTTTGTGCACTTATAGTTGTCCTCGTTTAGACTTGTGCGCTGCATCGGTTTACATTAATATTTCCGTGATTCCGATTTTCCAATAACATCATCAACAACAACAACAGGTTTACTTTAAGATTTCTATCTTTTGTTTTGACTGTTTAGTGTAACTGTGAAAAATGTGTAAATATGTACAGATTGGTATGAATATGCATATTTATCAAGAACCCTAACAATAACAGCAAATTAGGTTGTTTATGTGAAAAATGAGCAAAACAAGTGAAGAAGCAGCAGCTCCCTTAATAACACAGCACACACTGACGCCACCTATTGGTCAGAACATGCATAAACTTTATCTATATATACTATATGCCATACTATTTTATGACGCATCTATCTGGGGAAAAACAAATCCGAGCGTCAGCGTTTTGAACTGCTGGCGGAAACTTGTTTATCTTTATCTTTTTTGTTTTTGGCATCACGTGAGCAACGTGTTGTGTTGTCTTGTCTGTGTGTGTTGTGTGTTGTCTGTTGTGACTGTACATTGAGCGTTTTGCTTAACGGCAACTGTCGCAACTGTCAGTTTATATGTCTATATATGTATGTATGTATCTTTATATATATCAAACTGGTTCCCAATATTAAACTCCAGTTGTTGTTGCCAAGTGCGCAGCTGTCATCGTTTTTTTTGGTTTGATTTTTATTGCTCGCAAACATACTTCACAATTAAAGCTGATCTAAGGCCGCAATCAGCTGTTCTTTTTGTATATATTTATATATACGTACAGCTGTTGTTGGATAGAAGTCAAATTTTACTGGAACACTCATAATTTATTGGGCAAATATATTATCAGTTCATATCGTGCTAATAAATGAGATCGTTTCAAATTTAGTGTGAAAAAATAATAATATGATTACCAAATGTCTCACGTTATATTTCTGTTTGCCATAAACACAAACGATTTTTGATATTTTATGAAATATATATCACTTATAGATTACAATTGTTGCAGAAATTATAATGTTCTTTGTCTTTTTCTGGAAGTTGCTATTTATTGTCTTTTTAAGTTACGTATACATATTATCTAATATCCATGATAAAAGTATATCACAATTATTATCATTTTTGATTTGTGTACGTGCGTGTACTTTGCACCGATTTCGAGTTCTTGCTCAAGGTCAAACAAGAGTCAACAGCGGCGAATGCTGTTGTTGTGCGCGTTTTTAGCTAAAAATAAACTATTGCTGATCTGATCAACTGGCCGGAGAGCGAGAGACAGCGAGACAGCGACGAGCCCCCTTTTGTGGCTTGTTGTCAGGACAGAAGATCTGTCGAGAACTCTAGCAGTGTCATACCAAATTGTATTAGCTATTTGTTGTTTTCCACACACCTACTTATCTATATGCAATACATTTATGAATAAATATAGACAAAAGATTAGTCTCTGCGTGCTAATGGCCTGTGCCTCCTCCTGATCAGCAGCAGCGGCGCAGCAGACGATGTCGTTGCTTTTTTCTACTGGGTTCTCGCTTATCACATCCGCCGTTGCGACCAATTAACGCTATCTACATGTTGGCCGCGAAAACAAATTGTTGCTGTTGTTATGTCGGCCATTAGCCAGGGCTTGTTGTCAACAACAACAACCACAACAATAGCAACAAACACAATTGATTTAGCGTACAGTCTCAGATACTCCGAAAAAAAAACAAATTCACATTCAACTGGTTTTCACTTGACTTGAGACAACGTTTTAGCTTTTATAAATATGTATGTCCCTCGCTGAAGGCCAACGTCTGGGGGTCTTTAGCGTTAGCACTTGTAAAAATGAAAAAACATGTATCACTTACAATTTTTGTTTGATTTGTTTGGTTCTTGCAGTTAACGATGGCCGCACGGCGACTGTGCCACAGTATCGTGGATTGGGCAGCGCATTCACCACCATATTCCGGCAGGAAGGTTTCCGTGGTCTCTACAAGGGCGTCACCCCAAATGTCTGGGGCTCCGGCTCCTCGTGGGGTTTCTACTTTATGTTGTAAGTTAACTTATATTGCATCGACGCTTGACTTCGATTAACGCCTATCCTTTATCCAATTTAGCTATAACACCATCAAGACATTCATTCAGGATGGCAATACAACGATGCCGCTGGGTCCCACCATGCACATGCTGGCCGCTGCCGAATCGGGCGCTCTTACGCTTCTCCTAACGAATCCCATTTGGGTGGTCAAAACGCGTCTCTGTCTGCAGTGCGATGCGGCAAGCAGCGCCGAATACCGTGGCATGGTGCATGCCCTCGCCGAGATCTACAAGACGGAGGGTGTGCGCGGTCTCTACAGAGGCTTTGTGCCCGGCATGCTGGGCGTGTCGCATGGCGCCATTCAGTTCATGACCTACGAGGAGATGAAGAACGCCTACAACGAGTACCGCAAGCTGCCCATCGATACCAAACTGGTGTGTATATATAATCATGTGAATGACATTAATGAGCTGTTTAACATCACATGACCAAAACGCGGCTGGCATACGTTCCCATATGCATATATCATTATATATATATATATATATATATTTATCTATATAGATGTATATGATGACGCCAGTTGTGTTTTTTTGGCAGCTGTTCAACAGCCAAGAATTTAATGGCCTCGCTCTCGATATATATTTGACTAAACTTTGCCCACTTTCTGCTTATCCCATGACAACAGGCGACCAGCGAATATTTGGCATTTGCTGCCATGTCGAAACTGATTGCCGCGGCGGCAACCTATCCATATCAGGTGGTGCGTGCACGTCTGCAGGATCATCATCATCGGTACAGCGGCACCTGGGACTGCATCAAACAGACTTGGAGGTACGAACGCATGCGTGGTTTCTATAAGGGACTCGTGCCGTACTTGGTCCACGTAACGCCCAACATTTGCATGGTCATGCTCATTTGGGAGAAGCTGACCAGTTAAGGCGCCTAGAGTATTAACCACTACACTTCACACTACACACTACACTCTACACTAGAAATTAGAATCTTCATTAGCACTGCATATATAATAATGTATAAACATATGCACATAAATATCTGTCTTAAGTTTCCTTTAGAACAGTTCAGTTAAATGGCAAAGCGGATCATATATATTTGTATTATTGTTATGATTTGAATTTAAGTATAATAAGTCAAATCTAAAACTTAAGTTAATTCCATAGCTAGGACTTGTAACTGCTATCTTTATATATTATTTAAAGAAACTTTAAAAGTAATTGTGTTGTGAAATCAAATTTCAACAATTTGCACATAGTTTATAGTTTAGTTAAATTATTTATTCATTAACCGCATTGTAAATATGATTTTAGTTATGCATAGTTTTCGCTTTAGCAAAAAGATTCTTCATAATTTGGCAAATCTTGACATTTACTATGAGCATATAAGAATTACACTTAAAAATGTGAAACAACAAGCATTGTGAACAAAACAAGAACACGAAGATAATCGAAAAAATGATAAAAAGTAAAGAAATCAAACTAAACAAAGATAACAAATCTAGGTAAACAAGAAAAAAAGAAAAGAAAAAAGTACATACACATTAAAATTGAAATGAAACCCAACGAGAGTTTCCAAGTTTTCCTCAACACGAGTCTTTTTCATTTCGCCAAAGGCCGCTTTCGCCTCGAACTCGAACTCGAACAACAACTCGCTCATCAGCCGTAGTAAGTAGCTAACTAAGTTCGCTAATTGTGCAGAATCTCTTTGCTAAACTTAAACTCTCGGGTCGGTTAACTGTAAGTAGCTAACCAGTGCCAGCAGAGACATTGCTTTCCTCTTAATCACCACGCCTACTTCAACACGCAATTGCTCTTCTCGTTACAGATACGAGGGCGCCGCCGGCTTCTACAAGGGTCTCAAGGCGAACCTGATACGCGTGGTGCCTGCTTGCATGATCACGTTCCTGGTGTACGAGAACGTATCACATTTTATGCTGGCGCGGGGAAACGCAGAGCGGCAGAGAGGCAGGCCACCAAAGCAGATCCAGAGGCTGAATCCTAATGTGTTGATCCTTGAACGTTTCAGCTAGCTGTTATTATTATTTTGTAATCATAATTCTGTCAATTACTAAAATCCACTACTAATACTGTGTGTCTGCTATTCCTGATTTAGTAAGTAAAGCCTTTAAGTCTTGTTTAGAAATGTACATGAATGTTACAATAATGGAAACGATATTCCTACGCAGAATGCATTGAGTTATATTAAGGTATTTTACACAATTCTAGGGACCTGAGCAGTAGGAAAGGGTGCACAATATATCCCTTAATTCTTTACCAAAATGCCAGTGAGAGTCGTGCTTTAATAAGACTAAGTAAGGAGTATTAATTATAATTTTATATAACTAATTTTATAAAAGGCTGTTAATAATATACTAAATGTTATAACATCACAATTTAATACGGACTTTTCTTCTGTATAAGTGAATATTTAAACTATATAAATACAATTTGGAATTAATGCTGCCACCCTCCGCTATTTTATGTACATAGAGTTAGCCGTTCTCAATGCATACTTTCTTGCCTGCTTGCGGTGATAATGGTAAGTTCCATATATATAAGTTAATTTTTTTGGACGACAATTTAAATGAACAGTGAAAAAGCTTACAGTAGGGGAGAGTGAGCTTCAGCACGCTGAGTGGCGCGCGATTTCCAAACGGTTATTTGGATAACCGTTTCGGTTTTATGTTGTGCTTTTTTTGAAAGCTTTCGTTCAGTTCACAATTGAACGCAACGGTGAACAGACGTGCTGCGGTTGTGTTTCGTTGTTACTGTTGCTGTTTAATATGTAAAGTGAATCGAGCGTCTTTTTAACGTGTCTGTTTTTTGTACGTGTGTGAACTTAATTTGTTGTGACACGAAATTAATACCAACAAAATATAAACAATTAACGATAATAAAGGCTTATGCAACCGATCGACTTTTATTGAACAAATTTTTAGATGTGCTCCACTTCTGGCGAAGAAACCAGTTTGCCATTGTTTACCTTCGCCTGACATTTGGCGCTGGTCAAAAGTGCAGCAATTGACCAAAAACGCGAGTTCAATAAACTTGCAAATAAAGTGCAGTCGAAATCGCCAAGCCAAGACAGTGATAACCTTACCCATATTGCATTTAAAAATAAATTAAATTGTTTTTGATAAAAGCGCGTCAAACGACGAGGAAAAAGTTCAAGTGCAGGCAGCCATCCAAATTACCGTTTAACCAACGGGCGCCAGCTTCAGTTTGAGACAAAGACAAAGCAAAAGCGAGAGAGAGAGAGAGATGAAAGAGAGCAATTGAGAACGTTTTGGAAACCACATGTTGAGCTGAATGCCGTTAGAAGTGCAGAGAAGTAATATGAATAAATGATAAAATACAAATTAAACAAAACACTTGCCCAATCAACAGCAAGCAAATACATGTAAATATATACTTGGGAGTGAGTGTATTCGTGTAGATAAAGCGCGTGCGAATGACCTTGAGTGAAGCAGCAGCAAACACAGACAGAGACAGCAAAAACAGTGTGATAAAATACAAACACAGCAATTTGTCAAAGTCTAAAGAGCAACAACCCATTTCCCCCCCTTCAAAAAAATACTGTCATTCGCCACTGCATGGCAACCAGTGCCATACGCTGCAGCGTTGTCTCATCCTCAGCCGGACGCCGCAATCTCTGCGACTCCTCCCAGGAGGAACTGAACGTTGTCACGCCTGCACACAGATCCAAGTCCAAGACCAGGGCCTCCACTCATATAAGTAAGCATCTGCGGCTCGACGACAAGTGGCCCGTGGAACATACGCATCAGCCGCAGAGCACCGTCTCCCTGGGCACGCTTAGTGCCAAGGAGTCGCCCATATTTGCGAGGCGCCTCGTGCAGGTCGAACAGCAGCTGATCATCTCCCATTTCTCGCTGCGAAGCGCGAATCCAGCTTACGCGAAGCGGCAGCCACAAATCGATCTCAGCGCCGTTGAGGCGCTCAGCACATTGGAAGCGAGGATGTCTGCGGCACGGCCCGGCATGGATATCAATCGGAATAACGGCTATCTATATAATGGGGTGAGTGATCTGAAACTGAAACTGCAGTTCCTGTGCATTATGGTTGAGTGTGTGCTTGCGGGGGCATTTCACTCTGTAGCCGAAATAGATGAGAAAATATATTATTAAACTAATAATTACATTGTAAATATGATTGTAGTTAATAATCTTGACATATATAATGAGCACACCAAATGTGAAACATACAGAATTGTGCTAAGGGAACACGAAGTTAATCCAAAAAAGATAAAAGAAAAACAAACAAAAGAGAGAAATCAGATATAGGTAAACAAAACCGTGCATACACATTAAAATATGAGAAATAATAATAACGAAAGTAATTCTTTTTAGACCCGGTTTAACTTTATCTAAACTTTAATTTGATAACTCTTGTTTTTGCGATTCGTTCGTATTAAGAATGTAAATTGTGCTATAGAATCATTTAGTTCACAATTTTATAGACACATATAAAAGTAGCAAATCACCCCCGAATTATGTGAAAAAAAATTAAAGAAATAAATACATAGCACTGGTATTATCCAAGTTTTGCAATAATACGCATGAAAAGCTGTGTCAGTCAGTTGTTTGCATGTTTTTTGGTTTTACTGTTGTTGTTGTTGCCCCAATAAAAAGCCTTAAGCTACCCTCCCCAACCCACAAGTACAAGACAATTGTGACAGTAGTTGTTATATGTGGTTTTTGTTGTTGTTAGTTAACTATTCAAAAGCTGACTTGAATAACAATCAATAAATTCAAATCACGGTCAGCTTTGCAAAAAACGCAAAAAACCTGATAGGTTTTAAAGCTGAACAACTGAAAATTAGAATTGGCACAGCTGCAATAAAAATGTGTTTTTGTGAAATTCGCGAGAACTGGTAGCTTTTGCAATTGAGTGCTGAGAAAATTCAATGCATATATTAAACGTAAATCTAATTAAACTATAAATAATGAATATTAACCGGGATTTGTCTTATTTGTATATTCAAAATCATGTGGGGAAACTTTTCAAGCTTATGTCACAACAATTTCCATTGGTATTAAGAGGAAATGAAAACTGAATTGTTGCCTCACTTAAGGCCAAATAAACACAACCATAAAACCAAAGACAGATGTCCGGACGGACAGAGAGCACAGAGGCACGTGTTATGAGCAATGGAATTTCACTCTCGATACTCGCTATGCTATAGTAAATATATATATAGATATATGTACATACGTAGATACTTATGAGCACAAGCCGGTCGAGGTTGGTTGCCCGACAAATTGGCTGCTTCGCTAATGTGTGTGTGTGTGTGTGTGGGTGTGTCCGGGCGATACTTAAGCGATTGCTAGTAAAAGATATGCTTTGTTGTACGTATTATGGGAACTAACTTGGGCAGCCAGCCCAACTGTGTCCACTTTGCTACCGTTTTCACAACGTTTCACGTCACGTTTTGGGGTCAATTATTTTGTACGGAAAGCGAAAGTGTGTGGGCAAGAGGAGCTGTCCCTTGTCTTAATTAAAGACTAACAATTATAAATTGTTTAACATTTCTGGCGTGAATCAATTTTAGCGAGCGGGTTTCATTTATCACTCACTGCATTTTTTGCGTTTCTGGCTGAAAAACAATCTAATCATTTTGATAATTTTGATTCTTTTTGCTTCGATGACTCGACATTGAGATAAGATACCGTTGGCAGAGTATCAAGTTTGCGATACCAGGGCCAGTCAAATTCATTGAGTAATCATTGGAATATGAAAACAGTATACAAATTCCTATTTTTGGCTTTCATATTTCTCGTACAATCTGCCAGCTCAGTTTTGCGCATCGTTGCCAGCTTCCCGACTCCAACAAGCCAATGCACTTTGTTGTCCCGTTTGTTGTTGTTGCTGCTGCTGTTTTTTTTATTGTAGCTGCGATTGCATTTCAAATGTTAATTACTGGTGCCGGGCTGCAGCTGATAATGCAATAACAATCAACATTCAAATGCGGGCACATTGAAATGAACAGCACGCAAGGTGCAGTTTACAACTCACTCGATTGCATATTCAATATCTGCATTATTTATTATCCATCCACATGAGCAGCACACATAATGCCAACCATTGGCAGGGTCACATTTCGACCAAACATGCAGGAAAAAACTGTACAGCTGTAGAAAGTTTATTTTTGTACATAACTTCAACCTTACATCATAAACTATACATTTTCCACGCTTTCCATTCTTAAAATTCAAAATACAATTTTTGAAAATATTACTGAAAACAATTTACATTTGTTTTCCTTTTTATACTGTTGCTTTTCTTTATTGTGAAGCATATCCTAAGGCCTCATCTTATATATTTTCATCTGCTGATGTTCAATAAATATCCTTATTTCATAGATCTAGAATATATATAATTTACATTTCCATGTCGTTGCTCGAGTTCATTTTGAGACTTACTGGGAAATTATCAAGCAAAGCGAATCAAGTTTTCTCCACAAATTTAAGCTTGCTTTCATCCATCAAAAAGCAAAATAATTGCTGATTTTCACAGAGAGAGAGAGTGGGTGGCTTGGGTGGGCCTTAAGCATTGCATATTTATGGCGCCACAAGCAAATCCGTTGCATACTCTCGTGGGCCACGTGCAGCACAACAGAAACAACAGAAAACGGAAAACGGAAAACGTAACAAAAAACCCTTTTTCCCTCTAAGCAAGGTAGCCGAAATTTGTTGTAGCGTGTATACCCTAATTTGAAATTGCACAACCACGCCCCCTATTATTACTATTACGCTCTAACGCCTACAAGCTGTCGTGCAGCATGCAAGCAAACACAGCTGTCAAAATGTGTGTTCTCGATTTCTGTCCGGGAGGGAGACGGAGCAGAAAAGGAGATGCCACAGATTGTTTTCGACTTTGGCAAAAGAGCCAAACACATGTTTCAGTTCAACTTCAAATCGTGACCTGTGCGAGATTTGGTAGCAGTATTCCATATATCTAATGCTATGTTTGTCTGCTCCACTTTCAGCGATATACATCGACGCCCGACGTATCCGTGGGGCTTTTGTTATTGGGATTTGGGGTCGTTGGTAATTGCAGCGCTTGAGTGAAATGCTTCGCATGCCAGTGTGTATCCTTTGCCAGGACTGCAGGCTCTCTCCCTTTTATTGCCGATTGCGTGCAAACATTTTCCCAGCACAAAAGAATTTCCGCTTAGCACAGAAAGTGAATTTCTAATGGTTTGCTTTTTTAATGGCCTTTGGTCGTAAAACTGTGGTATTTAAATGTGAAACAGGTGAAAATGAAGATGTCGCTGGAATATCTTTGAAACCTTTTTAAAGAGCAAACTCAACTTGTTAACCAAAGGGATGGAAAAGGACTGTAAATATGTAGAAAACTTTGTTAGAAATTATCTACAACTTTAAAGGTTAGCTTGGTAGTCATCAGACTGACTGCTACAAAAACAATGAGTGCTTGAGGCACCAAATTGTAAAGATAAATTGTTTTACACCGATCGCAAATCAAGTTTTAACATTTTGTTTTATTTATTTACAACAATCGACTTGAGATGATTATATAATTCGATTTGAAGTTGGAAGTTATTTTTAAATTTATGGAGATCGTTAATATTATCGATGGAGCTGAAGTGAAGGGAGAAAATAAATATTCACCGGAGAGATGATGCTGGTGTGTTTGTAATAACTTTTTAATAGTATCAATTGCTTCAATGCAAATTAAGTTTTTTGTATAGGTTGATTTTCATTCCCTCCTCCTCTCCCTCTCTCTGTCTGTTTTTTCTCTCTATCTTCATCGATCTCAATCTCTCACAACTAGCTTTGTCTTTTGAACTCTCTTCCTATCTCGCTATTAATCCTGATCTCTTTATAAATTATTCGCGGTATCTCGCTATCTTTAATTCATCTACATTCTTCCTCTCTGTTTCTTTCTCACACAATCTGTATATCCCTCTCTCTGTCTCTTTCTCTCTCTCTTTCACTTTATCTTATGCGATCTCTCTCACTGGATCACACTCGATTTTATCTATCTTTCGATACGAGTCTGCCTTTTTGACTGTCTTTACATCACTAACTCCCCTCCCTCTTACAAATTACCTCTCTCTTTCTACTTTACTTACTCTATCCCCCATTCATGCTTGCAATCCCCCTTAAGCCCACTCAAAAGAGTAAAGCCTACATTTAATATTCATTTGTTACAGGGTATGCTTATTACAAAACTGTATTCTCGGTTAAAACAACAAGTCTATATTCCATTTATCTTTCATCTCGTCTCGACTCGTCTCAAGTTGCGTTCTGCATAAGGAGTTTTCACAAATTGGAGCACATTACGCATATGTGCGCTGAGTGAACCGATTATGCAAATGGAGTGTGAAGAGAAAAGTTTTTGTGTTTTTCACGCAATGAGGAAGCATTGCACATGTGAAACACATACAGATAGCACTTGATCTAGTCATATATACTGACAGACAGTCATCTGACTGTGAGAACCGCAAAATCTGAAAGCGTGCATCGTTTGATTTTGATACACTTATGAGAATATAGAATCTGGTTGTATTTAGACAGCTCTAAATTGAGCGTAGCTGCATTGGATTACGTGAGATTCGAAATGACCTCAGACAACTGTATATATATATATATATACATATACATCTAAAACTATAGCTCAAGCTTCCGCATGCTCTCCAAGTGCACTAGTATTCCATATTCCGCTGCGGGTAATTGTATATACGCGATATGTCTTTATTGTGGCTTACCACGTTTTGTAATAAGCGTAATTCTATATATGCGCGCATATGCTGGCAAATCTGTGGCACCGAACCGAACCAAACCCACCAAACCCAACATAGCCATGCATCCACCGCCCACATTAACGATGCGATTCTTGAGTGACTCTTTGACGCGAATCCTCAGCTTGAAAAGGAAGCCAGCGAAGTGCGTGTCTTGCATTTTTGCTGCCTCACTGAGTTTTTGGAAGCCAATTCACACAGGTCAGCCACAGTCAGTCAGTTTGTTGCCTCATTGAAGGCTACTCTACAGTGAAAGCTCGGTTATTTATATATTTATCAAAGTCAGTGGACACAAAAATAGAAAAATAGAAAAAGTAAAAATATATGCAATTAAGAGTACTATTAAAATAATGAATTATTGTAATACTTCGCTTTTGGTAGTGATTGCAATAATTATATCCAGTACCATTTCAATATAGACATATTAGGCCAAAGCAATTCTAGTCTTCAGCAATTTGTTAGTCTCGAGGGTTCACTGTAGCACAGTTGCTTAGCCCTCACGCCTCATTGGCCCGTTTTAGATGATCGCCACTGTTGCTGCTCATGTCAGATCAATTGCACGGCCTTGCGCCGAATGGCAATCGGCTGTGCAATTGGGGAGCAAGTACGTCATGTGCTGCTGGCTGCAACAGGCGCATTCATTATGCTGCTGGCCAAGATCGCTGCATACAGGCGCTGGCTTTGTGCCGCAAACGATTGATAAGCAGCCGTCTTGGGATTGGGCTGGCACATTCAGCAGTAGCGGCTCCAGTGCACAGTGTTGGTAAGTGCGCCAAAAACTGATTGACTTGGTCATTGTGCCTTTGCTTGTGTGTGTGCCTGTGTGTTTGTGTAATGTAATGTAAAACCATTTTGGGCGGGTTCACCACAAGGGGAGCTGGCTGAGAAGGGGGCGGCATTGCACAAATTTATATAAACCCAGGCGGCAGCTATTCGAATTTCAGTTTGCATTTGTTTCGAGTTCGTTGCGGTTGCCACGTTTGCTGTTACCAGAAAAACTAAAGAGGGGCAACAGTTTAAGCTAGAAGGGATGTCCTGCATCCCTTGCTGAAACCCACCGAAACCGAACCACAGAATTGTTAGATAACAAGTGTAGAATTTACGACCCTAACACATTTTCCCATCCCCCGACCGAACCCTACGCGAAAAGTGCCTTATAATATGCAAAACGCTGACAACGAAGCGAGCAACAGCCAATCGACTAAAGCAGAGCAAGACGAAGAAGCAGCAGCAGCATCAGCAGCAGCAGCAGCATCAGCAGCAGCAACAGCTGATGAAGAGGATCAGCAGCCGGAACTGGAGGAAAAGTTAGATGAGGAAGTGCCGCAGTCAAAATTAAAGACACGTTCACGCCTCTCCGCCGCCTTTCGCAGCCTGTCCAAGTCGAAGAGCAAAAAGCCCAAAGCTCTGCCCCAGGCAACAAGGACGAGAAGTGAGGAGCAGCTGGCGTTGATAAGTGGCGCCGAAGAGGATCAGAGCATCGACAGTGCTGGTGGTGGTGTCCCCAAGAAGAAACGGAGCCTCACACGCCGCCTGCTGTTGGGTGGGCTCAAGTCCAAAGCGAAAGTGCGACCGCACAGCTTAGCGACCAGCGATGAGATTAGCTTGAGGAGCAGCAGCAGCAGAGAGCGGACAGCGACGGCAACGCCCACAAGCAGCGGCAGCAACACTCTCAAAATAACCATCAGTGGCAAGAAAGTCGAGCCGCTGACAGTCAAAGGCAAAGCGGCCAAACGCAGTAAAAGCAAAAGCCACAACAGCGAAACGGATTACCTGACACCGACACCACCGACAACACCAACAACAACATCAGCAGCAGCAGCAGCAACAACTGCAACTGCAATTGCAACTGCAACAGCCACAGCAGCAACTGGAAAATCAACAAGCACAACGACAACGCTGACAACGACAACATCCAAAGAAGACACAACGACGAGGAGCAGCAGCAGCAGTCGCCGCACCACCAAACTAATTGTGGCCAAAGTGGCCAAAGAGCCCAGCAAGAAGCCGAAGCAGAAGCAGCCAAAGACACAAGCCGAACCGGACAAAATCGTTATCACTGAGAGCAAACGAGATACGCCGCCACGCGAGCGAGCACCCGCCAAGCCGAGTCGCGCCAATGCAAATCAGTTGGCCAGCAGCAGCGGAGCAGTGCGCAAGTCGAGCAACACTAGCACCACTAATACCGCCGCCACCAGCAGCAGCAACGTGCCCAGTCGCAAGGAGCGAGATTTGTTGCAGCAGCAACAGCAGCGCGGCCATCGTCTAAAGCACCGTTCCCTCAGCAATAGCAGCAACACCGGCACAACGGCCGCTCCAGCATCTCCTGTGCCGGCGCTAGAGACGCCGCCAGCACATCCACCACCACCACCACCACAGCCACCAGCAGCAGCAGGCAAGACCTCCACAATAGTGCTAGTGAGTCTAAGCGACGTGGAGGAGCAAACGGACGCCGTTTCTCTTGCAGAGAGTGCCGGCTCCCAGCCAGTGGTGCGCTTCGAGGTTGGCAGCGCTGTGCGTGGCCCTGCTGCAGACATCGATGCCTATGAGGTCGCCCTGCTTGCCGCCGCCACACAGCAGCCCAGCTCCAGCGAGGAGCCCAGTGATTCGAGCTTGCGTCGCCACACCTTTGCCCAGCAGCCGAAGGTTGCCGTGAGCGATCACGACAGCATCGAGGGCAGACGGGAGACGCTACATTTTCAGTCGGTGCGCAGCGGGGACTCCATCGAAGAAGACTCCCCTTCGGAGAAGGACGTTGGCGAGGCCAAGCCCATGCCAGCCTTTGGTGATCTGACCATGGAGCAGGAAATGGAACCGGTAAGCTGTCGCCGTCATCGCCACCATCGCCACCATCGTCACCGTCGTCGTCGTCGTGTTCCCATTTGCATTTAACCCGTCAATTTAGCTGTGAAGAAGCCGTACAAGTGTCGCAAAACTATTGCCCTCGTCTAGTGCTTGGTCTCCCCCGGCACCCAGCCCCCTCCCATTCCCCTGCGCCCTTTTAACAGCCATTCAGTGTTGTCAGTTCTGATTTATTTTTTTCTCCATCAAATGTAGCCTTTTTTATAGAAAATATTCATTTAAAAATAGAGTATGTGTTTTTATACAAGCATAATAATTTGAAATGATCATTTATTATTTTTAAAGGGGAAATATTGAAGATTTAAGTAAAGTTTACGCAGTCAAATTTGGTCAGCTCAGAATTTAAAATACAATTGTACACAAATATATATATATATATATATATATATATAATATATGAACACAATCCACAACCATTATGTACATATTTTCCACAAATAGATATCTAAGCAAGCAAATCACAGTCAAGTTTTTCAGCTTGTCAACACCAGAATTTTGATTTATTTTTTAGCTGTAAAGATAGCTTTTTTTTGCTGCTCGACATAAGGGGGCAGCTCTGAGTGTCGTGTCATTCAACTAGTCGAATATGTTTTTCACAAACAGTTGTTCTCTGACTATTTGCAGACCATCATGGCGCCCAGCAGCGAGAAACGGGAACATCTGTACAAGATTCTAGTCATCGGTGAACTGGGCACAGGCAAAACGTCCTTCATCAAGCGCTATGTTCATCAGTTTTTCAGCCAGAACTATCGTGCCACTATTGGTGTCGACTTTGCATTGAAGGTGCTACACTGGGATACAAATACGATAGTCCGCCTGCAGCTCTGGGATATTGCCGGACAGGAGCGATTTGGCAATATGACCCGGGTCTACTACAAGGAAGCCGTTGGTGCCTTCATTGTCTTCGATGTGACACGGAGTGGCACGTTTGATTGCGTCAGCAAGTGGAAGGAGGATCTGGACTCGAAGGTTCAGCTGCCCGATGGCAGTCCCATACCCTGCATACTGCTGGCCAATAAGGTGGGTTTACTGTTTTCATTTTTAACGGGATATTTTCTATATATGCTTCTGGCGTTTGCAGTGCGATCAAGAGAAACAGGGCATTGTGACGCAGCCGGAGCGCATGGATGAGTACGTGCGGGAGAATGGATTCGCTGGCTGGTTTGAAACCTCTGCCAAGGAGAACATCAACATCGACGAAGCAGCACGTGCCTTGGTGAATAAAGTGAGTGAATAATCTTCAATTTAAAAGTGGAGCTAATGAAATTTCAATTTTTAAATATTCAAAATAAGAATTAAGTAATTGTAATGATTGAAGCATCAACTGTAATTCAATATTTCAGCTTATCTAATATATACATTTCTATTGTATTCCCCTCTTTAGATACTCATCAATGACAAGCTGATAACTGCCGATGCGAACGATGATGAGAAATTCAATCTGAGCAGTGCGGCAGATGCGAGTGCGGATTCAAAGAGCAAATGCTCCTGCTGACCTGGCAGAAGAAACCAAGGAAGAAAAGCAACATTACAATCTATTGGGCTTTACACACACACACACACACCAAAGTCTGAGATTCTTATATAGTAGATCTGTTCCATGTTTGTTGATAAAAAAAGAAGATAACGATAACTATGCTTAGGATCTTTTGTAAAGTGTGTCTAAGACTTAGCGTCATTCTTATCAAAATCTTCATCATTTAAAATCACTACGTGTGAGATATGCCTGGCCGTATAACTTTTACCAGGAGCAGTGCGTGCCCATAACTTATCTATATTACTTTATCACGACACATACATAAATACATACATACATTTACATACATATGCATTTATCTGCTGGAGCTTAGTGCCTGAGATAATGCAGCATCATTATACATTTGTGTAAAATACGAATCAAGTCGTCCTCTTGTTTATTTCTTATTTGTTTTGCTTTTGTTACTGAGATTTTTATCTTGAATTTTTATACGTACGGTACACACATTACAATAATTCATACATTAATACATAAACTCTGCCATCTTTATTTGCATTTAGATAAAAATACGTTATATGCAACACACACAGATTACAGCAGAAAGAAATTTATATATCTGCACGCAATCAAATAAACTTTTTAATTGTAGTTAAGCCAACGAAATGTCGTTTTCTTACTTGGGAAGTAAAAAAATAAATACTCAACTAAATGTGATACAATATTGCAAATGCGACTCTGAGTTGTGCAAAATTGTTCAATTGCATAATTATTTATTGCCATTTTTATTTGCGCAGTATGTATATAAATAAAGTATGGACTTTAAACTATTTACAATTGCGGGTTAATTTTTACGAAGTGTTATCGACTCGATAAAATTGAATGTGCTATCGATATGTAATTTAGTAGCCCTGTTTTTGCTCAGCGATTAATATTAAAATGAATGGGACTCATCAATGGGATTTATTTACATTGAAATACTAAAGAAAACTCTTTCCTTTGCAATATATTATCCATACGTATGTTTAATACAATTTGTACTCTGCTGTACTACTTTTTATGTATATTTTATTATGGCGTGACTCTTCATAATGAGTCATCGTTAGGTAATTGGTAATTGAATGTGACTAAGCTGCAGCCCTGATGTACTTTTCTGCTAAAAATATGTATTTTTGGCGTATTCCAGCATCGGTCACATTGCGTGCGTTGCTGTTGTAAAAAATGCAAATGCAAAAATTACAAATATCCACAAAGATTTAATTGTAATATAGTAATTATCAACCGATAATTATAAAAATCAAGTGCAAGCAGTTGACATGTTCTAAATGTTTAAGGTAAGCAACAAAAGAAAGTGAAAGCAATAGAAACTGCAACAGTACTTAAGCTAATTAGCATTGCCGCTGCTTCTGATTGGAAACACTGTCGTCGCAGCTCTCTTCGTTGCCATCGTCGACGTCGTCGTCGTCGTCGTCGCCGTCGTCGTCACGTTTACTCCCCTTTTCGGCCTTTGTTGTTTGTGGGCCGTGGCACTTGAGAGCTGATAAGTTCGCCACAGGCCCAACTTTTGGTTGACTCGAGTAATGAGCAGTAAATCGGATGTAACATGAATCAGCTGTGCCGCCAAGTATAAATATATATTTTTAATTTCCCTCTTTTTCTCTTCTCTCTTCCTCTCTATTTTCGACTTGGTTTTAGTTTTGTTATTTAGTAGCGTAAAACTAGTGCACATTAATTGGAGACAGGTTGCAGTTTCGGCTGAAGATGCTGCCGCCGAAGGAGAATGTGGATCTCGAGTGCTTCATTGTGACGAAGCACTCGTGGAAGGGCAAATATAAGCGTATTCTCTCCATTGGCACCGCCGGCATCTCCACCTACAATCCGGACAGATTTGATCTGACAAATCGCTGGTCCTACTCGGATATTGTAGCAGCCGCACCCACAAAGACAACAAATGTGAGGCACTCATTTATATATTTGTTTATTTATATTCATGAATTGAATTAATTGTGTTGTTGAATGATCGCAGATACCCAATGAGTTTGTGCTCACCATTAAGAAAGACAAAAAATTGGATTCGATCAAACTTTCGTCGGAGTATCGCAACGATATACTCAGCTCCATATTGAAGTACTACAGGGAATTCGCAGACAAGCCTAAAAATGCTCTCGTAAGTCGACACATTGACACTTCTACACTTTTTAATTGTATTAATAGAGCATTTTTTTTTTTATCGGTTGGCACAGCGATTTAATGCATATAAATACCATTGGTCGGGCATCAGCTTACCCACTGTTCTGGAAGTTACGCCCTGCTCCTTGGATCAGTTGGATCCAACCACGAACGATGTGCTCACCAGCTATATGTACAAGGACATCGAGGGAATAATAGGTACCTATAGCATGGCTTGAAAATGCGGCTGGCATTGGGATCTTACTCCTAAGCCGTGCCTTAACCATTGCCAAAGCTAATGTGCCAATATTTTCTAATGTCTACTGTGTTTGTTCTCTGTGTCATCACGTTTCACGTTTTAATACTTGTTCGCTTTGTTTCCATTTCTTGTTTCTGCTTTTGCTTTGCACTCATCTTTGTGATTTTTCGTTTACGCGCACGTTTTAA
This sequence comes from Drosophila silvestris, assembly GCA_035043445.1. Lineage (NCBI taxonomy): Eukaryota > Metazoa > Arthropoda > Insecta > Diptera > Drosophilidae > Drosophila > Drosophila silvestris. Next base: position 1,699,248 of record JAWNMZ010000027.1, read on the forward strand.
GCAGGCATCTCGGACTATGATAATGGCATCGTGATGGCCTACGGCGGCTTCAGTCGCCTGCACATGTTCAAGGCGCTCAATCACCACGAGATTGTGCAGAACATTGCCCAACGTTCCGCCCAGTTTCTCGGCATTGAAACCAAAATACTCAAGAGTCAAATAACTCTCGAGCAATTCGAGCGACAGCGTTTTGGCAAATATAGGCAAGTATATGAGTTAATCTCTCCCCCCGTGTTCGAGTATTTAATTAAGAGCATTATGTGTGTGTTTAACTTACAGCGGTGATCAGTTCCAGACCTCGATGACAGAGTTCACAGTGCAGAAGATAACGCCACGGCATCCGGATCCAGTGAAACGCATACTCTGCCTAACAGAGGTGACGCTGCTCGAGCGCGATCCGCAAACATACAGCGTCTGCACGCTGCGCCCATTGACCGATGTGTTTGCATTGGTTCGCGATAAGGACAATCTTCAGCGTTTTTGCATTGAGTATAAGAACGGCATTGTGCGCAGCTATAGCACCAACGATCGCGACTCGCTGCTGGCCACTGTGCTGGATGCGGTGCGGTCCAGTGGCAATCAGGATGTGCACATACGCATTGGCAATACGCCGCGTGGCAAGCGCTATGTGCCCCTCAACAGTTCCGTGGACGAGGAGACGGAAGCCAACCTGTTGCGCATGGTCATCAATAATTTCCAAAATCCAAACCGGCGTTACGAGATCCTCGAGCGTTTCAATGCCAATGTGCCGCACAGTGGACTCAACTACAGTGTCACCCAGGATGTAAGTTGAAACGGCTCCAAGTTGCCAAGCATATTTGCTAAAATTGAAGTTTGTCTTGCAGAGTCTGTTTGCGGAGAATAAAGAGAAGCTCATATTGAGTGCCCTGCAGGCCTTGGCTCAGAAGGAACTCGATAGTCCAACGGCGCAGCTGAATAACACTGAGCTAGAGTCCATATTCCATGCGTTGACGCGTCTGCTGGCCAGCAAAGTGGGCTATGCTGCCTTTACCAATCTTCCGGGGTAAGTGCTTGAATTTAATTTTATTTAAAATATATATATATTTATTTGTATATTTAATGAATACTTTTTTATATGCCTTTGCAGTTTTCGTGAAATCATTGGCACTAAGGTGGTGGCTTCGTTGCGACGCAAGGATTTGGCAGTGACCTACTCGGCGATTGATATGATCAACTCATTGATGCACTCGGTGCACACCGATCACGACCTCAAGCAGGAGCAGCTGAACAAATCTTCCATATTATCATCAAAATCATTTTTGGAAACGCTGCTCAACATGTGGACAACGCATGTGGTATGACAAGTCCAATCTTATCTATGATTTAGATTGTGTTCATGCATCGTTTCTCCCTGCAGAGCCACGGCAGCGGTGCACTGGTCTTGTCCGCCATGCTCGACTTTCTGACGTTCGCGTTGTGTGTGCCTTACAGCGAGACCACGGAAGGCAAGCAGTTTGATACACTGCTCGAGCTAGTTGCTGAGCGCGGCCGCTTTTTGTACAAGCTGTTCCAACATCCATCGCTGGCGATTGTCAAGGGCGCCGGTTTGGTGCTGCGCGCCATCATTGAGGAGGGTGAGCTTCATGTGGCTCAGCAAATGCAGGCGTTGGCTTTGGACGAGGCGGCGCTGTGTCGTCATTTGCTTGTGGCGCTCTACACACCCTCCAATGACCCCACATTGATAACGCATCGCCAGCTGTCGCGTCACCTGATCGGTCTCTGGCTGACGGACAGCGATGAGGCCATGGAACTGTTTAAACGCATTTTCGTAAGTTGAGAACTTTCTATGTTGGATTATATTTTATAACGTTCCTCGAATTGCAGCCCGCCGGCTTGCTGACCTTTCTGGAGACAGAGGACAGCGTGCCCGACACGGATGTGGAAGAGGACAAACTAAACTTTCGCGATAATCTCAAATTTGCAATTCAACATTCCAAGAAAACTCGCAAGAATGTGATAGAGAAGCATTTGCAGGGCATCAAGCACTGGGGGTTGAACCTGATCGAGCAGCAGGATGGCGCCGCCCAGGCGATCAAGAATCGTCCAGTGGTGCTGCGCAATCGACGCCAAAAGAAGAAAACCTCTGATGACATTGTTAATTTGCCCTATTTTTTCTACAACTTTGCCAAAGATCACAGTTTGCCTAATCTAATTTGGAATCACAAGGTGAGCATCATCATAATCTTTAGTATACACTCTACAAAATAAATCACTCGGCTTGCTTCTAAATTAGACGCGAGAGGAGCTGCGCATGTGTCTGGAGAACGAGTTGCGCCAATTTCTAAGTGATCGCGACCTAGCTGGTCAGATGATTGTGGCCTGGAACTATCAAGAATTCGAGGTGGGCTACCAGTGCCTGGCCGAGGAGATTAAAATTGGTGACTACTATATACGGCTCATACTGGAGAAGGATGATTGGCCGCAAAATCTGGTCAAGGATCCGTAAGTGGCTCAAGCCTTAAATATGTATATTTATTTATTTACATATTGCATAATAATTCATTTCTTTCTGGGCAGGATCGAGCTCTTTAATGCTCTATATCGGCGTGTGCTGTGCCGACAGCGCGTCAATGACGATCAGATGACGGTATTTTCACTGCAGGCACTGGCCAAGGTGTATAGACGGTATCACCAGGAGATAGGCAAGTTCAGCGACATGTCCTACATTCTGCAGCTGAGCGATCGCGTAAGTCACTGACATGTTCAGCTTTCATTTCATAATCTTGTATTCTGCCCATTCTAGTGCCTGTCTCCGTCCATGCGAGATGCCTTAATCAATCTGATATCGTGTCTGGTGCTGGAAAAGTCCAACTGTCGCGCTCTGTGCGATCATGTGCAGTGCCTGGTTGACCTGATCACATTGGCGCACTTGCACAAGGGGCGCGCACAGCTGAACAGCAAAACGAATGTGATCGAGGCGGGTCCCAATATGGCTGCCTACGAGGAGAAGGACTGGTACTACAACATCGAGAAGGATGGCCAGAAAGCGGAACGGCAGGGACCCATTACATACTCGGAGCTGAAGGAGCTCTGGCAGAAGGGCCAGATCACGCCCAAGACTCGCTGCTGGGCCATTGGCATGGATGGCTGGCGCTCGCTGCAGCAAATACCCCAACTGAAGTGGTGTCTTATTGCCAAGGGCACGCCACTCTACGATGAAACGGAGCTGTCATCCAAGATCCTCGATATTCTGATTAAATGCACCAGCTTCTTTCCCAGCCGCACACAGAATGGTGTGGCCGTGCTCATTCCAGGACCCAAGTTGTCGCGCAAACTCTCTGAATTCATTTGCCTGCCGCACGTGGTGCAGGTGTGCCTCACCCACGATCCGGGCCTGCTGGAGCGTGTGGCCACGCTGCTCTGCCAGATCATGGAGGACAATCCCGAAATGCCCAAGGTCTATATGACCGGCGTCTTCTATTTTATGCTTATGTACATGGGCAGCAACATTCTGCCCATCACACGATTCCTTAAAATGACGCACATGAAGCAGGGTTTCCGGAGCGAAGAGGTGAGTCTGTGGATTTTATTTGATTTGATTTAAAGATTCCACTTCCAATTTCTCTTCCGTTCTATTCCTTTTGCAGACTTCCCAATCGGGCATTATGCATCGGAGTATTCTGGGCCAGCTGCTGCCAGAGGCGATGGTGTGTTTCCTGGAGAATTACAGTGCCGAAAAGTTTGCCGAAATCTTTCTGGGGGAATTCGATACGCCCGAGGTGATTTGGAGCTCGGAGATGCGTCGCTTGCTCATCGAGAAGATTGCCGCACATATAGCAGACTTTACGCCGCGCCTGCGTGGTCACACCATGGCCAGATACCCTTACCTGGCCATACCCGTCATCAGCTATCCGCAGCTGGAGAACGAGCTCTTCTGCCACATTTACTATCTGCGGCATTTGTGCGACACGCAAAAGTTTCCCAACTGGCCCATCTCGGATCCTGTGCAGCTGTTGAAGCATACGCTTGACGCCTGGCGCAAGGAGGTGGAGAAGAAGCCGCCACAGATGACCATACAGCAGGCGTACCAGGATCTGGGCATTGATCTGGCCAAGACGCCCAAACCGGATGAGTCCATGATACGCAAGAGCTACTACAAGCTGGCGCAGTTGTATCATCCCGATAAGAATCCCAATGGTCGCGAGATCTTCGAGAAGGTTAATCAGGCCTATGAATTCTTGTGCTCGCGCTCCGTCTGGAGCTCGGGCGGTCCGGATCCCAATAATATTGTGCTCATACTGCGCACTCAGAGTATTCTCTTCGAGCGCTATCCGGATGGTGAGTGCTTAAATAGCTTAAATACTTTAACTGCAGATACTCACTATCCACTTTCAAACTTACAGTGCTGCGTCCATATAAATATGCGGGTTATCCGCAGCTAATTAAGACGATTCGGTTGGAAACGCGCGACGATGAGCTGTTCTGCAAGGAGGCCCAACTGCTGACCGCTGCCTCGGAACTGTGCTATCACACGGTTCACTGCTCGGCCCTGAATGCCGAGGAGTTGCGTCGCGAGGAGGGCATCGAGGCGCTGCTGGAAGCCTATTCACGGTGCGTTTCCATACTGGGAGTCGACTCCAAGCCGGATTCGCTCCACTACCAGGTTATCTCGAATGTGACACGCTGCTTTGAGGTCGCCTGCAACTTTGAGAAGTGCAAGCAGAAGATCATCCAGCTACCACAGCTGCTCTCGGATGTGTGTCGCGTCGTCTACTTCAAGCACACGCTTTCGGTTAGCCTGGTGACCAGTCTGGCGGCCAACAACTATGATCTGCAGTGCAATCTATCCCGAAATGGTGTACTCTGGTCGCTGCTGCTCTTCATCTTCGAGTATGACTACACGCTGGATGAAAGCGGCGTGGAGGTTAGCGATAAGTCCAACCAGCAGCAGCTGGCTAACAATTTGGCCAAAATGGCCGTAATTGGCTGCATCGCCCTCGCTGGCTACGGCATGGAGTTGCGGAACAAACCCATCACGGGCAGCGAATCCGATTCGCCATCAGCAGGTGCTAAACCGGCGCCAGCCATCAAACCCAAGCCGTCATCGACAATCAATTCGTCGTACATGCAAAATGCGCACAATCCGCTGCAGAGCAAACAGCTGGCAATTGGCACTGGCAAAGAGTCGGAGAAGGAAACGGCTGTTGTGCTCACCAAGCAGGACTCGAGCGTTAGCAGCGACACCTCCAGCTCCACGCCTACAGACAGCGACCAGCAGCAGCCGCGCCAGAGCGCCATTCAGCAAAAGTATCTGGTGACGGGTGAGCCGAACAATACGCTGATCAAGCAGGTCTTGGATCGCCTGCTCACACGCTACATTGCCAACCAGTTGGCCACGGCACCGGACAGCGAGGTGCTCAAGCTGCTGACGGCCAACACTCGCAATCCCTACCTGATTTGGGACAATGGGACGCGTGCCCAGCTCAAGGATTTCCTTGAGCAGCAGCGCACTGCATCCGCCAAGGAAACACTCGAGGATATTGCCCAGGTCTACGAGCTGGTGAACAGCTTCGAATTCGATGCACACAAGTCAGTAGCAAAAGCACATCTGTTTAAATCCCGAATTTAAATACTCCTTCTTTTTCCAGGGATGAATTGCAAATTGGTGGAATATTCATACGTATCTACAACGACATGCCCACGCATCCCATTGCCCAGCCCAAGCAGTTCATCATGGATCTGTTGGATTACTTAAAGCATGCCTATAAGTTTCTGCACCACAAACAGGCCAAGCACTCACCTGCAGCTGCTGCGCCACCCGCAGCGACGCCTAAAATGGGCAGCGATGGCATACTCACGCCCACGCTAGCGCCCAATCATCCACAGCTGCATCAGCAGCAACAGCAGGACAATACAACTGGCGGCACTTTCGACGAGGTGCTGAATGCCTACAATCGCTCCAAGAGTCGCAAAAAGCTAGAAACGGATGCACAGGCGGAGCAGCAGCTATCGCTGCAGCAGGCAAAATACGACTATGCCAGCGATGCGCAGCTGGAGCTGCACATCACCATGGTGTTGCGTGCACTGATTGCGGTAATCAAAACCAATGCCGAGGTGGAGATCCAATGCATTGGCAGTTTCGATATGATATTCGGCTTTCTGGCCAACAACATATTCGCTGATGTAAGTTCGCAGATGAAGTTCTCATTCACTGCACAGATCTCTTAATTCGCTTGCTTCCTTCCGCAGAATTCCAGCGTTAAAGCTGTGGCGCTGGAGGTGGTCGCTTTGGTGTCGCGCAACAAGGAGTGCGTCTCGGAGGTGGCTGCCTGTGAGATTCTTGGCAATTATTTGGTCGCACTTAAGGATCCCGAGCTGCGTGCTAGCCAGGTGAAAGTGCTGGAGACGCTCTCCGGCCTTATGAACGTCCAGGAGATGATCAAGGAGGCGCAAGCCAAGGGTGCCGTTATCTATCTTCTAGACATGTTCTGCAATTCACGCAATCCGCAAATACGCGAAATGTGCGCCGAAATACTGGCCAAAATGACGGCAGATCGTCTAAGTGGGCCCAAGGTGCGCATCACCATATCCAAGTTTCTGCCTGCGCTCTTCATAGATGCCATGATCGAGTCGCCGGCTACGTCTGTGCAACTGTTTGAGTCCATACACGAGCACCCAGAACTGATCTGGAACGACACCACACGCTCGAATGTGTGCGATGCGGTTGCGGAGACGTGCAACCGATTCTATCAGCAGCAAAAGTCAAATAACCGACATCTGTGGAAGGATCCCGAGATGCTTAAGGATATTGTGTCCAATGAGATTGTTGTCGCTGGCGTCTATTTAAGACTCTTTGTTAGCAATCCTGCCTGGACGCTGCGCAAGCCCAAACAGTTTCTCTCCGATCTCTTGGACTTTGTGGTCGAGCAAATTAGCAAGAGCTCCACTGAGCAGGACGTGCTGGACTTGTCCACAACAGCGCTAGTGGAACTGCTGCGCTCCCAGCCCAACCTCGCCGACGATATTCCCGTACTGGGTCACATACCCAAACTGTTCAATTTGCTATCGGTGCAACCAAAGAACACGCTATCAGTATTACACCAGCTGTCGCTCTCTGAGGTGAGTTGAGCCCATTAACTATCGATAGACACCAGCTAATCTCCGTCAATTGCCTTCTCAGTTCTGTGTGAGCGCCATCTCGCAAACGGAATGCGTTTCGCCGCTGAAGAAATGCATGGAACAAAATCGGGATTGCATTGAGAAGGCATGCGAGGCACTGAGTCGCCTCTTCAAGCATCAACATGTGAGTCGCAAATGAAATTATAACTTTAATGATTTTATTTACATTTATATATTGTGTTGCAGGACTCGCTGATCAGTCAATCGCTGGAGGTGGGACTTATACCGTTTCTGCTGGGTCTGCTGGACAGTCGCTTGGAATTCGTGGACAATGCATCCGCGGTTAAAGCACAAATCGTCGCTGCGCTCAAGGGCATGACACACAATCTCAATTATGGCGATCGTGTCACACAAATATTGCTCAAGCATCCCGTCTGGGCCGAGTTCAAGGATCAGCGTCATGACTTATTCATAACAGACACAAACATTCGTGGCTACTTGACTGGTTAGCAAATAACTCTAAATATCTCTATGTAACCAATTTTAATTCGTTACTTTATTGCAGGCATTAATCCGACGGCGGGCTACCTCACCGCAGGACCAGCGCAAAGCGTTGAAGTGCTTACCTCACCACCGCCCATGGATCGCGATGATCCTTCGGCACGTCAACCTATTGATTAGCGGCTCCTCATTTGCTACAGCCATCCAAAAGCTAAGCATAACTTATGATTTGCCTTGCTTTACACAAAAACACACACCCTCTGGCTAAACGGCGCCTTGGATTGCCACGCAAGCTTTTATATAGACGTGTCCTGATTTCCTTAATTGTATTAAAAGTTTTGCACTGCTTTGTTAAGCAACAACAAAAAAGAAGAGAAGGAATGGAGGAGGCGTGACTGTCACCAAACAAACATATTAACAATCTGTAACAAAGTCTACGAAACGTTTAATTTTTTATATTTATATAAATTGTATAAATAGTTAATAGTGAATACACACACACACACGTACATACATATATATATATTAACTAAAGCATGCATAAAGTTATTATACATATGTATTATGAATTAAAACAGACTCATTAAAAATGAATCAACTTCTGATCTTTTTCATTGTTTGGTTGTTGTGGTTGGTTGGAGTGAAGTGGAGGTCATATCCCTAAGGATCTTGAGATGAATCATATTTTCATATATTGAAGTATTTTGATATTCAAGGATTTCCACAGTTCGATAATTTGAAATTTGTACAAGTGTTTGGGGGTCTTCGATTACCCAATAATCATTGAATTTATTTCGATAGAGTTCGCTGTTGCGATTTTAACGTCTTATATACTTTGGAAATCAATAAGAATTTCGCCGAGTTATCCTGAAAATCGAAACGCGTCCCAAGAATGTGCTTTAAAATTTACGATTTTTTTAAACTCGTAATTTACTTGCAGCTCAAACGTATTCCTCGCTGTCGATCTCACAGAAAAATGGACTTAGCCTGAAAGCATGCAATGTTTTATTTATTGCAATGTAGTATTTTTTGTTGGTATTCTACATTTCAATTACTCAATACTGCGGTCACTCTGTTTATTCAGAAAGAAAAAGGTAAACAATGTCGCTGGTTGCTGATTATAGCGATTCCTCAGAATCTGATGTGGAAAGCAGCAGCACTGAGTCTGAGAAAGAAGATGTAAACAAGTTAGAAAGGTTAGCTAATAATCTTTATAAAAAAGTGATAGAAATTAAAAAGATATATGTTTGCAGGCCGCCAGCAGTACAGAAAATACCCAAATTGCCCAGTGCAAGTGCTGCGCTGGACAATGCGGCGACAAAAAGGACTGGGGATGTGTTTAGTAATCCGTTTCTGGAGGCGGAGCTGCACAAGACCGCCTCCCTGGAGCGACACGTCAAAATGGTAAACAACGATACGCATTTGCAGCTAAAGAACGGCCGCAAAATATGTTGGAATTATAGGAAGGGACGCTGTCGCTTTGGCACCAGCTGCCAATATGCACACGACTCGGATTTGTCGCTGGAAGCATCAGCCGACAAGGATGCCAAAGTGGAGACTGCAGCGCAAACATCCACACCACATTCTAGTGCCAACAAGGGCAGGGACAGGGACACCAAACGCAAACGTCCTGGTCTAAGCGATGCCATCGAACCCGGCAAGCGCGTAATGAAATCTTACCAGCAACAGCATCATCTCAGCACGGGAACACGTCGTCCACCCAACTAGCAACTAAACTCAAATGAGGCCAGCGTCTGTGATGCGCAGCAAGCAGCTGCCTTCGCTGGCCCCACAGCTGTTACTTAGCACCTTCAGCAGTCGCAACCCATCGCTGTGCGAATCCTCTGGTAGCTCCAGCGCCAGCGTTAGTGTGCAAACCGAGCACCAGTAGTCGCCCAAATAGGTGCAGTCCTCTTGCCATGCATCTGCGTCTGTTTGCGTCAATCCGTCATCGTTGTCATCCGCATCATCCATGCCATCAGCTGCGAATGAGATTTTAGTAATACACCATATGTAAATAAATTTCAGTTTAAGAAAAGAACAAGGAGTTTCTTAATAGTCTTGCAGGACATATGACAGCGCATTATATAGTATGTATATGATCCGATAGAAGCAGACAGGTGTACCGATTAAGATCAGTTTCCATGTAAATTTACATACTATTTCAGACATATATCTTATGGGCTTGAAGATGCTTCGTTTTTACAATAATGTATTTCACTTTTGGACACTTACTTTCATCTTCCGGAACGAAGGTCAAGTTGCCCACAATGAATGCAATGCCATGTTCCACAGCTAATTTCCGCATAATCATGACCAATTCCGTTAGAAAACTGCGTCCCTTGTTGCGATTAGAACTGCTGCGTAGCATTATGAAGCAGGCCGTCAGGGAATCAATTAAAACCACTTTAGTGCGTGACACATGATTCAATTTGGCTTTACGATCTGATAGTTGCTCGCGCAGAGATTCCAGCGCCATAAGCAAGGATTGAGCTGTGATGGCTTTGACCACATTAATTTGATCTAAATATTTACCAACAGCTTCTTCATCCAGCTGTCGCTGTTGCAGTATCTCCTCCAGTCGTTCGGTTTCAAAGCCAGAATTGGTGTCCACAAAGAGTATTCCACATTCCACTCCATTTCTACAAACGAAATTGATGGCCAATGTGTGTAGGAGTTCAGTTTTTCCCGCATCGCTCTCGCCAATAATCTCCCAGACTCGACCAGGCCGAAAGGGCTGCCCAATGGACTCCAGCAAGTTGTCCAATCTGTAAAACAGAATTAGTTTATGATTTAGCAATTTAAATCACGAATTTTGCATACTCTTCAATGCCAGTTGAATAGTTAACTGGATTCGGCTGATAAAGTGTTTTAAGCTTTACTTTTCCCACTAATAAATCCAGAAGCTCTCGCTTGATTTCGTTAGTTGTATCTCTGCTGACAGCTAAGATTTGGTCAACAGTATCCGCCTCCACAAACTCTTCGGCTGTGTTAATATTCTGTTTTTGCAGCAATTTAATATGATATTGAGACAGTTGTTTTCCCGTTTTAGTCAACGAGAGCAACGATTGCAGCTCCTCGCAGCTTCCCATTTGTTGACAGTCGGCAAATTGACGGAAATTGATTAACGATTTCATATTTGGATATCGATAAGTCGGTATTGCCAAATAGGCATTAATTAGTGCCAAATTTCACTTGCAAGAATTGCAATAACGGACGATAATAGTTTGAATAGCACGAGTTAAATTATGCATATCACGAGCTGCGCCATAATATATGCCCTTTTAATGTTAATTGTAGACTGAAAAGTAAAATGCCAATAAAAACAAAAAACCAATAAAAACAAAGTTGCGGTCAGATTGTGCACGTTTTATATATAAAATACTACTGACTCATAAATTGGATCAAACAATGATAGTAGATCGTGTGTGTGGGTGTGTGTATGTGTGATTTTGTGCATATGTACATAATGGAAACCCCCAAGCATACATACAGAAGTCGCCACTTTATCTTTAAGAAACACGACGTTCAGCTTTATCTGAATGAGCAGCAATCGCCGGCTAGCCTCAGTCGCGAATACAATATGGACGAGAGACCGCATGCACATGAAATATTGGTCGCCAAGCCAAGCCGCCACAACCAATATGATGCAGCATCCGGCAGCAGTCGCAGTGGATATGTTTCCATTAGAAGAGAAGTGGGCAATGATCCCAATAGACCCGATGCAGTTGAATCACCTGCGAATCCATGCTCTCAGCTGAGATTTTTTCTATTGGAACCGTTGATATTGATATTGCTCTTTGCATATAATTTATCAGGTAAGCTTTGAGAACTTTATAACCATAATACACGTATATGCTTACAACATATTTTAGCTACCGTACTCCAATCCCAAATCATCTATCAAAGTTGCACAGCTGGCTTGGGCTACACAAAATCGGTTTGCAGTCTGCTGGGCACAAAAAATGCAACAAATGAGACGAAAATAATTGAGGAAGAGGTTCAGCCGTATGCAGCCCATATATTTCTTGCCATAAAGATTCTGGAGTCGCTTCTACCGGCATTTTGTGGTTTGTTTGTTGGCGGTCTGGCAGATCGATATGGCAGGAAGCCTCTATTGCTCGCCTCCTTCTTCGGTGAGTCTCGTTTTGCTTACAAAAACAGCGTTTTTCAAGTCTGTTCACATTAATTTATATGTTATTTTAATGAGATTTTTTAATTAACTACAAAATAGTTATTTAAAGCATTTTTGCACTTCGAACTAGTGTACATTTTAGTTCTTAATTTAAGAACACGAGTTCTTGAGTGACGCTGATTTGTTTAAATTTTAAAATGATAACAGCACTGCTAAAGAAGCTTGATTATTTATATTTAGGAATTTTGTTCGCTAATCTACAAGTTTTCACGTAGTCTGATCTGAATTGTAATTGCTTTGAATATAAAATACTCTCAATTCTTCTGAGCTTAATTCTTTAAATGTATTCTTGTAGGATATGTGCTGCAATATAGTTTATCAGCATGTATTGCGTATATGGCCATGGAATTGGACGCCATGGTTAGTCCTTGGTACTATTTGATTACCATAATACCGATATCACTGCTGGGCAGCACCGTTACCACAACCACGGCAGCACTTTGCTTTATAGGCGATGTTTCCACCGGCAAAATTAGATCTTACAGGTGAGTGTAGAAATGTAATACATATAGAAGTAAATATATATATTCATATTTATGCATTTTGAACTCCACTCTAACACTCAGAATGATCGCCTATGAGATGTGCATCTATGTGGGCTTACTCCTGGGCAGCTTTGCCGCCGGCTACATTTATGACGCCACTAATGCTTTTACCATCTTTGTCATCTCGGCTGCATCCATACTCTTTGCCCTGTTACTGATGGCAGCCCTGCTGCCAGAGAGTCTGCAGAATAGGCAGCGCTCTCAAGGTTTTGTACTTAAGGATTTGTGGTACACCAGTTTTAGGAGACGTGAATACTCAGATCGTTCCATACTCATATTGCTGATGTGCGTGTTGCTACTAGCGACTTTCGTAAATGGTGAGTCCAGCGTACGGAAATCATCTCAAACTTTATTGAATTCAATTGGTTTTCCAGATGGCAGCAATTCGGTGTTTTATATGTTTATGCGTGAAAAGTTCCACTGGACAGTGCGAGAGTTCACCAACTACGAGTCTGTCAGCATATTGGTGCCGGCTGTTGCCGGATCTGGTGGCATTCTATTTCTCTGGTCGCTGCGGCAGGTGTGCAGTTGATTGACAATAGAGAATTACATCATGCGTTAATCACTTCCCATTTATAGTGCACCAAATCAGCAACTCTTTGGTTGGCCCTCGTCTCGCTGCTGAGTCATGTGTCGAGCAGTCTGATGAAGGCTTTTGCCTTTGTCGACTGGCAAATATATCTGGCCATTGGCTTGGGTGTATTTAAGTCAATGGTGAATCCCATGTGTCGCACAATGATCACAAATCTCTTGCCAGACGTAGAGCGAGGTGTGTATGATAATGTGTGAATCTTTTTATGCCCTGTACTCTCGAATGTGTAAGCATATACAAGCATTAAGCATTTTTTGAGACACTTTCACTAGCTCTCTCTAATTTGGCGAACAACTATTTTAGGTTCATAATTTTGAGTGTGTGCCAATGCTGGGTTCAATGGGTACATGGTATTTATTTATGTACCCGGCATCCAGCTAGAGCACTATTACCTGTTTTGCATTTATTAATATTAATATAGGAGTGTTATTTTTATGTTTTCAGGCAAAGTATTTGGATTGCTCGGTGTGCTGCAGTCCCTTTCCCCGCTCGCCTCCTCGACACTATACATCTTATTTTATACCTTAACTTTGAGTAGTGCGCCCGGTTTCTTTAACCTAATCAGCGCCAATTTGTATGGCCTTGCGATTGTTTTGCTGCTGTGAGTAACCGTAAATTAATATACAAATATAATGTGTATTTAATAAATTGCTTTCCGTTTTTTTTTAGTTATGTCTGTCGCAAAAAATCAAACAATTCTGAATACTACGAACATGTTTTCAAGTGATGCCCCTCTATGTATTTTAATTTGTTTAAATAGTAAGAAAAAAACTTGATTTTTACCAGTCATTCGTCGATTCGCATATCAATTATACAAATTGGTTGATGCTTGTAATAATATGGCACACAGAATTACCTACTTACATATTTGCACATAATAAATAGCGAAATGTGTGAACTGTGAATGTATACTGCGGGGAGTTTTTTTATTGGCCAATATAAAGAAGTGGGATTGCTCTGTAGTGTGAAGTGACCTACTAGTAGATACCCTGTTGGCTGCCCTAGCAAAAATACGTTTGCTACATTACTAACGGGCACAAAGTCATCGACAACAAGCAGAGAGAATTAACAACCAGTGTTTATTTTGTGTTAGCAAATGCGCCTTCTATTTGCCACATTTCTCGCATATTTGTCAGCTGCATTTAGATTTGCAATTATTTTGAATACGGTTGATATAACCTGACCTGCTGTTGTTAATTGTGGGACAATGGCGTGTGTGCAGTCAGTTGACAATTCGAACCAGTGTCAATTAAACAGATTTAGTAAACAAAATGAATATAAAAAAGAAAGAAAAAACAAACCAGCAAGTGAGAGAGTGGTGTTAACTTCATGTTAAATTTAGCGCTAATTTCATTTGCTAATTTTCAATTAAGAGCCACGCGTTTTTACACCCTTGATTAAATATTTATCAGCGGCTTAAAACAATAACATTGTGTATTCTAGACAAGCGAAATGTTAAGTAAATAATATTTATTTGCTAATTCATGTTCAATATATTTATGTAAATATTTATAGCCAAAATGGAAAAGCATGAAATGCATTTTTGGTTTTGTTTTAATTAACAAACGGAATTCGCAAATGATTATTTGCAATTAAAATTTATAGTTATCATTTATTTTGAGACACATTGTGCATTTTGCTAAAAAGCAATTAATCATAAAGCTTATCATGCAACATTCGCTTGGATGCCCGCTATTTACTGTTATATAAAGAAGTTTACAAGCAGTAAATCTAAAAAGATTTCTATAACATTCTCTTATCTTCTAGGGAATTGTGGCTAATTAAAATCTCCATTTAATGTCAAAAAACTTAAATTAAAAAATACCTCTCCACTAAAGGCCATGCGTTGACTTCGGCTCGTGCTTTTCATTTGCAAATAGCACGAATTCAGCAACAACAATAAGAAGAAAAAACACACGCACACCAATCCGGACAAATGATAATATGCAAACAGGAAAGAACGGCACGCCGAAGACTGCATACCCTTCCAAAACTAATTTTCACTGTATATTGAGAAAAACGACCGATTGAAGATACATAATAAAAGGCAGCAGTATTCCAAACTAGTCAGCTTTACCAGAAGGACGATTATATTGAGATATCTATATATATATATATATATATATTAGATATCTTTACGGGCTAGTTCGCATAGAAACAGACAGACAGACATAGCTGTATCGACTCGGCTAGTAATAATGATCAAAACTATATATATAACATAACTGCGCTTGAAACTTCATGATAAATTCTAATAAAAACTCTGTTAGGGTATACAAAAGGTACACAAAATATATATAAATAAAGTAACAAATTGAGGCTCAGGAGAGTTTTAGCGCATAGTCAAGCTGGGCAGGGGAAGGGAGAAGGGGTGCTGGTGCTGGGAGCTGCAATGGAGCAGCCAGCGACAAACTTATTTAAGCCGACAACACAGTGAAATCGAATTTAAACGAATCGGAATCGCTCGACTCGACTAAACAGTCAACGGAATGTTTTTGATTTAATTTCCGAGAAACAACTGAAATTTGATGACATACATAGCTCTGATGCTGAAGGGGTTTCGTATACCCAAAGCAACTAGAACATTGGATTTTTGATGAACAACTGTTGTGCACGTTTAGCTATTTACTAGTTGCTGTTGTTAGTGTCGATTGTAATCTGTATATAAGCTTACAGACGGTACTTGATCATTTATAGCTGACGCCAATTTCGTGTAAGCCGTGTCAAGAAAAGGCGGAATATCGTGTGTAATTTAAACAATATGTATATACAAAAGTTGACTATAAGCTTGAATTGAAATCTAAAGTGCGCAGTGGTATTATTTTTGTCATTGGTTCAGCAATCGGCTGAGAATCATCTGCTAAACTTTCAAGCAGAACTTCACATACAAAACAAGCCGCTGCCAAACGGTCTAGAAACTGATATCAAGAAATTGACAAAGGAAAACTATTAAAGTCAACAAAACTATTGAAGCGAAGTGATGCAGCATTGAACTCGCACCTAACATCAAAAAATAATTGATAAACAAATTTAACTGCAAATACGTGCTGATTACTCTAAACATATTTTAAAAACAAAAACAACAACACACAGACAAAATAATTGGCCAAAATGGTCGAAAAAGTGTCAACTACCTTGACTTTAAAACGCTTCAAAAATATCCAATGGAAGCGAATTTTTCATATGTTCTACATTGAACCGGTTGTTTTCATGTTGCTATTCTCGGTGACGTTGTCCAGTAAGTGTCAATAATTTGTATAGTTAATATGATTCGTTGATTCGAAGATCTCCATTTGCATAGACACCATACTAAGGAATCAGATTATCTATCAGACCTGCACGGTGATCTTTAATTACAATGTCAGCGATTGCAAATTGCTGGATGACAAAAATGCCAGTGCCGAAATAAAGGTATGCAAAACTTTTAAGTATATACTTAGTAGGTACACTCAAAATAACGCTATGATTTATACTCGGAAAGTTTGAATCATTGTTACTGATAAACACAAAACTGCTGTACCTGTTTAAGTTGGTAGACTTACGAATTTAAGAAACAGTCTAAGAATGTGAATCAGGTACATCATTTATTCCAATGACTTTCAATTTGTAAAATGTAAATCGGAGAATTCTACTTAAGAGTCGAAATTGTACTTCCAGGCAATCGAAACCGAACTGCAACCCTATGTGGCAAATCTATTTCTATCGCGCACACTCCTCGAAAGCATTGTGCCCGCATTCTGTGGCCTCTTCATCGGTGCCTGGTCGGATCACTATGGACGCAAGCCGTTGCTCATCGTCTCAATGATTGGTATATACATATATATATATATATATAGTGACTGTAATCTAATACAATTGAAATGCAGGTTTCGCTGCGTCGTTTCTGGTAACGGCTGCCATTTGTGAGCTGTCCACTTATTATGTGATCAATCCTTGGTGGTATATTGCGGCTGCTGTGCCTCATTCCATACTAGGAGGCAATTGTGTATTCTCTGTGGCGGCCCTTTGTTTTATTTCGGACATAACGGATACCAAATCACGGCCCTATCGGTGGGCAAATAAAGTCGTAGCTTAATCTAGGCTTATACTAATTACAGCCTTTGTAGCATGATCTTCATGGAGTCGCTGCTCCTTATTGGGCTCACGAGTGGCTCTTTGTTGTCCAGTTTTGTTTACGCCGCGACAAATACGGCGACTACCATTGGCATCTCCGGCTTCATAACCACAATGGGCACACTGTTCGTCATCATCTTTGTGCCGGAGAGTCTGCACATACGGCAGGAGCAGGAGGCCAAGGCGGCTAGCGCTGCCGCCGACAAGGGTGAGAAGGATATGCCCATAACGGACTATGGTCTGCGGCCGGCATGCATCTCCATTGACTGCCCGCCCATTTTCATGAATCCCGACGATACGGAGTCGGAGCATAAGAATCAACCATGCCAACAGTTGCCCACACCCCAGACACCGTCGATGACCATCGAAGATGATCTGCTGGCCAAGTACGTGGAGCGACTGCAGCCCAAGTTGAAGGCCAAGGAGCCAGCTCAGTGCAAGCCAGCGACGGATACCACCAAAAAAACTGGCCTGTTCAGCTTTTCACACATCAGAGATATGGTTAACACCTGCACGAAGCCACGCGAGAATCACGCGCGTGCCATTATTTGGCTTATTACAATGGCCATGTGCCTCTCCATATTTGTTTTCGGTGAGTTGTTATTTGTACTCAGTCAGGATGGGGCTTAATTCGGCTACTCTACGCATCTAGATGGTGTCATGACGGTCATGTATTTGTTTGCCCGGGAGAAGTTTCACTGGTCGGTGCGGGATTACACCTTCTACGAGACGGTTAGCCATCTGCTGCCCATTGTGGGTGCGCTAATTGGATTTCTGGTACTGCGCAAGGTGAATTTTTGTTCTTTCAAATGCGCAGTTGGGCTGAAGAGTTAAAGCTTTTCTTTTATTTTCGGGCAGGTCTTTCGCTTGTCGGTGGTCACGCTGGCGCTGCTGGCGTTCTTCTCGGAAATACTTAAGAATCTCGCGACGGGTTTGTCATCGCAGCCATGGCACATGTATCTATCCGTCGTGCTGGGCATATTCCGTTCCATTGGCGGTCCCATGTGTCGCACCATTGTCTCGAACATAGTACCAGCCTCAGATTTGGGTAGGTGTTTTTTTGCATTCAACAGCTGTTTTTAAGTAGAAATTAATGTGTGTTTTTTCTTTTTCAGGTAAAATATTCTCAATTAAAAATGTTTTACAATCGTTTGCACCATTCGGTAAGCATGCCTCCCCGTCCCCTTCCCACTTTTTTTTAGCCTTTAATTATTGTTAATTGATTTGTGCTGTAGTTGCCGCACCCCTCTACACTTTCATCTACAAAAAATCACTGGGATACTATCCGGGTCTGTTCCACTTCGTCAGTTCGGCTCTGTATCTGCTGTCATTCATATTTATTGGGTGAGTTGTTTTGACCACTTGGCTTATGAGCTTTGCTAATTGTTTAAATTTGTTCTGCAGATGCGTGCTACGCATTAAGTTCATGCACAAAACGTACTATGCCAAGGTGTTAAAATAGTATCCTCGTTGGCAGTCCCATTCGTGGCTTAGCTTAATATTTATATCAAATTGTTTGTAGTACTTGTGTGATGCCCTATTCTTAGTTATTATATGTATATGTTACGAGTAAAAAAATTAAATAAATATATAGAAAACAATTTATGTACAAAACATTTGCTTAGTATATTTACAGATTTAATATGATTGATATTTACACTTTATTGGTCTCAGCTTGTTATCTGTTTTTGTCTTTTATAACTAATAAATATTGCAACAGTCACGTGTATATGTGTTGGGTTCATAAATACGTGATTTACATTTATGTTGTCGGTTCCTAAGAGTTTTTACAAATGGACGTAATTACAAATACATAAATGAATACTAAACAAGTGATTTTGAATAAAACATATAATACTTTTTCACCGATAAAAAAGACTGAATCACAATTCGTCCGTTGGCATAAAAAAGACTTTATAAACATCACAAAAAGCATGTAAATTGGGTCTATATGGATTTTTTTGTTTGAATTGAACTAAGCCAAACAGGCACGAACTGGTTAGCTGCCAATGACCTTATAGGCGTTGCGACTGGCCATTATTATTTGTAGGCCAAATATAATGCTGTAATAAGAGAATTGTATATTATATATATAGGTAAACTAAGCGAGATTTTATGGTGAACTTACGCCATTAAAATGTAAGATAGAAAATATAGACCAGCGCTAATGAAATTGAATGCGCCCGGATAAAAGGCTACAGTCGATTTATAAACAGCCGTATAAAGCGGCGCAGCTCCCAGTGGAGAAACCATTTCCATTGAGGTGGTTAAGGCAAAGATTTTTCCTGGGCAAATAAGTTGCATTAGTATATTATGGATGTGAAATGTTTGTTCCGTTTTGCCTACTCACCGACATCCGTTGAGGGCGCCACGACGGAGAGTATAGCGCGGCACATTGGTCCCAGGACGCCACGCATCGTGCCCAGCGTCATGCCCAGGTACATCTCCCACCAAAATTGGGCAGTAGCACGCACTGTGCTCTCCAGCACACAGGCGGCCAACGCAAGGAGTGCCATGCCAACGATGGACACCTTGAACAAGCGACGCATCACAAACATTCCACTAATGCTGCCCACAATTTGCACTGCAATGCGAACCGTGTTGAATTGCGTGATATCCTTGACGGTCCAATCGAACTGTTCGCGCATGAAGAGCACACTCACTGTGTTCTCGCCCTCCATGTTGAAGATGGAAATGGTGAGTGCCATCATGGTTAGCCAGATGATGGCGCGATCGTAGTTGGCACGCGGCAGGAAGCAGGTGCGAACCAGATCCACGACAAGCGATAAACTGAAAAACTCGCGCACCCAAGATCCTCCGTGTCTGTTCTCCTCTGGCAAGCTCTCGGGCACAAGGAAGTACACATACAAGAGTGCCAGGAGCATGAGACCGGCAGCAATCGCGAAGAGAACCACTTCACCGGTTGCTGCATAAATATAACCGCTGGCGACATTGCCAACCATCATGCCGATGCACACAGATGCCTCATTCAGCACCATGCTAAGAATATATGCAATGTTGAATTGGATTCAAAGTCAAGAATTTAGTGGGGGTAAAGTTTACCGCAGTGCCTTGCGCTCCTTGCCCATATCCGAGATGTAGCAGTAAACACCAGTAATTAAGGCGCAAGTGCCACCGCTTAATATAGACGGAACCGAAGGCAGCAGGAACCACCAGGGACTGATGTTCTGGAACGTCGTTACTTCCGCTATAGCAGTCAATATCGTTGCACTTGCCACATATCCTAGAGGATGATAAAAAATAGATTATTTTCGACTCTCGTCAGTAAGTATCTTAGCCTGTATCAACCTGTAAAAACCGTTAGCAAAATGGGTCGTCGTCCAAATTTATCCGACCAGGGTCCAATGAAGAGGCTCACAAATGCGGGAATAATGCTCTCCAACAGTGAAATCGCCATTGTTATGTTCGTTGAATACGCTTGCACTTTGAGTTCCAGCTTCTGCAAAATGTGTATGATAACAATTAATTAATTAATTAATTAGCAATAACAAGACAACTATTATGATATGCACATTTTATATGACTCATCGCATTATATTTTTTGATTGTTATTTTTCGATAAGTCAAACAAATTAGTCATGCATTGTTTTGGCAATTACTTGAAAGTTTGCTGTCATTAGCACGATAAGAATTTAGGGCTCAGGTTATACTGGTTGTCAATATACTACGTATGTGTGTAGAATAAATATGCCACGCTTATCTCGCGACTCAAACAATAGATTTACTTTAATGACGATGCTGTTGTGCAGCAAAACACGACTTAAAGCCAATCGCTGTCACAAATCAATGTAGTACAGCAAATATATTAAAAATAGGCCAAAAGAAATTTCTGAATGCAACGGCAAAGCATTTATAATAAAGCCATTCGTCACAGCGATAAAACAAAGTAATATATATATATATATATATATATATGTATATATATATAAATGATATAACGTATATTTTTTAACTCACTTTTGTTTCTTCGGAGCCACGATCGTTGCCCAGCAGCGGCTCACAGTCGGTTGCGTTGTAGTGCAGAATGGTTACACATGTTTGGTATAGAATTTGATTTTGAAAAACCGCCCCTTAAAATTGTACATACATTAAATAAATTCAACAAACTTCAATTCAACATAATTTCTTTCACTCACCGAGCAAGCTGCGGGCCATGAATATAAAAAATACAGCTGGTTCCAACATAAATATCCTGCTGGGCGGACTACTCGAGGCGACACCAGCATCTTCTGCAAGAGCAGGTGCCTCGACATCTGCGTCACCTGCCGTCGAATCGGCGGCATCATAGAGACGTGGCGCCACATCATGCTCAATCTCCGCTTCGGAGTCGCTAACCAAGCGCGCTTCGTCTGATGCGCTCATCTTATTGTTTCGCTTATTGTCTTAGTTCGGTTTAACAGCTGTTCATTTGTTTAAACAAAGGAACTAGCAATTCATTATGCGTCGTTATAATTACTAATAATGCTATTCTTTTATCGCCACAGTCGTCTGTCCGCGTCGCACTCAGTTCCGACACTGAACACTATGTTGCTATTTGCAACGATAACAATATTGTATTGTGGGTATGCGTGTGTGTGCATGTGTTTTGTGTAATTTAGCGTAACGGAGCTTCTAGCCTGTTGCGCTTAGAATGCTTCCAGCACTAATTAATAATATTTTGCGCACTCTTAACTCTTTTATCGCTTCCCAACCTTATACAAAAAAATCCAAAGCTTTACATTGAACAAGGAACAGCTGTTCTTGTTTACCAAGCCATTTTGAGTAAATCGATTGTCTTTTTGAGCAGAATGCAGTGATTCCACTGCTCGCGTCTCGTAAGACATTCTCACAAACAACTACTTCTCATAACATTGCGTAAATTTATGACTTGAAATAAAACCACTTAATTTTATAATTTGAAAGTATTTATAAGGTTTACAAAACTAGGTATAATTCGTTAGTAACGCCGACGTTCTCGCTCATTACGCGAATCTCTTTCACGGTGCTCGTGGCGACCACCACGCTCCCGATCCCGTTCTCGCTCCCTTTCTCGTTCACGCTCCCGCTCCCGATCTCTATCATCTCTGCCATGCCGCTCCCGTTCCCTGTCACGCTCCCGATCGCGCCTCTCCCGCTCCCCATCCCGTCTATTCTCATTTCGACCCGATTGCCTTCGATCGTAATCGTCATTGTGGCTGTGATTCTGGTTGTCTCTGTTGCGCGCCCGATTGCGTTGCCTGTCGTACTCCTCTAGATCGTCGTAGTAGTCGCGGGAGCGTGGATTACTACTCGGTGCAATGCGTCTGTCCCGGTCTTGACTGCGGGATTTCGATTTGGAGCGACCACGACGGGGTCTCCGCACTAGGGATGATGAACTGTTCTTTGGGCGATTGGATTCCTGATCGTTGGCATCCTTAGCCTCATCCTCGCTGGGCACCTCATCGTCCAGATCCTCATCCAGGACCGACACCTTTGGCTCCAGCTCATTATTCTCCTCGAGAATAGCACGTTTTTGTATGCGCGGCAAAATGATGTCGCAGACGCGATCGTTGCGCAGCAGTTCATCAATATACTCATCCATATATACGATCTCAAACTGTCCAGCTCGATTCTGGCGGCGCAACTTGCGATTGTCAATGTAAAGCGGTTCCAGATACTTGTAGCAATCGATGGCGGCGCCGGTTAAACGCAAATAGAATGCGCCCAGGGCACGCACATATTTGAACTCCTCATTCTTGATGAACTCCACAACAATGTCCTTCTCCGGCTGTATTTGTAGCATCTTGAGCGTGAGGCAGAGAAACTGAGTTGGTCGAATATTTCCACCGTAGACGCCGCCAACGAAACGAAGCTCCATTGCCTTGTCCACGAGTAGTTCGGCGGTGAGGGCAAAGCATTGCTCCTTCCAGTACTTGGAGTCATAGATGCGGGAGCGGATGATCTTCTCGATGAGATACTGCGGATTGGTGCCGTGCACGTTTTTCGCCTCTTTAACCGTGCGATTTGCCATTTTTGTGTTTTGTTTTGAGTTGGCGACAAATAGCCCCGTTTAGGGTTGCTGGTTGCCAGGGCTGCACGCTGTATATCGGCATCGATAAATCGGGTTGTGTATGGGTTGCTGTTTGATACATATGTTTTTTTTTGTTGTTTTTTTCGATAACACGATGACGCACACTCATCCGTAGACAAAAACACCAGACATCGGGGCTGAGGAAAAACGCAATAGGAATACTTTAATTAATTGTAGAATTTGTGTGTTGTGTGCGCTTGTGGAAGAGCAGAAAATAAAGAAAACAAGATGAGTTTCTTTGGCAAAATGTTTGGTGGCAAAAAGGAGGTGGCTCCAACGACGGGAGAGGCGATACAAAAGCTGCGAGAGACGGAAAACATGCTGATAAAAAAGCAGGAGTTTCTCGAGTCCAAAATCGAGGAGGAGTTAAATACAGCACGCAAGAATGCGTCCAAAAACAAAAGAGGTAGGTGTAATTATATCAGCAGGGATTACCTGCGTGCCCCTTAATCAGTGGCCAACGTTATGACTCATTATTTTAGATTGCCTTGCGTTTGTTTTTGTTGTATTCAAAAAAAATTAAAAAACACATTTGCCATTTGCTAGTGAGAGAATATCCAGTAAAAAATCTATATATTTCTTCGCCTCCTTTCTTTATGCGCTCTACACAATTCTGCATCTGCATACCACGCTGGCTTTCCGGACGCTAACTCCATAATAAGAACGTAATATAAACATTGCCTAAATACTAACAAGCTAAAGAATCATAGTGTAATCGTTTTTCAATTGGGCGAGATAACAAAATTTGTCATCACATCTATCTGAGATTCCTTTTGTTTACTTTGTGTATTCTGCCTTTTTTTTTCATGCACGCTAATTAATTTGTATCTGCTTTTGACAACGCTTTTGCAGTGGCTTTGCAGGCGCTGAAAAAGAAGAAGCGACTGGAGAAGCAGCTGCAACAAATCGATGGCACCCTCTCCACGATCGAGATGCAAAGGGAGGCGCTGGAGAGCGCCAACACGAACACTGCTGTCTTGACCACAATGAAGAATGCGGCGGATGCCCTCAAATTCGCACATAAGAACATGTGAGTAGAACTATTAAGCAAAATAAAATGAAAAGAAAATAATCCTTTTCATATTTCAGGGATGTGGACAATGTGCACGATATGATGGATGATATTGCCGAGCAACAGGATGTGGCGCGTGAAATCTCCGATGCCATCTCGAATCCAGTTGCCTTTGGCGCCGATCTGGACGATGAGGATCTCGAGCGGGAACTCGATGAGCTGGAGCAGGAGAACTTTGATAAAGAGATTATTGGCATACCCGAACCGACGCAAACGTTGCCAGAGGCGCCGACCGAAGACTTACCCGAGAAGGCCAAGGAAAAGAAAAAGGCAGTTCCAGCACCAGCAGCTGCCGCTGCCGATGATGGTAAACATATATATATATATAAATATATCTTTAAATAATTATTAAAATATCATATTCAAAATTGCAGATGATCCAGACATGAAGCAATTGCTATCTTGGGCCAATTAGAAAACGCTTATGAAATCTCCGCTCATTGTTTTATTTGCAAAAAAAATATCTAACCGTAATTATTTCTTGTCATTGAATATTTCGTTACAATTAAGTGAAAAATTTCAGTTGGAAAGCATAAATACAATTTGCAAATTATCATGAGACATACACAACAATATTATGCATAATAAATAGGAACGTGATTTTAAAAATAACAAAAAATAATATACACACACACACACACACAAACACATGCATAAATATTAAGAAATTGAATGCAATTTAATCAACAATTCGAACTAAATATTTTTGCACCAATTCTTGAGAGAGCGCTTTATTTAAATTGTTTGGCAACACAACGAAAAAGATATTTGAAATAAATGGAAAAAGAAAACACGGCTTTATTTGCTGCAAAAGTACAAAAGAAAAAAGCTTGAATCTGATAAGCAATTAATGGAGGTCTTTCCGCTCCAGCGATCGGACAGGTTATCACGAGCAGTGTCTTTTTTTTTGATTGGAGGCCCCCAATATGCGACATGCATATCAATTAATTAGCCCAGGTGGCCAGTTGGGCCCCATTGTCTGTGTTACATTTGGCTGGGCGGAGGATTGAGTAATACGTCGGCATTGATTGCGACAAAATACAAGAGTGGAAAACACGACACACACTTCGGACACTTCATCGTTGACAATCCATGCAGTTGGCCGAATTTATTGAAATCAGTTGGATTTCGTGCGAGGAAGGTGCAAGGTGCTGGCCCAGGTCAATTAGCTAAATTCGCAATGTGCAAATACGTCTTAATTGCAATCGCATTAATGGTAAGTGGCCAATTAGAGCTACACCATCCAAACACCTAACACACCAGTACCACATTAAAATTGCCCTTGTAGTTGCCGGCGACGTGGTCAACGCTATACGAGGGCTTTGACTTCTCCAATGTGGATCTGGTGAATTTTGAGTATTTCAAGAATTTGGACTCGCAGCATCCACAGCGGGGAGCACAGGCGAATCCGATTATTGTGCACTTTCAGAAGAAGAAAGCCGTCTTGGATTACTTCGAGCGTCTGTTTCTAGGCAACTCACCGTTCCAGCAGCCTAGCGAGATACCCTTCGATCCCCACTTCGGACGCAACTGGCGACCCAACTATGAACACAAATTTGGACGACGAGGCGAGCGTTTAATTGCTGCACTCGGCTCGGGTTATTCGATTCGGCAGCTGCGACACTTTGGAGCCATACCCCAGGAATATGGCACTCGGCATTATCCCAGTTGAACTGTGGAAGTATTTACAAAAAAGTGTGTTTGTGATTTGTGTTTTGTGTATTTATGAAGTAAACTAAGCAAAGTTAAAATTTAATCTAAACTCTGCGTTTCTGTGTGGATATGTAGAGCACATTGTTGCCGCGTATGAAGGCGTCGCCATATTTGTTCTTCAGCTGCCCATTGACGTATTCCTCAGTCTGATCTAGTGCAATATTCATATAGCCATCGAGACAGGCCAAAACACCTGCAAAACAAAAAAACAATTGCCACATAAATATATGAAATGTTTTTCCAGCCGGCAAACGACGAATTTCTCACCTCTGTAATCAACACCATTATTCAGCTTGACGGCCACCGGGCGGCCGTGAATCTGATTGATAAACTGTGACAGAGCCTCTTTTCGTGACATTTTGTGCGCTTTTACTTTAAATTACACCCAATTTTCAGAAAATTCAAGCAAATTTCAAGAAATTCTGCTGTGCTTCTTCTTGTACTAAAACTATTACCAGCGTTGCATTCACAACATAACATTCACAACAAAAACAGTATGCTGTCGCAGCGCCATCTAGTTTTCAAAAGTGCCAGCCTCTTGGCGCGCACAAATTTAATTTTTAAATGCGTTAAGATTTAAAAAATATAAATTATTAACTACAATGCAAATACAATTCTAAATATACTAATGCTGCTCAATGAATGCCCTCCAGTGGTGTATATGTTTTGTATTGGTACAGATCAGGTCCGCCATAGCCATACAGTAATTTGCCACGACCATTTTCATCATAATACGGATAGCGATATTTGGGACTGTAAATTCAAAATAATTGTAAAATGTGTCGTAAGTTGTAAATAAGTTTTATTGAGCTATTAACTATTTACCGTTCGAAGTATTGAAAGTTGGGCGCTCGCGGCTGCACTGTGGCGTCCAATGCAACAATTAGCAAAAATAACTGAGAAAATAAAAATAAAGAGGATATTTGTAATTATTGTGTGAGTAGTTACCAATAAAATATTAAATAAGGCCGGTTCATTAGTTCAGTGTGTCAGATATCCATCAATATTATAATAAATGCACATGAGCAATTTCGGTTGTTATTGTTGTCTTGCATGAGTTAGGCTAAGTAAAAGCAACAACAAAAACGACAACAACGGTTACCGCCTTGGTTATGCAATCCAACAACAAAGCTGCTTTGTTGCTTTGAGATTATGACACATTTGTTGTCTCTTAAATTGGTCAACTGGCAAAAGAGAGAGATAGAGAGAGAGCGAGAGCAGAGAGAGTGCAGCGTAAAAGATAGAGAAGGAGAGAGAGAGAGAGAGAGGGAGAGCGGAAAAATTTGCTGTGATCGTTGCGGAATTGGGCAATGAGCACAATTTCAAGGTCTAACGACAGAGGGCGCCGCATAAATTACAAATTTGGCACGACATCTTTTTCGATACGAAACAACAGCAGCAATAACAGTAGTAGGCACAACGGCGAATT
Source organism: Drosophila silvestris (assembly GCA_035043445.1). NCBI lineage: Eukaryota > Metazoa > Arthropoda > Insecta > Diptera > Drosophilidae > Drosophila > Drosophila silvestris. The sequence goes on from JAWNMZ010000027.1 coordinate 1,726,558, forward strand.
CATTGAGAATTCCAGTCACATTTGAGCTGTTGGACACTTTTCTTTTTGGTGCGACTTTCGCGCAGTCGCATGGAAATTGTGTCAGCGCGTGGAACGAACGAAGCAACGTGCGACTTTTGCTTTGGCCATGTTAATTGTTGGGGTCAACAACAATAATAACAACAACAACAATAACGCAGCCCGCCAAATGACTTACGGGCAGTAGCAGCAGCACTAGCAGCATATTGAAATTTGCCATGCTCTCCAAATGTATATATATTTACAATATTCAACCAATTTTAATGTGCTTATTAGTTAAACACGCCTGCGCACGTTTTTAAAATGTTAACGGTAATTATTGAAGTCGCTGTTAAGCTCGAAGCTGCGTTGTTTATCGCACACGCTGTCTTTGGTAACTGAATACCAGTTAAACAAAGCGAACGTTGCAGAGTGCGCAAGGCTTAAAAGCTCCCAAGCGAAAGCTCCGCTTAGGTGTCGGGCCTACTTTGAGTGCGTTTATACAGTGAATCTTTTAATGAGCAAAGATTCGCAGCGTCTTAACAGCGTCGCTTACTGAAAGTGAAAGTCCTGGCCCTGTTAAATAGCAATAAGTAAGCTGTTATTCCGCGAAAAGTAAGCTGTCAGCAGCAGCAGCTGCAGACAAAATTTGCATGCCGGAAATTTGTAAAAGCTTTCTATGCAAGCGCAACTATTAACAAAATTTAACTATTTGCTTTTTAGTTTTTGGTGTGGCCAAGTGACGTGAGGCGAGGCACGTAGCTTTTTGGGAGCTGGAAAGAGAGTGGGAGAGAGAGAGAGTGGGAGTGCGCTTAAGAGAGCGGCGTCGTCGCACAGCTGTTGAAGTGCAGCGCAGCAGCGCAAAAACTGTAACGGAATTGAGGCCAAATTACTAAAGCGCTGTCTTTGGCTTTCTGGTTTGCTGCCTCGTCGAGTGGATGACGATCTCATCATGATGTTTATTCGTAATGATGATGACTAGGCCATTATGTAACTTCTGCAACAATAATACGCCCAACCAGTTTGAGTTTGTCTTCTTTGTTTGTTTTTCGCTGTTGTCTTTCTTTTCATCTTGTACCATTTTCTATGGAAGTCTTGCGCACTTTCTTTGCAGCTCCTCGATTTATTTGCACTGAATTTTGTTGCTTTTTAAGACAGGTGCCAGTAACCTTTATCCGCAATTTAGTTCCGTCTGCCTTGAGCACAAATTTGGCTAACCCATTAAAACGTGACATTTAAGCGCACTCAAATGATGATCATTTAATGAGGGCACTCGAGGCCTGAACCTCAAGGTCGTGCTTAAAGCTAGAGTTCAAATTAAGTGGAGATTTCTTTATTGTTGTACTCATTAATCAGGTCATCTTCCAAAAATGGCTAAATAGGAACTGCTCTTTTTTCGAATGGAATGAAACTTAGCGGCGTTTATTTGTGGCTTCATATTTTATTGAATAATTATTTGTATGTCTCTTTCTTCCTCTCTCTCTCTCTCTCTCTTTCTGTCTCTCTCGCTCTCTGTGTCTCTGTCGCTCAATTCGGTTGTTTGTTATTCGCATAACTCATTAAATTATTGCCGTCTGTTTTGCTTGCCGAACAAGAAATACTCGTAGTATTTCAGTTTTTCTCGATATTTTTTCTGGTGGCGCTTGGCTGCGTTTTATGCACCTGTGCGTTTTTTTTACTTTAGTTTCGGTTTTAGTGATCGATGGTCTAGTAACTCGCAGCGCTCCAAGAAACATAAAAACCTATCGAAAAGAAACATCATAAAAACCTATCGAAAATGTTGCAAATGAGATTTTTGTTTTTGTTTGCCGTAAGTGAGAAAGTTCCATAAATTTGCCAAACGAGGCAACAGATTTGTGCGAAGCTGTAAAACATTTGTGTAAAATATTTAAGCCATAACTCAATTCATCCAAATCGAAAGTTGACTCAAGCGACATATCAACAAAGTGTTGCAACATTCAAAGCGACCATGTCTCAAAGGTCATGAGTTGTGTTTATTCGTCTGTATAATTCATAAATAAAGCATTACCTTGATTCCCTTGTGCGAGTGCATGAAATTGGCGCAACAAAACAACTACTTAAGATTTTGACAAAGCTAAACGCATACAAATATTGCCTTAAATACTGGTAAATCGAAATACTTTTCGCAATGGTTAGTCACCCTATTATTCAGAATGTAAATTTCTAAAATTTATCTTTGTGGATTTCTTTAAGTTGGGGCTTGCAATAAAATTCAAATATCCAGTGCGGATTTTCTGCAATTTAAAAAAATTGTCTTATATCCAGAGTGCTGTTTTGTTGTTGGCATTGAAGAATTCTTATATAAGATATTTTTTACTTATATTATTTTAAAACATTTTTTATTTTTAGAGTTCACATATACATACATATCTTACATAATTTATAAAATTCATACGAAGAACTTATGATTTTACGAAAATTCGACAGATAATAATTGAAAATATAAAAAAATAATATAGTAATATAATAAGCAAAAATCTACATATTTTTAGGATTATCTATTTAGGGCATGCCTTTCTAATTTTTAGAAATTACTTTTCTAATATTTAGAAATTGTTTCCAATTCCCATTTTAGACATGTTTTTCTTATATTTAGAGATTATTTCTAAAACTATAGAAAAACTTTATATTTTTAAGGCGATTTACTAAAATTAATGCAGATATTTTTGTTAGTGTATAGCAGTAACCTTAGATCTCTCTTTCTGTCTCTATATATCTGTCTCCCTCTCTCTCTCTCTCTCTCTCTCTGTAGTGCACCGCTCTGCTGTTGGGCAGTCAGCAAATTGATGGATTTATTCTGCGTCTTATCAGCGAGACGCTGCAGAATAATGTGGCCGGCGAGCCCATAACTCATCAACGCACCGAATGGAACTTTGATCCGGAGGCGGCGAAAAGAGCTCGTTCCATTTACTATGAGGTCTGATTTATTTTACAGTCAGTTATATAAAACTTGTACTTATTATTATATTGTATTTGAGCAGAAAAACGGTTATCGTTCAGCGAAATTCATCGAGCGAATTGGCGTGGGTCTGGACGGGCATCATGAGGAGCGGCGACAGGAACAGGCGCAACGAGATGTGGGGCGTTTGAATGGTGAACATTTTATAAACTACCCAGCAGCTTAGTTCATAAAATACTATTTAAATATACGTTAGTGGCGGGTAGAGGGGTAGAGATGGGGCATATAAATCCTTGTGGAATATCTAGCGCATTGTCATCATTTTAATTTGCAGCGATTAATTGTCATTAATGTGCTTCACAAGGATTTGCGTAATTTGCCAACGTTACACATATGCAATGATGCCTCATTCAACATGCCAGGCTTATTGTTAATGGTTCTTCAGAGAGAGCGGGTGGAGAAGTGCTCTGGCTGTGGGAGATGATGCTGCTGCCTCGTGTTGTTGTGGTTTTAATAAACGTTATTAGCGACGGCAACAACTGCGAATGCAAATTGCGGCAATTACATTTTCGCCAAAGCGAAAGCAACAGTAACAGCAAAAGCGACTACTTACTTTCGTAATTTCATAATGCTGCACATAATTGAAGCCAATTTTGCGCCGGCTGCCAGGCTCTGGTCTCTGTAATCAGGACAATTCCAATAAGTAGGCTACAATAAATTGCGCACAAATCATGCAGGTGATTCTGGCTATGAATTTGTGTGTTGAAATGAAGGCAAAGAAATAAAATTACCTAATAAACAAAAATTGAAATGAATAAATAAATGATATAATATTGCCAAGTATTACATAAATAAAGTGAAAATGCAATTTATTTTCATAGTAAGCCCAAAAGTAGGCAATGAAATATAAAAAATGAGCAAAATATTTAAATCCATAATAGCATGTAATTGAAATTAACGCTTTAAATAAAATTGTAAAACTTTAAATTAATGTACAGCCGTGAAAGCGAAAACGAGATCAGCACACAGCATTGGCAAAATTAACTCATATTTAACATATAAATTAACTCATATTTAACTTTATAAAAACTTAAATTAAAATGAAAGTATTTGTAATATGCCTAAAAGTAGGCAATGAAAAGTACAAAATAGGCAAAGCAAATGAATCCATAAGAATTGCAATTAGAATTAAGGGCTTCAAGTAAATGTAGAAAACGTTCAATTAATGTTCATCCGTTTAAATTGAAAACGAGAACAGCTCACTGCATTGGCGGGATTAACTGCACAATGTCAATGAGCAGCTGCATCGGAAATTAACTGGCATGCATGCTGCCAAACTGCAGCAGATAAATAAAATTACGCACAAAATGTGCTTGACGAAAGGCGACCGAGGGACGAGCTGAACTTGCAACTGTTGAATTGCAAGCGGAAATTCATAACGGAAATTACATTACAAGTGTATGTGTGTGCGAGACGGGTGTGTTGGGGAAAACCGCTTGCCCGCACATGCGGCGTATGCGTAATGCAACAAGCCGCAACGATAACACCATAAAATTGTTTAATAAATTGTTAATACCACGTTGTAAATAATTTCATCGATAAGGAACAGCGTGGGAACTCTGAGCAGCGAGCGCAGTTGTTGTCCCGTTTATGACACTAATTTAATACAAAATCAAACAGGCAGCGATAACAAAGGCAGAGAGATGAGTTTTATTATTAAAGCCAAATATGTGTAATACAATCATAATGGAGGTTTTTGTTATTGTTGGTCATTAGCCTTATCGACAGCAACATCAAATAAAATATTTAATAAAAACAAAAGGTGAAAAAAGAGTAGACCTTGCTGTTGTTGTGGTTGTTGTCGTTGTTGTTGTGCTATCGCATCTGGCTTATCAGCTGGTTTCAATCAATTGTCCCGTAGTTGGGTATTAGCTTTCATTTTGTGTCGATTCTCCTGACATCAATTGCTGTGAAAGCGGATTATTTGTCATAAAAAACACAGATACAGCAAATTTATATAAATGTTGTGCGCTTTTAGGCGCTCTTCAAGGGCTGGGTTCGATTGGTTGTGGGGTGTGTTTGGGGTGGCAATAGATGTGAGGTTGAGGTTGAGGTTTGTGGCACACGCAACGGTTGCATGCGTGCTGGTATTATTGGTATCTCATATCATTAGCTTGTTATTTGAATTGGTTCTTTTTATTGTGGCAATGTACGCAAATGGATATGTGTGTAGATCTAAAAATATACTTAAATCAACAGTTTTAAAAAATATGTTTTTTATGATTATGTGCATGGAGAAAAATTACAATATGTAAGCTGAATAATGAAAATGAATAGGGAATCAAAATTATAAGCCAATAATATATTTTTAGATTAAGTCGGGTAATTCTAGAAAGAAGAAACTTTAATCAATTTATTATTTTCTTATCTTTTATATCTTGCACATCCAAATTTTTACTTAAAATTCGTGAGATGAACAGTTCCACAACGACTAATTCTTTAAACAAGGTTAGCAATTTTTGATTCAGTAATGCACCTTTTCTGTGTTGCTCGCATAGAAAATTTCGACATCTACGTGAAAGCATATTTATGCATTTGTATATCTATTCAATTCAGTCATTACATAATATCAGCTATAAGCCATACACACTAAATTATGCGGTGACCCCTTGATATGTTTATCGTGATATTTAAATAATGTTTCATATGAATTGAAAATTGGCTAGACATCGCATTAGTCCACATGTCCATACAATTCTCAAATCAAAGTAAAATATGCCATGAAAAGTGGGAAGGGGTCTGACGTTGCTTGTGTGTGTGAGTGTGTGTGTGTGTGTAATGGGTGTATGGGTATTATGAAAGTGGCTATTAAAAGCATTCTCAGCATTGCCAGTTTTGGATTCTGATTGGGCACAGCACCTGATGGCGGGGGCCAAAGTTGAATTTCTTAATGCATTTCCGTAGCGCAATTGAAGTCAAACTCAAGCGAAGGACGAAGGACTCACTGCAGGCGACTGCTAATGTACAGCAGGAGCAGCAGCATTAAAAAAATGTCCTGCATGCAAGTGAAGGCAGCGTTGAATAAAATCAACGTTGTTGGCTTTTTATGTTATGCATTAGCCTGTGCACAAAATGTAATTTATAAAATGTAATATAATATCAACAGCATGCACACACATACACACACATACACACACACACCCACTTGCATAGAGAGTGGAGCACAGTCGAGGCACAGTCCACAAACAATGCCACAAACACAGCCATAATGTCAACTGGCTTTTGTCCTTGTGGCTGAAGCCGGCGACCTGCTGTTGTTGTTATACCCTGTACACTGAAAACTTTGAAAATGGATAAGCATCGGTTTAGTGAAAAGTATGTAACATGGAGCAGAAAGCAGAAAAGGACAAGTCTTAGTTTAGCCATGTCCGTCTGTCTGTCAGTCGATCCACGAGAGCTGCAGACTTCAAATTGGGAATATATTTTCTTATCAGCAATATTGAGTATGAATCATATTTATATTTGAAACAGTCACTTTTTAGACGATTTAACGACTCTAAAAAAATGTATTGTATGTTTAGTCGTTCAGGGTATCTGCTGTTTCTCATTCTACTGTTGCTGCTGCTGCTGCTGTGGCTTTTGCTCCTTGAGCTACTCTTTCCGCTGCATTTATTTTATTTCATTATAAAATGAGCAAAGCTGGCTATGTCTCTCTCTCTCTCTCTCCGTCTCTCTCTATCTCTGTCGCTGCGGGCGTCCCACGCGACATAGCCTTGTGCCTTTTTTATTTGAGCGTAATTACAATCCTAGCAGTCCAATTTTAATCATTATCATTGCGCCCGCATCTGCCACTGACAGTCAGTTAGTTCTTTTATTTTTTTCGCTTTGTTTCGCCCACGTAATTTGTATTCAAGCAATTAGATTTCAGCCACAGAGTGAATATCACATAATATATATATACATATCTATATATACCTGAATGTGAGCTGTTCAATGGCGAATTCATTGAATAGGTTCGGCGACTGGGTCCTTTGGGTACTTGCAAATATGCCGTCGTCCTCGACTAATGCACTGTGCAAACTTTGTAGCCAGTTAGCTGTGCGCTGTTGTCGTTGTCGTTGTTTGTTTATTGTTGATTTCTTGGCATTGTTAAGCATATTAGGCATATGCATTACTTACAATGTAAACGCTTGGAGCTAGGCTAAGTTAAAAGGCTTATGCGTTCATATTTTTAAAGATATGCATCGATTGATTTTGCCATCGAAAGTACTTACTTCTGGCTACAGATTGCTTACTACTGGTTCTGGCAAGCTAAACTACTGCTTAAAGCAGTTTTTCAGCAGATAAGCAGCTGAAACTCTTTATTAATAATCAAAACCAAAGGGAAACTCAAGAACATCTTAAAATCCAACAAGAAATGCAAATTTATTAGCGTATTCATCATTTGTGACTCGTTTGGGGATTCACCTTCTGCAAATAAGCACATTTTATTAGCAGGCAAGTATCTACTGCAAATTATAGTCATCATTTGAGAAGTCATTGCAACATTTCCGTTTCCCCATCCTCTCTCAACGCACACTCAACATTTTTGCACTCGAATTCACTTGATTACAAAGTAATTTATTGGAAAAATAGGCGACCAAGCAGCAGCAACAAAAACAACGACAACAACAACAACAACAGCAGCTAGCACACACACACACACACACACACACACACAGTGAGATTTGTCTCAATGGCGCCCAAGTTGGTCTATTCCGTCTGTTACGTTTATCCGTTGTGCATACGAAATGCGGCAAATCCCAAAAATCAACAAACAAATGAAAAGAAAATTCAATAAAATACGTTAAGGCCAAAAAAGAAAAAGCCAAAGAAGTGAAGAGCAAAGAAACGAGCGCAAACTCTTAGCCAGTAGAGAGTGGAGGGTAGATAGAGAGAGAGAGAGAGAGATGGAGAGAGAGATGGAGAGAGCGAGAGCGAGAGCGAGAAGAGGTTTAGCTGGGAAAAAAGTTGTGGCGAAAACTAATTACAGCCAAGCTGAAATTGCGACTTCCAAGTGGGCGTGTGTTGTGTATACGCCCCATTTACACCAAGTGTTGTCGTCCCCTCCCCTCGACCCTCTCCCTCTCTCGTTGACTTTCTTTTTTTCCTTTTCGAGCTGTGCTTTTTTTTGCACACTGCGTAAGGCGCATTTAATTGCGTATGCGTTGCGTGTCCTTTCAAAGTAAATGCTAAAAACTCCCACACATTGAATTAGCGTCCTCCATTTGTACCCCATCCCCGTGCAGATAACTCAACACACAAAAAAATGCGACTCTCGAATAAAATTAATTATTTTGTCAGTTGATATGGCAACGTTGACGTCTGCACAGATATACAGCCGCAAAAGCCGCAACCCCAAGGTCGCCACCTGCCAAGTAAAATTGGCATGTTGTGTCAATATAGACGACAGCCCAAAGGCAACAGCCAAAGGATGTCGCTCTACGCTTCACCGTTGACATTCATGCGAAGCGACCGTGAAGGCTTAGCTAAGCGGCAGACTACGTTAAAAAATAAGCGAATGGCATTGGCTTTGGTGTCCTCGTTATGCCACAACGTGTTGCCTGCGGTCATGTTATTTTTTGCAATTTGAGCTTTTCGGGGTTTGCTGATATCAGCGTAGCTAGCAATGTCAACCCTTAACACCACTCTTTTCCTTACAAAGCGAAAAACTTAATTCGAAAACAAGTTGGAATGCTTTAGTCGAGAGAGCTTGATGACGAGATGTCCTGAAGCTCATAGTAATGAGAGAAATCTGAGATAACATTTTTGACTCTAAGTTGGATGTTTCTTATCCTATCCTAATGGAATTTTCTTTATCAGGAAATATAACCTTAATTATCGCTAATCGATTCAGAGATGGCTCTTTCGATTCGACTGTTGATCCTGATCAAGAAACAAATCCTTCCTAAACATTTTTAACGGGTTCTTGGTATGGAAAAATGCGTATTTTGGTTTTTAATTTAGGAGGTATAAAAATACGCATTTTAATGGACCAACTGTCTAAATATAAATAATGTGTTTGTAAAAATAAGTAGAAAAACCATAAGCCTAACTAAAGATTCTTCGTTCTTAAAGACATGTTTTTTCTCAGTGTACACTTGTTTAAAGTAAGCTTAAAAGGGGCTTAGTTAGCCGTCGTGTAGACTTATGGCTTAAACTATAAAGAATAAATCAGAATTATATGTTATTACATTTACTTCATCTATATAAAAAGTACTTTTGGATATATTTTGAGATATTTGAAGTGTTGATTCCTTTTCCAGCTATTTCACTTTTATTTAATAATATTATTTGCCTAAATGTACAGTATATCAACGCCAAAGTAATTTTTCCTAGAACTTAGTGAAATACTTGCAGGCACAGGCAAAAGCCTATACATACATATACATAAGCACTGAACACACTTATGAATGTGTGCGTACCAATACCAATATCCCCATAGACCAAACCAACCACAGTTTTCCAAACAATTACAGGCAAATTGCGTCGAAATGAAATTTTGCAGAGTTTCGCTGTTCGATTTTTGTCATTCGCTAGAAATTTTTATGACTACTTTTTCGGTTCTTCTTGTTATTTGTTTTTTTTGTGGGCGTTTTTGGACAAAACCGAAAAAATTTCATTACAATTCGCAATTCGCAGGCAGTGGGCAATAAAAAAGAACGCACAAAAGTAGGCAACGCAAAATTGCGGCGCAGCTAAATGCAGAACAAAGCGACGGCAATGCCCAAAAAAACAAAAACAAGAGAGAACACGACAAGCCAAAAAAACAAAACAGAAAAACAAAACCAACAGAGGCAACTGCAGCAGACAAAGATTAAATGAACGCTAAACTGGCAAAAGCCACGAAAAAATGGTGCCCACACACACACTGCCATATGTGCTAATCTCTGAACGTTGATTTTTTGTTGCAGCTTTTAGGCGCAAACGTTTATTGCATTTAGTTTTCATTTTCGGGCCCGGGCCAAAAGTCAAACAAATCTAAAAAAAAAACTGAAAAGCAGCTAACGAGAAATTGCACTTGCTCTGTGTATTTTAAGGGGGCATGGACGGCGGGAGAAGGGGCCGTGTCCCGGCTGCATAAATGAATAAAAATGCCGACTTATTTGCACATGCTGAAATTTAAGCGCTTTTAAACGCAATTTTTATAAATAAACACAACAAAAAAGTAACAAATTTCATTTCTGCAACGTTTTTGTTTGAGTTAAATTGTGTGCAAGTTTTTGAGCTGTCTTTTCTGTTTTATTTATTTTTTTTGGGCGGATTTTGGATGCTCGGTGGCGGGGCAATAGAAATTTACAGCACTTGTGCAAACTCACACTCGCACACATACACACAGGCTCATACACATATGCATGTTGGCAGACGCAATTGAATGCAATTTTGCATGGTATATTAAAAATTTTTTGCTTGCCACATTTGGTTGCCCAGTTCTTGATATACTCTGTACCATGGTCGAAAAGGTTCTATTCAAGTTGCGGGCATATTTGTAAGAATGTATATGTATATTTATTTATATATTCGCAATGGGTGCTATGGAGTCAAATCGATCTAGTTTTTTGTGTGCATAGAATTTTGTTAGTTCTTCTCGGCATAACAATAAAAGTTTTAGGCAAGTTTTTTTTCTTAATTTAGTTCTTAATAGATTTACAAACTATTATTGGTATTTATTTTAGGTATTTAGTGTATTATTTTTCATTCGCAAATCAATTTTTTTGGGAATGTATTTTTACATGAATTCGAACCGAATATTATTGCTAAATTTAAAAGCAGTTGCCAAATCGGTTCAGTTTTGACAAAGATATGGCAGATCATAATTTTTTTAAAATTAAAGCTTACATTTTGTTACTTAGCTGGGTATTTTCGCTTCGCACACTGTTTCTCTTCCCTTCTACTTTGGTTTTTTAAAATTTTTTTTGGTTCATTTCTTTTGGGTGCCAATTGTGTGTTACATTTCCGCTAGCATAGAGAAAGTGAGAGAGGTAGGGTCTTTGGGTGTTGGGCGTAGCGTGTTGGGTGTAGGGTGTAGGGTGTAGGGGCTGTCTGTGGTGCACTTTTTATTTTATTATGCGCACATTATGATGCAGCAACAATAACAATGAAAACCGTTTTTAATGAAATTTTTGAACAAGTTTCCCATAGTCAACATACTCGAAAGTGGAACTGTGGCTGCAATAAGCGCAACAGCCGGGTTAAAGGGGGAAGGGGGGAGTTGTTGGGGTCTCATCAGGATTTCATTTGCATGGCCATCAACACTTTTTGAGAGTGTGTGAATTGATTTCTCAATTGTTGGCCCTTGCTGGCTGCTCATTTGCCAATCTGGCAATCTGACAATCTGGCCTTAAGACCTGCCAAGGCTCAACTATATAATTTTCACAGAATTTATTGTTTGAGATGCCTTGTATTGGTGTTTGAGGTTTTTCCTAGAGCGTTTTAACAAAAACAAACCAAATAAAAGAACTTGGACCATGGGCACGCTTCACACGGGCCACAAAAGGTGTGTGATTACAATTGTTGTTTGTTCGCAAGGCGTGCCACGCCCACACAAAAATACATACATATGTAGGCACATATGGGCGGAAGGGCGCAAAAGCAATCGCCATCAAAGGACACAAGACGAGACGAGGACGATGGCGAAAGCGAAGGCGAGGCAGTAGCGCCTTATTGTCCTTTGCTGCCACTTGGTTTGGTTTGTTTGTTTGGCTACACTTTTGCATATTTCTCAAGTCCTTTGTTTGGGCTCGCTGTACGGTAGCCATTTGTCCATTGTGCGCTGCACAATTTTGATGTAATTCAAGTGCACAACAATGGCACAGGTAATTCCCATGAATTCCTTTCACATATCCTTGCTGTCACATGTGCCGACTCCAGACTCCCGACTGCTGCCTGACTCCAGTGGCCAGTGGCCAATGGCCATCAACAATCGCATAATTATCTGGAACTATTTGGTCGGCTAACGACTTTCAAGTGAGCAAGTAGCCAGGATCATGGCTCATGTGTCCTATTTAGCGCTTATCTTGGCCAGAAATTTGTAGAACTGCATCGCATATGTGTGTGTGTGTGTGTTTCAATTTAGCCGCAAAACGGGTGTCAATTTGCTCCAGATTAGTAACATATGAAGCAGATTCCAAGTACTCCCATTCTATCGCTCTCCCTATGTAGATCTGTATCTGTATCTTGTAAGCGTGTCGTTCAGCGTCTTCCTGTCTGGCACAGAGACTCTCCTTCTGTCTTCTTCGCTTGCTCACTCCTGCTGGCCCAACATCAACTGGGAGTATTTCCAGCCGGCGGGCATAATAAACGTTTCAATATTGTCAACCGAAAAATGCAAGACACAACTCTGACTAGGATATTTATATGCGGTCTGTGGTGAGGCAAAGGCAGGCCTTTGCCCTGTCTGGCCAGCGGAAGCTTTCATTTAGTGTGCGTGGTTGTCTCAGTCCAAGGTCTCCCACATACACATACACAACCTCCTGCTGTGCACTGCCTGAATATTAAATTATGAAACTAAATGTCAAACAAGCGCTTGATTTCACTCAACTACGATATTTGCAACTTCCTCTGCCTGCGCGCCTGTATTTGATTACGGCCTCAAGCAGCAAAGGATATTGAATAATTTCATCGTTACTCTGTCTGTGTATGTGTGTAGTGTGTAAGTGTGTATGCGTGTATGCGTTTAGACCTAAGCCAAGCTGAGCTGCGGTTGCTGGCCAGCAAAGCAGCTGCTCATTTATTGGCATATATATTAAATTCTCAGCCAGCAATTGGAAGTTCATTTTGCGAAAATTGTTTGTGATATGCTTTTAGCTTAATCTAAATCTATCTTGTACTGCTCCAAATACAGGGTGCTTGTATGAGCTATCAATTTTATTAAGTGACCATTATAAACATTTAATTTATATATATATATATATGAGTTAATCAATTAAGCAACTGCCTATAATAACAATGAACTGTATAAAACTAAATTAAAAATACCTCTGATAATGAAATAAAAAATAGCTAGAAAAACTTAGTTTTGACAAGGTTTGCTGGAAAGATTATAGTTAATAATTAGATAGTTTTGTACATTTTGTTTTAATTTTCTGGATAGCTCCAAGCGTTTCACTAAAATCGATTTACTTATTTTATTATCTCATGTTACGTGTATACCTCAGTTTGAATCACTTAATGCCATATTTTAGTAACGTTCGTGCCATTATTTACCTTTATAATTAAGAAGTCAACTTCTTTTTCAGTGCCTCAAACTCATCACAGTGTCAGCAGCAGCATCAGCATCAGCGTCAGCATCAGCTATTAACCTCCCCGCACTCACACACACAAACACACACATACACGCTCACAATTAGCCTAAAGTCAAAGCGAGCAAAAAGAGAAAAATCTAAAATTGAAATCCCCATGTGCTCTACAACGAACCCTCTAAACTCCAATCCAAGCTAAAGCAAAGCTCAAGAATCTGCCGGCTCTGCTTCTGATTCTGCAGCTCTGCTCTGCTCAACATCCGGCAGACAATGGAAGGCAGACGCTAAGTAGACGAAAAGTTTTTAGTTGGATTATATTTTGTGTGGGGTGGGCTAGGGGAGGTGGGTAGATAGGGCAACGCACACACAATCACACAAACACATACAGTGAAATTCGTTTTATTACTTTGATATATTAGATTTAATGGTTAAGAAAAATGTTGCCAGCAGCAGCAGCAGCAGCAGCAGCTCACATTCACACAGACACAAACAGAGACACCCACATTCACCCACACACCCACCCAAATACACACACCCATACAGAATCTCAGTCTATTGTCATTGTGGGTGTTGTGGGTCGTCGTCGTCGCAGTTAACCTTATTAAAAGGTGAACACAGTCATGGCACCAGAGAGAATTGCCACAATGTGTTTACACGCAGCTCAATGGGGTTGCACCCAGAGGAGTGGGGCCTTGGGGGATGCTCAACACGATAATGACCTCGTTGCTCGCAAATGTGTCCCTGTGTGTATGTGTGTGAGCTGAGCTAAAATTGTCCAATAGCAATTGAGCTACACAGCGCATGTCCATTGAGCGTGATTTTTCTCTCGCTTCATTTTGGCCTAGTAGAGCGACCCCCATAGAAGAAGAAGGGCTAAGGGAAGACTGCGATGGCTGGGGGAGAGAGAGAGAAAGGGGAAGAGAAGCACGGGTGTCCGCATTGATGTGCTAATTTAGAAATTACATTGAAGTGCAGTCTTCAATGAGTTTGAGTTTGACTTTGATTCAATTTGTCATTTCACACTTGCGCTAAATGGCTTTCGTTGCCATGACTGGAGTGCTTGCCACTTGGAGCTTGCATCTTGGAGCATAGCTAGCACAAACACACAAATAACGTTGCAAACATGATGCAACAATAGATTTGTATCTACCGATATAAACGCTGATCAGTCGAAGGGGCTGATCGGGCAGGCAGGCAATTAGCAGGCAAATTGATCGTCGTCTGTTTTCATTTTGGGCTAATGAGCTGTGTGATTTGATGCAGGATAATGTAAAGCGAAGATTGCCTAAGTGCGCTGATGATGCTGCACAAATCACGACTAGATCAAAGATTAGCAGCGCCTGGTAACCAGGTAGGCGCTCGCAAGGGCCAACCAAACTAAGTCCTTGTAGGATCAGCTCACAGCTCTCAGCTCTATATTAAACGAACGTGCAATCGGATTGCTGAATGAAATCTGCGCTGTGTTCGCGTCCTATGCAAATATGATTAAGCGCCTATGCTCTACGCTAATCACACGCACACAGGCCTAAGCTCCGCCTGAGAGTCCTCGGCGAGTCCTGCGTTTGCGTGTGAAGTGTGGCGTCACACATCTGGCACCGTAATGAGTTTGGTCAAATTTGCGCTACTTGTTCACACAATTCCCGGGAAATTACGCTCGCTGCGAGCTGGTGACGCATTGTGCATTGTTTTTGGCTTTGGCTTTCGCATTGTTTTGTTGCAACAAATTAAGACAGCGAAAGAGAGATTTCAAGTGTAGCCATTGTAAGCGGCGTTCGGAGTGCTTTGAGGCATTGTTTGGTTTCTGGAATGCCAATCTGTAAATATGCCATTTTGGCTGCTCCTTTGTTGTTATGATGCAACTTGCGTTGTCATCGTGTTCTCGTTGCATAAGGTTCAAAGCTTATCGGCCAGCCATATATTTCCTC
The DNA here is from genome assembly GCA_035043445.1 of Drosophila silvestris. Taxonomy (NCBI): domain Eukaryota; kingdom Metazoa; phylum Arthropoda; class Insecta; order Diptera; family Drosophilidae; genus Drosophila; species Drosophila silvestris. The sequence goes on from JAWNMZ010000027.1 coordinate 1,741,680, forward strand.
TAAGCCCGGCTCAGTCAAATCCATGCGAGTTCCAAGGCAAAAACAAGGCTGCGGGCTGCTTAAACTATTGCTTAAGATCGAACTACCTTGGTTTTTTAATAAAAATGATTTAACGCGATTTTAGTAAATTGTAAAAATAACCAAGTTTTATAAATTCTGATGACTATTTTAATTTCAGATTCACAATGCTTAAAAACTATGTGGAAGACTTTATTTAAACTTCATAAATGTTATTTTCCTCAATATTCTAAATAAGTTGTTAAGCTTAATAAACTATATAAATATTATTATCGTAATGATTGAAAATATATTATATACTTTATTTTTTAATAGATCACCTTTTTAGGAAAATATAAAAAATATTTTGGAAATGTAAATTCTGAAGTGTGTTTAATTTCATGTTATAAATGGTTAAAATTGGGTGAAAACTTTTAAATTATATCCTTAAATTTTAATTTCTTCTAATCAATATAAGATTTTAAGCCGAAATAATTAATAAATATTATTTTCGTAATGATTGTAAATATATATAAAGTAATATAGATTTTATTAATTGCTTACTAAACAATTTTAACGTGCAAACATGTTCTAATTAAGACTGATCTGTGTTGTGTTTTTAATATTATTTATGACATTCCGACTTACAAATACATAACTGATGCTAGTTAATAGTTAATAATAATAATAATAATAGTAATAATAGTTAAATTATTTTAATTAATATTATTTTCCATGTTTTTATTAAAAATGAATTCATTTTACATATTCGTATTATGTTTTGTGTATTTATCAATAATATTAATTTATTAATTTGCCTTTCAGTTAATTTATCGTCTTGTTTTACAATCAAAGCAAAGCAAATTATCAGCGCTCTTGACTATCCAGCAGATCCTCAAATTCGAGCGTGCAACAGATCCGTTTATTCAATGAAACCCTTGCCAACTGCTGCTCCTAAGTAAAGGGATTCTTCATTGATCATTTGGATTGTTCAATGAAATGCGGGGCTCAATTCTTAGCCCGAGCAGATCATAAAATGCCCGGACAAGGTGCATCATTTACGATGTGACCGATGGTAAGCTGGGCATAAAAAAACGGAAATCATAAATGCGCTATAAATGGCCGCCTAGGTCCAGGTAGGAACTAACCTGTTTTGTGATTTGTTGATGCGTAGAGAGACTGATTGCGTGTGTGTGTGTGTGTGTGTGTGAGTGAGCGAGTGAGAAAGTAAGTTATGTGGCGCACAATGTGTGTGTAAATAGTGTGAGTAACTAACAAACAGATCTGTGTTTAATGAGTACATTTTTATGAAATAAATAAAATTAATCAGTAAACATGAATGCAGAGCAAAGTAGCAAACAAATTGAATAAGCAAGAGAGAGAGAGAGAGAGAGCGTGTAAGAAGAAGAGAGCATAACAATCAAAGAGAGAAAGAGAGAGAGCGAGAGAGAGTGAGCAAGAGAGCCGCCCCTAGACTACCTGTACAGCATGCACAGGGGAAACATTTTGCCTCTTGCCTTGGTCGCAGCCCAATGAAACAGGGAAACTACCCTGGCGCAAGCGAGACAGGACAACAGCAGGATAACAGCCACAGAGCCTGCGCCTCGCCTCGCCCATATTTCACTTGCCATCGAAATCAGCAGCAGAAGCCAAGCAGCAACCAAAAACGCCTCTCCGACGTATTTAATGCCCATGTTGAGCTGCCGCCGAGCTCAGTCGGTGGTTGTTGATTGCTACCAGCGTACGTGTCATTGTCATCCGAGTAGCCCTAGCAACCGTACCGTGCCCTAAAACCTATCAGTAAAACATAATTAAATTTGTCTGTTAACTAAACTTTTGTGCGTGCGCGTTTTCAGTTATTTGTGCATAGCAAAGCCTAAGTGAAAACATAACAACAACAACAGCAACTTGCAGCTAAATTGAGTGCAGTTTTTTGATAGTGCGCCGGGTCATGCATGTCGCGAGCTTCTGGCAGTAACGGTGAAGCTATAGTCTTTCAGAGCCAGCTACAGATTGTTGGTGTTGCCTGCGCTTAAGCGATGATGACCACAACAACAACACAGCAACATCCCATCATGCCGCCAGCCATGCGTCCAGTTCCAGAGAGCCCGTCTCGAGACCCCGCGCTGTCTACAGCATCGATCAGATACTGGGCAATCAGCACCAAACGAAACGCAGTGGTAAGGTTCTTTATAACATATTCAACATATTTATATTATTTATATAGCTGATTTATCAATTAAAACCATTGGCTAAAAGCAGCTCTGAATTTGCTTTTTTCGGTTGCCGTCGGCGATCGTTACGTTTGTGGGTAATCCGAGCGGATCTCAAGTCAAAAAATACAAAAGCAATAACAATTGAAAAATAATTATATATTGGTGAATTCTAAGACCTACCCGAGCCAGCTGAATAAATATTACTTGAGTGACTTAAACTTTGCTTGTAGCTACAAAAAAGCTTTTGAATTCCTCAGACTGTCTTAAGTATTGATATATATTTATTGAAGCTATTAAAATTAAGGCCCCATTTCAATTAATTTGTATGTCATTTTGACAATCCAAATAAGGGCAGCATTCCAAAATATGAGAAGGAATTGCTGTAAAGTATTTACTTTAGTTATCAAGATATATTTAAATTTTGAATAACAGCTGTCTTTATTTATTACATTTGTTCGAATATTGCTATCGTATCTATTTCAAACAATTATTATGTACTTAAGATTAGTTTTGCAAGAATCTTTCATTTTTGCTGGAAAAGCATTTTATTATTACAAAAAATTGTTTAGTGAATTTTGTTAAAATGTCAAAAGTATCCCGAATAAAAATGTATGAATATAATTTAAACAGGCAACACTGCTACTACGACTCACTGACTATAGACTCATACGCAATCCCTTGTAGGCCTTTTAAAATAATCCTTCGTGTCTCATGAATTGAGGATAGCGCATTCCACTTAAAACCCACATCAAACGTGCAGCTAACGTTGTGGCTGTGGTTGTCTTCATCGTATGCAAATGAGAACGAGAGGACATGGTCATAGTTTCTGGGCAATCTACACAAGTTGGCCATGTTTCACACTCATCTACCGGTATCAGCGCAATGGGGCGTTCCGTTGTTTGATAGCATGTAGTGGGCGTGGCCGGTTGCCCGCTGCGTGTACGCGGCTGTAATGTGCACCCAGAGGTTCTGCGCGGACTCGTTGAGGACTCTGCCAAAAGGCAAGAAATAAAAATAAAATAAAAAAAATGTGATCGCTCGAGAGCAAATCAAAACATATCACGATATTGATATCCTGGCAGCCGGTCTCAGTAATGAGACGCTTGGCATCATTAGACCCGTAATTAGATTGAGATTGACATTCATGGGCAGCAGCAGCAGCAGCAATAGCAACAGCATCGGGAGCAGGAGCAGGAGCAGGAACGGCACCCAATGTTGTCAACAAGGTTACAATTTGTGACAACGTGCGCACCGCAGGACATTTTTTGGGCAGGATATATCAGAGTGCAGGCGCAATTTCATGCGATGCCTGACGCGTAATTTGATGCTTTGGAAATTACCTTTTTCGCCACAACAAGCGGCATAAATGTTACGAAATACATAATCGCCCGCCAGACCAAAGCGATAAGGATAACAACAGAGCGACAACGCACTCCCCAATCTTGTGCTCTCGATGTCCTGCTGGGCTGTAGTGCATGGACGAAATCGTCGTCCTTCTGCCTCGTCATTCTGAATATTATTAATTTGAGGTTCATTAAAATTTGATTACATGTTCTGCTAGAAAAACTCTGGCTCAGGTTCTCCAAAAACACACACACACACACACACACATGCAAGGACACAGTCTAAAAGGGCGTGTGAAAGGACTAGCTTAGGGGAACAAGGGTAGCACAAAGGGTTGTTTTAAAACTTTTATTTGAAACTGTAGCCAAAGTAGCGAACTGAAAAGAAAGAAAGTTGTCGGCTTTCAAGTAGTTAAAGTTAAATTCGCTGCTGCTCATAATTATTTGTTATTGATTGCCAAATCAAATTGCGTGGCACTTACACACACACACACACACACACACACACACACACACTTAAGCACACACATTCACATATATATATATATATATATAGAGAGAGAGAGAGAGAGAGCACTTGAAAGCTTGCCGCTTAAAACGTTTAAAATGGGGGTTAGCTGGCAATCAGTCAGGATATATCAGGATATTACTACTTCAGTTACAATTCAATGAATTTGCTTTTCGCAGCTGCCGAGCGCAAACTTTATTTTATTTCCCTTTTTTTATTTTTGCCTTTTCTTCTTCTGCTTTTTTCTATATGCTCTTTGTACCGATTTTATTTCAAAGTCAAACACAAATCGCCGAACTTTTAAAGCACTTGAAATCAATTGAATTGCATTTGGCAACAGTTTTTGATTTTTCGCTTTTATATTTGTATTTTACAGATACACCCAACGAGGTGCTTATAACGCATTCCCATCACATCCATCATTTGCACAACAACAGCAGCAGCAACAGCTTGCTGCAACATCAGCAGCAACAACACCACCAACATCACCAGCAACAACACCAGCAGCAACATCAACAACAACAACAACAGCAGCAGCAACAACAACTGCAACAACAATTGATTGGGAAACGAGAGGATTCACCCACGAATACGGAGAGCGGACTGGATGTCGACAACGATGATGAGCTCTCCTCGAGTCTGAATAATGGCCACGATCTTGGCGATATGGAGCGTCCGCGCAAAGTTCGTAGGTAAGCAATAAAAAATGGAATCGAGTTGTTCACAATCCGCTTAGCAGATAAAATCGTATTAACCCATTGTTGGACCCATTAAAAAGCAACTAAACAACATCATTGTTATCATCAGCATCATCATCTTATTACCCTCTCTGGCCTTTGTTCCATTTGCAGATCTCGCACTACTTTTACAACATTTCAATTGCATCAATTGGAGCGCGCGTTTGAGAAAACACAATATCCGGATGTTTTCACAAGGGAGGATCTGGCGATGAGACTCGACCTGAGTGAAGCACGCGTTCAGGTAATGCATCTATCATTGGATATTTAATCAGCTAGCAATTGAGTATTTTAGCTGGTGATTATGTAATTCTTAGCGACTTAAGGTGGGCGGGGCAGGTCAATGCCCAAAAGCTAAGCGGCTTAAGGCATATATGCATATGCAGCATTTGTAATTGGCCAATAAGCGCCAAAAAAAAACAATCGCTAACAATCAGAGGACTTAATTTGTAAATAGTCTTTCAAACACTTAGTGCCCACTTTGTATGCAAACACACATAAACACACACACACACACACATAGACGAATAGATTTCTAGTTGGGGTTGCTGCTTTAGGGGTGGCTAAAGGACATTAGATATTGTGATTTTCCAAATGATTAAATTGGCAGGGCTGCCAACGTTTTTGGTGTTGGTATTTTTATTAACTCTACTTTTGGGTAAACAATTAAAGTGGCTTTGGGTGGTGCACGCGACGCTGCTTAACGCACGGCTACACATGTAATTTTTGTGATCCTTGCCGGCGATGCTTGCGCAATTTGATTTCAGTTAATATGTTTTCAAGCACTCGAACTGTTTGATTGAGCGCTTCGCTGCTCGTTGACAGATACCAGATACCAGTTACCAGATACCAGATGCCATATACCAGAGATATGTACAACAAAAAAAGTATGTGAGAACAACTTGACCTAAGCGCTTGCACTCACTGAGGGATTAGCACTCGTCCTCAGTCCGGCGCCCCTTGCTTGACAAGCAGTGCCTCCTGCATACAAATTGTTCGTTTCACGGTTGTTGTATTCGTTGGCAGATTAAGCGTAATTGGTCATTGATTCACATACGTTATGCGCCATGCTCTCAGTTCCACTTCAATACTTCAATAGTAACAGATTTAAAACGTTGCTTTTTTTCAATTTCAGCTGTTCTGCTGTTTGTTTGCTTGTTTGTTTGTTTTTTTCTAGTATCCATCAGATACTTTGTAGCTGAGTAACATGGGGTTGATGAGCGGTCAATTATTTCGGGATTTGCATGAAAGGGAAAGACAGTCGACAACATTGTGCAGAGCACTCCCCATCCCCCATTTGAAGTCATACTTTGCGATTTTTACATTTGTTATCCACTTTTATATTTTATGTTAAGCGCTTTTTACATGATAAATCAGTTTGATAACGTTTTTAATCTGTTCGAAAGAGTTGCTTAGCGAAAGTCCTTAAGGAGAACGTGTTTTCGCTTGTGATGTTATTAAATATTCCTAGCATGGTATAATAATATTTATATTTTTAAATAATAAAACGATGATAAATAAAAATAAGAGACAAATAACATATTTAAAATATTTAATTTACTCTTTTCACAAGTCAAGCTGAGTATTTCCTGAAGATTTCACATTATTCTTAAGCGCATTTCATTTAGTTTTAGTACAATATATAAATCATAGGATTATCTTGCTGCTAATCATCATTATGATATTTTGATCGCACATGTGTGATAAATGTGGGCAGGATATCCGTGAATTCAACTTTTACAAGTAGGCTTGGCTGGTCGCCTGGTTGGGCCTGGAAAGTGGTTTAGATTGTTGGCCAAAGCCGCATTATAATTGCGCTTCTAACAATTAAAATGCGCACAAAATTACAAGGGTTGCAGCATATATGGGGGAATAGAGTGGGGAGTGCCACACAGACAGTGCCACAGGACAATAATTGGCAGCAATTATTGCGAGGAAATCGTTGCTAATTTACTACTCGCTCCGTTGCACGCATTGTTGTTGCAATTGCTGCGTGGGTGGGTTGCGGGTGGATGGCAACAGTTAAATACAGGGTGTCTATAATTGCACAACTCTCTTGTGGGCGCACTGCACAGTTGTCAAGTGATTTACAATTTACAAACAATTAATTTTCTTAATGCAAGCCCAGGCCAAGAAACGAGACAGCGAGACGAGCATCGTCCACTGTTCCGGCCTGAAGATTCAGGCGGAAATGCTTTTGGGTGGCAGCTTCAACCCTGGCAAGTGTCAAAAACGCATAAGACAAACCCCATTTCAAATACATTTACACTCACATACAGACACACACACACACATGCACAGACATTGAAGAGTTAGAGGCAGCTCTGCACAAATCAGAGCTGCACACTTCCGATTGGATGCCATTGTATTTGACAGACGCAGACTCCGACAGAGACTCAGGTCGGAGGACACTGGTTCAGATATGTGCGGGTTAGTTGATCAACTTTTTGCCCTAATGGCAGACAACTTGATAGATTGGTCAGGGCAATTACAAAAGACGTTACAACATTTGCATACGCAACTCTAACTGCAACTTTTGTCTAATTCTCTCTCTGCCTCTCTGGTTGCTTGCAGGTGTGGTTCCAGAATCGTCGCGCCAAATGGCGTAAACGTGAGAAGTTTATGAATCAGGATAAGGCTGGCTATCTGCTGCCCGACCAAGGTAAGCATTTGATTCGACACCGAAATTGGCCCAAATTACCAAATTACGTGTGCAACATAATTAAATTTTGTGTCTGCATAATCATCAATCTACGACCCACAACTTACCCTCGCCTTCTCCTTCTTATTCGCTTTCACTCTTTCAATCATAGGTCTGCCCGAGTTTCCGTTGGGCATTCCACTGCCGCCACACGCACTTTCCGGCCATCCGGGTGGGCTGCCGGCCGAATTTTGGCCACCGCACTTTGCGTTGCATCAACATTTCAATCCGGGCCTGCTGCCGCAACAGCTAATGCCGCCCCACTACAAGCTGCCCAACTTTCACACGCTGCTCTCGCAGTACATGGGCCTCAGCAATCTGAATGGCATCTTTGGCGCCGGCGCTGCAGCGGCTGCTGCCGCAGCTGCCTCGGCCGGCTACCCGCAGAATCTCTCGCTGCATCCATCGTCGGCGCAGGTCAGTCCGCCGTGCAGCAACAGCAGCCCTCGCGAAAGTCCCAACTCTTTGGCGCCTCATCCGCTGCACGCGGCATCGCATGGTGCCACCACGCTAATCTCTGGCGACCTGACGCTCACCTCGACGGCGGCCCAGTCGCCGCGCAGCGCAACCGGCGGCAGCAGCAACGCCTCCACGCCCGTCTCCGTGGTAACCAAGGGCGAAGACTGAACAGGAGCAAAATTGCACAATGCGTGGATTCGATTTGAATTCGCATTCGTGGTGATATATAATGGACGGATTGTGTATATATATAGCTATATAGTAGCCGATAAATGTATACCTACACTTAAAATTGCAAGTATTTCACAAATATTGCATACTTATAAGGAAGTTAGCTTTTAATTAGCTGCTGCAAGTGTCATAAATTCTAGCGTTAAGAATGTGTAAATTAATATTATCTTAAGAAAAGAAATAAATGAAACTAAAGATAAACTTGTTTAATGTTTGATTTTATTTTAGCTAATAATTTTTGTGCTATGGGTATGGAATGTGTATAAAAATATATAGCAGATTTTTTATAATCCTTAAGCTTCTTCAGAATATTTGCTTATGTCAAAATATTTAATTTAATTTGTTTAATGAAGCGGATTGTTCACAAAGTAATGTTTATTGTTATAAAGGTTGTGTAGAATAAGTAAATATTACATAACGCTTGATTTTGAGAATGCGAAAAGTAAAACATATTAGGTAATTCTGACTATATATATATATATATATATATATATGTATATTGTGTTATTTTTGTGATTTAAAAATTCAAAATCAATCAATGGTTGTCATTTACAGAATAATCATTAATTATTAGAAAACAGGTTTTATAAGATAATCTTTATCATATATTTTCTACCCTGTGCCAGTTTTTATTTTAAAATGCAGACAAGCGTAGTTTCAAATAGTTAAAAGTAGTTTTTCTGAAACTACTTATTCAATTTTCAATACGTTGTCAAAATTACTTCCAAATAGTTTCCGTTCATTTTCGTACAAGATCAGCGTATCCTGGCGTGCATTGTTGGTGCGAATATTGTGCAATTGAAGCGAAAAATTAACAATTCATTAGAAGTAACTCGCAATCTCAAGAACAGGCCCATTATAAAACTGTTGTATACAAGCAGTCGACCTTTTTGATGCTCAGCGAGTCAATGGAATTGATCTTCGACAGCACTGTGTAGTTTATTTTGAAGTACTGTGTAATATAGCTAGCTGTAGAGAATTGTTGCAACCCCGATAATGCCTCAATGCGCTCAATGCGAGTTCAGCTCATTGAAAAGGCCAGACGAATAAGAAGTAAGTAGTAGATGAAGTTGAAATCGAATAATAATCTTGATATTATGTCAAATTGCAAACAAAAAGGAAATGTTGCATAACATGCTGCACACATTCACAAATACATGTGTCCCTATGTATATGAATGGAAGACGAGTCGAGAATCAAAGAAGAATAGAAGAAATCGCATTGTGAGCCGCAGACAGCAGCGGAAACAGGAGTGAAGCCAACTATGGAGGATGTGAGCTAAAGGATTTGCACAATTTCCAAATGTTGGTGGTGCGGTGCACAGTCAAACGAGCCGAACCGAAATCTACCGAACCGAACCGAAACGAGACGAACCGGTGTCTCGGATCTGGCTTTTGTATTGCCGGCTGGCCACATGCAGCGCTAAATGCTGTATTGATATCTAGTAATTTGTGCCATAATTACTTTTTAATAATTCTGCACTGTGCTGGGGCGCCACAGGACATCGCTTTTTATGTGCGCAACGGCCTTAAATTTAATAAAATCGCCGTCAAGTTTGTGCTTCTGACTCATATTCGGCTGCTGGGTTGCAATTTGATTACACTTACCATTCTGTGAGGTCAAAATTGAATTCCTTGCACAAATACAACATCAACAACATAATTATGATCATCATCATCGTCATAATGAATGAATGCGCGACTTAACGGATTTGTCACTGACAAATGCGAAGAGTCGAGGACCAGCCCACAAAGGAGGCCCAGTCAGCGTTGCCAAAGCTGCTTTCATAAAACTCATATGCAAATGCCGTTGTGGGCCGACAGCAAAAGACATCGAACGTACACCTCCTTAATACACTTTCCAGCAAGAGTACTAACGAAATTTAATATAAATGGTCTACAACAGGTATTCATTTACAGTTGATTTATTTAAGTATGCATCATAGGGATAAAAAGAAGCTTAAAGAAAATAATGGATATAAATCGTAAGATGTCCGATTTAAGCAGAATTTTTAATGCAGAAACACTTCAAAATATTTTTAAATATTATTATAGGGTTTAATAAATTAGGAACTTGACAAAAGAATTAATAGAGTCATTTAGAAAAAATATGATAGATATCTACCAAATATTTATTAGGTTATTTTCAGATTTAAAAAAATTAATATGTGTAAAAAGGCTGTTTTTTAAATTGGTACTCTTGATGTTATACAATATTTCTTAAATTTGTAGACAATTATATTTAGATCTTTACTGTTTGCCTTTTTTCTTAATAATTAACATAAATCAATTTTTAATATTTTATTTCAATAAAAATATCTCATTACCAAATACTTTGTTTTTCTAAGTCCAGAATAGGCAGAAATTAAATGTTAGATAACGTAGTTGTAGACTAAAAATTTAATTGTATACATATAAATATTTTATATGAAAAACCTTTTCATTTTTTATTTTATCAATATGCTGAAGAGCATTAAGGCGTTGTTGTGGCGCACTCACATTTTCTCTTGTTCTATCAACGAAAATTCAATAAGTTGAAGTAGATCTTTTATTTGTGCAAGTGTTTGGCCAAGCTGCATGGAGCGTTCTGAAGGCTCTCTGCCCCCATTCACATTATTTCGGGCTCCGGCAAATGTCCCTGTGTGTGCCTGTGTGTGTGTGTGTGTGTGTGTGTGTGTGTGCAAGGAATTTCATTCAGTGTGCAAATGCAGCGCCACTCTGCGGGCTATAAATATATGAAATTTATCAAGTGGCCTTTTGAGTTTCGTTTTTTTGGCTCTATGAAATTGAGTGTCGAGTGTCTGTCTCTCTGTCTCTCTCTCGCTCTAGCTTTTTGAGTGTGTGTGTGACTGAGTGTGCAGTATTTGCATTCAGCTCAGTCCAACAGTGAGTTTCACCTTGTAAAAGTATCTCAGATTGGATATGGGTGTGTGTGTGTGTGTGTGTGTATATCAAACATAATCAAGCACATTGCCATTTTGCTTGCAGTTTTATGAACCTCTTCAGAGGCCGAACAATGAAATGAAAATCAATTTCGGCACGACACTTGAGGCTCGAGCGCATTAAAATGGTAACAGTTACATTTACCAGCAACGCAAAACAGCAACAGCGGGTGGGTTGAGCAGTAGGGCGGAGGGGTGGGGGGAGACATACACTTGAGGGGCTGGCTACATTTTGTTGCCGACTTGGCCGTGTAATGAGCGCAACTGTTGACGGCGACAGAAAAATACTGAATACAGCGGTAATTAAACAAGTTAAATCCGCTCAACAGATGCTCAAGTCAGATTTCATTTCAGCCAGTCAGCCAGTCAGCCAGCAAGCCAGCCATCCTTTCCATCCAGTCATACTTTTCATTGCTGTTGCTGTGCTGTTTACCGCATCATTATCATTTCATCATCAAGTTAAATATCATCAACATCAACATCATCGTTATCAACGTCTCCATTCGCTGTGTGCACTTAAAAAATTATTTAATTCATCAAAAAGTTGTCAGCGAAATAATTATGCAGCTTGTCTCTGCGAGCTGGGGACCTACTTATGTATGAAGCAGCGACTAATGAGCGCCATTTTGTTGTTGCCACCTAGCGCCAGGATAATTACTGTAATTTGTGCCGACTTGAGACGCTGCCGCAGTGCGGCTCAAGTATCGCATGACACGTCGATCATCGAATCTGCGATCGCGGCACAAATTGCCAACTTACCGCAACATGCTATTGCAACAAGATTTCCGACAGGATATATACATGCTAAGTATGTTGGCGACAGTCGAACACCACTCGAAACTCGATACTTTTCTATCGATCGAGGAGAGCCTTAACTCAAAGCAGGCCGCCACATCCTCAAACTGAGAAAATGCTGAGACGACTCATCCTTGGCGGCGTTGAAAGTGAAGTGAAGTTTTCCTTTTTGTGCTGACTTCAATGAGCTAAGCTGTGCCTTATTTATCGTTTGCTGATCACCTCCTAGCAGCAGCAGCTGAGTGTCGTTCTTAAGTGTTCCTCTCTCTCTCTCTCTCACTCCCTCTTTCTCTGTCGCACTCTCTCCCTCGATGTTGTGATTAAAGAATGAGCAGTGGCCCCGCTGCTTTTGTTTATCGTTTTGCCAAAATGGTTTCATGCCTGGTTTCATACGTTTCAATTTGTTGTTTATCTGTGTTTTGGGCAGTCCAAAAAGACAAAGGAAAAACCAGGTAGTTAGCTGCTCTGTACAGCTGCTCCCACAGCTCCTGCTGCTGGGCAATTGTGCAGTTAATTGTGTCCTCATTAGCCAATGGTCGCCTCGGCTGCTTCTTATCCTTGTATATATTTGTCTATAATTGACGACATTTTCTCTTCTTTTCTTCAGCATGGGTACCTTTTAAGTATTTTCTATAGGCGTTTGGTTGACTATTTGTTCATTTTGATATTGATACTTTTTAAAATATTGTTTTCATACGAGTTTTTGCAAAACTGCAAAAAATAAGGGCAAGAAAATTAGTGATTTGTATGTGACTCTATGCGTATTTTTATATTTCAATTTATATATAGCTTATATTACTTATTCGTTGTGTTATTGTAAGACCCTAAAACCCTTTATATATATCCATGTCTAGAACGGGCAATAGAACGCGGCCTTCGACAACAACAGAGCAAACGCGCCGTGCCTATTTATAATGATAATAAATTAAATAAACAAATAAATATATCAAAAGGCACACGCCAGAGTATTAAATAGAGCAAAAAATAGTATTAAATTAAGTTAATCAAATGTATGCGCTGTGAAATTGAGCAGCTGCTGTTCCAATGAACATTGACTAGATGGTATTATATTTGTATATGTGTATATACGTATCTGGTGCTGGCCTGTTTGCATATACACCTTGCCGCTAGGCATTCAAAACACAACCACAGACTCATAAATAATATTAATAAAAGCAACAACGACAATAGCTCGAGTGCGAGGGTTAGTTAGGCACATGTGTGTGTGTCATTGCTGTTAAACTTTGTTTACATTTTGTTTATTAAACGACGCGGAAAACTAGTGACAAACACACACACACACACATACACACACACACACACACCCACACACTTATGCAGCTACATATGCAGATACAGCAAGTATCTCTGTCGCATGGGAAGCGTGTTAGAAACTATCAAGTCACACCTGACTGAGAATTTGCTACCCCTTTTGGCCAAAAAGCGCGTTGGCAATGAGTGAGTATTTGATTTTAATTAAATTTCCCGTAAGTTTGTCACAATTTGTGTTCGTATCTTGTGCCTCCTTGCTGGAGCCCTCGACCCCTCCCATCCGTGGATAGCGTGTTAGTTGTTGTCGCTTGCCGTTTTGTTTGCTTTAGCCGAGTTTTTATTACGTTCCGTAGCAGTTTGCTTTATTAATTGCCAGGTGAACAGCCTGACAGGTGTTGCTTATGACTTCCCTTTGATTTGGTTATATTTTTTGTTGTTATTTTTTTGTTTTATCTCTTTTCTTATGCATTCTTAGACGTCCCCGTTGTGGTATTGTTTTAGGCGAAAGAATTCCACGTGGCCCATTTCATCACAGGACTCTTTAATATTATTCAGCTCCTGCAGCAGCTGAGGTGAGCGTGCCAAATGAGTACGCTCTGAAGATTAAGACACTATATATCTAAATACATACTTCTGGTATAATTTGTCTACTTGCCCAGTTCGCAGGATATGTGATTAATTGTCACATTAGTGAACCATGCATCGTCAGCAATTGGCATTTTGTCTAAGGCAAAACAAGATATTGAACCGAACTGTGTAATTTTGAATAACCAAATGAGAAATGCTTAAAGCAAGACCTGCCTAGACAACTAAACAACTCCAAGGCATATCAAATCGATTTCTAGGTCGGACTGAGAAGTCAGTTCAGTTCAGTTGAGTTCAGTTAGTTGATTGTGCGCGTACTTGGCCCAATTATTACGCCTGATTTAATAAACTCAATGAGCCTCTTAACTGCTCTAAGTGCCCGCTAATCGTTTCGCATCTTTTGCATCTGAAAACTCAGAGAGAGAGAGAGAGAGAGGGAGAAAGAGAGACAGAAACAGAGAGAGAGAGGGAGAGATGAGCGAATAGATATAGAATTGTTATGCGACAGAAAGCACATCAAACGAAATTGATGACAACTGAAGCTGCGCGTCCTTTATCTGTCAGACAGCCTTTTGTGCTTCGTTCTGCGTCCTGCTGCTGCTGCTTCTGCTGCTCATTCACGCTAACTGCGGAAGCCGGAAACGCGCCACAAATTGCAAAGTTTGAGCAGCGACAGTCGCAATTGTTGTTGCCGCCTTCAACTTCTTTGGCAAATTAATTTTATTTCATTTTTTATTTTCTTATGTATTTTATTTTTGATCTGCTTGCGTAGGCATGACAAAATGGCAATTGAGCAATTGGGTAAACTGACGCTGGAAATTGACAGCAATTTTCTTTTCACTTTTCGCATTTCCCATGATTATGCGACGATTATAATAAATGCGAATTTCCTTGCCCATTTCCTTGGCTGTGGCTACGAATGTTTAGCATTTCTCTTGCACTTCACAACCCAATCGAATCGAGTGTTTTAGAGGCGTGTCCTGACAGTTATTTGTCTCTTATACCTCTTAATGAAATGTTAATGAGGGGATGGGCTGTTTAATATCGAAGACTCATGAATAAAACTGGATAAGTGCTATTGAACTTCAAATGGTAATTACAACTAAGTTTACAACAAATTTGAGACTTGATGGTTAATAATTTAATTTAATTTAATCATTCAATGAATAATTTGAATGAATATATTTTTGATTTTATGCTGGTTTTTTCTGTGTGTGATTATGAAGGGTATTTGCCAATCGAGCACAATCAATTTGTGTGTATTATTTAGCTGTTGTGTTTGTTTCTGTGGCTGTCAACACACATGAATTCATAATTCGATGAGTGAAGCCATTTTGCTGTGCAGATTTTCTGCTTGGCTGCTGCTTTTAGGTTTTTAAAGGTATTTGGTTTTTAAAGGATCGACTCGTCTCAACTGCAATGCAAATGTCAAACTTGCCGTAAGTGCTGACATAATGACTGTCCTTTCGAGGACACACACGCGCAGAAATACACACTCACAAACAAAAAAAAAACAGCAAAATTCAAGTGCAAAGCACTTAAAAAAAAGAAAGAAAAAATGTGACACACACAGAAGAGCGCGTGTGAAATGCAGTACAGCATTTGTCACAAATTAGCAGCCATTTAGAGTTAAATCAGGCGCATAATTATTTTCCCATTTGCTGTCCATCTATATACACAGATCTGCACACATATCTCCCTGTATGGCTGGGCAGGTATTAGCTGGCTTGCCAAAAGGTGTAACGTGTGAGAGGACAAAAGGATGTGTGATGTGTGGTGTGCGTGTGTGGATTTCGAGCCTGGGGATTGTAATTGCAATTGTTGTAACTGTGTGGCAAATTGTTGGCTCTTGTCGCCTTTCAGCCAAGCCGACGGTGGCTTATTTAAATATCACCTAGCTGTTAAATAGACACATTACTAGCACTAATTTGTGGGCATTTGTAAGCGTTTGAAGCATTTGAAGCATTTCGGCTCAGACTTATCACACAGAGCCGCACTCAATTGATGTGAAGTGTTCTTAAGTGTAATTTGCCGAAACTATTCAAGGGCGCCCAAAGAACTCGTCGATAAGTTGGCCTGAATGCACTTGAGCCATGGCTCAAGATTCTGGTCTCTGGCCAGCAAAGATGTACGCCAAATATTGCCAAGTAGTTGTTCAAGTTTTAAAACCCATTTCATGCCGAATACGCATAGGGTATTTAAGGTTAAGCAACCCCTGAACGAGACCGACTCGATTAGAGTCAATTAGAGCGCGATTATAATGGCATTTTACATGGGTGACTGTGGCAACCCCTCCACTCAACACTCCTCCCTTCCCCAGCATGGACATTGCTTTAAAGTCATTGAAGAAATTTGCACATAAATTGCGTAAAGTGCAATTTTTTCAGCCCTAACACGTTGACACACAGCACGCAGGATGCAGGGCGAGACGACAAGGACGATGTTTTGCTGTTGGCCAGGGTGTAGGCTGTGTCTGCAATCACCCCCATCGTTGCAGCCCCTTTGTGTGCGTATGTGTGTGTGTATGTGTGTGTACCAGTTCGCAGTTGAATGGATTCTGCATGTAACTCTCTCGCTTTTTTGTTTGGTCAGCGAACATTGTCAGCCCAATTTCACACAAAAAATGCAATCAAATGTGACGCTTTCATTATTCTTGCGAATATCTCGCAATTGGAGTGGGACAAATTGAAATCAATCAAATTAAATCGCCTTGTTCACGAAATTTTATGCAGACTGCATTTATGCTCAAAAGGATTTCACATACTCTTGCACTTGCAAATCCATCAAATTAGTTATGAAATATAATCATCGAGTAATTGCCCTGCAAAAATGTTTTGTCACCCTTGGATCAGAATGCAATCGGCCTCACTAACTGACTAGTAAAACTTTCTTTACACATAGCTTGTCCTTATAATTTATTTATAAATACTATTCCAAAGTCAATTGCTGTTTGTTCATGATTGAGATTAAAACTTCATTAAAATTTTGCAAGCCTCATTCTCGGCCGAAACTCTACCATTTTATTCATATGCCAGTCAGTTTTGATTAATAGTCTTACGGAAAATAATTTTTCTCAAGCATTCGAAATGTTTGATTTTGAAATAAAGCTTAAAAGTCTCAGGAGCACTTTGAATACGGTTGAGTGATTTCGAGCTCGGTTTTTTGGTGGCATCGATAATAATTGAAGTGAAAACAATGTGTGTTCGATGGCGTGTGTGTATGCTATGGTGTGTGCTTATGTGTGTGCGTGTGTGGTGTGTGTGTGTGTGTGTGTGTGTGTTTGAGGCGGTCGCAAAGCTTCTTGAAGAACTTGATGCCCGACTCATTGTACTTTGTGCTACGGCAGTCATACTAATTGACCATATGGGCCGTTCTGTGTTGCATACTTCAAATCGTCATCCCGAGTACGTTATTTGTGCTCTTTATTATTATGAATTTCAAATCGAATTTGTATGGAAATTAAAATCTGGAAATTGCATTATTTCGACGTGCCCGCTTATTGTGTGCGTGTTTATTTTTGTTTTTGTGCAAATTGATTAGTGGGCCGTACTTTTTGGGGTTGTACGGGCTGTGGGCTGGATTCTGTTTTTCTTTTTTCCATTTGGGTTTGGCTTTGACTTGAGCTCAGAGATTTACCTTTATATTTTGCATTGTTGTGCAGCGCCCTGTAAAGTGATTCGCTTGAGAAAACGCGAAGCCACATCGAATTCTGCACAACACTCACTTGACTTGGGCTGTATGTATGTAAAAATTGCGCCCATTTTATTTGTCAATTTTGTATGCGACAAAATTGGAGCTCTGCCAAAAGATCGCATTCATTAATTAACCATCATCTGCATTTGCCACATTCAAGAGGCGACCGCGAAAAAATGATTTCATTCATGAAGATCGAGTTTTAATGAAAAGGCCCAACGACCCAGTGCAACGTTGACAAATTGTCTGGTGTTGCCTGCGTTTGTTGCATCCGCAATTAGAAGGCAAAACATTCGTCTTTCTGTGCTTAAGATTGATCATAATGTCATATAATGGGCAGTTGCTAATTTGTCTGCTCTGCTCTGCATTTGGTGCATTATATTGCCGCCAATTTGTATAATCTGTTCACATAATTGGCGTTTATTAAATACCCTACAGTTGAAATATTACAGGGTGTGTTCACAATTTATGTCGATCTATATCGTTATACCATTTAAACCTAGAGTCCTTTGTTCGTATATAATTTTGAAGGTATCTATGAATTTAAATGCAGTTTAGCAATTATCTTTTGCTCATGTAAACGAACAGATGCATTTTAATTAGGTTGAGCAAATTGAGCGTTTGCTTAATGTGAGCATATTTCTTTATAGATCTTAGTTCTTGCAATTAATTGTTCTTGAGCTAATTTTAAAGTACTTTTAGTAGTGAAGTAACCCCACCATACTCAACATTTGCATCTAGCGATTTGCTTTGATCTTCGCCATGTTCTTGGCGATATTCTATGTTTTGGGCGATGTGCGTCATCGCCTATCGAGTTACGCTGTTTCTAAAACTTGGCTATGCATAAACAAATGAGTTTTCTCTACATGCTTTTGACTTTGGAATGCCCAGCAGCCAGCTAAAAATATCCAAAAGATTTGGACTTTTCGAATACACACACTTACCAACAATCTATTTCGAAAATATTTTTGGCATGCCAATGCAAAACAACTTGAAAAGCTTTTGAAAAGCATAGGAAATATGAAACGCGACTGGAGCACGGCAAAAAAAAAGCTTTCGAGGTTCAATTGAAAACAGAAAGCTGCAGCGGAAACATTCTCTGCAAGATCATAGAGCAGGAAACAGTTCTTGGCTGTACATGAAGGGATGGATGAGATGGATGCAACATGCCCTATGCCCCACAATTACTAAACCCTGAACCGGTGTTTTGAAAAACCTTGAGGTTTTTAGAAAAGAATTAAATCTAAAAATCGTTTTTATTTATAAATAATTATAAATTTTTTTAATTAAAATTACATTCATGCGATCATTTTACATTTCGTAGCAATAGACCCCATAACACTATTGGATGATGTTATATACAAAACAAGAGGTGGTATTTCTTAATAAAATAATCGGATGGTTAACATTGATGAAAACACGAAAAAAACAAATAAAATGGGGTTCGTTTTCATTATATAGTGTTCAGTCAGTACAAAAAATAATCTGGAACCAAAGATGACGCACTGGTTAAATGACATTCAAAAACAGATGGGTGGTGGTTGGCATCTCAGATGGTAGAGATGCTGTTTGTTGTTGTTGTTGTTGATGTCGTATGCATAGCAGAACCATAACCAAACAAAAGAGCAGGCATGGACCGCTAAGCATACGCTGGAGATGATTGGCAAGTAAATGCTTAGAAGCACTTGCGGTGGACAATGCCAGGGCCGGACTCGTCGTATTCCTCCTTGGAGATCCACATCTGCTGGAAGGTAGACAGGGAAGCAAGGATGGAGCCACCGATCCATACGGAGTATTTGCGCTCTGGGGGAGCAATGATCTTGATCTTGATGGTGGATGGGGCCAGGGAGGTGATTTCCTTCTGCATACGATCGGCAATACCGGGGTACATGGTGGTGCCACCAGACATGACAATGTTGGCATACAGATCCTTACGGATATCCACATCGCACTTCATGATCGAGTTGTAGACGGTCTCATGGATACCGCACGATTCCATACCCAGGAATGAAGGCTGGAACAGAGACTCTGGGCAGCGGAAACGCTCGTTGCCGATGGTGATGACCTGACCGTCGGGAAGTTCATAAGACTTCTCCAGAGAGGTGGAGGCGGCAGCGGTGGCCATCTCCTGCTCGAAGTCCAGGGCAACATAGCACAGCTTCTCCTTGATGTCACGAACGATTTCACGCTCAGCAGTGGTGGTGAAAGAGTAGCCACGCTCGGTGAGGATCTTCATCAGGTAGTCGGTCAAATCGCGACCAGCCAAATCCAGACGGAGGATGGCATGGGGCAGGGCATAACCTTCATAGATGGGGACGGTGTGGGAGACACCATCGCCGGAATCCAGAACGATACCGGTGGTACGGCCAGAGGCGTACAGGGAGAGCACAGCCTGGATGGCCACATACATGGCTGGAGAGTTGAAGGTCTCAAACATGATCTGGGTCATCTTCTCACGGTTAGCCTTGGGGTTCAGGGGGGCTTCAGTCAGCAGGACTGGGTGCTCCTCTGGGGCAACACGCAGCTCATTGTAGAAGGTGTGATGCCAGATCTTCTCCATATCATCCCAGTTGGTGATGATACCGTGCTCAATGGGGTACTTCAGGGTGAGGATACCTCTCTTGGACTGAGCCTCATCACCGACATATGAGTCCTTCTGGCCCATACCAACCATCACACCCTGATGACGGGGACGGCCAACAATTGAGGGGAAGACGGCACGGGGTGCGTCATCACCGGCGAAACCGGCCTTGCACATGCCGGAGCCTGCATGATCAACATAAAAACAAACCGCCCGTTAGCCAAAATGTATAACACCAAAAATCTGAGCGTCCCGAACCAAACGGATAGTGTACTACAAATATCTGACGGAAATTGGGTGACATTTTGATCTCACAAAAAAAGTGAGCAAATTTAGGAAATGACTCATATGCGAAAAGCTCTAGTTGTGTTCATGTGGAATCTTTTGTGTAGAAAACTATGTCAAATATGATATTTGGAAAATTCTTGTGGGAATATAGAAAACCTTGATCTCAAGTGAACTGAATTCTTGTATAGGGAATATATATTTTCCTTATAGGAAATATGAGAATTCTTCTGATCAAAATGTTAGAAATTTCAGTGTCGTTGCTCTTGAAACTATAATGAGGAAATACAAATATTTATAGAATTCAAGTGAAGTGTGAATTTTTGTATGTGTAAAACTGGTTCTTTTTGATAAGAAATTGAGAAGATATCACAATTCTGTAGAGGAATGTGTTGAAGATTTAAGTGCATTTGTTCTTAAAAATGTTCTTTGATGTTTGCTGGGAGATTGTATTTAATGAAATTGCAAATAAGATTTGCTTAAATTTTGATACTGCACAACTTGTGTGTTATCATTGGAATTGTTTGTGAATTATAGCACTCTTTGTTTGATCACTGCACTGATTATCCTCGCAAATTTAATCCACATTTGTTATAATCCATTTTGATTGATCCTAACTATCCGTTAGTAGTAGTAGTAGTAGTAGTAGTAGTAGAAGTTGTCCAGTTTTCAATTTGTTGCTATACGCACCATTGTCAACGACCAAAGCAGCAACCTCATCGTCACACATTTTGTCTGGGATTTGTTTGTATTACGGTACCACGGGTGAATTTAAATCAAGAAATACGGCAATGTGTACGCTTTTGGAACACAACTGACTGACTAATTTATCCCAGCGTTGGTACTCGGATTTTATACCAGCAGCGACTTTCTTGGCGTCCAAGAAAATTCAACATCGCCTCGCAGCCGATTCGCCTCCCCCCCCTCCCAGCAGCAGCAGCAGCAATACCAAGAAGAACAACAACAGCACGGGAATACAAACATCAATACAGATGCAAATGCACAGACACAGATAGAGATGCTCGCGCATGGATATCTGCCCACCTTCGGCACAGCTCGGCATAGCGATCGGTTTGTGGCGCCTAAAAATAGATCCTCAGCATAGGGGGCCGACTTTGGACAATGCTGCAGGCAAAAGCAAGAGCGAGAGAGCGAGAGAACGAGAGAGCGTGAGAGCAACAAAGAACAGTTCGGCATGATCGGGCGTGCAGAAGATCGCAATCGGTTCGACGATCGGACGATGCCGAAGCAGTTGCTGTTGATGCTGCTGGCGTGGCTGTGTGGCCAGAGTCCAAAAGTGCCGTATAAGGCAAGGCTGCTGCTCCAGCGATCTCGCTCTCTCTCGCTCTCCGCCTGTGCGGGTGTGCGTGAGAGCAAAAATATATTCGGCTCATGCTTTTTCTTTTCTTTCTTGTTGTGTTTTAATTTTTTTTTGTTTTTAGGTCGTGTGGGGATTTAGAAAATTAATTTCGTTCGCCTCGTTCCCATTTGCGCCACCCCCAACCGTCCTGTTTGCTACGCATACATATGTATAAATATATATATATATATATATATATACATATGTATTTTTTTGGTTTTCATAACTTTCGTGTTTTTCGTATGTCGTAATAAATTCATTTTCTATTTTCGATTTTTCACATCTCTATCGCGCATCTCGAATCTCGAATCTCTCAGCTGAATTCAATGCTGCGTCTCTTTGGCGCGCACGTTTGCACCTTCAATGAAATTCCACGGTTCGCACTTCTATTTTTGGTCATATTTTCCCAGAGCGTTCTCGCAACTGTTTCTCCCAGCGCTGCCCACGCCCACGCCCTGTAATGAGCATAATTCAAGTAACTAATTGTTTATTTACAATTTGTAAATTGTATGAAACTCCACGAATCGGCTCGATGATTCTCGGCTGGGGGGAGTTTGGAATCGCCATCCCAGTTTGCTATACGCCTGGCAGGGTATCCATTTAAATTAGGTTTATGCTTTATTTTTAGCAGCAACTAAGTGGGGCATGTTTACGTTTTATGGCATACTCTCTTCCAACATGTTGAAGCAAACAAACATTTACATATATACATACATAATGGGTGTATATACGTAAACATATACATATATGTATTTACATACATATGCTGTTTTGCTATAAGTTTTTACTGCACAACGAGAAATTGACGAGATTTATGTCGCAAATAGGACAGCGAGGCCATATGCTTTTATTTGCGTAGATATTGTAGATATAGATATGTTTAGGATATAGATGTACATGACAAACATATATGTGTGTAGTTACTGCAAAGGCTTAGGCCCAGACAGCCATTTGGAGTGACTAATCAATGGATATCAAGAATATTTCAAATCGGAATTCAAATTCGCCAAGAGTCTCTGTTTTTGAATATATAATTAGCTTTTTCTTTGACTATAATTGACCTGATTGGTAAAAATTAGACTCTGCTTCTTTTCCATTTCCTCTCGAAACCATAATCAGCAAATACAATTGACGCTATTTAATATTTATGTATGTACTTGGATGTTATTATGATTATGCTATGAGGAGTTCTTTTAATATAAATTGTATTTAAGCAAATAAACTGTCCACTTTGAGATTAAAATTTATTCTTCTCATGTTTTAATATGCACATTATTCCTATATGTATATTATTTAAGCAAATAAATATTAAATTTGAATTTATTAAAGAGAAGCTTAACAACTTAATTATCTGCAAAGTCTATGAATATCTTTCAATTTAATCCCTAGGTAGATTCTTTTGCCAAATTTTTGTAATTTCAATTCATTTAATTCTCTATAAATCAAACATATTTTCTGCATCAATGGTATTTCCGTATTTCAACCGACCTTGCGATTCCCAAGTGGCTTATGCCAGCGTTTATGTCATTTCCCACATTTTGGTTGTTTGCCAGGTATTATTTGGGCATATCCTTATTTCTATACGGACTCAGTTCACATGTCAACCCATACAAACCACCCACCACCAGCTACAATTTGCAATATTGTATTACTGTATAGTAAAATGTTTCCAAATGAACAATCAAAACTCGCGCCATAATCGCAATAAAATCGCATCAGGCCAAAGACCAAACAAATGCCCCGAAGTCAAACGCCTTCAGGCGCCATGACAAACCCGCACCCAAACCCGAACCCAACCCAAACTCAGACCCAAAGCAGCAACACAAACTTAATCTGAAATGCTCAACTTTGTCGTTTGTTATGAAAATACGAAAATAAAACCAATTGCAAATACATATATTGTATAAATGTTTAAATCAAAATTTAATAAAACCTAGTCAATTGTACAGTGGGCGTCGCTGACTGGCGTTGGCCAAGGAATTTTAATAATGAGCACGTATCCTGGCAGCGCTGTTGTTTTAGTGCACGTGCGCCAATTGCCAACACTAAAGGGATTCATTTGTGAATTACCCAATGCTATCCCCAAAAACTCCGAAACCGAAACCAAACACAGCCTCTCTCTCTCCCCCTCTCCTTCTCTAGCACGTTCCTAAGTAAACAAGAGGAGAG
Organism: Drosophila silvestris; assembly: GCA_035043445.1. NCBI lineage: Eukaryota > Metazoa > Arthropoda > Insecta > Diptera > Drosophilidae > Drosophila > Drosophila silvestris. The sequence goes on from JAWNMZ010000027.1 coordinate 1,765,553, forward strand.
TTCGGGCTTTCTGGCTAGCTGGGAATGGAAATCAACGAAAACAAATTGCAATTGAGCCTGTAACGGTGACAAAGTGGCCACCACATCACACAGTCTCTGTGGCAGTGGCAGGAAGGGGTGGAGAAGGACGTTGTGGCGGTGTGTGGGAGGGGGTGGGCTAAGCAGTTATACAGACGCACTGCGCATTTGACAGGCCAAGCGGAATGCACACAGACAAGGACGACGAAGACGAGGCAAGTTCAGGCTTAACTTAATGATGATCTCCTTGTCGTGATAATGATGCTGGCTTGTGGCCCACCCTTAGACCTTAAATGATGAGCATTTCGATTCGCATTTGCGGAATTTTTATTAAGTTGCCAAAATTGGCAGCTACTTTTGCCTGCTTTGTTGACAGAGTTCATCAAAGTGCCCAAAGAATGATTGCAAGAGCGTGCCCAACTCTACTCTCTTAGATGTGTGTGGGTGTGTGAATTAATTTCAAATTAGTTTGCCAGCGGTCCAAAGTGCATTATTGGATTTAAGCCCCCCTTTGTCCGCTAACCCCTTTTGCTAAACATGCGTGTGAAATCAAACAATGCATAAAGTGCCAGCCAAGTGTGGTCCAGAAAAGGGGGTTAACCACAATCCCCTATTGTCCCTAATTGGCCTAATCGGCCATTGTCCCATTGATTTGCTTAGTTGACCGCTGGTCAACAATTGCAGCTGCATCAGCTGCAACTGCAGCAACAGCAGCAGCATCTGCATCTGCTGCTGCTTACCATAAAATGCGCCACTTGGCAGCTAATTTGAGGCGCAGCCTGGAGCATGTGTTAAGTAAATCAGGTCAACATACACATGCATATACAATATATGTATATATGTGTATATCAACAGCCAAATTCGAATCAGAACTCGATTCCAGTTGCATTAATTTGTATTAATGTGAGAGCATGAGAATTGGGGAAACAAAAACTTTGATCAGTTGTGGGGGTGTTTTTGGGTTTGATTTTCGAAATTGAGTGCATGCACTGCCTCTGGAGAAGGGATTTATTTTTAGTGGTTAACATAGATACACACACACTCCCACATACGAAAATATTCCAAAAAATACTTGAGCTGGAATGGAATATTTATGGTGTATCAAGCATAGAAAGAGCATTCCAAAATTTTAAATATTTGTCTGCTACGAATAACCCCAAAACTGATAGCAGTATGTATACGTTCAATTTGTTTAAAACAATAACGAATTCTCGTATACATATATCGCATTTCATTTGCACACATACATGCATAGATATGTGAAGAAATAGCATTTTTAAATAGACATTCAATTGAATTTAAAACGACATATATTTAGTCATAGATGGATTCACGTGCTGCCTGCAATAATTTCAACCCAAAACAGACAAGTGGCAATATCAAGATCTGTCTATAAGCAAAGCCTACGAATACACCCAACTTGTATATGCAGAATCTAATATATATATACCATTGAATATCTATAACTATACCCCAGAGTATATATACATCTGAAATGCGCCCAAAATACATTCGGATATGCGCCACAATTCGCATAGTCTACGATTGCCGCACTGTACGCCTCCAGAGTGAACAAAATGTTCAAGAACAGTATACAGAATATAGAATACAGAATACGAAATACAAAATATAAAATAGAAATAGAGAAGCAGCAGCAGCAGCAGCAGAAAAAAATATAAATAATTTGATGGCAAATAGCATATAGATACAATTGTGAATATTTCTATAGATTAGAGTGGGCATGTTAGTAAATGCACAAAAATGAAATGATCTGCCTTCTTTATGCAGAATAAACATATATTCTAAGCTCCATAATAATAACTATGCACATAAATATTTTAAAACTTTAATACCTGCCTAATAATTTTATTATCACATACTTTGCTTGCTTTCTTCATTAATTATTTTGCGCATTATTCCATTATCTTATATGCTTTGATAAAGTAATTAATATACTATTATCTTGAATTTGTATTCTAATATATGCATTTAAAAATGCTGTTCCCAAGTATAGTTTAAATCCCATGATTCTTAATCGTGTCCACTGATTTCTGGGCCATCCCAATAGAGTGGTACTGGCCTATGCTCTCTCTATACTCTATACTATGTGGCCAATGGAAATAAATGACGCGGACATTTATGGTGCGCGCTAAAAAAGAATTTCTTGAGTTAGTTACACACATATAGAAAATGCTGTTCAATAATTTGTTGAGTGTTGTTGCTTTGGCGATGGTTTCATTTCTTGCTGCGATGATTTTATTTTTAACAATGTTATTTTATATTCACAAAAGCGAGCGCATAGAACACAAAAACACACATATGTATGTACAGAACTAAAAAATACAAGTGTGAACATTTTAAATGGGCATAGCTGACTGCGAAGTACTCTAATACTCTGAAGCGAGGAAGGACGAAAGAAATAATTTTTGGGGCACGTAGGTGACTGCTCCTGTTTTCAAGTTTGGTGTCTCTAGATATAAAATTATCCCATATATAGGCAGTCACGATTTTTGGTATAAGGTTTGATACGTTATCTCCAAAATTTGAGGGAGAGAGTGAGCGTAGGCGTTTTTTGAAGGGTGTTGCAAACCAACCTCAAAAACTGTCAAAGATTTCCTCTTTTGGGGATTGGAGGATCAGTGATTTCGGGGGTAGGTGAGTCCCTAAATGTTATATACCGATTATTTAAGTATGTCCCAACGATCTCTTCTCTAGTAACTGTTTTTTTACCCAGTAAAAGCTCAGCTGAAATTAGATTATTTAACTAAGTGAGGGTATGAAAGGGTTCACATGACTATAATGAGATACCGGTAAATTAATTTTTAATCAATAATACTATACTACTATAATATAATAATTATATATATATATACACATATATGTTAATGTGTTTCAGTAACTTTTTCAATTTTGCTCAAAACCAATATGCTCTTTATTCCTTCGGTTGCAGAGTAAACAAATGGAAATACATATATAAGTATGTACATATATGTTTGTATATTTAGAGAAAAATACCGCCAACGCTTTCATCATCGACCAAACGGGCTAGATCAGCTGTATGTCATGAATATGCGATATATCTAGCGGGAAACAGAATCGAAGAGGCGGCAGTTGTAGACATGGATATATGTATATGCATATATGTATTATTAACTTATCAACATGTGTATCTATTTTATACAGTGTATGTAATGTGTAATTGTATTTGGTTTGTTGGTTGAATCGGAAGTTCCTATATGATTGCGCTCAGATTCAGCTGCCTCAGCCTTGGGGCATATAGCGTCAGAGGCGCTTCCGTTGAAGCGATGAGGCGGCGGCATCCCGCCAACCACTCGGTGGACTCGGTGGTTTTTGACAATATCTATATAGACGCCGCCACACACAGTCAAGAGTTTGACTTTTCGCGTTGTGGAACACTTGTCGCTATCTGCTATCTGGTGTTTGCTGTGTCTGCCCAAAAGCCGATCCGATGTTTGTTTCACCAAATGAATCAGGAATTTTAATTCGTCACTATTTCAAGTTCAATTCATTTGGACTTTGACTTGCACTTGGCTTGCATTGCAATTTCATTTTGCATCGTTTAATGTATTTTTGTATCCATACAACTGGCAGAGATCTTCTCCCCCAAATTCATCCTCTGCTCAGAGTGCTTGCCGCACATGTGTCTCACTTGTATCTTATTATTGGGGAGGCAGCTGCATTTTGCCGTATATGGTGCTTTGGCACCCGCTACACATTATTAGTCTTCTTGGTCTTCTTAAGCGAGTGATTCACGATCTGTTTTTCAATCGCTGCCCTTGTCATTTGTGTCTGTTTTCTCTCTTCTCTCTCCCTCTCTCTCTGCTTTCGTCTCTATCGCTCAATCAGCGGCGGTCTAATAATAAGTGCACATTAGTTTTGAAGTGCAGCATTCCGGTTGCATTTCCCTAAATTCTCATAGCTCATTTACAGTTTGACAGCTGTGCAGGAATAACAAACAAATGTTTTAAATTGATTTTTGGTTGATTAATGGATGCTGAAACTTATTGAACAAGTGACATTTGGAAAGCTTTTATATTGAAGCTTTTATACATGTTGTGAACCACTTGCACTGCTTACTGTGTCGGGATAATATTATTCAAAATATTATAATTATTAACAATGCTCAATCTCTTTAAGAAGCATAACAGCAAACGCTTTAATTTAATTAGACATAACTTGTGCTATATTTACTTATTTTTTATTATGTTTGCTGCGTGATAACATTTTTTAAACTGCTTGAATTATATAAAGCAGTTTTAAGGTTGGACTGCTTGTGCATTGTTGTGACTGATTTTATAAGGAATCATAGATGGCGCTTTACAACATTTCAATTCGTTTTTTGTGTTTACTTTTAACTATTTTTAATGAATCAAGACATTAAACACCGCATTTGGGAATGTTGGTGAAAGATTTGCCACTGTCGTAATTAAACAGATTTTGTAAGCTTCGTTTTCATTTGGAGCAAGGATTTTTAAAGTAGTTTATATATGTTTAATTGTGTAAATAGCTTTCGGCCCAAACGGTATAATTTGTTTTCATTTAAAAATGTGTTTTTCCCATGCATTAATCAAATGTAATGAATTACTAGCAAATGGATTGCAACGTTGCAATTGTGCTTTGAACTAAACACACAAATAAGCCAAAATTCCACCCCTATTTCCCTTGAAAAATACAATTCCCTAGTTTATGCTTGCATTTGAGTGAGATTTTTGAAAAGATATTGTGCGTGTGATAAGCACAGAGTGTAATTGCCAGCAATTATCATTGTGCATACGAGACGACTACACGGCTGGGCCGAGGTCGTGTAATGGAGCAAACATATGAGATATATCCTGTATGTGAACTATATTTGTATGTATATGAAGTGACACGCCCCGCTGTGGGCACAGTGCTCGCCTTTTAATTGCATGCGGCGTTAATCAATTATAATTTATTCATTATTTTATTACATTCGACGTTCAACTACTTCGACTATATATATGTTTCAGTAGTACCCTATATGTATACACATTATGTTTCTGGGTATTACCTGAACTCCTCACTCCTCTACGGTCCCACTTTGTTGCTGCCAATTATGTGTCATTATGCGCCTTTGTTTATTGTGCATTTAGTCCTTTTTAATTGCACTTAATTGCCGCTTGTCAGCATTTTCAATTTGTTGCTCCCATCTTTGCTTTGGGACTCTCTTCTGCAGCTTTCTCCTTGGGTTTCGATTATTAATTTAGTCATTAAAGAGTTTTCGACAGTTGATTAACAGCGCTGATAAACTTTTTTAATTGCACGAGGGTAGCTCATTTATTTTTTTATTTGTTTGTTTTGAGTTTCCTAGATTTTAGTTGAACAATTCTAAATCAAACGCAGTCCAAAGACCACTAATGTGATTACTTAAATCACCAGCTCCGACTATCAAAATTGAATGCTGGTTGCTGTGAAGAAAATGGAAAATGTTCGCAGTCTGCGGCGTTTTTATTGGTTTGTAGTTTTTTTTTGTAGCGATTTTTGCAATTTAAATTTAGCGCCATTTCCGATTTTCATTTCTCCCATGTATGGAAACAATTTGTGTGATACATTTATGTGAGCTAAAACTTGTATATTTATTTTGTGCTAATATGCGTTGGGGAATTGGGTTCGCGTTGTTTTGAAGTGTTCTGTTTTTGTTTTGTTTCATTAGGAAATGTTATTGAAATGTTACAAATAGATCTATTATGCACATTAAAATCTATTTATTTATGCTTCAGCGCGAGAGATTGAAAACTCTTTTGCTCACTGGTTCTTGGCTATACAAATTAAGGATTTTACAACGATCAATTTACTAAACTAAAAAAACACATAACTAAACAAATACGATTATGTATAATTTTATATATATATATATATGTATATATATGTGTGAATCTCTGTGGATTTTGATTGGGCTGTGAGTGAAACTAAGGCTAACATTTGAGTTAAACTTATGCAGTATGTGATTTGCAGTGTGTGCCAAAACTAGACCATGGATACAAGGCCTTTGTTCAGATTATCCAGATGCTCCTTGGCTTTGATGCGCAGCGTGGCAATTGAATTGCTGCGCATATCCACAGATGGCGACGGCGATGGCGACGTCGACTGCTTGAGGGGCAGCGACGATTGCGGCGGGGGACTCTCTCTGCCCACATCGAGTAGCAGCTCGTTGGTGCATTTCTCCAGGCCGCCTGTGCCGTTGCTACTGCCCCCATCGAGGTCGCTGCAATCGCGTGGATCCCCATTGGAGTCGGCATTGGAAATGCTGAGGTTTTGCGGTGACATGCACACATCCGGCCCGCTGCACTCCAGCGACGACGACGAGGACGAGGCGGTCGAGCATGCTGTTGTCGTCATCGTCATCGTTGTCGTCGCACCGACGGGCAAAGGCGGCTGATTGGCGTGATGCGGCGAGAGTGATGTTGCATGCGGCGACATGCGTGACAGGTGCGGTGAGAGATGAGACAACGACACGACCGCACCATGATGATGTGGATGCGGTGGCGGTGGCCCACCAGGTGGTGGCGGCGCCAGTTGTCCGCTGTGGGGTCCGTGTGGCATCGGTGGTGGCGGTGGTGGTGGACCATGATGGTGACCCATTGCTGCCAGGCTGCTCATTGTCAGACTGCCGGGTGCGAGGCTCAGCGGCGGCGTCAGATAGCTGGGATAAACGGTTTGCGGATGCGACAGAAAGCCTGCAAAGGGTTGCGAGTGAGTTGTTGTTGATGATGAGTTCATATGTGGTATTTACCTGGCAGCGCGCTAAGCAGCGGCGGTGAGAGCCAAGGATCCACGGGCAAGCCAGATGCACCGCAGCCCAAACGATGCGGCAGCTGCGTAAAATGCGTCAGGCCCAGACGCAAGCTTTCCGATTTCTCCTGGCGGCGCCACTTGGCGCGTCGATTCTGGAACCAGACCTACAGAGGAAGCAAAAAAATAAAACAGAAAAAAAAACAGCATAAGTGTCAGTTAATTAGACAGGCAAAACGCGCAAAAGGCAATTAAACGCAACACTTCAAGCTGAGGTGAGAGGCGCTAATTTAATCAGATGCAAAAATGCGAGTGTCTAAAACAGAGACAGCAACAACAACAACGAAGGTCATCAGGCATAATTGAAAAACTGAATGAGCTTAATTACGCAACGAGTAGCATCAGCTGAGAGCCTGATAAAGTGATGAGCGAGCGGAGAGCGAAGAGTCAAACGCACACATACACATACACACACATACATACTCACTCACACAAAAAGCAAAATGGCCGCCCCAGACAAAACTGTTAATGAAAGCAGACGCACACACAGCAGGCCAGAGCGAGATGGAGAGCGACAGGCAGGAGAAAGAAAACGTCGCCCAAAACGACAGACAAGCACACAGATGGACAAACAAAATGGCGTTACAGCAACAAGCAACAAGCAACAAACAACAACAACAACACACAACGATTGACGTGGCCAAAGCTGTTAAGCGTCAAATGCTGTAGAAATAAAATTCAATTAGTGCTCGTAGCACTAATTAGAATTATCTTTACAATGTGCCTGTGCCTGTGTGTGTGTGTGTGTGTGTGTATGTATATGTGTGGATGTGTGTATATGTGTGTGAGTGAAGCTTTTGAGCAGCGTTGCCAACCAGAGCGTAGCCAACGCGTCTGTCTAATTAATGGCAATAGCCCAAAGAGAGCAAATGGCAGAGAGCCTGGGTGTGAGTGTGTCTGTTGTGTGAGAGAGAGAGAGAGAGAAAGGGCGCTACTTATGTGAGTGGGCGAGTGAGAGAGTGGCATATTTTGGATATCCGTTGTGCCGCCGGTGCCGCTGCTGCTGAGCTCAAAGTAATTAAATGCAATTTGCGCAAATTAATAAGAAATTATTTCTGATGGAAATTTCATTACCATTATGTCCTTGTTGCTGTTAATGTTGTTGTTGTTGTTGGTCTTGCTGTGGTTGTTTTTGCTCGCGTTTCTGAGCTCGACTGCCACAAAATACATAAACAAGCAGAGCTTGTTGTTGTTGCTGTTGTGTGTGTGTGTGTGTGTGTGTGTGTGTGTACTCTGTACTTCGCTGTGGCTGCTGCGGCTGTTTAATTAAACATAATGGCGCGTAAAATTATTTTCGTTGCCAATTTGGTGCACAGGCAGAAACTGATTTGCATTTCAAATATGCAGAGCGTGCAGCAGCCGTCGATGAAATTCAGAGCTCAGCCAGACTTTGTTGTTGTTGGCAAGTGTAAACAGAAAGTGAAATTTCATTGTGTTTCACTATGAGTAAATCAGCTTTGGCTGGTAATTTAGTTTGATAAGTTGTTAAGGCTGCTGGTTGATTGACTGTGTGGTAGCGTATACTACAATAGATCAACGAATAGCGTTTAACATTTAACATTTAAAATATACTATTTAAACTATGTAATCAGAAGGAAATGAAAATATTCCAAATTGCACAGTGCTCCAAAAAGTATGCAAGGCTAAAGATTTTGGCAGAGTCGAAGAAAGAACTATACTTATAGTTTATTTTATTTATTAATTTTAAATGTATTCTAATTTGGTGCATGAACTGTATGGCTTATAAGCAATCTCTTTCATAAGATGCTGTTTTAAATATTTATATATTAACAAAATACATTTCATGAAGTGAATTAAAACAAATATCAATATTAACTATATATATATTCAAGATCATATTTATATATAAATACATTTAATACAACTGTACCAAATCTCCATCAACTCTATCAAACCTACATTGAATTCTGATTATTCTTAGCTTTCTAATTTCGAATACATGTTTATTTAAATATAAACGAAACATTTTTGCTCTTCTTTTTTAGCAGTAATATATTAAATATTATCATTCTAGTTACGTATTAAATTGCTTCACAGCTTCTTGACTAGCTGGAAAACGAATCTATAGATCAATTAGCAAAGCAGAGCAACACAAATACCAAATGCTTAAGGAGCACACAAGCTCAAAGTCTAATATCCTGTAACTCAAATCTGTACGAAGAAAATAAATTAAAGTTAGCAGCTTTAGGCCACATTCACACTCACACACACACACAGGCACAGGCACACAGCAAGAGTTTCAAATGTTAAATGAATATTGACATTTGGCAGTGTGTGCCAGGAAGTAGGCACTAAGGCGGGGGAGGAGGGAGAGTGGAGCCACTCAAAAGCCAGCCTGCAAGTTGGGAGCGTTGGCTGCCGACTGTTATAATTTGAGTTTGTGCTTCTTCACTTTAATTAAATCATCAAAATCAATTTTGTAATTTCCATTCATGGTGCTTCATAAACGTACGCAGGCCACACACCCTCAATGAGAAACAGAGAGAGAGAGAAGAGAGAGAGAGAGAGAGAGAGAGGGAGACAGCAGGTGGGGAGTGAGAAAAAGAGAGAGAATGCTGTTGGGTGGCACGCCCCTCATCAACAACAGCATCATCAACATCAACAACAACAACAACATCATCATCATCAACAAAAGCCGCGCACAGAACCGTTTGGCAAATTGTCTGCTTTCATCTTTGGTTGTTGGATCGCTGGGCGTTCTGTTGTGGCATCAACACAGTCTCTCCCGCTCTCCCCACTCATACCACCTGCCGCTCTTCCCATTCCCACCAGCTGGCATCAAACTCAATTTTCCACCCCATAGACACAAATACAAACACACACACATATACAGCCGACTTCAGCCATTTTCAATTTTGCTACATTTTCTGCCCCCATTCCCCCTTCATCACTGCCTGCGGCATTTAATATGCATGTGGAGCTGGAGCTGGAGCTGTTGCTGTTGCTGTAGCACGCGCCAGGCCACAACAGCGTCGCTCGTTTTCAGCTACTTCCCTTCCACCATCCATACCACCACCCCAATGCCGTTCCGTCAACCACTTTTCAACTTTAATCTTTTTCATAAACTTCACATTGGCAGCAAACAATTTGCGTCGCCGTATCCCCAACCCCAAGCCCCAAAAAAGACGCCCTTGGCCCACAGTTAAATGACGTAGAGCGCACCATCCCTCAAGAAAAAAAGCAAAGGCCAACCCCATGGCGCCTGTTATGCTCATCGTTGTCGTCTTCTTTAATTTTGTTCGCAGCAAAGTTTTGCCGTTTTATTGGAAAACTTCTGCCGCAAAGTGTTGTCGCCCAAAAGCGTACACGGCGTATACGCAATTTGGCTTGTACTCTCTCTCTCTCTCTCTGTATCTCTCTCTCTCTCACACACACACTCTCTTTCTCTCTCTCTTTGTGTATTTGCAGCGTGTGTGTGTTTGTACTATGGCACAAATTGCTTTTCGAATGTTTTTGACAGTTTGCAAATTGGAAAATTGACTTTTAACACACAAGAGTTCAGCAGCTTAATAAAACTGTTGGCAACTTGTGCAAAGCAAAGGAAGAGAGAGAGGCAGAGCGATAGAAAGAGAGAGAGAGGGACACTCTGGTGGGCAGTTGAGCAATGTCTTGGCCTTACACGTTCATTGTTGGGTTTCTGCATCCATATTCATAGCAATACTTCCGTTTTCCGCCCACATCTCCTATTTCTCTTCTTCTCTTCTATCGTTTCTGGTTTTAGTGGTTGGCAAATTGGAAAACGTTTATGGTCAGAGCTAAGTGCTCTTTGGCTAACTAGCTTTTGCCTCTCTGGGGGCTTATTGTGCCACACTACAAAATCTAGACTGCTCGCAAGCGTCCTGCAATTATAGATCGCACAATCAGTTTTTCCATTAATTCTTTTTTTGTGTATGTGTCATGCAATTCAATCAAATTGAGTGAATGAAATTGCATTCGACGCTCGTTGCGATAAGGATTTAATTACATGGAAAATATATGTATGCTCGCAATGGCAATGCACTATATAATTAGACCCCCGTTGCGCTCAAGGATATTGATAGCGGCGCCTAAGCTAATGCCAGCAATGAAGCCACTACTGCATCTGCATGAGTTCCTACTCCGTGTGGAAGCTTTAATTCAATTAAAAAACTGCCTGGTAGACGGAGCTAACTCTAACCCCGAACCTGAACCTGAGCCTGAGCCTGAGCCTGAACCTGGGCCCGACCCTAATTGTATGCCTGCTCGCAGACAGACATCAGTTATCCTTCAATGTTTCAGCCTGTCATAATTCGAGGCAGGCAGGCAGGCAGCAAGCGCTCTGTTCCCGAGCTCAAACAAAGACACAGCGTGGAGTCCTTTGAGCTAGTTTATGACATGTTTTCCTTTGTTGGCTTTTAGTTCCGGCCCCTCCAGCGGCTAACCGACTCGCCGGCTCACCGTGCCTCCTGCCCCATGGCCATGTTGCATGCGAACCTGCCCGGCATCCTGTTTCGACTGCCTCGGGCCGCCGACTCTCCGACTCTGATTCGGGTCCAAATTAGAGCCGAACAAAAGCTTGGCGGCCACAAAAGCGCGCTCACTGTAAAATATGTTTTAATTAGTTTAAGAGCCGACAAGCATATTGATTTACACTCGATGCCGCTTTGTCCTCATTGACAAAAAAGTCCCCCCACCCCCCATCTCGGGATGGTTAAAGCTCCTTGATCAATTTCTGTACAAGATCCTTACAGTGGATAGTTGTGAGTCAACTACGTATCCATAGATAAATATATAAATATTCCTAATCAGCACTCCCTGGTGGATTAAGATAACCATGTGTGAAAGAATAGTCTTAGCTAAATCCACCTTATTGAAACTTTGCATGGATGTATTTCAATTAACAGTCTCACTACAAATTTCAATTGCTTGGAAGCACATTTCTTGCTATTTTTTCTTGACATTTATCAGCCTAATTTTGATTACAATCTTAAAAACATATAACTCTTAATAAATATATAAACGGCTACCTGTGCAGAGACATCAGGTCTAAGGCAAGCCAATTGTGCTTTAGGCAGTTATAATCAAGCAATATTAAGCAAAATATATCCACGAGGAAGAAAATACTTAAAATGCTCACACGTCTTTTCACAGGAGACTTTAGACTAAAAGGACACCTATGTAAACTAGGTATAATCAGTAGCGGAATCTGTCGATTATGTGACAAGGAATCCTCAAAGCAGAAGAGATAGAGTATCCTAGGAGAACATATCTTAAGTTCGCAAGACATAGAAATCCTCAACCCGATACAAACTGGGTTAATGGAAGGCTCAAGGCATGAATCCCCTAACAATAATAAATATGATTAATTGGGAAGTGTGTGCAGGGCTATTTAAATATCGGCACCCCAAAGATAATGTTCTTCTAATTTTATAGCAATTTGTTTATATTTGTTTATATTGGTTAGACTATAGTTAATTGAAAGCTCGGATACTCTAGTACTCTCAATTTATAGATATGTAATTAGGATTTTCCAAGTGAGTGGCCTCATTAAACTTAATAACAGTTTCGCTTGCATTCAAATCGCTGTAATACAAAGCGAGACACACGACTACCCCTTCTCCCCCGATGCCAGCCGCAGACAGACGAAACGCCTCAAATATCGCATGTGAAAAGTCAAAGGCGAATGTTGAGAAACGTGCGGCGAGTGTCCTTCTGCCACTCCATCTGCTACTGGCCCATTCAACACCCACTCGATCAACGCGCTCGAATTTCCTTTCAATTTCAATGTGTGGCCTTTTTTCTTCTGTTCAACTTGAACTGACTTTGACTGCTGCTGCTGAGCGGAGGAGGGGAATGGTTAGAGAGGGGCGAGGGAAGGGGAGCGAAGGTAATTCGACTAGTCGTTGGGTCGTTTGGCTTGTTTGTCGGGGCGTGTTTGCCAGCGCCACGTGTCACCCTGTATTTAATTAGCTATTTATTTACTTGCTGACATGCCGAGCAGAGTCACAGAGAGCGGAGCGGAGGTCGATGGAGGACGACGGGATGGCGAGGTGGGGAGGGGGAAGCGGGCACAAGGAACGGGCGCACGCACAGTTAATAAGCAGTTAAATCGGCTACAAAGGACAACAAATATGCCCAGCAGCTGCCTGCCTAGCAAATAGTAGACCAGAATCGCAGTTTGAGCTGCGAATTGAAATGGAAATGGAAATGGGCATGTGAGTGATTAGGGGTGTGAGGTGTCCTGGGGGCGTGGGTAGTTGGACTGTCACACGCTTTTCTCTCCCTCCCCCTCGCTCTCTCTCCTTGCCTCTCTTTCTCTCTCTCTCTTTGTCTCTCTCGTTCACATATTGTTAGTACTCGCACGACGGATTTTTAATTTGCAACTGTGATAAGGTGAGACTGTCAAATACGAGCGGCCTTCAGGGCGAGGGCAGCTCAAAAAGTACACATACCGTAGTTAACAAAATTAGTTTCTATGATTGTTTAGTGTTTGGTGACTTCTTGTAATTTAAATATGTTTTTCGCTGGTCAAGTGATTTTCTTATTTTTAATACACTGCGATATACTTCGAATCCTAATACACCGTATAGAGCTATATATACAGATTAATTAAAAGTATTTCTACCATTAATGGAACGACCCTCGTACATCCCTATATCTGCTAAGCAGTCAGAAAAGGATAATGGGTACCTTGGAAGGATACAATTTATGTTACTCGAGTCAGTGATGAGAATAACTTTTAAGGCAGCCCTCGCACAAGCTGTGTCATTTAGTTCTAAGCTCCGAAAAAATACCTGGCGGCTATTTACGTTTGCTGGCTTGTTGGCTGACTGGCTGGCTGGCTAGCTGGCTGGCTGAGCTGTGGCACGCTGCCTGATTACTGGCATAATTTGAATAATGCCTTATGACAAAATAAATTAGTCGACTTTCGAGTTGCAGTGGCTAAAACTTTGCTGCATATATTAAAAGTTGTTCAAGTTGTCGTTTGTGTTGTTTGCTGTTGTTTTTGTTGTTGTATTGCCGTCGATGCCTGATAACTTAATTATACATATTTTGCGTGCGCTGAAAATGTTGTTGCGAGTGGAAAACAAACAAAGCGAACCGAAAAATTTGTTAGGTGATTAATTAGCACATAATAAAGTGGCAAAGCGCACGGAAAATTATTTAAGTGTTTTATGATTTATTCATCAACCACAGGCAATAACAAAAGGCATTTCAGAAAACCACAAAATTTGAAATCATATAATAAGCATGGGATTTTGATTAGAACGCATAAAACCAATTAGCATGTTACACAAATTAATTAAAAGCGGAAATCAAAGGCCCCAGAAACATGTCGCTTATTCTTACGCATTAAATTTATATATTATATATGTACATATATTCTCGATTCAAGTAATTATTATAAGCAGCTTGCTACACACATAATTAGAATATATGGGTGTGTGTGTGTGGGTTGACAAGCAAACCCTGAGCGACAACTTCAAGCTGAGCCTTCTACTCCTCGTTGTCGTTGTCGTTGTCGTTGTCAAAACAAGCATTTATATTAAGCTGATTAAGTCACATTTCACATATCGTTGACTGGGGAGAGTGTGAGGTACTAGGGGGGCGGGGTTACCTTATAAGTACCTGCCGCATTTCGTTGAAAATTTCTTTTCGGTTTCGTTACGTTTTTCTTATTTATCATGTGTATTTTTGATTGACTCTCCACATTGAGTCAGTCACATGAGTCCCAAATTGAAATTGTTTTGTTCCGACTAATTTGACAAGTTAAGCCAATGCTCATTTAAACTGACAGCAGTCGAGAGTTACCAAGAATATCAGAGAATTTTTCGTATCTGCTGAGGCGGCATACTTTGAGTAAATTGATAAATAACCAAAGATACTGTTAGATATGAATGAATTATGCGCCCCAATCAGTGCTGTAATTTGAGTGTGTGGTTATTCAATGAAAGGTTTTCTCTGTGCATTTGAGATCTAAGAGATCTAAGAGCTCAGCGTCTTTCACATAGGAAACATTTCAGGTTTTGAAAATAACAAACATTTAAATTGTGCTTGACACAGACTAAAACGAATAATTATGTTATTGGTAGAATTGTTCTAATATCAGAAGAGCTTAAGCCACTTTTAAGCAAAATTATTGATTATGATTCAAGCGATTAAGGAGCCATCAACGGTTAAACAGTCTAATCAAATTGGCAGCGTGTATTTAGACTTAGTGTTTATTTGAAGCTTTGTCAAATCTGTTTATTTCACAACAATGAAAATGATTAAAGAAAACACAATTTGGCAGCTTATTCGATTTGCTCTTGTGCACATTTAAGGGATACAACGCTCTCTTGACATCTGACACATAACACAATCAAAGTGTATGCAACAAGGCAAGTGCCATAATGCAATAATAATAATAATAATACCTAAACTCCGACTATGCCCAGTGTTCACAACAGGCAGAGAGTCCTGTTCCTGTCGCTGTTGCTGGCTTTTGACTCCTGGCGCACTTGAAACCTTCAAGCGAACAGATGTGCAACTCATTACACAGCATTTAGGCATTTCAAATTGAATAATATTCATAATTTCCTAACAGCGAGGGTGTATGAGCGTGTGCCACCCCTTACGAGTCGGACATGGCATACACTTGATGTCTGAAGTGCTGCTGAAGTAGACTGAGTTTTGACCCGGCCAAGACACAAAACAATACAAGCAGCTGCTTCTTGTAGCTCTCCTCAGCGATGCTCTTCGCTACAGCTGCACAGCTTAAAGGCACAGTCTCTCTGCTGCTCACTGTGACAATTTCGCATGCAATTTGCCATAAGACAAAAAAAGAAGAAATTGTAATTGTAATTGTAATTGTATTCGCTTGATTACATTTGATCGTATTTTGTTTCACTTTAAGCCAAACATATTTCAAGTGCGCGCCCTCAGACAAGCAGAGCGTATAGCAGCAGAGCCTGGGGGGTGGGGATGGGTGTGGGTTGGAGGGGTGGTTTGTGCAGCGCAATGTTTGCTGTCCGCGTTTTTTTTTTCGTTTGTAACCCCTAATGTCAAGTGAGGTTATGTTTGTGCGATGCCTGTCACTTCAGGGGTTGAACTGTTGACGACGGAGGGGCGGGACAAATGATTTATAATTTCATTCCATTTGATTTATGCATTTTTATTGAAATGTGTTGACAGGTTACGCTAAATTCGATATGATGCCCAATGAAATTATAACCTCGGCAGTGTTTGCCCCCTCTCCATCTCTCTTCGACTAAGACTTAGTGACAGCCACTAGCTGGCAGCACGAATATATGAACAAATCCGAAACACGCGTCCGTCTTGCAACATTGCCCAATTTGATTTCATTAGCTGACAAAAGCGCAATCATGGTGCACTAGGCAAACAGCCAGCGAGAGAGAGAGAGAGGAAAGCGAAGGATCATCGAGCCTGAGTTGGCAGGACACGTTTCGCAGCTTAAATTACGCACACGTTGCCAGGCGGAGCACAGAGTAAACTTTTTGCCAGATAAAAGCCGGCACCGGCGAATACTTTAAGGATATGCCCCAAGGCAAAGACAGAGACAGACACAGTGAGAGACTCTCGCAGACGACACCCTTTGGCCAGGAGCCGCAGTTCTGACGCTGCGCAGCGTAAACTCAATAAGTCGCATAAAGGAATGAAATTGGATGCCATTGCAGCGCAGCGGTGCGCGGTGCGGCAAACAAATAAATGCCTGAACAAACGACGCCGCCAACAATGTCCTTGCGCTTTCTCTCTTTTCCTCTAATTCCTCGCTTCGTGGACTTGTGCCCTTAACAGGCCGACAACTGCGTCATCTCTCGTCGTTTGGGTTTAATTAATTGCGACACGCATTTGCTTAGGCATGCCCCGATCCCAGGTAAAGCTATATAGTATAAAGCAGCCGCCTACGTCAAGGCGGTTCCCCCATTCCCTCCATTGTGAAACGAGCTTCTAATGAGGGTTAATTGAAAGCGGCACAGCCACAATGTAAAAGCTGATATTTGAGCTATTTATTGTTATGCTCAGCTTGGAGAAGTACTTAATAGGTTTAATAATTGTGTATTGGAAGGAGCTTGAAAAAATATTTGTATTCTGTTATTAGCTCTTGTGGCAGAATAAAAAAAA
This sequence comes from Drosophila silvestris, assembly GCA_035043445.1. NCBI lineage: Eukaryota > Metazoa > Arthropoda > Insecta > Diptera > Drosophilidae > Drosophila > Drosophila silvestris. The sequence continues at coordinate 1,782,506 of JAWNMZ010000027.1, forward strand.
TTACAAATATATAATTTAAATATACAACTTAAAGATTTTTATATATATTTTAAGTATAGTATTTGTGTATGGAATGTCACAATAATAAATTTATATTACAATATGATATATCTAAAATTTATCCAACTGATTATTGCTGTGCTTACAAACAAATTCGCTTAAGCATATTATCGCAGATACATACAAAAATAAAGAGAAGGGAGCTATCCGAATAAGGGAGAATTCTGAAACTTATATTGTAAATTGTAAATTCTAAATTTGTTATAAAAAATGTATAGAAACTGATAGACATTTTTTTATTCACAGTCTAATAATGCTTATATATTGAAAAAAATATATATATCAAATTAAAAATATAAAACATCGTTTACGTTATATGCACAGGGTACATACTGCAGCAATCGCCATTTTGCATACCATAAAATAAAAATTGAGGCTAGAATTTTGTATAATTCATTGTTTGATTGTTTGTTTGGCATAATTAGTCAGCTCGGTTCAAGTGTTGAGTCTGTGTTTTTTTGGGTCGCTTTGTTTTATTGGACAGTTTATTTCAGCATAATTTCATAAGCAGCAGATGTGCAATATACACTCACACACACACACTCACACATACACACACACACATATACCTCGGGCAACCCTAATACTTGACTTGACTGCTTTTATTAATATTTATTATTATTTACCCTTGCGGTGGCTTTGTTGTGTGTTGGTTTTGTTGTTGTATGTGTCAAAGGTGGCATAATGTGTTAATTGTTCCCCGCCCACGCATTAATAACGGCACTTGAGCAGCTGTCGCTCTGTTTTTTTACTCTTTTGCATTTATTATATAAATGCGCTCATTTAAAGATCAATTTAAATAGATTACGAGAGAAAATGTATTAGCTATACTTAGTCACCGGCCACTAGACAAATCACGGAAAGTGCCCCATAAATGGACGGCACAGAAGTTTGTCTCCATTGTCAGCATTTCCCCACAGATCAACTGTTAACGCCCCCAACAATACGTTAAATATACTGAAAAGTCACTTTTTGTAGCGGTTCCCTTGAGAGAGAGAGAGAGAGAGAGAGAGATAGAGAGGTGGAGATTGGGAATAGGGGAGGTAGGGAAAATGAGCCCATTTATGCAATTGTCGGCAGTTCAATTTGGTGAATTTCATTTGATATTCGGGCTTGTTTGATTTTTACGACACAACTTGCTTGTTTTGACTTTTTCTCAGTTGTAGTTTTTTTTCTGTTCGTTTTCGTTTTCTTTTTGATTATGTTCATTATTAGATTTGTATAGGATTTCAATAAAAATTGTTAGCGGCCAAGGGAAAAGTGCACAAATGAACTTAATATGCATTATTATTATTATGACATGTGAAAGCGAAAGCGATTCGACTCAACTCGATATCGTTATAGTTGTCGATATGGAGACAAATGGAGCGTTACAGATAGACAGGCAGACAGACACACACATAATAATCCAATGGAATGAGAATTCGATGTGTATAAGAAATAAACATATAAACGGTTAGGCTAAAACTGAGGCCAGGCCATGGCAATGGAGCAAGTGGAATGCAATAAAAATCTATTTTATTTGTTAGTGAAATGACATTTTTATTTGTTTGCTTTTTATGCACACACAACACACAAACATACACACGCACACACTCACATGGAGTAACATCAGTCACGACACACACGTCGTATGCGCAATATGTGGATAAACAAACATTTCTCATGTGGGCATGTATGCATTACGACAAACGTATTTGTGGATGTATATTAAATGATTTTCTATGCCTGGCATTTGTACTTGGCATATTTTGACAGTTATACGATATTTAATCATTTGGTCATGCAAAATAATTGACAGGCATTTTTCATTTGTTTGTTTTTGCTGCTAATAATATTAATAATAAAAATTGCCATGCTTGATAAACGCACTCACATGTGCACAACTTAGCAAAAACAATATACAAATTTCTGTATTTACTTTCCAATGATTTACATTGGCCAAACAGGCAACAACACAAAACACGCAACGTTTCTTGAGGGTTTATTTTTTGTAGTAATTATTCAGAGACATGCAGATAAACTACAGAGTTATAGATATATATTTTTGTTGTATTCTAAATTGAATCGTCATGAGACTCTTCATGGGACACTCAAATTCCTTTTAATTTCTTTGTTTTTCTCTCAAGTCAATCATTGAGTCGTATTGTCAAGTCAATTGACGTAGACATTTCTATTTATTTAGTGTTATATATAGTTACAGACATTTCAGATAATCCATCAATCAACCCTAGAGACTTGCAATTTGCTTTGCTTTGCCATGGTAAATTAGGTTTTAATTAAACTCTTTTGCTCTGTGTCTTTTCTCACTCGATTGTGTTTAATACGGCGTATGATTGGAGCACTTTTAACCCTTAAATACACGAGACGCCCGAAAAGGACCGCAACGTAACGTCTCTGTTGTCAAAATGCGAACCCTCGACGCAAATTGTTGGCTGTCAGCGTGTAATCCAAATAAAATAATTGTCATCTACTATGTGAGGCACTTTCACGGCCATATGTTCTGGCTCACATCATAAAGGAATACAAGCCAGCACAAAAAAAAAACAACAGCTGAAGAAGAAGAAGACAGGCAGCTGATGGACTCGGAGTGTTTTTGCAGTGCTAATGATGGGTCTGTGTATATGTCTCGACGTTGTGGTTGTTTAGCTCGTTAATCTGTTGTTTAATTTGCCGGCTTAACGCTTTTTGTTTTGGTTACCATCTGAGATAAGCCGAGCCTAAGTCGAGTATAACTAAACACATTTATAAATATCTCTCATTTGGGTTGGTCGTATATATTAATTGCTTTGCAAACGAGAAACCACAAATGACACAATTTCAATTTGATTTCGATTTTGTTTTTGCGTCAAATGTCGCTCAAACGCTGCTATTGCTTCTGTAAGGGAACTAACTAACTGCTCTCCATTACAATGTGAACGAGTGGCAGGCAATATTGCCATTTAAACAACAATCAAACAAGCCACAAAAATGCACACAATACAACAAATATAAGAGCAACAACAAGAACACAATGCATCAAATGCAAAATCCAATCAAACTTTTTAAACAAACATTTAGCAAATCTATTACAATGCATGTCCCAAAACCCACAAAATGAACTCATCTAAACGAGAAATTGCTGAATATTGCCCCATTGCCTCACTGATTGACTGACTCGACACGACTTGGGTTTGAGCTTTACCTCATATTCGTTTTGACGTTGGCCAAGTAACAAACTTAGTTCCGTTCAATTCTTTTTCTTTCCTTTTTTTGGTGTGTGTCTGTGTGCAAACTTAATCAAAACAAATTTCCACCTTCAACGAGTTGCACACCAAGCAATTTCCCAACCCGAAACGATAACTAGAACTTCATGCAAACTAACCGCAAATACGATTACACACACACACACACACACTCACTCACACACATAAGAAGGGTGCAGACCAAAAAAAAATGTGCCCACCAAATCGAAAAAACGAGTTAAACTTTGGGGAGCACACTGAGTGCTTCTAAAAGGAAAGAGCGGAAGGGGAGGGAAGGTGGAGGAGGTAGTTTGAGGTGGGGTTCTTTTTGCTGGGCTCTGGCATAATTTGAATTCGTGTCAATTTGACAAAGTGACACATGAGGGCCGTACGCCATCTAGAAAAACGCTGATAAGTCACAGCGCCGGCGGTGCAAGAAATTTTTATGCGATTTTCGTTCATTACGTTTGTATTTCGTTTATATATTTTTGGTTGGTATTTGGTATTCTTCAATTCGTATATCGTATACTATTTGTTTGTTTATTTATGTGCATACATTTGTGTTGCCAGGCTGAGAGAGTGAGATGGAGACAGTGTCGCCAACGTTGCAACGGTTGCGGCACGATAATGTTTAGTCAATAAAAATGATTTGTCGTCTGAGGAAACGAATTCATGAAATTTGATATGTCCTTTGCCGACAGTCGCACGGCCTGCCGCCTGAGCTCTGAGCTCTGGGCTCTGGGCTTAGTTTATGGCTTAGAACAACACACACAAAACTATGCCACAAGCCACTCTCAGAGGGTCCACTGTGCTGCTATGCAATTAGATGGCCTCATAAAGCCAAAGTTTAGATATTTGCATATAGTATTTATACTACTCGAACCAATTCAATTCTGCAATTCTTCAATACTTCAACGCGTGACTCTTGCCCCCCGACTGCTGTTTTCTCTTGCTTGTTTCTTTTTAACGGAGTTGAGAGGGTCGGGGGTTCTCGTATAGCTGTCGGGCGTCTTTTATGCTACACCGCTGTGAAAGGAATTTACGAGGCGCCCCGCCCGTTAACGTCGCAATTTGCCACCCGAAACGAATGGCTGCCAGACATGCATCGGTCGGGCATCGAGCATATAAAGCAAAAGGCGCATATCCTCATAAAATGCATAATTCCTGCCTCCAGCATAAACGGTAGGGTTGTGGGGCAGCACAAAACTCCGAGCCTTGTCATTTGCATTGTCATTTTGCAATTGAGACATAAATTTTAATATGCACTGAAAGAAAGTTGCGCAAGTTTCTTGCTGCAAAAAAGTTACTCCTTTCGCCACGAACTTTTGGCAAGTGGTTAGAGGGTATGCAAAGGTTTCCAGTTTAACTAAATGAAAGGACTTTCACATCTATTGTGATGTAAAGTGACTAACGTATCAGTAATAGAAGAATATAATTAATACAACAACATCAAACTCAAAAGAAAAGTTAAAGCTCAGAAATTTGAAGTATTATCAAATATTTGCAAGTATTATCAAATTAAATGCATTTTCGTTTGATAAAGAAAATGAAACCAAGTAAATTAGACGAAACATCGAGTTTTAAAACTGATCAAAAAGTAGACTAGCCTCGATTCTAACTAAATTTAACAAATGTAAAGGTAACACCTACAAATGGTTTTTCTGGCTTTCATTTGCTAATCTATCAACCAATAATTTATATAACCAAACACATTCAAACATCAATCCTTGTCAAGCTGGCCCGAAAACATACAAGCTAGGATCAGTCTCAAGAGGGTGTTTGTGTACGGGGAAGGCGAAAAGTATGTATTTTAGTTGGCACAACTTAATTTCGTTAAAATAAATTGCTATCGGAAATTGTTTAATTTCCGGCGCTGGCACGTTGATTGCACAGTTAGCAAAAACAGCTCGTAAATAAAAGTAGACATCTCGGCGCTGATTATCATAGCTAGTAGTCTATGCTGAGGAAGTGCAACTTCTGGATTACAAACGTAACTCACCTGGACACGCACTTCGGGCAGATTCACCTTCATTGCGAGCTCCTCGCGCGAATACACGTCGGGATAGTGCGATTTCTCAAATGCTCGCTCCAGCTCATGCAGCTGGTAGGTGGTGAAGGTGGTGCGATTCCGCCGATGCTTCTTCTTAGCACAGTTTTCGTCCTGGCCTGTAAGTAAGTAGTAAAGAAACAATAAATTGCATTAGCTACATTGGTAGTATTTAACATTTTTCGAGCATATTTTATTTTCTATTTTTTAAAGTACTGCGATTTTCTAAATTAAGTTCGATTTGGTTTTGCGAGTCTACAACTTACCCTCATCATCGCTGCCGGATGTGATTTTCTCGCCCTGTTCGCTGTTGTTGGTCTGATTGAGATCCTCGCTGGAGGCGCAGCTTCCATTCACCAGACTATCGGTGTCCCCATTTAAACGTTCCACATGCTCCGATGTGTTGTTGTTGCTATTGTTATTATTGCTGCGATAGTCGTGTTGAAAGTGTTGCTGCTGCTGCTGCTGCTGCTGATGTTGCTGCTGCACCTCGTCTAGACTCCGCGCCCTAATGCCATAATTGTTTAGCTGCTGACCATTGGCTAATTTTGGCTCATTATCATCACAATAGGCGGAGACAGATTTGCGCTTGTTGCTCGTGCTGTTGCTGCTGATGGGTCGGGGTGTGGGCGGTGTGGTTACATCAATGTTGATGTTGCCATCGTGCAGTTGCTGTTGTTGCTGCTGCTGCTGCTGCTGCAGCTTTGCCGCATCATCCTCATCCTCCTCCAGTTCGCTCGCTGAGGACATTGAACGCTCGTCGTACTCCCGTGTTGTTGCCTGTGTCTGAACAACTGTTGCCGTCGATGCTGACGCATCCGGCACAAAGTAGCTGCTGCCAGTTGTAGCGGCGGCGGCGGCGGCTGCTGCTGCTGCTGCTGTTGGCGGCGATGACTTGGCATATTTGTTGTGCTGCTCCTGCGCATGCGCGGCCAGCGCCGCCAAGTGCTGCTGATGGCTGCCATAGGCGCCAACTGGCGGGGGCGGTGGTGGGGCACCAGACACCGGCGGTGGCTGCAATTGATTGGCCTCCACCATTTGGTGCATCGAGCTGAGGTAATTGCCCGCCGCGTCCTCCTGATGCCCATAGCCGTGACCATGTCCGTGACTGTGACTGTGACCATGGCTGTGGCTGTGACTCTGGCCAAAGCCGAAGGCATTGTGGTAGCCAAATGGGGGGTGCGGGGGGCCAGCCATGGCACCATGATGGTGCGCCTGCGTCTGATGCTGCTGCTGTTGCTGCGCAGTTGGCGGCGGTGCTGGTGGTGTTGGTGGACCATAGTTCAGGCCATTCTTGGCATGCTGTTGCAGCATGCTGGCCATATGACTATCCATGTTGCGCATCTGAGTCAGCGACATGCCGCAGCGCAGATCGGTGGCATCATCTTCGGCCATGGAGGCATCACCATCACCTGCAAGCAACAAAAACAAATCTATAATAATGGCTTGGTAAAAGCGGAGTTCAGCAAGTAACTCTCAGCGATAATATGATATATTTTTTGAGTTACAACATTTCTATTAGCACTTAAAGAAGCTTGAACACACAAATCGACAAATTCAAATTATAAAAAACTTGCCACGATTTAATTATATATTCAATCAATCACTTGTGTTGTCAATAAATATTTACAGGGTACCCATATTATTGTCTAGGGCAATAATTCTACTACAACAATAGATAAATTAGTAGTTTTGATTGTCTTCAAAATGATTTGATATTTTAATTAGAGTACAGACTTAATTTAAAATTATATTTAACTAAATCCACGAAAACAAGTAATTTTTTTTAAAGCACTTAATTTAAAAAAATTCCTGTTCTCTGTTTTCTTATAAAATGTCCAATTATTTATTATTCTCTCCTGTATTATTCTGATTGAAAACATTTGAAAATCTGTTATTCAATTAAATATATGCTATACAAAAGTACTTTCTGCAACTGTGTATAAGCATTAAATCATGCCATACAAACTCAAACATGAATCTTACACTATTCTGATCGAAAATATTCTTCCAACTTGGATTGGCAAAGGAAGTATTACAAGAGCAAATCGATCATAATTAAAATTACAAGTCTCTGTCGCTGTGAAGGAAGTCCTAGTGCTGTAATTAAATCATGATATACATACTCTTCTTAGTTCTGAGTTACGTCTTATGAAAAAGTATAGGTCCTTGTGCTATAATCAAATCATGATGTACACACTCTATTTAGTTGGCAGTTACGATACATGTAACTCTCATCTATTTCTCTGTGGCTGATTAGATTTTAATTAGCCAAAGGCAGACAAGTCATAAAGCTGTCGCTGCCCATGTGGTTAAGAGCCTGACGCGGTAATTTCAATGTGTTATTTAATTTTGGGTTACAACCCCAACCCCCAATCCAAAATCCTTTAGACCTATACACCCAGACGCCCACTCCTGCACCTGTTGGGCAGCCCATTAATAAACGGCTTTCAATTAGTCGCCTCGTATTTACAATGTGCGGCAATAAAAATTCTCAGAAGACCCCATACATCGAAGGCCAAAGCTGAAACGACTGGTATAAACTACTCTCGGCAGTGAGTTGAGAGGAGGCGAGCAGTAGAGAGAGAGAGAGAGAGAGAGAGAGAGAAGTGGGTTAGGGATGTTGTTGGTGGCTCTAATGGGCGTTCTGCCTGCCACTAGCACATATCACGTGACATGCGAGGAAGTCATTAGTTGTCGCCGAGCCGCGGCCAGTGTTGAGCTGGGGGTGCGGAGGGGGTCGAAACGAGGTGTTTATGTGGGTGGCGCCTGTTTGCACTGACTTTTGCAGTTGGCTTGTGTAAGCAAATTCAATTTCTATGTTAAATTGGGTTTTCAAAACAGTTGGCTGTTAGCTGTTAGCTGATGGCGTCGCCAGAAATCCAATTACCTATTCAGCTGCCCTCAAATATCTGTAATTATTCGATAGTCTTTTGTGTAATTGCTTTTTGATGTACTTATACAAAGTATGTATGTAGTATACTTGAATTTAATTTGCATGTAACTGGTTCGATTACATAAACCAGGCCCAAAGTGCTTGTCTTCGAACGATTGTCTAATGTAATTATGTCTGCCACAATGGCCAATAATTATCTGGCCGGCATTTAGTTGGCTTTCAGTAGCCGTAGGCCAGGCTTTTAAGTACTTGCTATCTATTGATTTTCATTAGTTTTCTTTTCTCAGCACAAATTTTCAGGCAATAATTGGGTCAAATGTTTTGTCTAATTAACCATAAACAGCAGCTGAAAAACGGGCCAGAAATGCCCTGAATTAACCTCCACAGCGTTTTCACCAATCAATCGAAATTTACACGCACCGCATGCGTTTTATTTTGAGCCACTGTGGCGTTAATGAAATTAACAAAAACTGCTCGAAAGAAATTAAAAATGCTGAAAAAGAGAATCAAAAAATATATATATATTTATATATGTATATGTATATATATATATATTCATAGCTGTAAATGAGGTAGCACACAAAGCCAACAGCACGCATAACAATAATAATAATAAATAATAATAAGCAAGTAATAATAGAAAACAGCGTTTACAAAAGGCGTGAAGGCGCCACATGAGGTGCGTCAGCGACAGTAGCAGCAATCTCAGACCGAAAACCATGTCCGGACCTAGGGAACCCCCGCTTCCATAGGCCACACCGAGTGCGTGCGTTAATTGCGTGAGCTTGAGACCAAAAAGACCAACGCCAAAATCGAGTTGAATGAAATGACGAACCGAACCACATGGGCGAAAATTATGGCCTGTCTGAACAGTGAGTGAGTATTAAAAACCCTGAGCTATAAAAATAACTAAATTTGCGTAAAGCTTAGTTCACATGTGCCACATAATATTTCTCTGATTTTGTGTGTGTGTGAAAATGTTTTGTAATATTCGATTTATGTTATGTGAACAGAATATAGTATCATAGGATGTGGTATGGTATTCATTTCGAATGGTTCTGGTTTGTGTGTGAAAATGTTTTGTAATATTGGATTTATATTATGTGATTAGAATATTTAGCATAGGATGTGGTATACTATTTATTTCTCTTGGCTTGTGTGTGGATATCTACTGTAATATTGGATTAATGTATGTAGTACGGTATTTATTAGATGTAGTTAACGTGAGCGGAAATAGGAATGCAGAATTTGGTAAATTGACATACTAATAATGCTTGTCAGAATCATAATCATTTGTAAAATGCTAATATTTGTATCAAATATGTTGGTAATGTAGAAAACCCAATTAATATCCATACTGATATTGTAGTCGTTTAGTTTGAATTTTGTAGTTTTTGTCTTAACCAGAATTAGACTTTGAATATACTTCTACGGTATAATAGAGTATATAATGTAGTTTAAGTACATGGTTAAATTGAGTATAAAAAGATATGTCGTCTCTTGTGGAATGGATTAGTCTTCTGCTGCTGATTCTTCCGTATACTTAAGCACCAAGAATGAACGCAATCATCAACTAACTCACTAAATGTACAAATACATCTTCACTCGCATATTTTATGTAAAGCTTCAGCAGTTAAAAGCCAATCAAACAGTGTTCACTGTTCAATATTCGTTCAGAGGGAGAGACGCAAGAGTCTGAGGCAAGCAAATTGCCTGATCGACAGTTCAATTAAGAAATGATTTTGAATTTGTTGTTGTTGTGGTTTTTTCCGTATTGTGCCAGTGCTTCCTGCGTCTGTTGGCCATTAGCGTCTGTGGCAATTAAAGTTGGCAGCTGGAAGTTTTGGGTTGTTAACAATTTAACTATGAATACGAGTACAACGAGCGCGGAGTTGAAATGTTAAAAGGTTCAAATTAAGTCAGCTACTGACAAGATGAAAATGTATCTGTCCGCCCTCTGTTGCCCAATGGCCAACAGTAGTGACTCGTTAGAGCAACCCTAGTTTGCTCCAATTTGTGGCAATAAGACGCGTGCACTCTGTGGCATCGCGCATCGGGACACAAAGCAAAGGACAAATTGACGTTAATCGCGTCAGTCCGATGATTTGACAGTTTCTCACAACCTTTGCCATTAGGCGGCCTAATTGAAATGTTATTAGCCGAATAAGCAGCGCACATTTTCGAAAGTCATTGGCAACAGGTACGACGTGGCAATAAAAGGAAATGCACAAAATGTTTGGCATCTTCCGGCGCAGGCGCAACTCCAATTCGAGATACAAGATACAAGATACACGATATCGAGCTCATATCAAAAAATGAAACAAGCCATAAACAAAACTGTCAATCAAGTGCGTTAAAGTGAAGTGGATTGCGTTCTTGTTGCTGGGGCTGGTGTTGCTGTTGTTGTAGTTGTAGTTGTAGTTGTGGCAGTAGGCAACAAAACGGCTAATAAGACCCAACAGCAACACCGACGCGCGTTTAGCTCGCTTCGGACACGCATTAAGATCATTAAGTGACTTAATGCTCAATTTAATGCCGCATCAACTCAATGTGAATGTTGTTGGATGAATCAATGGAACGATCCACAGCTCAACTTCTTGGCGTCGGTGTCGGCATCGGCATCGGCATCGGCATCGGCATCGGCGTCAGCAGCCATCTCGCTTGCACACAGAATGAGTTGACTGTTTTTATCTCGATCTTAATGATGATGCAGAGCAACACAACTCCACTCAGTTCATTTCAGTTCAGCTTATATTGTATACTATGCACTTGTGCAGCCAACGCTTCTATGCGTTTAATAAGCATGTCTCTCTCTCTCTACTCACTCTTTCCATCTCTCGCTCTCTCTCTCTCTCTCTCTCTCTCTCTCTCTCTCTATCGCTTACTCAGTTTTGCACTCTTTCTTGTTGTTGACGCCACCGCAGCGAGCTGTCAGTTTAAATGCTTTTTGACAGCTTACGTCTAGCCGCAGTTCAATTATGATTATGGGTTAAGAGGCTCAGTCCGGTTTGTTGTTGGCCTTATGTCTCTGCACTTGCCTCCCCTCCACGTCTCGATACTCCCCACCCTCTAGTTAGTCAGCTTATTTGCTTGCTTCTAATTAATTTGCGGCCATTTAACCTGTGCTTTTGTCGTTTGCCTTTCGCGCAACACCATTTTGTTTGCACAACTTGCTTTGCTATTTGCTATTTTCTTGTTGTTTTCGTGTTGCAGCTGCTGTCTGCGGTCTCTTCCTTGTGCTCATCAGTGTCAGCAGCTTTGCTGTATTGTGGCTTTCATTAACGCAATGCTTTAATTGAATTAATTGCAACGTCTTTAATTGATTTCGCCTTCAAAGTGTCTGCGCTTTTTGGCAAGTCTTAAAATCGATAAATGACATGGCAGGAAATAGCAGACACAAAGAGACAATAAATATATATATATATATAAATGTAAAAGAATCGATGAAACTCAATGAATTATTTAGCAAGCAAAACATTTTTTTGTGAATACAGTTTTAATGATTATAAATATTAAACATACTGGTAAATGCAAGCATGTAATTAAAGCTAATAAATGTAAGTGATTGTATGAATCGATTCTATATTAATTTGTAGAAAATACTTCTGTTTGCTTATAGAGATGTTAAATCAATTATGTACACCTAAGAACATGTTTTTTTGCCTACCTTATCAGATCGTAAAACAGCCAGAAATATCACCTTTGAGGTGAAAAAGCCTCCCATTTTTGACAAGTCGATTTGAAAGGAAGGTTTTTGTTTTTTGTTTTTTTTTTGTGTACGACAATCGCTTGTCGGCAATCAAAACATAAAAAATGGAATAGATTATAAACGACGTGCTGTGGGAATGGAGTTGGCCAACCATTAAACCCCTTTCTGATCCGGCTGGAGTGAAATCGGCGACTGGCACCGAGGCGCATAAATCCGACTATAATCCAGTTAAAAAGCCTTCAAAATAACGACTGGGACTAACTGCCAGCGCCCAAAGAAATATATAATAAAAACTTTAAATTGGCTAAGAAGCGAATGCCATAAAAATAACCAGCAGCAGCAGCAGCAACAACAGCAACGACAAGCAGAAAAGACGCCCACGCTGGCAACTTGAGTTCTAATCCCGTTTGGCCATGTAAACGATTACCGCTGACTGATTTCCCTTATCAGCTGTCGTGCATCGCAGGGCGGCGCTAAAGTGCAGCCCTAGACGCCAGTTTAGCAGGGAGGAGGAGTTGGCAGCTAGGATTGAGCATTCAGAATTGGGTAGTGAATGGGGAACAGTTGAAAGTAGAAGTCAAAGCGACTTCCATGCCACGCGATAGTCAGGCCAAAATAAATGCTAATATAATTTTGCGATTGTGTTTGTTGATTTGAAGTAACAGCTTCGAGCTCAGAGCTGCGAACTGTAATTGAAATCGATTTGCATTGTGCTTATCGCTTATCGGCAGACCGATTACAAACATAACACTTCTCAATGTGTCGTTCTCGACATTCACGAACTAACTAATGCGTTAATAATAAGAGCACAACACACACTTTGATTTATGGCCTAGAGAGACTAACGTTAAGCAGGACTTTGAAGGTCACACTTACCATCACTGCCCTCGGCCTGCAGCTGGCTATGGGTATGGGCCTGGCCGTTGCGATTCTTGAGTCCCAGTATGGCGTCGATTGTGTGACGCGGCGTCAGCGTCTGACCGCCAGCGCCAAATTTGCGTGCGTTGTCCTTGAGCGACATTTCGCTGTCTGCAAAAGAGTTGGACGAGGTGGTTAACAGCGGGCAGCGGCAGGTTGTCGGTTGGAAGGGGGGTGGGCGATTGGTGGTGGGTGGTAGGCCAAAAGAGTGCATGCATGAGAATTAAAAGCCTGTTTGCCAACAGTTTGGAAAGTCAATTAAGCGCACGACAGCAGCAGCAGCAGCAGCAGCAGCTATGCAAATTTGACAGCTATTTTCAAAGTATTAAAATGTTGCACACACACACACACACACACACACATACGCAGAGGGCACAACTTTATTTACAGTTTTAACGAGCTAAAAACTGTAATTGCAACTAAGCGACACATTGGCCGCCATTTGAAATGTGTGTCCATGAGTGTTGTTTTTGTGTGTTTTTTTCTAATGAGCGTTTGTCATGTCAAAAATTCAACTGCAAAGTAGGCAACACTTTTTATGCGAATCTCTGGTTTCAGTTGTTTTTACTGCTGCGGCTGTCAATCACATAATTTATGTTTCTTTGTTGGAACTGGTGGCTGCTTTGGATTTTGATTCCCGTTCCTTGTTCATGCATGCCTTTGGCAATTAGTTTATAATTTGCAAGTTATTTTAAATACAGGTTGCCGGGGCATGTTAATAATCAAAAAAATGGCCCAAAATGCAAAACAAGTCTGTGAACACGCAGCAAAATAGGGGCAACAGTGCCTGTTGTCAGCAAATACATACATACATACATATATATATATATATATATATATATATATATATATATATATACATATTGTTTGTGTTCATGTTGTGCGACAATTTGTGTTAATTAAATCGGTAATCAGTAATGGCGAGCGCTTTCCGGGAACTAAACATGCAGCTCCAGAAATTATTATTGCTGCCGTCGGCCCAGCACACCATAAACAACCCGCTTACCCTCAGTGATCACAGTGTTGTTGTTGCCCAGATGTGCATAGTGCTCCTGGAATTGCTCCAGATTTTTGAACTTCTCCACAATCAGCTGCAGATTCTTCGCATCGCGCACATTGCCCAGCAAATGTCGCAGATGCTCGAGCTGCTTGGGTGCCAGCTTGTGATTGCCGCCGCTCTGCTGCACCAGCTGCTCAAAGATATGCTGGAATGTTTGCTTATGCTGCAGTTGCTCCAAGTTGCTGGACACCGTCAGGCTGCCTGTTGTGGGCGATGTTGGTGCGCCGGCAGCATCCACAGCTGCTGGCATTGGAGGCGTCACTGCTGTGGTCTTAATATCCATAACGTTAAACGGTTTCTCTAAGTCACACACAAATACACACACACACACACACACACTCACGCACAATAAGTATACAAGCGTATACTAATATAGTAGTATTAATATGTTTTTATTATCTTTTGGTACTATTCATGAAAAATTTGAAAGTAAATTAGCGACGGCTTTCGACACAACAGCAACTTTCGAGCTGAACTTGACTGAACTGACATTAATTTAGAGAGAGAGATTCTCTAATTCTTTCCACCAAGTGTTTGTTAGTTTTTTCTTTCTATTAATAGGTTTTTGTACCGCACCAACCGAAACCGTTGCGTACTGTGCCAAGGCAGAGTTGGCAATAAACAAGTTGACGCTGCCAGTTTCGAGTTCAGCTCGAAATCAAATTGGAAACCGGTTGCTTGGCTCGAGTGTGTGTGTGTGTGTAATTTTTGGGGCGGAGCTTGCTCAGGATTCAAACTGCTATGTTAAGTGAGAATGAGAGAGAGACAGAGAGAGAGAGAGAGAGTAAGAGAGCGCACGCGCTAAATTACGGGTTGTTCCACAGTCTGTCTGCAAGTCCTGTTTCTTGTGTTTGCAGCAGCACGCGTGCTGTGGCCCATTGTTGAATGTGTGTGTGTGTGTGTGTTGGTTGAAAGTGTCGATTTTGGAAGGCGACAACTTTTATTTGCCAGCTGCTTATTGTTCAGTTTGCTGCGGCATGCAACTAATACAACAGCACTCTCTCTCTCTCTCTCCATCTGTGTATGCAACAAATGATGAGTTCAGCTCGACCAAAACTGGTCAAAGATATTGGCCAAAGTCCAGCACAACAAAGTGCTCTGTGATCCCTACACCCACCTAAGTGGATTTTCTTAATATCCTGCTATTGTTACAAATTTGCAAACTGATTGCGCCGCAACGGCGCCAGAAGGAAATAAAATTAAATGCGAGCAGTCGACAGGCAGTGGTTAGCTAGTTTTACTGACTGTTACTTAGCGTCTGTTCTTAGTATTCTGTTTTTATGAGCCTTAGATTTGAGTTCAATACTATTTTACTTAGTTCTTTGCTCAATACCTGTTGGCATGAGTTGTGGTTTTCAGTTTAGTTCAACGCAACTCGATTCCCTTCACTTGACTCATTCGCTCGTTTACGCTATCTTCCATTACACGTTAAATGAAAATGTCAGACAGACAAGGAGACAGGGCCACAAGGAGCCAAACAGGCAACCTTTCAGTCAGGCGCTCATTCAGCCTGTTATCCTCTGCCTGTCAAGGGCTCCTTTTGCCAGCGATTCGATTTGTGCCAACTAATGAGCTCTTAATGTGCGTTTATTCTTACGCATAACGAGCTTGCCAAACGTAATTATCTGCTCTCTATGTGTGTGTGTGTGTGTGTGTGTCTGTGTGTCTGAGAGCAGTGTGTGTGCGGGTGTATGTGAGTGTGGGTGTGTGGCTGAGGCTGCCATGTTGGCGCGTTGCTTAATTGAAGTGGAGCGACTGCGTTGGTGGGCGTGTGTCTATCTATCGCTGTCTATACACACACACACACACACATTTATACGTGTGTGTGAGTGTGTGTGTGTGTGCGGCAACCGCCTTGCGTCATTTTCATTTGCGCTACATCCGCATCGCTTCTCGCCAGTTTTTCTTTTTGCTTGTTTTGTGTTTTAAATTAATTTGCTTTTAATTTGCTTTATTATGTGGCAATTTCTCCTGCTTCGTACTTTTAATTAGTTTGCTTTTATCGTTAAGCTGTTAAGCGCCTGGCTCCAAGAACCTACTCAACCTTCTGCCACATCTACTTATTTGCTCTCCTAGCCAAGTTCTCACTGTTGTTTAAGTTAAAGACAATAGCGTAGACGAATCTTTGGCTGCAGTACAACAATAATTGAATAATAATATTTGAATGCATAATTATTAATCTGCACATATAAATATATATATATATTTCATAATTTTAATAATATATATATATATATATATATATATGTATATATATGTGTGTATATACCCTTTTGATTTGGTTTTATTTCAGATATGATCAAAGGCTGCTTTTGTAATGGGGCATTGACAAGCAGCCGGCTTGACGGGGATTTTTTATGTATTTCTTTTTTGTTGTAGATTGCACTTAGCTTATCGCTGCCAATATATCAAATCGGGCTGCGCATGCGTAAAGACGAACCAGTTTTTAGTATAGGTGGCTTTTTGTTTCACTCACACCACCATGCGCTCTTGCTCACTCGCTCAGTTGTACAGTTTCGCTCTTTGGCAGGGGCGTGGCTTAAACTAGTCGCTGGTACAGCTGCAGAGAGTCACACAGATAGAGAGTGAGAGAGAGAGAGAGAGAGAGCGCTTCGGCGCATTCAATCACTATCACACACACACACACACACACACACACACATAGAGTACGCCTTGTGGTAGACCATTGAAAAAGTGATGAAAATAACTCTCTGTCACTTTATTGGCGCTTAACGAGTTTGAGTTGATGAAAAATTTAATTTATGATGCTGCTCACACCACAAAGACTCAGAGAGTCCAGGCAGAGAAGAGTGGTTTGGTTGTGCGATGGTGTGTGAGATTATGGGGGTAAGTTCAGCCACAGCGAGCACAACTGCAGACGCAATTCGAAAAGCTGGCGCTGAAAAAAGGCTGAGGAATTAATGAACTCGTAACTGTCGCTTTGCAAATTGGGCCGGCTCTGCCACATGTTTGTTAGTGTGTGTGCCTCGCCATTTTATGCTCACACATGCACGTTCACACATAGAGAGATAGCTAGAGTAAGGGAGAGGAACACACATAGGGAGAGAGAGAGAGAGAGAGAGAAAATTAGAGGGAGAGAGAGAGAGGAATACAGGAGGCAACGGCAGCGGCAGCCGTCGACAGACGTCAAGCTTTGATGATTTAATTTTCTGGTCTTCTAATTTAATTTTATTATAGAAATACAGATGTGTGTGCAAGCGAGAAAGAGAGCGACATAGACAAAGCGTAAAGAGAGAGAGAGAGGGATAGAGAAAGAGAGAGAGAGAGAAAGCGAGCGTTGGGTAAACTGATGGGCGAGTGGATGTATGCATGTGTCTGTCACACACACACACACACACACACACATGCATGCATGCAAATTCGTTAATGGAAAATGGTGGCGTTTAATTGAAAAAGGAAGTGCGCCAAGGGCATGAGGACATGCCAGGACCAAATACAGAGCAACAGCTCAGAGCAGAGAGCAGAGCAGCACAGTTTTATTCTGTTTCGTTTAATTTTTTATTTATGAAATTAATTTGCAGGGCATAGTTTGCTGTGGATATTTGTTTGTGTCTCTTCAA